>CM023862.1:23009779-23757246 GCA_013389735.1 Phaseolus lunatus | reverse complement strand
TGAGTGACCAAACTCTCAAATGAGAGAGAATTTTCATGCAATTTAAATTGCATTCATTTTTCTCCTTGTCAAACAATCAAATGTTATAATTGAAATAAGACTTCTTAACAATTCGTTCTTCATGAAATTATTAGTGAAGCAGGATTTTAGAGAAAATTTTATGACGATGTTGGTTTTGAGATATGTAGTTCTCTTTGAGTCTTGTAGGTTTAGTTGGAAACCCTCTTTGTCAGGCCTTCTCTTTGTAATAGAGTTTCAACACCCCTCAAGTGTTCTACATTATTTTATTTATATTTTGTCGATACAAAAAATAACCAAATATTAATTGAACAAAATATCTAATAATCATAAAGTAAATTTGATGTCCAATTAAAATAAGATAAATGTTTACTAATAGTTACTTCTATCTATAGATATAATATACCTATTTTAATTCAATTGGTTCCAAACTCTAAATGTAAAATCAACTATTATCATTATTTATCAATAAGAGTGCAAATAATTTTTATTTCGTACCTGTATAGGCAAGGGCCTAGATAGTACCTGTGACTAGAAGTACAATTGTTGACGTGTCGGTAATCCACTGACTGCTTCCTTCAAACTTCCTTCCTTAAATACTGATGCTCGGTCGGGGGTTGACTTGCAAAAGGTACTCTAACATTTAAGTAAGTATTCTGTTTAAAGAGTGTTTTCTGTTTATTGGCAAAAACATACCCCACACCTCCACATAAAAGTTTATTTATAGTGTTAGTCATGATGGACCCTTACGGTAATGGGTTAAACCAATCAATTATCAGTTATCAACGAATTGTAGCATAATCTCATACTTATAGACAAGTATAGATTTATTTAGAGAATATTGTTAATTGGTTAGTCAGTACTTAGTTGATTTGTCGGAGATATTTCTTGCATATTTCAATATATGAATCATGATTTATTAAGTATCGTAGTAATTATCATTACTATCATTCATTGTGTGCTTTGATATGTTCTTTGATTCGGACAGTCGATTACCAAGATCGAGACTGGCTCGTCCGATACCAACAAATACATATTGAAATTTTCAACCACAACTTGAAGATTTACATATATATATATAATATATATATATATTATAGATATGTATATATATATATTATTATATATATATACATATATATATACATATATATATATATATATATATATATAATATACACTATTATTTCAACCACACAACTCAAAAGGTTTGCATACACACACGTATATACTGTTTATAAATCCTAGCCTTCACATATACAAATTAATCTCTGAAACTCAATATTTCAATTCCACAATGGAACAACAACACAAGGTTTTTATAACATAACTTCCATTTTAGTGATAAAAAACATTCACATGCATAATTAAATTACAACAACAAAGAATAGTACAACCATATTAATTACCATTAGAGGTTTGTATCAACCCTATACATAATTCCAATATCTTTTTCTTTACGTACTTTATATATATATATATATATATATATATATATATTATATATATAATATATATATATAGATATATATAAAAATAGTGTATAAATGATGATGATAATTATAATAATATATCCTCATTTCCAACACTTTTAATTGATTCATAGTATCTAACCTAATTTTTTCATAATATATCAAACACTTCCTCGGGATCTTAATATCAATTATGAGTTTAAGTTAACTTATCTTGCCTTCACATTATTTGCTTTCAAATAATTATTTTAATAAGGGTTAGGGATGCCCTGGTTTGATTCTAGAAAAATATATCATTATAACTCTAAACTAGCATAAATTTATCTTTTCTAGATAAATTTCACATGCAACAATAACCTCCATGCAACTTATCCCATATTTTGAATTATTTTTATTTTTTATGATATTTAAAAAGGCCAAAAATGATGGATAAAACCAGAATGTGAACTTGATTTCATATAAGATAACTCGATTTCATAATGCTTGCCATTTTATTAAAAGAAAATATTGTCGCAATAAAGTGTAAGAGGAAGAATAGAGGGTAGAAACACGAGGGCCCAAAATATAAATTGGAGGACAGTTGTAGGGCCCATTAATTGCAATCAAGAGTAGGCCCAAGAAGAATGAATTTTCAGGAAAGCATTAGAGGAATTGAATATGGTGCAGCTCAACTTTAGCCGCCAAGTGTCAGGGTTCAGAATTAATTAAAACCCAGCTCGGTGGAGCCCATTTTCCTAATCATAATAAATTTATAACACACGTATGAAAAATGTTATCCCTATATCAGTTTTTTTTGCACAATATTCCATTTGTAATCATAATATATGGAAAATGATTTTGACATGTGAGAATACATTCTTATCAAGAAGAACCAAGAATATATAATATATATATATATATTATATATATATATATATATATAGTATATCAAATAAGTGTAGTCTTTTGTATGTAAACTAAATTATTTATTAAATATTTGTGTTGCATTTTCATAGATGTTAAATGGGTTTTTAAGTGTTCATACAAATACTATAGAATTTAGTTCTATCAAACAAAATTTACAATAATGAAAGAAATTTTGTGTTGAAGATTCTACATCAACTAGAGATTATGACATTTTATAGTATTTGAGTGAGTGAAAATCTTACTTTATAAGTCGGTTTTATAAAATTGAGTTATGTTTAAAGTTTAATTCTTAATATAGTATCAGAGTCTTTTAGAGTATATTTTAGTGAGAGTTTATTGCATTTATCAAGTTATCCGCTATTGACTATTATCAAATCATCCATAAATATATAGTCTAATGTACGAGTTGTCAGTTGGGTGCAAACCTTACCTTATAAATCAATTTTATAAAATTGAGTTAGATTTAAAATTCACTTCTTAATATCTTATATCAAAATATTAGTATGTAAGTTGCGGAAAAAAAAAATCAAATTAGTTTATCACAATAATCAATTTCTTAGAACATGACACGTGTTTATTTCAAATACTTTTTTTCTTAAAAAAAATATGTTTTTTAAATATCTCTCAAAAAGGTATTTAACTTTTTGAAAGTAATTTTCTTTTTTCGAAAGTAGATATCTATTTTTTTAGGTTCTATTTCTATAAAAAAAAATTACACAAAACACTTTTAAAATTGTTGGTTTTCAAAATAAATATTTTCTTTAAAAAAACTTAAACGAATTTTAATTTCAGATATACATATATATTTGCGTAAAATATGAGTTAAATCAATTTATTGTGTACTCCCTTTTTGGAAAACTTAAATAAGAAAAAAGTCTGTAAAAATTAACTAAGTACATAAATTGATTTAAGTTTATAAGATTTTTAGATTTATATATAAGTTTATGGATGATTTTGACACGCGTATTAAAAAAAATAACCATTTACATGTAACTTAATGTTTCCTGGAGCTATATAAAAATAGAGGAGGTCTAATATAATTTGTTTTCATTTAATAAACACATGCTATTAAATTTCATATAAATTTGATGTGAAATATCTGTAGTGATATATTTCGAAACATTGAGTAAATCAATAAAAAGTTAAAATGTATTTTTACATGTTAATACAATATATATATATATAATTAACTTTATACTTAAATTTCTAAAAAAATTTCTAAAATAAATATTTATCTAAAAAATGGCATAATAAGTACTGTTTTAACATTTTGAATGCAATTTTTTACTAAAAGAAATAAGTAAATTGTATATGTTTTTTCTTTATATATGTAAGCTTATATTTATTAGTTTTTCCAAACTTTAAATAAATTATATTATTACTATTACTATTTAATTTTCTTGAATTTTGAGACCCATTAATAAATATTGAATTTTTTTATTATAATTTATATGATTTAAAACATGGTATGTCGTAAAGTTAAGATTTGTATATTACAAGAGTTCGCTTAAGATAATAATATAAAATTTAAATATTGAATTATAAGATAAAACAATATATATAGTTTTCTCTTGAAAATATCAAATATTAAATAAAATATTAATTAAAGTATAAGTCTTATTTTTTTATTGAAGTAAAAGGTTGAAAAAGAATCTTAAAATGGTATACTTAAAAGGTTAAATTAAAATGTAATGGCTATTTGTAGATGTCCAAACTCTAATTAAACTTAAAATTGTGTGTTTTGATAAGTTAAATAGAAGTGAAATTTGAATTGTTGGAATTAAATAAAATAGATGGTGAATGATATTATTAACTAGGCTTAAAAGTTTGAGCCATTGATGGTGGAAAATAACTAATTTTCACCAAGCACAATCATTTTGGTCTGCCACTCCCTCCCACTCTCATTCTTCAATGCAAATTAATAAGTTAGCTGTTCTTATAAAAAGACACTTCCATCTTCAATTCAATGACACACCTATATGCTATGTTTTTCCAAACCAATTCATCTCCAACACTCTCACCTATCTTCTTAGATGCAGACTACCAAATCAGAGACAGCTGAGAAAAAGTGAGAATGAATTCATCAATACCTTTTATTCAATGTAAACACTTCAGTTTCAAAGTTCTGAAAAACAATCTGTACTTCACGTGTCAAAAAATTTTCACTCTAAGTTATTTTCTACGTCTTAAATATTTTTATTTTTAATTGATATATAATTTAAATATTTTTATCTTTAATAAATGTGAGATTTTCAACCCATATTTTGATATTAAGACTGTTAATTTATGTGTTATTTTCTCCATCTTAAATATTTTTATCTTTAATCGATATATAATTTAAATATTTTTATCTTTAATAAACGTGAGATTCTCAACCCATATTCTCATATTGAGACGGTTAATTTATGTGTGAATGAGTAGTATAATATCGATCTAATAGTGGATAACATGATAACTAACAAATTGTTATTAGAATAAATTCTACATTATTATAATATCACATTAAGAAGTAAACTTTAAGTCATATCAATTTTACAAAACAACTCATAAAGTCATATTTACACTTATTTATATACTATCAAATATTTTTATCTCTAATTTTTAATATAAATTATTATTATTTTTAGTTATATATTTTCTCCTCTTTCCTTTCTTTATAAAGCATACTTAAAAATTACTAGATTAGGATTATTACATCATTATATACTACATTTTCTTTCAAATTAATTCTCCTTTAAGTTTATTATGGACAAATGTTTTATTTGTTTTCACATTATGCCCCCTAAACATTATTAAGAGGGAATTCATTAAAAAGAAAATACAAGCCATAACAATAAATATTAGGTGAGAAGTCTTATGTGGAAAACATTTGGAATTCTCTTTAAGTTGTATTATAATATAGCTCTAAATAACTGTTTTTATTTATTTTTTAGAGTAAAATTACAGTGGCTAAAAATTTGAAGATATTAAATGTAAATTCACATGAACTGAATTTTCTAAATTCGTTTAACATAATTTTGAAGACTACAAATATCTTATATTGCAGTCGTCAGTCTTTGAGATAAATATATAGGTTACATTTTAGTTTTTTAAATTAACTATAAATATAGGTTTCAACCAATTATAAATATCTTATTATTAATGTTAGTATCTCTGCTGGTATAATATAACATACGGAAAATACTGTCACTATCGGCTATATAATTTTGTTTGTAGTATTTATTCCACTTTTACACAATGCTTGTTTTTAAAAATGAAAAGTTAAACTGAAAAATAGATAAAAATAATTTAAAAAGTATACAAATAATTATGAAAAATACAATAATGTTGTATTAATATTTATGTTAATTATGTTTTTGATATAATGAATTATATGTTATTTCGTATATTGTAATTCAAACATTTTTTCACTTTTTTTTATATTTTTACTTTTTCATTCTCCCATTTTCCATTCTCTAATTTAAACAAAGAATAATTTGTGTAACCGCAAGATTGAAAAGTCTATCTTATTATATCAAACTAAACTTAAATCTAATCCATTTTTTTACATGAAAAATTATGGTTTAAGAGAAAACATGTGATATTTGAAAAGGCACACGCAATAGAAAGAATCAAAGTCTGGAGATCTATTATATGAAAGTTTTGTTGTTTTGTCCCCATATAACAAGACACTTCATGTACCCTAAAGTTCAATCAAACCTCTCAAATTCCAAACAACACTTCAATATTTTATTACATCCAATCGCATAATGGCCAACCAGATGATTTCCATTGCATGCAGTAACAGGGAATATATATATCATATGAAAAAAAAAAACTCAAAATAAAAAATATATTCTTACATATTACAATTCTCATGTTTTGATACTTGCACAGTAAAATACTCTATTGATGTTTGTATTTTATTTTTCTCTTTAATTCTTTTCTTCTTGCGTCATATATGATACATGAACAATTTTTTTCCCTCTTTGTTGTTTCTTATATATAACTTTCATGAGGAATAATCTTATTTGCGTTAAATAAGTAATTAATAGAGTGTTTTATTGAGATATTTAAAATTATTTGTAAGTTCTGAACAATTCCATTACGTTTGTATATTAAAAATTATTTATAAATGAACATTTCCATTCCGGTTGAATTCCATTATTCAACTGTTTATAAAGTGTTTTGAACACTTACAAAAATAGGTTAACTTTCGGAAGATAAAATATATTTTTTTTCTTAAGTAACCCATTAATAAAAAATTATCTGAAGTTAGAGTGACACCACTTTTCTGCCAAGTTTGTTGCAACCAATTACATGCAACCACGTAGGAAATTGAAGGGTGACTGGTGGTTGTTCTTGTAAGTTTACTTTTAATGGAAATTTAATGATGAGGATTATGACAATGTTAATTATGGTAGTAGAAAAGAGAGTGATGAGACCGGGGACCTGACCCAAGTTGCAAAACAAGTCAACATCAACAGTGTAATTTATAATTGATGCAAAAGTTTGTGCAGAAGTTGCAGTTGAATTTCATGGAAACCCTAGACACATAGCTTTCTAGTTCCAAGGTAAAAAAAAACACTAGGGTTTTGCTTTAGGCCAGAAAGAGAAAGACTGCTACCCTCAGAACTCGCCATTAAAAATCGAACTAACTCATTACTCTTCAAAAACCCTTTTCACAGAAAAAATATATAAAAAATAATTCAAAAGCAATAGTTCAGGCCCTTCTTCTCTGGTGTTCAGAACAACTCGTATCTTTTTGTGTATAATACTTATCAGTCAACAGGTCAAGGTTCAGACAGTAACTGCTTTCAAAATATGCGTTACGAACTTTGTAGCAGAATAGGTCCTTCTGAAGAAAAGCCTACAAATTCTAGATCAGTGAACCAGGCCTGAAACCATTAATGGCATCCAATATATATATATATAAATATATATATATATATATATATAAATTACTACTACTATATAGTAGTACTGGGAAATGAAATATAGAATGAAGATAAATAAATAAAAATGGTTGCTATAAAAATATTCAAGATTTTAAAATATTATCTGCAATTGTAAACACCCCAGTATTTTGAATGTTGTGATGGTATTTTCTGCAAGTTTTTTTATACAAGAGAAGTTACAAAATTGTGAGTGAAATCACAATTTAAAACCTCGAAACTAATACTCAAAGAAATGGAAGGATTTGAAGGATTTTTATACAAATGAAGAATTAAATAAGTTCTGGCACAGCAGCAAAGGAGAGAGGGAGAGATAAAAAAAAAAAGAAAATATTTCTCAATATCAATTCAAAATCCCTTAAATTTTCAAGGGTAGCATATAATTTCTCAAAAAAAAATGTATCAGTTGTTAGATCTCCAGGCCAATATGCAAATTCTGATGTCCTTATAGCAGAAACCGTTCATTTTCCTGGAAAAAAGTACATCTGACAACAAATTATAAGCATTGAAGTGAATCGATAACATTGATATGGCTAGAACTGCATCAGAAAAAAAAATTGTTATAATCTCAAAAATTGCAACTTCAACTCCTGATGGCAATTTAAAACCATGCAGTAAACTCTCCTTGAAGAACTTCTACCTGGCTCGAAGATGCATACAAATTATTAGAACTTAGTGCAGATAATTAGCAAATTCGTTTCTGCATCTGAGTTCTTGCACAGCAAGAGAAAACGAGGCAAGCTTTTGAAGTTGTGAAGTTCAGGCGATGAAAAATACAAAGCCAAACTCCAAACAACAAACGCAATAAGTTGAAAGAAACAACTAAAAAGTACAAACCTTTTGTTTTGACACAAATAGATCAAAAACAAACAAAGGAAATTAAGTAGGAAAAGTAAAGAAATAGCATGCATGAAGTTATAGACCTGAGATAGGAGTAATAAAAGAAAATCCTTTGTAGGAAATAAAAGTTCAGTCAAAACACATATGAAAAAACCAGCTGGTGAATGTAAAATTCGTACACTCCCAATCGTCATCATATCTTTCAAGATCTTGACTTCTGAACCGCTATGATCACAGCCTACAAGTCAAGTAACATTCAGAAAGAGAGTGAGGAAGAAAGAAGCATATAGAGTATAGTTTTCAGTGACTCTTGCAACATGCATCTTTGATGATTTATACAGTAAGAAGAAGCCGTGAAACTCAGGATAGATAGCGCCAAACAACACTATGATGTGAGAATCATGGCGCTATCCCTCCTGAGCTTTACAGATTTTTCTGTACTCTCTCAGCTACACAAATTTTCTCAGATCAAAGAGTGAGAATTCTTTTGAGAAAGGGTGAGATGGAAGGTGTTGATGTTTGAGGAGGTAGAATGGAGGGTGGAGAGGGCAATTTATAGGAGAGAGGGAAGGAACGTGGCAATTGAAATGTGAAGATTTTGGAAAAAGGTGAAAGGGTTCTTACTTTTGCACCAAATATGCGAAAGTAGCAGCAAAATTAGACTGGTGAATTGAGCATGCCATGGTTAATGGTGCCACGGGGTTTTGTAGCTGAAGCAGTGACCAAACAACTTTTCTTTTTTTAACATCTTTTGTTGAAAAAGGTTATGACATAAACTATTTTTTAATCAGTGCTACGTATTCTTGACCTTGTACGTTGCCGACTACGTATTTTTCTAATAAAAAAAACATGGAACTACAGAGAAAGAAATGAGAAGTCGTGAAGTGGAGTGGAATATAAAATTATTAAGGTATAAAAGGAATATTAGAAAGTCTTTTATGTCGCATTTGACTTTTGTTTTTTGAAGGAGAATGTTTTGAAAAAGCTACCTCATCATTATATTTATTGCTGTTTTTGTTTTTGTTTTTTCATAAAAGATAAGAGAAAGTGATAGATTATAAGTGCCAATTCTTATTTAGAAAAATTAATAACTGATATTTATTATTAAAAATGTTTTATTAAAAATTAATAACTAATATTTATTATTAAAAACTTTTAAAAAATTTAAACTAACATAAACCGCTTTATTTTAAAAAACAAATTTTAATTAAAATCAGTTCTGTAAACTTAAAGTTGTAAAATTAGATTAGAATGCTTATTATTTGTTACTGTCACTCACTCTTCCTAATGATAAAGCAAGACTTCTTAAGTTTCCCGTACATTAAATAAGTAATTTTGTTATTACATAATTATTCTTGATAAATTATGAATAGAGTGTCTAATAATTATTTAATAATAAAATATTTTATCTCAAAATATAGTCAGTAAAATAAAAATCACTTTTTTTATATATCAAACAAGTTCATAGGTATCATCGACATATCTTTCTCATCATGGACCAAACAATTACCAATAAGTGGTCTCATTTGTAACCACACAAATAAAAGATAATTTTTATATAAGAATAAATGGATTTTTACACCTCCAACGGTAATATTTATTATATATTTTGTTCTTTTTTTTAGGTGAAAATAGTTCAACTTGTTGAAGATTCTCTATCACATAGTTGCAGAAAGATGAAATTACCCATCAATGTTAAAAGTTGGGTTAATGTCACTCAGTGGCTGCTCGTGATTTCTGGTTTCGGTTCATTGGGGGATTTTTTAGGCATGCATGCTAACAAAACTATTGGTGAAGGGTTCACGAGATGTTGTAGAACACATGCATGAACTTTCAAAATTTGAATGTAATTTTTTTTCTCAAAAGTCTACTTTAAAAAAAAATATTTTTTACGAGTTAAGAATAGGAGAGTTTAAAGTATAATCTTGTTCAAATTATGTCTATAATAAATTTGGAGAAGTTTTTAGTTCTCATAAATTTCTTGTAATATATATCTATATATATATATATATATATATATATATATATATATATATATATATATATATCATTGTATTGTTAAAAGAAATTTAATATGATGTGTTTATTAAAAACTAGTAACTAGTAAAATAAAATACTTTTGTGTGTGTTATGTTGAGAGATATTGTATTGAAATATGTGTGGTGACTTTTATCATTTGTAAAATATGAATATGAAAATAATATTTACATGATATTATATATTGATATAAAATATTTTTATAACTGTTATAAAATTAAAGTTTGTTTGTAATCTTTAATAAAACATTTTTATTAAAAATTTGATGAAATATATTAAAATCATATTATTTAAAAAATTAAAAAAGAAAATATATACAATTAAATTTTAATTGAATCATGATTGGAAGTAAGAAAATTTATCTGAAAAAAAAAAATCTTATATTCAAACTTGAATATGATCAAAATTAATTTTTCCTGTCTGAAAGTTACCTAGGAGGAACAAGAGTATCTTACTTGTGTGTAATTCAAAATGACAAAATTGTCTTTTGAGATTTTAATAATTGCATTATTTTTGTAAGAATTATTATAATAATAATAATAATAATAATAATAATGCTTGTCACTCTTCTTTGTAAAAAAAAAGAAAGGTTTTACCGAAATAAATATTCCAATGTGGGACTTCTTCTCATATTACACATAAGAGAAGGTGAAAGGAATATGATATTGGTGTTTAGATGATTATAAAACTTATTTTTAAACTTTTTTCCATGATAAAAGTTTATTTTAATTGTCCTAAATTATATTTGTTATAACTTATTTGGCAAGACTTCAAAATAATTTTAAAATAAAATAATATTTTATTATTGTATTATTAAAGTAAAAAAAATTATATAAAAACTCAATTCTTTAAGTTTTATTTTAAATAATTATTGTCTCTTCAAACACATTTTTTCCTTCTTTTCAATTATCTTCTCTTTAAAAGTAGAACATCATCTTTCCTTAAATTGATGATAAGTTCAATTCCGTTTCTCGTTCTTTTGAATTAATTTTTAATCTTTTTTTTACCTAAATACATATGTCTTGCATATGAGTTATTTGACTTAAGGATTAGTTTGTGTTAGTTTAGTGTCCTAGTGATGTATTTAGATTGTAATCGGAACTTTATGATACAAGTTAGGTTATTTTTACATTCTTTAAGAGTTTCAACTCTTTGTGAATACTCATCAATTTAATCAAATAAGGAAAAAACTAGTTTTATCTTTCAACAGTGCCCTAAGGTACAAGATCTGGATGTGAATGTGACATGGTCACAAGTTTCAAAGTTTCTCTTGCAGGGTTTATTTTGTTAAGTGAAATATGTGTCGCTTGAATTGATAGGTATTATGATTGATGTTTGGAGTTCATGAGTATGCTGTAGTATGTTAATTGAGCATGTTTAGATTGCACAAGATGGATTGATGAAATTGTGGTCATTATTTATCCATGTATGAGTTTATTTTGATATATTTAGCTTGTGATGTGACATGTATTGGATTGTTTGAATAACATGCTTATCTAAGTTGTTGTAGAAATTTGAATAGGATCAAGTGATTTGAGTAGGGTGTAGGGGTGTTAATATTCAAAAACAAGTGGAAAAAGATATGAAAAGTCATTTTGAGTCACATGGACCATTTCAAAATTCTGCAGAATTCTGCAAACTCATCAGGCGAGCTATATGCTTCTTGAGCAAAATTCGTAAATTAAAAAATCTGAGAACATTGACTACTGGGTGAACCACTTTAAATGGGCAAATTTAGTCTTAGTAGTTTGGTCAATGAGCTCATTATTCATCATGTTTCATGTGTTAACCATGTGGCTTCTTCGCAAGGTTTTATTCGACCCCTCGCTGGACGCCAAAATATTCTTACAAGATTGGATAAATTCGTATTGTCAATGTGTTCTCGCTTTCTTGTCTAGCTTTGGTATCCTTGATTTTTTTATCTTCAATTCTCAATATTTTGTCTTTGATCTCGGCAAGGGTACTTACAAATACACTTCAACATTCAAGTTAATTAATTATCGATCAATAAAGAGAGAGTATATCGCAACAATGAAATATAAATTACCTTTTACCTTATAACGTTTACCTATTTATATCAATCGTCTTGAAATGTTAACTATATTGACTATTAGAATAGAACAAAATAGACTTTAGAATCTTCTTAATCACGATTTATAAATTATTCACTATATAATACTTACTAATTACGTGATTAAATTCGAATCTTAATTGGGATGTTCACAGCAAATATCTCCAAGATGCCAAAATATGAAATGGAGGTCTCGACATCTGGGATAAGTAGAGGTGATGTTGTATCCTAAACATAAAAAAGATAATTAGTTAACACCAATCATTAGTAAAACTGGGAAAGAAATTGTAAGGTTCTACTTATAATCAATTAACTTTTTTATCTGATTAACATGAAAAAAATGTATAATATGTGGTTAGGTTCTTCTAAGAAGAGCTAGAAGTAAAGAAATGACTACATGCCTATTTGGTTCTTCAAAACACAATGATGCTTAAAGAAGAATATTTGTCTTTCAAGTAAGAATTTTTCTGTTAGATTTACTTATATTCTTCTTATGATGAAGTTCTGTCTCCATGATAACTTTCTTTGCACATCCATCCAGTCACCGTATGAAAATAAAGAATGGAAAATACATCGCTTAAACATGCATGATTATCCAAAAAATTAGATTATTTCAAAAAATTAGATTATTTCAAAAAATTATATATAATTAATGATTGTGATAAGTAATGTGGTATCTCTTATTCCTAAGATTCAGGGTGCTGGTTCCATTAAAGATTACAGGCCAATTGTTGTTGCTAATTTCAAATTTAAGATTATTTTCAAGATATTGGCGGATAGGCTTACTCTTGTGGCTACTAGAATCATTTCTCCTAATCAATATGGGTTTGTGCAGGGTAGACAGATTCAAGATTGCATTGGTATTACTTCTGAAGCTATTAACATGCTTTCTAAAATGGCTAGAGGAGGTAATGTGGCTTACAAAGTTGATATTCATAAAGCCTTTGACACTCTGAGTTGGAAGTTCTTATTATTAGTTTTGACACGCTTTGGTTTTCATCCCTCGTTTGTTGGTTGGATTAGTACAATTCTCCATTTGCTTTCTATTAGAATAAATGGCAGTTTGGTGGGTTTTTTTCCTTGTAGCAGAGGTGTCAGACAAGATGATCCTTTGTCTCCTTTACTTTTCTGTCTTGTAGAGGAGGTTCTTAGTAGAGGTATCTCTACGCTTGTGAATGACAAGAAAATTTTACATATGGCTAGTCCGAAAGGTTATCTCACTCTCTCTCATATTTTATATGCTGATGATATATTTGTTTTTTGTAGAGGGGATATTAAGTCTCTTAGAAATTTGAGTATTTTTCTTAAAACATACGGTGATTTTTCTGGTCAATATGTTAATAACTCTAAAAGTAGTTTTTTCACCATGGATAATTCTATAAGATTTGTTACCAAAATTCAACGTATTCTTTCCTGTAGTCATGGTTGTTTGCCTTTCAATTATTTAGGAGTGCTTATCTTTGTTGGTGCTCCAAAGTGTCGTTTTCTTCAACCTTTGGCTGATAAAATCAAATTGAAGCTAGCATCTTGGAAAGGGAAATCTCTTAACATGATGGGTCGGATTCAATTGGTCAATGCGGTGATTACTGGATTTCTTGCTTATAGTTTTAATATGTATAAATGGCCTGTTTCACTTCTTAAGCAAGTTGACCAGTGGTGTCGAAATTTTATTTGGACTGGTGATATTCTGAAAAAAGGCATTGCTACGGTTAATTGGGTGACGATTTGTTCACCTTTTGAGAATGGAGGTTTGCAGATTATTAACCTTCATCAGGAAAATTATGCGTATCTTCTTAAGCTTGCTTGGAACTTTGCTTATAGCAACAAGCCTTGGTCTTTGCTCTTGAAAGCTAGGATTCTTAAATCAAAATATGAGTTTAAAATAGTTTATAGATCCTCATCTCTTTGGCCTGGAATTAAACAGTTTTATTCTACTTTTCTTGATTATACATCTTGGACTGTTGGTACAAGTTCTTTTATTAATTTCTGGGATGATAAATGGTGTAATACTACTTCTTTAGCAAATATAGCAGGGTTATCTGATGGTGCTAGGATTCCAGATACAGTTTCTCAGTTTTGGACAGGTTGTGATTGGAATATTCCTTTATCTTTACAGCAGATGCCTCATTTTTTTTAATCATATCATGGTTAGGGAGGAGCAGGATATTCCTAATTGGACTCTAGATGAATCTAGTCGTTTCACTCTTAAATCCGCTAGGACTTTTTTCTTGGAACCAGGTGTTCCTTGTGGTTGGGGTAAATTCATTTGTTCTTCATCTATTCCACCTTCCAAAACTCTAGTACTCTGGAAGGTTTTTCATGGGCGGCTTTCTACAGATCTACATATTCAAAATAAAGGTTTGCATATATGTTTTATGTGTACGCTTTGTGAAAAGCATGAGGAATCTATTCAGCATTTATTTTTTGAATGTTCGAATGCGGTGTATATTTGGAGTTGGGTTCGACAGATTTTTGTTACTTCTTATTTTTTTAATAAGGATGATCTTCTTTCTTTTATTAAGAGTAATGGTAGTCCTTTGGTTAAATTAGCTTGTTGTGATAACTTTTTCTATTTGGATGATATGGCGTATGAGGAATTTTGCTAGATTTCAAGAAAAGATTGAGATTTCTACGGCTATTTCAGTAATTAAAAATTTAACTCGTCTAGTGAAAAATTCATCTAAAGCTTCAATGAAGAATGATATGTTGGATTTCAACGTCATTAAATTTTTTGGTATTAATACTCGTAGTGGTAAAGTTCTTCGCCCTCTTCCTGTTAGATGGGAGTTTCCTTCACCAAGCTGGTTTAAAATTAATACTGATGGGGCTGCTAGGGGGTATCTTGGTCTTGCTACTTGTGAAGGTATTTTTCGTGGGAGTATGGGAGAATTTATTGGTGTTTTCTTAATGTTCAAACTGCTATTGTTGCTGAGTTTTATGGAGTTATACATGCTTTGGAGGAAGCTCAAAAGATGGGGCCTACTAATGTTTGGCTTGAATGTGATTCTTCCTTGGTTTGTGGTGCGTTCACTACTAGGACTAATGTTCCTTGGATGATTCGTAATCGATGAAATACTTGTCTTAATTTCTGTGGGAAAATCAGGTTTAGGGTTTCTCATATTTTTTTATGAAGGGAATGCATGTGCTGATAAGTTGGCTAATTTAGGATATATTCATAAAGAATCATTTCATTGGTATAATAGACTTCCTTCTAGTCTGTTCTTATAATTTTTTATGAATAGGTATAGGCTACCTATGTATCATTTTTGTTAAGGGGTTTTGGTTTAGTCCCCCCATATTTTTGTATTTTGTATTTTTTCTTTTTTTTTTAATAATACTTTTTTCATGTAATGGCAGATGATTGTTGTTACTTGAGGTGTCAGCCTAGCTGAGATGTCAAGTTGTATAGTGATGCCTATCATGAAAGCTTTTATAAAAAAAATAAAAAAAAATAATTTGTTAAACAAGTTTGTTGAAAAAGATCATTAAAATAATTATTTTTTTAGATAGAATTAATACATAAGAAAACAATATACAGATAAAGGTGGTTTTTTTATAAGTAAATCATAATTACATTTTTAGTGTCATAAAAATAATTTATGAAATTTTGTTGATGACCTAAACATTCAACTTATAATTAATTTATTTTGCTTAAAAATAAATAAAATTAAGAAATTTGATAAGGTGGACCCAAACGAAAAAAATTTAATTGGCTGAAGAACTTCTAAAGGGCCTTAGCATGATAAAAAATAATTATAACATTATTTAGTTTATATTTTAATTTCTTGAAATGAGAGGACGAGACTTATACGATATCACACCTATTTGTTGTTGTGTCTTAGGTTATACAAATATACTTCTCTTTTTCCTATTAATAGCTAATGAAGAATATGAATATTTATCTTATAATTTATATTTTAATTTTATTAGTAACTTTTAAATATTTTTTAATTATTATATTTTATTGTTAAAAAATAAATTTTAAATCTAACTAATCTTATAAAATTAATTCATAAAATAAAATTTACAATAAAATAAATTTTATAATTCATTATCTCTAATCGATCGAAAATTAAAAAAAAAAAAAACTTCTCATAAACGTATTTTTGTTCTACCACTAAGGTTTGAGGGGACTGCGAGCAGAATCCTAAACACAATCTAAAAATGGCTCCATTCATCATGCAAGTTAAGACTGAAAGAATATATGATGTGGCTAAGATATTAATCAAGATCATTAAGTCATGCTCATTACTTTTTAAGCATTAGAGTCTTAATGTAAACCCCACAGGGATAATGAGATTAGTCCTTTCACCACTAATCTCCCGACAGCTTAATCGTGCTTTCCATTTTTAAATAATTAATGACAAGATGTTGTTAACTATTATCTTAACAGAATTAGTAAACAAATCAATAATAAAAAATAGTTATTATTAAATTAGATTAGAGAGCCATTAAAAATAGTTAACTATTAAAAAAATTCCACTCCCAGATACTGTGAATTAATTGTAGTTTTTTATTGAGATAGTTTGGTGAATCAATAAGAAAAGTAGTATTTACATTATAGATTATTTAAAAAACATAGTGTGAATGACTAAATAATATTTGTTGAATAAAAATTTGCACTTTTGATTTCATTAATCATACTGATTTATCATTTGTTTTCATGATTTTTTCACATTTAATAATTCGTTGTAACTTCATTATTGCACAAATCAACCTGTTGATTATATTGAAACGAAAGAGAAGGATTTGATTTGAGAAGTCACACTCCAATTGTCTCTAATTTATAGCGCTGTAATAATTAATGCAAGTCATAATCATTGTTTTCTTTCACAAGGTGTTTGTTCTTAGTTAAATACTATATACAAAGAAATAAATGCGTGAATTGATGCATGTTTGTATTCACTGACTCGGAGATTTGTAAGCGTGAACATACATTGAAATAGGTTTTTGTCATCTTCATCATCACATGTACCTAAATTTTTCTAAAGAAAACCATGTAAATTATAATATTTAATCATACTACCCTTGATTTTCCTTAAAACAACGCATAAAAAAATCAAAATTAAAAAAAAATTAATATAATTGATTATATTATATATATAATTATTATACGTATAATAGATTATTTCTTATTTATTTATTTATATATATAAATAAATAGATAAGAAATAATCGATTATATGATATTATATAATATATAATCAATTATATTATCATAATATATAATCAATTATATATTATAATAATATATAATCAATTATATATTATAATAAAAAAATTATATAAATAATATAATAAAAATATTAAATAAAGTTATGTTACAAAATATTTAATAATATTATTAATAATAATAATGAATTATAATAATAAAATGATACAGGTGCTAAGATTTAAAAGGCAAAACAAAACCTCCAACTAGCATTCAAGAAACAATTACACATGAATTCTTATTTGTTTTAGCCAGAGCAATTCTCCTTGTATTTTCATAAGTTTAATGTATAATTGTTTCCTTTCTAATTGTTCGAATTGATATAATTGTTTTACAACTCACTTGATATACTATTTTGATTCAAGTTATTAAAAAAAAAAAATAGATTTAGTGTTCACAAGACACTAATTACAAATAGTTAATATTAATTTGTAATTAGCATATGCTTTGTATTGGTTAAGAAATAGACTCTTTATTTATGAACTTTGTGTTGGCTTTCAATAGTGCACACTACTAACATGGATCATATGGTTGTTATATATTAAACATTAATTAATTTTGGGAATGTATTCGGTTTGAACACCTCAAAAGTTATAAAATTTAATTATTTATTAATAAATAATATTTACTAAGTTAATGCTAAATAATGATTAAGTTATTAACAATTTATATGGATTAAAACAGACTCTATTTATTAATAAATAATGATTAAGTTATTAACAATTTATATGGATTAAACAGACTCTATTTTATTAAAACTTAGAAACTAAACTAATTCTATCAAACGCTAAAATTTTGCATCATATTGACTAAATCGTGTATAGTAGTATTAGAATATGACTAACACTAATATTTGATCTGAAAGTTAATATAATATTTTCTAATAATGAATCTATACACATGTAAGCATAGATTATGAATTTAATACTATTTCATCCTCTTTTGACAAAAAAAAAGGGACTTAATAGATAAGGGGTAGTTTTGGAAAAATTCATTTTCTTAGATGACCTTATGCACTCCGATCCAATCTGTTTATCAAAATTATCAATATTTCTTTTTCATTATCCAAACATAATACGTTATGCTCATTTCCCTTCTATTATGATGAAAACTTAGTCTAATAATATATAATGATGTAAAAATTAATTGAAGAAAATAATATATAAGATAAAAGGTTGTAGAAAATAATTATAAAACATTCTTACATTTTAAATTACTGGAAACTATAAAATAGAAATACTAAGAGTCTTGTAAATTGACCATTAATGCAATACTAATAAATAATTTAAGACTAATAAAATCTAAATTAATAATAATAAAATCTGAATTAATAACCAACATAATGAAAAATTTAAGACGATTGAGAAAAATAATATGTTCAAGTTTGGGTGTTAAAGACCTTAAAATCTTCTTTACCTTTAACTATTCCGAATGTGTTTCACCATTGATCTTCATCTGATCTTTATTTATATAGACATCAACATGATTAAGGTGTAAAGCTTAAATTTCATTAAAATAAATTATTAAAATATCTAATCATCACTTTTAAATAAAATTCTAGATTACGAGAATAATTTTTTTAATTAACAAAAACTGTAGCTGCATTAAACTATATATAAAAATTATAAAAATAATAATCTTGTAAATTTTTACATTATAACAAAACTTTAAAAAAAAGCTCCAAAACAATATAACACGATGGAACCCTTAAGAAAGTAAGATAAAACCACATTATATTACCCTTGCATTGCAAATGAGCTAAGCTAATTTTCTAAAACTAGACATTTACTATTTTTTTACTATATAGTATACAAATAAAAAAGTTCTTTTGATAATAAACAATGTATTAAAAGTTTCTTACTATTAAACTTAATTAAACGATATCACGTGAATATTTATTTAAATTTTGTAACACAAAAGTTATGTAAGTTGGTTATTATTAAAAATAATATTTGTGAGACGTAATTTATGATCTGCTTATTATCGATCAAAAGTGGAGAAAAGAATGTGAAAGATGAAAAAACTATCAAAATTTTACTGGACCCATTGCTTGCTTCACCCTAAATTCAAAGAAAACCATATAAAAGTATGGAAAATAGTTTTTATTATATAAAGTCAAATTTGACTTTGTTTTTTTTTTATATCATTTGAGGGTAGTCATCATTTTTTTTTATTTTCTTTTTTCTACTCATTAAAAATACTATTTTCTTTCAAAAAAATTATTGTATCAAATAACATAAAAAAAACATCATATTTTCTCTACATTTTTATCTTTTCACTTTTATATTCCTGAAACAACTAGACACAATCTTAAAGGGAAAAAAATTGATGTCCAGAAAATAAGAAAAGAGGGTATGTTTTGCAGTAATGTTTCTCGAAACAAAAGTATGTTATTTGTCTCCTTTCAAGACCTCCTTTGCGGTTTCATAGGTTGTTTCTTTTGCCATGTAAGTTCATTGCACTATTACTTTTCCTTTAGTCAGAATCAATCTACCTTTTTTCTTCATCTGAATCTTGAATTATATGTACGAATCTTTCTTCCTCACCTTCTTGTCTCTTATAATAAAAAAACACCATATCATTTTTGCTGGCTAGCATGCTCAGGTCCTTAGCTATGGCTACTTCGATGGAAATAACATTTGAAAATATATTAAATAAATATAGGTAGAAATTATGGCATATTTAATTATTGTTCCGATCTTAAAGATCTCAAATTGAAATAGCATTAATATAATCAATCATCGTATCTTAAGTCAACAGTTAAGGAATTAAGTTTTCGAAGATTAAAAGAAGTTTTTTATTGATATCATTTATTTTTTCTAACTCGAAATTTTATTATGATTTTATTCTTAAGAAACATTTCGATAAGTTAAGAATAAAAAATTTATATAAATTATTATTCAAATCAATTATTTCATTATCACTCATAAAATTGTTAATTTGAATTTTATTCTTTTACTATTCTTAAACTCTTAATATTTAAAGTTATTGTGTTTAAGAAACAATTAATATTAGTGAAAAATGATATATTTAGCTTAAAATACCCTTATTTTATATCAGCACAATTAAAAGTGGTACCAGGAGTAACCCCGTCACTGAAAATAGTTTGCATTTTAAATAAACTCACATTCTTTACAAACCAGTCAAATTTAAATCTAACTAACATTTAAATAGAAAATGAAAAAAAGTTTAAATCTAAATACAAAAGTGTGTTGAATATCAATGAAATATAAAACAGCATAGTTTTTTTCATTAATAATATTTCATCCCATTTTGTAAATATGGATAACAATCAACGATAAAGATAATTTTGGTTATACATGATTGCAAAGTAAAAAACTATATTATTCTCATTTTTTATATTTACATATATAAATTTTTCATTTTATTTTTTATACTTTTTAGGTAATGTATATATATATATATATATATATATATATATATATATATATATATATATATGTGTGTGTGTGTGTGTGTATGTATTCATTTAAATATTTATTAAATATTTTTTTATAAAAATGCAACATCAAGAATAGAGACCAGATAAACATATCCATCATCCTCATATCTAATTCAAAATAGGATTACTACTCATTCTTATACTCATACCCATTAAATAATGTTTTGTATCCGATGTATTATTATTAATTAATGATAATTAAATAAGATTTTAGTTATTATTTAATATTAATGAATAATATTTAATATAGTTTAAAATACTTTAAAGAGAAAGGTTGATGAAATGCATTATTGAGAGCACTATATTGGTAGGTGTGCAAAGCAATCGGTTTGAGATGAGGAGCTGAACCTCACAATTGGTCACCACATTAATTCTCCAAAAATATCTCACTTTTTACACATATCTATCAAAAAATTAAAATTTCCTATTATACTCTTAATCTTTATAATAAATTTAAAATATTATAAAGTCTGAGACTTCAATTGTCGTTTTTCTTTGGGTGACATAAATTATATTTTTCAAACTTTTTATCTGTAATCATTTATTTTCTTTTTCACGATTTTGGGGGTATTCGGATATTTTAAAATTTGTAATTTTGGTCCGAAATCACAATTAAGAAGTTAAAGAGAGACCGATATTACAATTTAAAACATAATTAAACTATTTATTTATAAAAAATTAGTATGTTTTCGTGAAAATTAGTCCAGATCATATAATTTTAAATCATATGATACTTTTTTTGTCATGAAATGGAAAATGACTTTAGTAAAATAAAGGAAATTTTCTTATGGATTGCAAAATTAAAATTAAAATATTTAATGAAAGAAAATTTTGTGCTGATGTTTCATGGTATTTTTAACAAAAATGAAAAAGATTGTTTCACACTCTCAACTCTATAAACATTCGTTTAACAACTCTTTATAATAATATAATAATATTTTAAATTAAAAATAAAATAAATATAATTAAAATATTAATTTATTAACTTATAAATATATATATATATATATATATATATATATTTAAATAATATTTTTTTTAATAATAAACTATTATTATTACTTAAAATGTCAGTATAATTGAGATATTAAGTTGTAAAATGATACCTAGTTAAAATATTAATATTATTTACTTAAAAGAAAAGTGAGGACGAAGGTTGTACCCTACCATTTGAAACCACTTGTATGATATATAAATAAGATGTGACAGGCTTATCACTTTCTAGTATTTCATTCAATTGGGATAAAATGAATAATTAAAAAAAAAATTGTGGAATGAATAAAACTAAATTATACTCATCCAAAATCTTAGGTTGGGTGACTCAAATCTAATAGGATATACAGTAGTAGTTTTGTTTGATGGGTGGACAAAATATAAAAAATAAAATAATATATAACGGAAATTAAGAAATATGTGTATCTATTTTTTATGATGTTATTTTATTAAGTTGAAACTTAGATTTTCTTATTTTATTAATTTTAGTATATTTAATTTTTAAAAAATTGAAATTTAAGATAAAATATCTAAAGTTATCACAAAAAGTTTGTTTTAAAATAGGTTAGAAGAAGGACGAGACTATAAAAAAATACTTAAAATAAAATAAGTTGTGATGATAACTAATCTAAAATATTTTGACATTCTAAATATATTAAAAGGACTTTAAATAGTGTTATTAAGTTATTTATTATTTGATCCTAGATAGTTAAATCAATCAATACATTGATAGATGCTTAAACATAGTAAACATAGAGATAAAAAAAATATATAGACTCACTCTTCAAATTCACATAAATAAAAACCTACCAAAGTATAGTATATGTAGGTAATAATTTTGAAGTTTGTGTAATTAATTTTTTAGTGTACATTTAATTTACTCTAGTTACTTCCATTGACTTTTAGGCACATCATTCAAATAAATAGGTAGCAACTTTGAAGTTTAGTTTGTGTATTTAATTTTATTGTACATTTAATATACTTTTCAGACACAACATTTGGAATCAAATCAATGAGGACGATAATGTTATTCCATCCTTACAACAAAAGACTCCAAGAGAAGAATGAAAATGTTTAAATTCACTAACTTTCTAAAAAATAAACTCATATATATCTGTACAAAATTCTACAAATACAAAACAAAAAATATACATCTATACAATTTGTACAAGACTAAAATGAAATAATAAAATCTTAGTCCATTTTAGGGTTTTGTCACCCTCACAAGGTTGAGATTAAAATATCATTTACATAATAAAAATTAAATTGTCAATTTAAAAGTTAAATTATAGTTTTATACTATCATAACTATTTATGTTAACTTTTATTAGAATTGAACAGATAAAACAATTAAATAACTCATATTTTACTATATTTAATAAAAGTATTTATTACTTTATTTTTTATCCATATAAAAACTACATCAAATTTTAAATCAATAAAAAAATTTGTGTATATATATTCCCTATGTCATATGAACTTGTAATCCAACTATGTAATTTAAAAGATTATAATATCGAACGGTATAATATTTAGTATGTAATTTGATATATTCATGTGTCTGAGTTTATACATGAGAAATCATATGATTATTCTTTTGACAGGAAAACATGGTATCAGTCATGCCAACTTATGGTAGGAGGGTATAAGCTCCTCAAGTTTTTTTATAACGCATTATCTTAATCTTAGTGGTTTCTGCTTTCTGTTACTTATTGAATTTCTATCATTCACAACACAATCATGCTTCTCCACTGTATCAAAGACAATTGTTGGACATAACACTTCATAAGAGCTATTTTTCAATGAATATCTCACACAGCCTTTCTCAATGCATGAGGCACAAAGGCCTTCATGGCAAAGTAGGACAACTAACTTCCATGTATTAATCATAAAGAGCATCACCAGGAATTTAATGATCTCAAGAGATGAACTTATTTTACCTTATTTTCTTATTTCTTTCTTTTTTAAGTGTTTATGAAAAAATTATTCAATGAAACTTGTCTTCTTTGGTATCCATAACTAGCAAATCTCATGAACTCACAACCTGTCCAACTATTACAGTAATATCGTCAAGCTTTCCACCTGTTAGAAAAAAAAAAAAAAAAGTGGGGTAAGTCAGCTACCTGCAAGGGAAAAAAAAGGATGTTTTAGAATATTTTATGACATACCAGTAAGCTTCATTCCAAGAATCTTCTTCCATAAGGGGGGCTTAAAACCCTGAAAATTGTTAAGAAAACACAAGAAAAATAGATAGTTATGCAAATATTGTCTACTATTATTCTGGTTAGTGGTTGCAACTCTTTTCAAGAATGAGAAACTGATTTCCTTGACAAGTCATTTCCAAAATGAATCAAATGATAGAAAATTATAAGGAACGCATCATTTTCTATAAAAATGTTTAGCAAAGGAAAATCTAATTATAATCTTTTCTTACCCTAGACCTGGCTTCCAACGAATAGGGAGAATCAAAATTTGAATCCAATGCATGACTGCTTGCCAAGTTAGCTAATGACTTTGCTAGCATCAAAATAAATTTCAAATTATTGAAACTCACATGATCATCAAAATTCCTCAAGCTGGCTAATTAAGAATTTATACCAGTCTCTGCAACATCTTTGTATCTAACAATTGTTTGAACAATTTCATGATCAAAAACATTGTCAAAAAGACCATCGGATCCCATGACAATTATGTCTCCTTCCATCAACTTTACATTGCATACCTGTTTTCCTGCAGAGGTTAGTAAAAGAAAAATATAACAGAAGAACCAAGTTTATCTCAACTGGAAAATGAGACTACCCCCTTTGGAAAGTGATGAATTGAGTTGACTCAATAAAGGTAATACATATATTGCCCTTCACCCTGGCCAAACGATGATTTTTAAAATGACACTTAAAGCACAAATCCTGGAGAGAATTCACACGTGTCGACAAAAGTAAAGTAGTCTCTCTGCCCCCCAAAACCAACAATTTGACTGACATGTGAGCTCAAAACACAATCATAACAATACAAATATAGTTCTTTAGTACAGGATTATTCTAGGAGGTACTTGTATTAACTATTTAAGACTTGTTTATTTTGTAGTTGACTAGAACTGATTTTGATAGAACTTGTTTTGAATTGTTTAACATAATTGCAATGCATGTCTAAATCAGTCTCAGCCAGCCATAAATTTAAATGACAACTTTTTTTATCAGAAAGAACAAGAATTGACTTTCGATGCCAAAACAAAAAGGGACTCAGTTATTAGTCTTGCTTCTACCCTTCTCCCTGTTAGACTATGTGGGAAAGGGGGAGTTAGTTTTCTTCTACAAGGGGAGTTAGTTAAGACAGTTTAGATGATGATTTACACCTCTCTCCCTTCACAGGGGAAAGTTCAGGATCAGAAAGAAGCAAAGGTAACATGGACTGAGCAATTTTTCATTCGAAAAAAAGTTAAAATCTTGCATAGTTTGAAGAGTCAAAACAAATAGAGTGGAAGGGAAAAAGAAGGTTAAACAATAGTACTGGCAATTATTGTTAAATGGTACCGCTGCATCAAGGTATGTTTGGCCAACCCTCTCAGAGCTTAGTTGGAATGGACAGTCAAAGTAGTGCTCTTGGGGAGAAGTGGAAAAAACTACGTGGCCTGATAAAAGCACATAAGGAAAATCAGGTTCTCAACATTATAGAAGGAATTAAGTGCCCTGGATAAAGCAAGTCCAAAATTGATTGAGCAAATTGCATCACATCTTAGAAAACATTATGATCAGATGAAATATAGCACGTGATATTACCATTACGGATGAGTCTTAATCCACAATCCCCAACATTAGCAATCCTCAGAGTCCCATTCTTCTCCAGCATAGCAACGATGCTTCTTAGACAAAAGTACAGATGAGGCAATTAAAGGAAGAAACATCTAACATTAAAGTCAATGTTTGATTATTTTTCTCCAAATTGGCAATCCAAATAAAATAGGATAAACTTACACGGTTGCCGAGCCTGTGGAGGAAGTAACAGCATGTGCTTTCCTTATAAGAATTTGAGGATCATAGTTAACCTGCTAAATCCATAATTATTCAACATGTGTTGTGTTGTTAGAAAACAGCATTACATGCACAGAAGTTTTGTTATTTATATGCTACTGAAAATGGTAAGAAAAGCAGTAAATTCACAATTGTATGTACTTAGAACCAAAAAGTAATTCTAATTTAGCAAATTCCTGATCAGAAAGTGTGTTAACGCTATGCTACCTCCTCGTCTTCAACAAAATTGGAAGCATTAGCAAGCAATTCACGAGGGAACAAAGAAGGATCAACGTCCTCTTCAGCCCAACTGCGACACATAACAGAAAAGTACTATTTAAGACAGGTTTTGCTATTTCACAAAAGGGAGAAGAAACACAACACCATTTTTACTAACAACTAATTATCAAAATTAAAACTTTTATATTCTGGTGGTTCTTTCTTTTTGGTTTTCGAGTCTTCCACTGTGCAAGAATCAGATACTAAGAAAGTAGCATACCCAGAGACTCCATCAGCAACAGCAATGACTCCCCCATTATAGTTGCTAACAAAGAAAGCATCTTCCCCACCTGTGCTAACCTTTAGCAACAAAGACCAGCACTTGGTTAACAAAGAGAACATGTGTTGTGTGTCAACAATGATGTTATCATCATTCATAAGTAACAAAGCATGAAAATGGCTTGATATGCAAGGGTTTTAGTTCAGTTGGACAGCTGTTTGCTACAACCTTTTTTGGATGTGGAATGAGGCAAGTCCCGACACAAAATGATACTTCTGACCTAATCTCAGGAAAAGAAATCAAGCAAAAAAACATGATTAATAAAGGTTCAAAAAAGCATCAAGAATCAGAAAATGAAGAGTAGCTCACCGAATTAAAGGGTTAAGTTCTGAAGGAGAAGAAGAGGAGGAGGAGGAGAGTACCACTCTTTTCCTCCTCTTAGCAGTTTCATCAATAGCCGATAGGGAATGAATGAGTGGTTGAGATTGAGAATGAGAAATCATTGCAGCCCTCAACATGGGAATTGCCATTGTTTCCCGCTTCCTCAACACTCTCTCTCCTTCACACACTACTATCAAAATCGAAGTTTATCGTCATTTTCATTTTGCCAAGAAGAAAGATATTGCTATATATTCTTTATTAAAATGATCGTATCAATGAGCACCAGTGGTCTAGTGGTAGAATAGTACCCTGCCACGGTACAGACCCGGGTTCGATTCCCGGCTGGTGCATAGTCTTAAAATTTTTTATCTATTTTCCAAAAAAATAAAATATTTTTTATTTTCGAAATTTCATTACTTCTTTCTTCACGTTCTTTTTCACTGCTTCGTTCTCTATCTTCACCCTCTTTACTTTCGAGTCGCAGAAATGAACGGTGGCGCCATTGATTTTGTCGAAGGTAAATAATCGATTTCTTGCTTTCTTTTTATTTTCTCAGGAAAATAATTCAACTGCATTCATGAATTCGTAGAAAACGGAAACGGAAGCGACTCGGACGTTAATTCCGATGACGCACCGGAATACTACCAGCCGATCTCCGCCATGGAGGAGGACGAGAGCTCCGACGGCGGTGAATTTAGGCAGTTGCCAAACGGATTCTTCGTGCACGGCGTGACGGAGAATGGGATCTCGTCTCTGGATCTGAACGACGTCGTAGAGAAGAGCAGCAGCGACGAAGAGGGGGAAGAGGAGGAGAGGAGAACAGAGGAGGTCGATAGGGCGGTGATGGAAGACGAGAACCGCCGGAACGCACCGCTCACGGAGGAGAACGCGACGAGAGTGATGGAGGCGATGCGCGGAGTGTCCTTCGCCGGAGTGGTTCCGGATTGGGCGGCTCGAGATCCCGATGATCGCTGGATTGATCAGCTTCGCAGATTGAGACGATCGCCGAACACTTAAAGTAAAATTAGATACTCAGATTCGCGCCATTTTCATTTCATTGTTCAGAATTTGTCTTCGTTGTTTTTGTTCCTCATTGTTCGTGTTACACACATCCTAATGTGTTTTGAATGAAGACTTAGCATGACTGCATTCGAAATAATAAATTATGGTCGAAAATTTTGATCTTAACAAATTTATGTTCAGTAGTATTTTGTAATTAGAATTAACTCTTTAACTTTTCAAACATCTTCCAATTTATGGTGTATGCATGAAGCATCGGTTTCGTATTACTGTTCTCCATAAGCCTTACACTATATACCTACAGTAACAATTATAATATAAATATAGCTATAGTTTCTTCTAACAGGCTTAAAGCTATACTTGGCACACAGAAGCATAAAGCTTAATTAACTCCGAGATACGTTTTATGATATTACAATAAATGAATGTTTCTAAAGCCGAGTACAATCACTTTATCTGACTCGTTCATAATAATGTCAATTCGTGAATTATAATTTAACTTCAAAACTTCAAATGTGACTGTAGCTGCTCCTTGCTAAGAGTTTCATGATCCATGCAATGCAATCAATCTCTTGATTCAGCTCACGCACATTTCTCTTGTAACAAATGTTATACTTTTGTTCATTGGAAGCAGGAGCAAGGTCCTATTGCCTTTTTAAGCACCAATGTTTTCAATATCCGCGCCTTTGTCCAGTCTTTTGACAATTCCAGTAATAACCTGAAATGAGTTCCGTAAAATAATTAACAATATTCAGTTCTATAGAACTTCTAATGCCAACAAGCAGATTCACATTGTTGTTACCGTACTAGTATCATAGTACCTTTCCGGGTCCCAGTTCATAGCTTTTCTTCAGACCCTTGGTTAGAAGGGTCTTCACTGTTGTTTCCCACTGAACCGGTGACGTAACCTGCCAATTGCATTACAGATGCAATTATTTCCCATTCATGGCTTCATATTGAACAGAAAAAAGTATCACTGGTACCTGACGTGCCAATGTCTTCTTTATTGTGACAGGATCTGTATGCGGCTGCGCATTCACATTGGAGATGACTGGTATTCTTGGGGTTCTGATTTCTGTTGTTGCCAATGCTGCTTCCAATCTTGACAAAGCTGGTTCCATAAAACTAGTGTGGAAAGCACCAGCAACAGCTAGGCGAACCTGCCAGGAAGGTACCAAGGCATTATTTCTTTGAGGAAAGGCGACACAGGAAAGAAAAAGATTAGGCGCAAAGTCATACTATCATCCGAGCCTTGAAAGACTTTGCCTTGGATTCCACCACTTCTATTCCTTTTAATCCTCCAGAGACAGCATAGTTTCCCTACCAAAACAACTAATGGTTGACAAATCTAGAAAAGGACTTTTGCCTAAGCTGTAAATAGGTAGACTCTCAAGAACCTTACTGGACACAGGTAATTGGCAATCTGAACCTTCTCAGCTTCAGAAACTTCCTGATTGGCTGCATCACACAATTGCTGGACCTTCTCCGAGTCCAGTCCTATCACACTAACCATAGCACCTTTAGCAGCATCAGCGGCATCCTGGAAAAAGAACAGAAGTTTTGCCCAAGATATACAAATTATAATGCAGACAAGTCGAAGAGAAATGAGAAGCTAGACCAGCTACCAGATATTGCTTACCTGCATGGCCTCACCCCTCAGTTTGACCAATTTAAGTCCATCTTCAAAGCTTAAACATTAAATTAAATATATGGCGTTAATAGCATGTCAATTTGAGAAAGTTGAACCTTAAATAAAACCACTCAAAGGACATTTTAGTCACACGACTCATGTTCAAAACTACAGGGGTTAATAATATTCATTTCCTCATAGGCTGCAAACTGACGAAGAAGCTTGTAGGTGAATACTTTTCCCATTGGCTACAGACAATAATTTCATTGCAAAATACTGATGACATTTGAAGCAAACAGCAAACCTCGAGTCAATTATTCACATTCAGAAAACCCATGGTTGGGCCACTAACAATTGGTTTCTTTATTTCCACTGCCAGCCTCAAAGTAAAGTTGTCTTCAAAACACACAAGTTTCATGCCCAAAAGTGAACAGACACATGCTACAATTACTCATAATGCTTTTATTTTGTGAAGATTTCTTGATAAATAATAATTACTTTCCGTAACTCACCTGAAAGACCCAGCAAATGCCAGAGCAGTGTATTCTCCCAGGCTTAAACCACATGTTACATCCACCGAGTCAATAATCTGCTGACCTCCTTCACGTGCACGAAGTAGCTCTACAGCAGCAAGACTTGTGACGTAAATTGCAGGCTGAAACATAGAATCAGATGGTAAACATCACATCAACGGCAATATTTACTAAAAATAGAAATTTTATCAGGAACAGAATTATGAATTGATGCTGGTTTGGTATCGTAATCAGAAAAGAAATTTATAGCCAATACAGCTGTTTACTTGAAAAACAATCTTGATTACAGAGAAGGAGATCTAAAACTAAGGTGAGGAGGGAACTGGATGCAGAAGAACAAGTAAAGTGCCCCAGGTGGGATTTGACTCCCGCGATCAAGGACTTCAAGACTGACTTAGTGCCACTCTGAAACATATAGCTATGGGACAAATTTACTGAAAATTTTGAACTTGATTTTGAAGTGATCCACCAGAAATATTTTCCCTTCAACTTCCAACCATTCAACTGAAATTACCTAGACCGGTTATTTAGCATATAAGTCTACTCACCAAAGTTCTAATATGTTGGAATCATCTTCAGATTTTAAAATATCTATACTTATTAGATTAATCATTGAACAATTCACAAACAGGATGAAAATTTCCAGCACACTGTTTTTATATGTCATTTACACACATAAAACATATGTTTTTTTATTTTCAAGAAATAGCAGTCCAAAGATTCTCTCCTAACTGAAGGCAGAGTATCTAAACCAATAAATAATTAGTACACAATATAAATTAAATCTTATTCTGAGTTAAATGAAAATTCACAACAACATTATTGAACTATTTTTAATATCCGTTACTGACCATGAGAGGGGCCAGGGGAATGGAACGCAATTACTACACCATTGTCTGGAATCTGGATACTCTATACTATAACAGAGGAAAATTTAATTGTTTGTGAAGCGAATGGTACAACAACGAAGTCAATACATAGGAAATTAATAATCGTTTCATCCTGTCTCCCAAATCGATGGATTGGAATGAATGATATGAAAAATAGATTCCATTTCATCACGTTCCAATCAAATCGATTCCATATATACTAATAAGCAATCTAAACAATGGAAACTAAAATCATTCAACTCTATTTCCCTCTGTTCTGTCAATCCAAACACAGCCTAGATAGCCAGTTTATACTATGCAAACATAACAGTTTGACAAAGAGATTGAAGTCCACACCTGGCTAATAACAGTCGAATCTAGCTTTTCTTTTGGCCCATTGATGCATATATCAAGAAGATCAAACCTGAATGCAGAAAGCACACCAAATGAATCACAAAAGCAATATAAAAATGAGTATAATTTATGAGTTAAACTGGTAAGTACCCCAATATGTCATTCGCCTTGCTGAACAAAAGCGCAGCAGCAGGCACGTTCTGGGCTTCCTTCCCCATTCCAACAGCTTGAGCACCCTGAAACCACAGAAACATTACATCCAACCGTTGCGTATGTGTTTTTTTTAGCATAATTGGGAATTAGAAACGACGCAGTTTTGAGAAAGTGTACCTGACCGGGGAAGAGGAATGAATTGGAGGGTTTGTAATCGGCGAACAGCGCTTGGTGAACGGACGGCTGAGATCCGGTGGAGACGCTCATGGAAACCCTAGATCGAGGGAGAGGTAGGGTGGGTCTTCCATTAGAGGAAGGGGCGAGGAAGGGAGCGGATGGAAGAAAGAGAGAGGAAGACATTGCAGAGAGCGAAGTAGAAGAAGTGTGGCGAAGGAAGAGGGAATGGGAATGAGAATGAGAATGGTGAATCAGAGCTTTCATATAGTTTTTGAAGGCGGAAACTTCAAGAGGAACGTTGGTATCGCTGTTCAAATTCTTCAACTACTTCTTCACTACCATCTTCACCTTCTTCGTCATATCATAATATTATGTAAAAAAATTATCACATCTTAATTCAGTCTGAAATTAATTATAACTTCAAATATATCTAGTTAGTTAAAACAACAATATTTAAAATAAGAATCAAATTAATTTCGAATAAAGTGAAAATGATCGTATTGTTTAAACTTAATAAACTAATAATTTATTATGGCATTTTAACATGTTTGAAAGCAAGTACTTTTCTGCTTTTTTCTTCTTCTAGAGACAACTCGTAAAAACAGATGCAATAGAAAAAATAATAATTTTAAGAGACGACATAACCAAATATAAGAATTACTTAAAAATAAATAATTGTTAACTATATTTTTTTCGCAAACAAATACCATTTATCGGTCTAATTAATAAAAAAGCTTCTGAAAAAACTCAGAACGTGAGAGAAGGATGTAATTACTGTTTCAACTAGTTGATTAAGTTAAAATGAAGTATAAACTTATATTATTAATATAATTGTATAAAAATGATATCGTTTACTCGAATTTACTATAATTATATATAAATAATAAAAATTAAAAAAATTACTGAAGATATGTACGAGAATGTCTGTTTTCGTTAGTTATTAATTATTAAAGTAAAGTAGTGTAAACTGAGGCTGTCAAAATAATATAAGATAATATTTTTTTAATCAGCAAAATAATATAAGATAATATGTAAGATAATATAAAATATTTGTCAAAATAATTAAAGTAAAGTTGTACCATGTCAAAAATAATTATTAGTTATATTAGTATATAAATAAAAAATAATAACATATAAAAATAGTTACTAAAATAATAATAAAAAATTAGTAATGGTTAATAGAATTTTTAACCTCTTTATTTACTAGTATATATGATTTATTTTTAAATTATAGTTTAACACCTTTAAAAAGTAAAAAATCACTTTACATTTTACTTTAATAATAATAATAATAATATATATATATAAATATAATTAAAACATTAATATATTAATGGTTAAATGGATGGGTTTTTTTTGGGATGTGAAAGTTTCACCTCCCTGTTTTAACACATAAATATAAATATTTAAACAAACATGACATTTATTTTACAAAGTTTAATGTTTAATTTGTTGTCAAGTTTATAAAACAAAATATGTATACCGAAGTTATAAGAATTGGTATTCTCTTTATTTATTAGAATAAATTATTATTTTGGTACGTCATAGTTTAAGAAAAAAACTATCATTTGTTTGTTTAAATGAATACTAATATAATAATTATTTTGTGAATTTCAACGTCTAATCTGTAGACATGTTTTGTTTAGATCCTCACTCACATGAGTTGCAATAAAAAAATATATATATGATTAAAAAAATCATATAAGAAAAGGTTTATAGGTTGAGCTTAAGTTATGTTAAATCAAGTTGGAACCACTTTAAGTTGGGTTGTGTCAAGTCAGCCTAAGTTAAGATCACATCTAGTCAAATCGATCGGGTACTAAGTTGGATTGAACCCATGGCATGTTGAGTCATATCAAACCCATATTAAGCTAAGTTAGGTCAGGTTGAGACGAACCATACTCATGTTAAGTTAAATCAAGATGGGTCCATGTCAGTTTGAGTCGAGTCTAGGTTAGTATGTGCAAAGTTGGGTATAGTCCAGGTTAAATTAGGTTGGGTCGAGACCATGTCAAACTACTCAAGTTAGGACCATGTCAGGTTGGACTCGAGTCAAGTTATATTGGGTTGGGTTTGGCGTAGGTCAAGATGAGACTAAGCAAGTTTAGCCTAGATTATACCCAAGTGAGCTAATATTAAGTTAAATTTGGCCTAGTTCAAGTTAGGTCGGGTTCAAATTAGACTTATTGGAGTAAGTCAAGGTTAGACAAGTTGGCCCACACTAGGGTTAGAATCGTGTCATGTCAAGTCCAAATCAAATTAGGTCCAAGTTAAGAAAATTCTAATTGACTTGTCTAAATCATACTAAGGTCAGAATTGATCGATCCAAGCTCGTCAAGTTAGGTGAGTAGGATATAAAAAGGTTGAGTTTAATTCTAATCTTACAATTAAGTTGTAAACAATATAAATTAATTAAAGATTAATTTATAATATTTTAAGACTAATAAGTCTTTAAGAGTTATTATTAGAACTTTGTCTTGTAATGAAATGAAGTGAATTCACTTTGTTGATAATTTTAACCCACTTGTAACAAATTTTTAGAATTAAGTTTTTATAACCCACTTATTTAATGAATCAATAAAATAAGACTTATTATAAGAAAGAGTTAGGATTAATTCACACTCAATAAATAAAACTAATAGCTCTAAAATTGATAGATATACCAATTTATTTTTTAGTCGTAAAATATAATTTATATACTTTTAAATTTCAAAAATATACCTGACACGACATTTCTTCATCAGTTTTAACACTTTTATATATAATTTTATCTCAACTATTATATTATTGTTAATATTTATTTTGCTATTCTAATTATAGTTCAATATATTAATATTGCTATATAGAAATATAGTAAGATTTAGTACAAGATTAAAATAGATAATGTAAAATATATAAATTGAATGTGAAAAAGTATAATTAAAATCGTTTATCTATAAATAACATATCAGAAGATTTTAAAGTTAATTAAATATTAAAAGTAGAAATACCTTCGAAATATATTTTAACAATGAAAATACAAATTTATAAAAAAATATAGTATAAACATATATAATTCTATCATTTATATTTATCAACTACTTAACTAATAATTTGTTTAAAAAAATCACAAATAGATAAATTGTTCGACGTTTCACGAAGAATAAAATATGAATAAGCTGAAGGTCTAAATAACAATGCAGATTGTCAGGAACAATACAACTTCAAATAATTAGCAGTGAGTTATATATTATAGACAGTGGTGCAAATAGTAAATTAATTAAGTCAGTATATCAATAAATAATCAACCATCATTACTATTTTACCATTCAAATTTGGCAACTTTTTTTTATCAACTATTCCCTATCAATCATGTTTAAACAATTTTATTTCTATTGTTATTATTAACATAACTTCGAATTTATATATAAATCATGTCACGCATCAATATAAAATTTATTTTTTCAGTCAAAGTTGTTTATAATATTATATTTCTAATTTCATTAGTAATAGCTTTAATTTCTGCATATAAATATAAAATTTATAGTTAAATAGTGTTCTAATCAAATCAAAATTCTAATTGCAATTGAATTATGAAGCTTATAACCACAAAATAATAAATTAAAAACAACAGATAAGTTTATTTATGTTATTCAATGTTTGAAATTAATATTTATCAATTTTAATCTAATTCAAATTTAAATCAATAATGACTTGAATAATATAATTTTTTTAAGCATATATTTATACGTTATAAGATTAGACAAATTGTTTGAAAATAACTCCATAAAAGAAAATAAATTATAGTCTACTGAAAAAAACAATTTTATTTTTTTTAACCCAAATCAAGTGTCACCCTAATTTAGTTATATATTTTTTTAATACAAAGTAATATTTAATAAATAAAAACACAAAGTAATTCCTCTTAATTTTTAAATTGAAATTTATTAATTTTATTCTTCAAATTCAAATCAAATTTGGCAGATGGCTTGAAATCATCGGTAGATAGTTTTATTTTGTGGTTTGTGTTTCGTTCGTGTCTTTTGTGGCTAAACAACATCAAATTCATATCAACTTTTTTAATTTATACTGACTGTTTTCATTGCATTATCATATTTATACATTTTTCCTTAATTCAAATTTTTAGAACTAATCTTTTTGTTAATATTATTCTTACTCCATTACATTTTTTTATCCATTCCTGGAATTTTGTTGGAATGGTCTTCTCCCAGTGCAAAAATCATCAACTCTGCTTGTCAGAACAGCTTCATAGCTTTTCCAAGACTAATCTTGATATGTTCTATTCACTTAACTTTGTACAATCCTTTTTTTTAATACTTTTATTTCTTACTAGATTTCTATCTAGGAAATAATTCAAATGTCCTTAAATACTTCCAAAAATAATATATATATATATATATATAAAAATCATTAAATCTTATTTGAATGACGAAATTAAAACATAAATATAAATATTTCTAAGTAATAATCATATAACTACTTTTCTTTATTTTTTAACTATCCATATTTACATAAAATTGAAAAACAATTCTCCATATGTGTGTGTATATATTATAGATATGCAAAACACACACTAATAAATCATTAATTCATAAAACAAATAAAATTCTGAAATGTCATAAATACATAAAACTAATTGTGAAATTATTAAATTATAATCACTAATTTCCCAATCATCAATACTATGATGCCACATTTGATCACTTTTTGAGAGTCTAATTAAAAGAGAAAGGGACAAGTGTCTAAAAACATGATTGAATGATGAAATATTCCTTGTATTGATTATCCCAATGTAGGCAATATATATACAAGATGAGATCCTATTGAATAAGCAACACCAAGGACAAAACAAATAAAAGAATATATAAAGAAATATTGCTACAATATACAGCTAATACTATCTAGAATCTACTAATATTTACAGCAAATATAACAAGATAAGAATGTGCTGAAGAATATGTTGAAAGTTGAGGATTGGATTGGGCCAAGAAAGCATTGTGCTTCTTCTGTTTTACTAACTAAAATGATGATTCATGTATTACAAAGTATAAGAGAGATGTAACAATTGCTAGCAACATCACTAACTATAATTCATATTATTAAAAGAGTTATGGCAGTTTCTTAATCAAAGCTTAAGTTAACAAAATTTGAAATGTCCACATTACAATGAATATCGTATACCACAAAACCCACCATGTTTAAGCTTGAAAGGCAAAGTTACTTGTAATGCTGAGACACCTCCCAAACCAGCTTATCCATGAAATGACATTTCTTGTCAAATCCCCAGCCTGGGTTGCTCTGCATCATATTTCAGACCAAGCATAAATAATCTGCAGAATATTCCTTCAAGTAGTTTCGGAACCAGCATTTCTCATATTTCATTGAAATAAATGGCAATACAAACGCAAAAGAATTTAATAGAAGATGCTATGTGTGTGTGTGTGTGTGCGCTACTGGATTGTTTATGCAATACGACAACCACATGCATATAATTTATAATTTTTTAGCATTACGTGTTTACAGAAAGAATTATATCATATACTCTGCAAATAAAGCATCAAAAAACAAACAGGTTGTTTAACCTTCCGAATTCCATTGTAGTTCTCGTTTCAATATAAGAAAACAACATTAAATTGAAGATATAACCAGCTAAGCTGTAACCGTAACCAACCATTAAAATCCATCATTTTAGTTAATACTTTCTTTTGCTATACATATTTACCTAATTGACACTTTTAAGTTGGTAAATAGTTTATTCCTTCCAAAGAGGTGACTGCAGTAGCCACACAAATAACACAATAAAAAAGTTGCAAACATGTCCACTGAAAGCAAAAATAAAAACAAAACTAGATGAACTTTTAGAGCACTGAAAAGAATTAGCCCAGGGAATTCTCAAATAATTCATCGAGTAAACTCCAAAGTCCTAACTAACTTTTCAGTCATAATCAATCTCTTATGCGAAGAAAATTGTTAGCACACATTTATATGCTTGTACTTTTATATACAAAGAATCTACAATCAGAAGTGGACAAGGCATATATATATATATATATATATATATATATATATATATATATATATATATATATATATATATATATATATATATATATATATATATATATATATAAGAATTCATGAAAGGATAAAAGAGAAAAAGAGGGATTATAAATCAATCTCAAGACAAGTAAATTAATGCAAGACTCAGGAAAACAAAATCCTCAACACATCAAGATTTGGACATTAAATATACTCTCCTTTCACGATTCAGATTAGTTCAACTCCAGCAACATTTGTGACTACAGCCAGAATCAATTGATTGCCAAAGAAGCAAACTTCATATAATCATGAAATAGCAAGGTTCTGAATCAATTCTTTAATGTACAAAGCCACAAATTCACACTAATAAGGGGAACTAAAGTTTGGGAACCTCCTGGATTTCTAATCATACAGTAAATAACTCTAACATTCAACCAAAGCCAACTACAATACCTAACAATCTTCATACATTCCTTGACAATATCTCTTAATAGACTTAAACAAATATTAATTAAGCTTTAGGCAGAGATTTTCCTATCTATGACCTGTCAATAACAACTGTTCAGCCTTGGTACAAAATCAAATACATATTCTATTCTCTCAATACATTTGGGGTTTATTTTATCAACTAGAATTTAGATTCTGGATTTCAAGACAAAATGGCAAATATTTATTGGAATCTCAATTGATTATGCAACTGTTGAGAAATAGTTTCTCTGCTGATATCAAATTAAAAGATAACTATGCTGAAGAAAGGGGTTCATTTACCACTGAATTACATGAGCAAGTAGAACATCATTGGCAGAGATACTTATAATAAGATCATCAACATAAGAGGAAAACAACTAGCCAAGTAAAACACATTTATGCCCAACACAATATCAATATTGAGTTCCAAACCTGAAGAGAAACAACAGCACGGTTAGTAAATTGTTTCACTGAAGATGGTGCACTTTCAGGAAGAGTTTTAGCAACTCTCTCTAATTCTTCCTGTTGCTTCTTTGCAGTTACCCTATCTGGTCCGCTGTAGTGATCAACAATCTTTTTCAACAACGGAACTCGGGCCATTGTCTCTTCCATGATTTCCTAGTAGGATACAAAGTTAGAAAAAATATTATCCCAGCACATGGAACAGAGCAATAAAAACAATAGCCTTTACCCAATAGCTATACGATAGACAACTATGCAAAACATAGTAACTGATACAGTACTTGTCCAGTGTACTTGTTACACAGGTTTCATATGACAAAAATATTGGCAAACAAGCCATAAAATTATTGGCGCAGAAGATAGTGATGAATTAAAAAATTTAAATAAAAAAATCAGTATCAAAACTTGTGTCCTGAAACATTTGCAATTAATGTTCGGGTAACAATCCTAAGTCATGGATAGTGGATTAGATTAACAACAAAATATACCTCCCACTCTTCCTGACTTTGGATCCCCTCATATGCCATCAAAAATGGTTTCATCTTCTCAAGTGCATCCCGAAGTGGAATTGGTTCCTTCTCATCAATGTCTGGATTATCAAACTCCACCAAATATTCTGGCTCAAATTCAATCTGCAATAATCAATAAAAAAGCTGATAAAAATACAAACAATTTTACACATGGAAATATGGGTACTAAACAGAAAATAGAAGTTTGGCTTAAAAAACTTCCCCGAGGGAAATGATGATCTAGAGTATCGGATGATCATAATGAGTTTCCTCATAGCAATTCAATTAAGACTGGAAAATTTCCCTTAATGCAGCTAAACTACAAATAATATTTCCACTACCTATAATTATTTCTCATTAAATAAATAAAAATGTTAGTAGAAACCACCTACTGCATAATTGATGTCTAATGCGTCCAAATACTCATCCTCTAATGGCGATGGCAAAACTCTACCAGCCACCTCCTCAAATCCTTCAGTTAACTGATTCATTATGTCTGGCCCTAACTTTTTGGCCAATCTCTCACCATCTGCATCATCTCCAACATATAGCCCTGCAGCATCTGAATCCTCTGCATCCATGAATCGACCAAGTCTTTCATCTATATCCCTCCCTCTGAACCCTCCTCTTCCTATGCCTCGGCCTCTGCCTCTGCCCCGGCCAAGCCCACCTCTCTCTCTAAACCCTCTTCCTCTTCCAGTGCCACTTCCATCATCCTCACCTTGCGACAAAAATCTTCGTGCATTCCTCACGGCATCATCCCGTCTTGGCATTGGTTGTCTCTCAGGCAAAGTGTCAGATGCAGCTGCACCAGGAGCTCGAGGAGGGCGAAGATGCCTATTCTCTTCTGTAACTCGAGTTTCCGGATCTGGCTGTTTCATGGGCTTCCCCCGTCCAAGTCCAGACAAAACCTCATGTATGGTGCCTGGAAGTTTGTTAACATGCTCAACATCAATAGGAAAACCATCTGTCACTGTTGAAGAAACATTGTGCTCTCTTCTGAAGAAAATGGGTTTTTTGGGTCCTGGTGGCCCCAAATCATTTGGCTGAAAAGCATTTAGAGGTTCAGGTACAGTAGCTCGGCCACGACCAGCAGGTGGCTGAAAATCATTTTGAGGTTGAGGTACCGTAGTAGCTCGGCCACGACCAGCAGGTGGCTGATTTATGGAAGATAAAAATGATGGTAAAGGAAGACCTGACGGAGGCATTGGCTTGGCACGGCCATGGCCATGAGCAGAACCAGGAGGAATGGGTGACTCTGCCGTGTCAGATTTAGGCTCACTGGAATTAAGCTTACCAGGAGCTCTTTCATTAAAATTGAACGGCCCTGAACCAGGGAGGGAGCCTCCACGACCACGACCACGGCCACGTCCGCCATCTCCAAAGCCAGAAGATGTAGAGAATGCAACTACCGTTCTTCTGGTGCCATTTGGGATCCTTATTCCAATGTTGCCTCTCATTGACACAGTCACACAAATGCTTAATTGGAAAATTCAAAGAGGTTTCAGCTACATGAACTTCATACCCAAAAAAAAAAAAAATACTACAACTCTATCTGAATCTGTTGCGTTCTCAGTTTCGCTCCATTTTGCGTTTTTTATTCTCATTGCACTTTGGCATCTCACTACTCCCATTTCCTTTCTCTTCTGGGGTTTAAGATATTAGGGTTTCAGCTTTTTTTCTTTTTACCCCTCTCTTACTATGTTGGACTGGGCCTACATTTAAGTCCAACAACTTTTTCCTATGTATAATAAATCAGTTAGAGTAATGATAAAATAAATGGACAATTATATTAAAAGTATATAATATGATAAACTAATCATAATAATAATATTACAATAAGAATAGAACTTTATTTATAGTATAATATAATATTAAATTATATAGGTATTTTAATATTTTGTATTGGAAGTAAACTCTTACGAGTTTTCATTCTGTGTGAAGAAAAGAAAGCATTGGAACCCAAAGCCTAGGATTCCATTCTAATTGGGTTTCATTCCATCTTTTTAATTGTAAGTTTATTTCAATTTAAGGTAGAAATTATTATTCAATTTTAAAGTGGGTCAACCAAATCAACATGGTGTGACTTGGGTCATTTAAAGCCAGACAAAAATAGTTATTATAATTTAATGTTTCGAATATTTTTAATCATATGATTTTTTCAACTTAATATTACTAAAAAGAAACTACTCTTTTAAAATGTTGTATATTTTAGTAATCTCTTTCAGAACCAAACTGGTTTTAATAGCTTGAGTCTAGATTTTAAATAAAATAAATAAAATAAAATTGAATCTATTTAATTAAATTAATTTAAATTTAACATATGCTCCATGTCACCACCTACAAACAATTACCAACCACTATAGATACAGCGCATGAACATGATTTATTCTAAAGCTCATCAAACGAACTACTGGTATAATAACTTTCCACAAAATTGATTCATACATAGAATCTTCAATTACATAATTTTATTTTTGAATTCAAAAAAATAAAATAAATACATTAGTCTTTTTATTGATGACTATATTTTGCAAAGAAACTTTACTCACGGCTTCAAAATTGTAGTCATGTTTTGTTTTGTTTTTTTCATTTTTAACACTTTAACGGTATAAATATTCATTTAACGATCTCTTATAATAATATAATAATATATATTAATATTTTTAATTAAAAATAAAATAAATATAATCAAAATATTAATTTATTAAGTTGTTAATCATAATATAATCCATCTTTAAAATTAGATTCCAACAATAATATGTTATTAAAGATGCTCTGATACAAGTGGGTCTTATTTTAGAGTGCAGATACAACTTACAAGCACATGAATGAAAGTAAACACATAAATGTTTACACATGAGAATGAGAAAAAGCAATGGCAGAAAAATAATATTAATTAATGCCATCACTGCTTGTAACAGTGCAGAAAGTCCCTCTGCAGAAGCATTGAAGTTACACATAACCCTTGCTCTTCAAACTCTCCACTGCATCCTTGATAATTTGGTCAGCAGGAGTGAATTCTAGACCTAAATCAATCAGCTTCTTTGATGCATCCTTTGCACTTGCCCTCAACAACCCTGGCTGAGTATCTTTTGGCAACCTATATAAGCAAAGAAATTTGTATTATTATAGTCTAATTCACATATATTTACATAATTAAAATATTGCTTTTACTCCAAATGCAATTGATGATACAAGATTAGTGCTGCTGAGAAGTTTATTTGTTCAGTTTGAAATTATGTAATAGCAGAAAGATGTAATGAAAATCTCTCTTTTTTTTCTTTCAAACTAGACAATAGTTTATGAGAAAAGAAACACTCACTTTGCCACATTGTACTCAGGGTATAACTCTGCAACTTTATCCACAAGATCACTAAAGTGACGAATAGATTCCACACACAAGTGCCTTCCTGATGCTTTCTTGTTCTCAAGTGCCAAAATGTGTGCCATTGCTATGTCTTTGAAGTGAGCCATTCCCATAAAAAAGTCCTCGTATGTCTCTGTCCCACCTGAGATAAGATTTCAAAACATCATACATATTATGTGCATGCTTCTCAAATCTCTGAATTTCAGTTCTTAATTAACAAACCTTTGAGAACACTAACAAGCACAGCCATGCTTGAATTGATGGTTGGTGGAAGGAGAGGGCCCAATGCTGTGCCAGGGTTTATCATCACAACATCAAAACCTGTCTCCTTCGCAAACTCCCACCCTGCTTTTTCTGCCATAGTCTTAGCAATCGGATAGAACAACTGCACCAATCAATTCATCAAACACATTATCTTCATTCATCTCACTTTTTTCTAACATAATACAAAATCCTCATGAAAGTAATAATTAATTCTGTCACATGATGTAACTATTCTTTCTAAGATTATTTATTTTATCACAGATAAAAAATTAACAAGTTAAAGTTTGTGATCGTAACTTCTCCACGTGTTAAGGATAAGTTTTATAATTAAATTTTGTAACAAATGATTTTAGAAAAAATTAAAAAGAACAAACCCCCTTGCTCCTGCAGTAATCAAGGTCTGTCCAACAGTCTTCTCCCTTGATCTTATCAGCTGGCCAATTAGGGCTGGGCATGATGGAGGAGATCGACGATGTCGCCACCACGCGCTCCGCCCCTGCTTCCTTCGCCTCCCTCAGCACATTAACCGTTCCTTGTATCGCCGGTTCCAATATCTGCTTCTGTATTCTTGTAACCAACCAAATCCTAATCACTATAACATTAAGACAGCTTGTGTAATTTAATTAATTATTAATTTAAACATACATCACTGTGTTAACATTAAATTATATTTTAATTTTAATTAAGTTTTAACTAACTTTGGTTGAATTGATTATTCAAAATATTTTTACTTTTGTGTAAGTTTGTTTCCAGTAAAGAAGACATTAATGATAAATGGGTTAGAAATGAAAAAGAGAAAAATAATTGTCACTGAGAACAAAATTAAATAAAAAATATTTACATGAAAATAAAAATATTTTGAATATTTAATATAAGAAAAAATTCAATATGACTCATGAAAATAACTAAATTTAATTTTTTTTATTACGAGTTTAGTCTCAAACTTGTAGCAATTAAATATCATAGATATACAAATTAGATTGCAATGTTTTGTGGCCAACATTCTTCTTACATTTTATGCTGTCGGTAGATATACTTTTTTTAATAATATTTTTATCCTAACTTAAAAAAGGATGAAATTTACCTCTTCCATTTTTATAAAAAGTTAACCAAAAATAAACGGCAATGTAATTTTTTAAAAGTAAATGAAATAAAAAATAAAAAAAAACCTTTTTCAATTTGAAATTTGAATGAAGTAAGATTTGAAAGTGGTTTTTAATTTTAGAACCTCTGGATTCTGGACTTGGCCAATGATGTTAGGACATGCGAGGTGGATTACGGCGGAGCAACCCTTTAGTGCAGCAGCAATGGAGTCGGGGTTAAGAAGATCCATTTCGAAGAGACGGAGACCACTCTTAGCTCCTTCCATTTCCTCCAAATGTTTTGTCTCCTTTTCATCCTCTGCAAGTGAATAATTTTTCCACCAACTCCACGTTATTTTTAAATAAATTATCACTTTTTCTACAAATAAACAATTTATTATACTTTTGCCCTTTTAGATCATTGTTCAAATTATACAAATAAGTTTCCGTGACTGTGTTTCTGTGTTTGTGAGGGAGACAAAATTGGTAATAACGATGATTGCAATAATAATTAATAATAAATACAAGTGAGTTTAGTTAACTGATATTTTGGACGGTGGCGTGGACGGTGTAGCCACGCTGGAGAAGGAGGAGCACCACCCATGATCCTATGGCGCCGCTGGCTCCGGTGACGCAAACTGCCTTTGACATGGTGCTGCTTGCTTATTGTGTTTAACAATTATTTCTGCTAAGGTGCTTAAGGTCGAGATATTCCTACTTTATATAGAAGGTCGTCCATGGACTAAATTGGAAAAGTTTTTTTCTTTAAGACGGATTTACATTATATAAATTTAAGATCTATATTAAATATAAATAAATATGTTAAATTAAAAATTTTAATAAAAAATATAAAATATAAAAATAAGTGTGTGTGAAAAAATACAATAATATCTTATATTTGACAAATGAATAATAAAAAAGTTTAGATGTTCACATTTATTTGGACACTACTCTTAAATGGAATGTTTGTGTTGGATATAAATATCGATAAAGTATTTAATTCAAAAAGTATTTATTAAAATTTTAATAATTTTAACAAAATTTTAATATAATTTAAAAAAAATAAATATATTAATTTTTTAAAAATTTAAATTTATTTTATAAATTTTTATTATAAGAATAAAAATAAGAAACAAATTATTTTCAATCAGTAATAAAAAAATATTTTTTATTAAAAAAAATCTAAAACATATATTTTAAAAATTATACATGGCTTCCTATTTTTATTCTATATCATATCTTTATTCGTATTATATCCGTCTTTATACTATATAAATTATTGATTTATACAAATAACACATGGTGCGAGTAAGAATGAAACACGTGTTGGTGTCAGTTCACTATACAGGACGTTGCTTTCAGTTGGGAGGGCAAAGGTACATGCAGTCACTGTCCGGTTACTGTTGACAAGCATTTTTCGTTACACTTGGCTTACATTTGACCAACCAATATTTTTCTTTTATCTTTTTTTATCTTCATTATTCATTGTTCTACGCTAGTTTAATGGATCCATCCTCTTATGCTATAAGAATCTGTTTAATTTTTTTCAATAAACAATATTATCTTCAAAATAGTAAAGACAAATTTAAGGCATTCATATAAATATAAAACAATGAAATAATTAATTACATTATTCATAATTTAATGGCACTCTTTTAAATTTTTTGAAATTAGAAGTTGTGAAGCATGATTTTAATAAAAAAAATAAAAATATCTCTTCGAACACGATTTCATAAAAAAAAATTTAAACAAAATTAATTCTACTTGTTGAAGCACGACCTCAATACACAACTGAAAAAAAAAAAAATCAGAAAAAAAAAAGATTTTAAAAGACGTGCTTTAAAGCACGATTTTAGTGTGCGTACTATAAAACTTTATTAGTTATCTTCAATAGTACGGCTTTTATACATTTTTATTTGAACGATAAATAAAATAAAGAAAAACTAATAAATATGGTATATGATGTGATAAAAAAAGAAAGAGATATAAAATGAGTGTAAATTTTGGATTGTGAAAAAATAGAATAGTCATAAATAATAAAAAAAATGTGGCTTTTGTTTTTTTTATAATTTTTTTACCAAACTTTTTACACTTTTAAAACTTTAAGAAATTATGTAAATTTATTATTCTCGAACTTCAAAAATATGATAAATTCTTCGAAATATAGAATAAAATCCTTATATTTTACAACCTTAAAATGATAGCATTGATCATGTTTGACTGAAAGTTTAACCAGAATTATAAAATTAAAAAAACAAATTTAAGTGATAGGATAATTTTTTAAAGTAATCTCAAATGTAATTAGATTGAATTAGATATTTTTAAAATTTTTGGATTTTATCCTAAAATTTAGTTAAAAAATTAAATGTTGATATTATATTATGAATGTTTACTAATGAGACATGTTATTTTAAATGTAGGTCTTTATTTGGTTGGATTATTCCATAACAAAAGAACTAACACATTTTTATAAAAGATGAAGTGATGAGAAGTTTAATGTGGGTGACTCGGTCTTATAGACAAATTATATTATATTTTTTTTGTCTTTAAGTTTGAGTAAATTTCTTATAATTTCATAATTTATTCTTGTTAACAATTTATTATTTTTTAATTAAATTTATACTTAAAAATTATATTTTTTAATAAAAAAATTCAAAATTCTTACCAAATTTAACTCGTTTAGAAGTTAAATTTATTATAAAAAATGTTTACAGAATTAATATGAGTAATGAGTTTATCCAAGTTAACTCAACACACAAACATTCTTAATTTTAAAAATGGTTTAAATCTTAAAAAAAACTCAATATCACCCGTAGATGTTTTTTTTTTTAATTATTAAAATCACGTCATAAACGACTTAGATTTTTTATTTTAATGAAGCTTTAAGTTTAAAATTGAAAAATTTTCACGATGATTTAATTTAATTTCATTTAAACAAACATTAAACCTGAAAAATATATAAGTGTGTGAAATTGTGAACAAAAGTAATGTTATGAGTCCTTTTCTTTGTGTCAATTATTTTTCTTAGTGGACCATACCTGAGAGTAAATTATGAGTCATTTAAAAAAAAAAATACGATACTAAAAATTAAACCATCACATCATTTATTTTTTTTAAACATCAACATAAATATTTAAAAATTAAGAAAAAAATAAAATTAGATTGTTTATAAATTATTTTTTAATATTATATATAACTTTTTAAAAAATTTATTTGAATAATGTCCAAATTAAATTAATGAAAAAAAATCATAATTAAAAAAGTTTATTTAATAAGAGGAAAGTAAAAGTAACCGAAAGTGCATATGTTTTTTTTAATGATAAAACAACATATGCATTTGTTTATGATCTATTGGTCTACAGTAAGATAATATCATGAAGGAAAGGCACAGTAAATTTGACCTTTAAAAATACTTAATTTTGTGCTAAAAAAATACTAAATAGTAATAAATACTCATAAATCTATTTACTTCTTAACATAATGATATTATAATTTTTTATATGAGTTAATTTATGATTCATTATTAATACTGAATTTTTTTAGCAAAATAATACTACAAAAATAATAAATACATTTTTCAATTTGAATGTTCATACACAATTAAGAAAAATTTTCAAAGATTAAAGTTACATGATTTAATTAAAAAACTATACTTAAGTTAATTAAATAAAATGAGGATTTTGAGAGACATACTAATAATTTTGACATCGATGACTTACAAATAAATTCATATAAAAAAATAAAAAAAATCACATCTAACTTAAATTTTTAAAACAATTAATTTGTAGTCTTGTTAGTTATATAATATTTATTTTACTATTTTTACCTAATAAAATAATTTCCTACCCATCTTTAGTTGCTATCATATAAAAATTGCAGACAGAAAACATTAGAAGAAAGTGAAATCTAATATATCATAATACCATAAAATAATGCTGATAAAATAAAATAAAATAATGTGAGTATTGAAAGTGATTAAACATATTAGAATTGAACACTGTTGTTGTGTTGTGGGGTTGGGTGATAAAGGACAAAAAATATGATGTTTTTTTTTTACTGATTTTAGTGTAATGTTTTTCTAGATTTATTAAAACAGGTAAAATTGTTTTATTTCTTTTACGAAAACCAGTAAGTTGTGTTTGAGGTTACAATTTTGAGAAGGAAAATTGTAAGCATAATTTCTGCTTAATTAAATTATAATTTTTTTATTAAATTGTCGTAGGAGTACGACTTTAATATTAATTTTTTTTATAGAAATCATGTATAATAACATAACCTTTTTATACAATGTTAAGAGAAATAAACCTTTCTCTTTATCATAGTTATATAGTAGTCACTTTATGCATCATTTTATTTATTAAAAGAATTTAAAAAATGCTGTTAGATACAATTTTTTATAAAAAAAAATGAATACTAAAATCGTATTCTTTATAACGATTTAAATAAAAAATTAAGTAAAAATTATATTTGAATGCATGATTTTTCATTTTAAACGTTGTCACTTTCAACATGAGTTATAATTTTTAGTAAATGTCGACAAAACATTGCACCAAACTCATAAAAGAATCAATAATAATGAAATATTTGTCTGCAAAGTGGAATACGTGTCTTAAATTGGTAGAAAGGAATAAGAGAGGAAACAAAAATGCATGGTCCACTATGTTCCTACAATGTGCATGGCCAAATTAAAAAAAAAATGAAAAGAGATGGAAAAAACTATTCAGTGTCTTTTAATTTTTGTATTTATGTTAGAATTAATATTTAACCGTCTATATTTATTTATTTATTTTGGTAATAAATACACTAAAGACGTGTTTTAATTAATCACTAAGTATATTTTCTCAATGCACTGTTCGAAAAGGTTTCTTCCAGTTACATGTATTAAGTTATTCACTTAATTATATATATTCTAAAAAATTTAATATAATTTGTTATGTTTCTAAAGTTAGTTAAATGATTATATATATATGCATCATCTTATTTATGTGTTTAGTGTTAAATGTGTGTAATGTTGAGTAATATTTTCTTGTTGAGATTTTCCCCATGCCCATAAAAAAAAAAAAAAAAATGTTATCATCCCAAATTTTTACAGAATGTTCACGTTTATTTTAAATTATCATAAGTTTTTACATTACATATGCATTACTTTAAGTTTTAAAAACATTCTACTTTCACCTCTGATAAGGAAAGTCATTGCAAAGGTGACAAAAAAACATAAGTATAAATGTAATTTGAAAAAAAATATTGGGAAAATTGCTTTCACTATTTTTAAATTTATTTATTTTCTCTTTTCCAACTGTCAAATACCTCTTCTTAGTTCCATCTTTACCCATGCACTCTCGTCTCCTAAATCGAACTTGAATTTTTCTGTCCGACTTTGGGCCTAACAGAGTATTGCACACCAATATTTAAAGAGTGAGGAATATAGTGTTATTGTATTCTCCAAACGGTGAAATATAAAAAATATTCTCAGTTAAAATTTATAAAATAACATTATATTTTTATTGGCTGATAACATAGAATTGGGTTAAATATATTTTTCGTTTTTTACTACAATCTAAAATTGATTTTTTTTTATAGTTCAAACTTTACACCATTCAAATATTATAATATGAAAATTATTAGAATAAATTATTCTGTATATAAAATAATTATTAGTTTTTTTTTTAAATTATTAATTTCACATACAGAAGAACTGATTTTAATTATTTTTATACTACAAAAATTTAAATGATCTAAAGTTTAAACTAGAAAAAAAAAATTATATTATAATATATTAACGAAATGTGTTATAATACAAGGATTTATATTTTTCTATTGAAAATTATGAAATGTATACATCCTGAAATGCGCACAGTCTGGAAACGTATTTCTAAATGAAATGTATATTTCAAAATGGTGTAATGTGCAAGTATTAATATATTCTGAACGATAAATACATTAAAAAATTTGCAGTCGGAAATTTAATTTTAGATTCATAAATATATTCTAAAATATATATTTTTTCATACTGTGGAAGTCTAGAATACATATTTTTAAGGATAAAATTTGAAATTCAATTTTTATGGAGTACAATATTAACATGTGGGGGTGCAGAATACAATTACATGGGCTTTCAACATTTCACTTGGTTGGGTTTTATGTTTGTTTATTTGGGTGACGTATAATCATAGCAGGAACAAAAATATTATAGCAGTCACCCACACGCATGAACATTATTTAATCCTAATATAAGATTATTTTTATTTTAATACTCTTTTAATCTTTTTTTTATTTATTTTATTTTATGGTAGACATCACTATGTAACTTGACATCTCAGCTAAATTGATACTTCAAGTAATAACAATCATCTGTCGTTACATCGTTACATGAAAACAAATATTATTATGGCTCTTATATATTCTTTTATAAAAACAATTCATAACTTATATAAAGCATAATTTAAACGTATTTATCCTTTTATTTATAAAAAAAAACACATAATATGACACTTTTCCAATGAGAAAATAACTCCTCATATAATGAGTTGTAAAATATAAATCTTTCAACATTAGAGAGACTTAATAAATTCCCAATTTTATAAAGAATAAAGTGGTAACATCAAGAACTAATTAATGAAAAAAAAATATAAGAATCAAAATTAAAAACCCAAGCAAACCAAAAAATTATTTAACCTAAATAAAAATTATATATAAATTATTATCATCCTACATAAACACATAAAACATAGTATATATTATTGGCTGCTCTAAAGATGATAGCTTCATATCTTTATGCCTTACATACATACACTTAAAGAGGATGTATATCTTCAATATCTACTTGTGGATGGTTCCCATTATTTGTGTATTAATTCTTTTAGGTCTATTTTAATTTTGTTAGTAGAAAGTGTACTAATACACTTTGTGATCTATGTATTAGTAAGGGTAAAATTAATCCAATAATACTTTGATTCTTAAAAAAAACTCACTCTGGTGTAAATAAATAAATTACAATAATTATTTTAGAAGTTTAGTGAAACTACAGACTTTTTTTATGTTATTTTAACACATGATATAATGTTCTTCAATCAAATAAGAAAATTAATGGGATATGTTAGGGATGTTTGTATAATATTTTTTAAATAATAAAAAAATAGTATAATTAATGCAAATTATTTTAAATAAATAATGTGACCAACTTTTGTTCCTCTAGAAGACTTCTCTATTGAAACTATACTTAGGATAATAGGAAACATTTAAAATCTTATTTAATACATATATGGGGGTGATTATTAGGTCATAGGAACCAAAAGTCTTATGTGGAGTTGCGTTTTTGACAAGAAGTTATGTTAGATGAGTTGAAATGAAGACATTATATTGACGATTTTTGTTCCTTTCCTTAATTGGACATTAATTCCTCAAAAGTTCAAAGGTAATCAATTATATACGGTTAGAATAAGAAAGAACGTGACCAACTCACGAGATAAACGAAGAAATCAAATACTAATTTTGAATTAAGGAATAAGTCTTAAAACCTCTATCTTTTAGAGAAAATGAAAGAAAATAAAATAATTTTTTAATACATTATTAGATGATAAATATTATCTCATATAAAAAAATTTGGTTGTTTATTATTAGTAGTGTTCAAAGAACCAACTACTTGTTGAGGTTTGCACCAAAAAAGTTTTATTCTCTAGTCAATGTGGAATCTCTAATACATTCTCACACGTCGAGACTGTCAACTCGTGCATAAAACTATATATTAATGGGTGCGTTATATATTAATGGGTGGTTCTAATAGCGAGTAACTTGATAAATTCAACAAATTTTTATTAGGATAAACTCTAATATATATTAAAATGATTTTATGTATAAATAAATTTGTGAAACTTTTTATATTAAAAGATTAGTTAGTTTTATGTTATGAACAAATTCACTTCATTTTTTTAAAGTTTTTTCTCTTAAAATTGTTTGCAGTGAAGTTTGTTTAAATATGCCATTTACTTTAATAACTTTAAGTGTGTGATTACAAATTTGTCATAAGATGAAATAATTAGTAATTTAAATAATTTTTTATATTTGGGGAGATTAATCTTTTATTGGATACTTGAACAAAAAAAAAGAATACTACTTATTATTCTTAGAATATATATATATATATATATATATATATTAAATATCATTAATTGTTTTAGTTTTTTTTTTTTATAAAAACTTTCATGTTAAATATCACTGTGCAATTACCGAAATCCATATGTTAAAAAAAAGATATATAAATAAATTATACCTATTTATAAAAAATTCTTTAAAAAACAAAGTAGATGGAAGTCTATTATCAATAAAATGATTTTTTATGAATAAATCCTAAATTAGTCAACTTATCAACAGATACATTTTCTTCACGAAAAATATGAGTAACTATAAACATGATTTTCTCATAAAGTAATTAAGATAAAACAATCAATTCAAATGTAGTGATATATATTTTATAAATACCCATGTGTTGACCCAACCTTATAGTATTTAATTATTCATATTTCTAACATGATAGTTTTAGAAGATGTTGAATTGGTCGACACGTCCATGTTTAAAATAATAACAATAAAAGTAGTACATGATACAATGATTGTGAATTTTGAGTTCTTGTGTTCCCACTTTTGTAATCCTAATTAAGAATCAAATTTGTTGTGCAAAGAAAAAGAAAGAAAAGAAATTAAGAATCCCATTTAGTCATGCTACAATTAATAAAATAATTTATCCATATTGTGTAATATTTGTTTGTAAAATGTGATTGCCTACTACTAAATTAGTCTAATTGTCGTCTGTATGAATACTTTATTATAACACCACTTATTTTTATAAAACGAAAATTTTATTATAGAGATTTTTACAATAGTAATGAATGAAAAAAAATACCATGTATAATAATTTTGCTAACTTTTTAAAAAAAAATATTTCTTCTATGTTTCTTTGGTAAATACTACATTGTTTGCTTGTAAAATAGTATCATTCAATAATCACGATTCATTGTAAAGCTCAAAGTCAATGTGAAAAAACAACTACAAAGAATAATCTTTCTTTCATACTAGAATTCTTTCCTTATCTGTCCGAACTAAAGAAAGTAACCTATTGATATTAACATTATGAATAATTTTATAAATTTATTTCATATAGTTATTGATGTGAAGATATACTAAAATGGTGCAGATTTTTAATATTTTTTTTCTAAGATTCCATCCCTTAAACTAGAATGACAGGTCAAGCATTATTAACTTCTAATGAAAAAAATTATGCTTCAATAAAAACATTTGGCTTTTAAATAATAATATCAAAGAAACATTTCTTTATCAACAGATAGAGACCTTCACATGATAATAGAATACTATAGTACAAACTTTATTACTTTAGAAGTAGAAAATAATAAAAAAAACCACAAAATTAATTTTAAAAGTTACAAACTCCCTCATTGAAAAGTTACTTTCGAATCTAACTATAGTACAAGCTTTTGTTTAATTTGGTTTAACTTTTTCATATGATTAAATAACTTATAAAATAAAGTATTTCATGCAGCTTCCTTCAATATAATAATTATAATAACTTCCACTGTAAGACAAATTGCACATGCATGATTTGACCCGTACATTCTGTTTTCTGTGTGTGTTTACGTTGAAACTTTTATTATTTATACAATATTTTATAATATCATTTCTCTCGTCCACCACATTATTATTACTTTATCTCATTTCTTCCCATCTCATCTCATCTTTCCTTTTACTATAAAAAACTGTATGAACACAGTTTCTCTTCTATTAACAATTTTAATATCTCACCCTTAATTAATGTTCTGCTTTTTTCTTCTCTCCCTCTTGATTTCTAGGTGCGTGTATGAACAACAAGAATAAGATAAAACAAAGGTGCACTAAGAGACAAAAGGCATGTTCTGACTAGACAAACAAAATGGTTGAAATTGAAACAAAACATTTTTGTAACAGTTGAAATCCATTGAATATTGGTAAATTCAAGTCCAAAAAGACTCTCTCTTAAGAGACTGATCATGAGGGTCTTGGAGCACATTTGAAGAGGAGGAAGAGGATGAAGGAAAGTGAAGATACTGAGGAGGAAGAATTTCATAGTTATTGTGTACTGATAGGAGCAGTGATTTGTCATCTTGGTATACTTGTGTGGTTAAGGTAGGTTCTTGTTGCTGCATCTGGACGCATAGAATCTCTGCTTGAGCCACTGCAAGCTGCATTTGCAGCTGTGAAACCTGGTTTTGTAGGTATGATATGGCTCCAACACATCCATACACTGGATCTCTCACTCTTGCATTTGCCTCATAAACTAAACTGCTCACAGCATCTGCTCTTTGATGAACTGGAAGCTCCTGCACACACACACACACAAAAAAGAAACACATTTAGTGAATACTATTACATAACCACTACTAGAAAAAACTACACACACACACACACACACACACACACATATATATATATATATATATATATATATATATATATATATATATCTACGGACATTTTTACCTACACACATGATTTGGTGTAGATAATAAACTAAGGGACTTCGATCAAATTTTGGAGATTATAATGTATAACATAACTGAAAACTTTATAAACACTTGAACTGTTTTAATTTTGAACAGTTTCTTGCAACACACATGTATCTAGAAAATCAATACTGTAAGGATTAGAGAGAAAGAAGGGTTTGTTGGATAGTGAATTAAGGGAGTGAAAGTTGCAGAATACTCAGATTTTACAGAAGCCAAAGGTTGAAGTTGGAATGTTTAAACACAGAAAGAAAGAAAGCAAGAAAGAGAGAAAGAAGGGTAAGGAAGTTGGAAATACCTGGAGCATTTTACTGACATTGCTAGCACCAAAGACCTTATGCACGATGGCAAACTTGCGAGGGTCATCAGAAGGAAAGTAAGGAGCAAAGATGCATTCCTTGGAGCAACGACGTCTCAGCAACTTGCAAGAAGCACAAGGTGAGGTACCTCCCATTTAGAAGATATGTAGAATACTCACAAACCAAAACGGAGAGGATCAAGATTATGCTTTTGTTGTCTTTTGATGTGTGAAAACTAAGGCAAAACACAAGGAAGAAAAGGGTTTAAGAGAATGAGGCTAATAAATAGGCAGTGAGATTTGAAATTGCTTGCCTAATGTAGAATAGCTAGATGCACGTGCCCTTGTTGTAATGTATGAATTCATAATAATAAATTAACTTGCATGTACGATCAAACGCGTAAATCAACTGGTAGGAAATTGTTCCAACTTAATCACCAAGTCTCGAGTTTGAGTTAAACATTTGAAGTAAAAAAAATATGTCATCTAAAATAATCTTATGTCACTTGAACATGATGGTATTAAATGAAAACACAAGTACCCTTTTAAAAAAAGAAACGAAGTTATTTAGAAACCACTTCTTCTAGTATGTTAATATATAATATGCATTTCATATAGTGTAAATTACAAGTTTAGTCAAGGATATTTGCAGCATTATAATACATTAAGAGAGCAATGAAGTCAAAGAATGAAGGGAAATTAGGGTTACACACTCTAAGAGGTGATGAGAGAGGGAGAAGGAAGAAAACAGGACAAATAGGAGAAGATTGAACGATTTGATTGAAACCATATATGAAGAAAAGATAAAAAAAATAATAATAATAAGAGGGTGAATTTTATTATTCTTTTAAACAAAAAAAATTCTTTTTTTGCTACTATTTTTTAGTTATTTGTTTTGTGAGTCCCTCCCTCTATTTATCTTGTAATAATAAGTGATGAATAAAGATACATTAGGCGGTGGTCAAATACTGGCAAGGCGCGTGATAGGTTGGCAATGCACGCAGTTGTGTAGTATTTACTTCACAAATATTTATATATGTACTACGTACGTATACATAACGTATTTTATACTCGTATGTACCAATAATATGTAATCCAGTTGGACAATACATATAGTTTAATGTAAACATGCTGACAGATATTCAATTTTCTAAACATGCATTTAAGAAAACCTTGAAAAAAATGATAATTTTAAGGTATGAGGAATTAGTTTTGTGACTTTGAAACAAAATACCCCTTATTTTTTTTTTCCATCAGAACAACGGAAACATAACTACACAACAATATATAATGAATCTAAATTTCACTTTTCACAAAACATATAGACATGTTAATATTAAAAAAGACAGCTAATTAGAAGATTTTAACAGCTTTGCTTCAATGATCAAAGTCTGCCAAACTGGTACAACTTTCTTAGGGGTGTAATTCAAACAAATATTAGAGTTTTTGTGTTTTTGTTTGAATTTTCTACGGTGATTTAATGTTTTTGGTAAACTGGAGAATTGGGTAATCCAAAAAATTTATATAGGAGATTTGTTTTAGTTATATGTTTTTGTGTTTGTAAGTATTTAGAAGTTTGTTTTATATTTTTGTTGATTGATTGTTCTGGGTCAAATTGTTACTTTCTATCTTAAGTATATTTTGTATACAAGTTGTGATATTCTAAATGTTCTTTTTAAACTAGTTATTTTTTTTGAGTAAAAAAATTTATGATTTTAAAGAGAAAGGTTGAGATTTTTTACAATGAAATGGAGATAGTAATAGGTTTCCGTCTGTTTTGATGGAGGTTAAGATTTTTTTTTTTTATAAAAGTTTGATCAGTTCTAAAATAATTTTTATTTATTTATTTATTTTGTTGATTAAAAAAAATTAGAACTATAAATCTATTGAATGAGAGAAGATGAAAAGTATAGATGTTGAGCTGCAATTATTGGAAGCATAATTTGGAGGAAGAGTTGTGAGAAGAAGGGTCCAACATGAATGTTTGTTGGGTCAGGTTTCACATGCAAACCCTTTCAATTGCGTGTTTAAGTTGAAAAAATGCACACATTTTTTATTCAACTCATTAGAAGCCTCCTGTGCTAACAAAAACAACATTCATGCTTCATTTTTTCACTTTTTCCCATGCATTACTACAAACTAATCTCCTTCATAGTGCTAATAATTACTAATAAAAACATATTCTACAAATCGATCATGATAATACACTGCGTGTTTTTCTTTTCTATGTTTACATACCATAATTTTCAACATAATTGAGTATAATTTGAATTTCACAATTTTCAAAATGAAGACATATAATTTAAAACTTGAGTAGAAAAGAAAAAACTCTTTAGTTGTTAGGCAACGCTATATATATAAATTGGTTGGGTACTCTGACAATGAAAATGTGTTGTTTAGTGTTAACAATTGTCAAATTAAACTATTAATATAATTGAAGAGTTGACTCTTACCATTTGAAAATAAATCTAAGCATATATTTTATCTAATAGAATCAATTTAATCACATACAATTATAGTTCGTTAAATTATATCTTATTAATTATCTCATATAATCAAATTTTATTCAATCATATTTAATCAAGGATTTACTACTTTTTTATTTCTTGATTTTTTAAATCTCTAAATTCAAATATAGTCTTTGAATTTTTATTTCATTAACATTTTACTTTCTATCCTCAAGTATTGCTATGAAGCGATGACGTATTCCTTCTCTTTGCATTAAATGCTCACATGAATCGTATCTTCAAATCTTGTTTTCCAATTTCCTTCTTTTCAGTCAATATTTGCATATGCCTTTGTCTTATACATCAAGTTTATGTTTTGTTCTTAGGAATTATTGTAATTAATTTATACATAGGGTAAAATAATAGACATGACTAGGCCATGTGTTATGAAAAAAGGGTCAAAAAGAGAAATAAAACCATGGTTCAACTGAAGTTATATTCTTTTATTAATGGTTGCTTAAGTTGATCTTACCAATGAATAGAAGAAAAACAAACATCTCTTACTATTGTTGAAGAAAAAGTGAGACATGCAAACTCCAAAGCAGAGCAATTAATGGTTGCCTTGGTGATATGGAAGATTCCATTCTTGAAACTAATGTGCTCTTCAAAATCTACAACAGTGAAAGTGACAATCAAAGTTGCTAGGTTGGCTGCTGTCGTCTTAATTTCTTGATCTATAATATAAAACTTAAATTAAAAGAAAGACAAAACTTATATTTCCAGTTTAATTTAAACTTTTATTTTTAAAATATGTAATATATTTAATAAAATACAAATTTCTAAGGTTTTTCAATTTCAAATTTAATTGAATAATAACACGAACTATATTTAAAGTACATTACATGTAAGTTTTATCAATGAGCTAATGAGAGAGTAATTTTTAGGGATGGTGTGATAAAGTTATATTTTAATAAATTAAAAATAATTGTTGTAAAATCGCTCATTTTATTATATATGATATTTATGTTTGGTGGTAGGATTAAAATGTTTAACTCAATTAGTTAATATTTTGAAATAATTTAAACTAATTCTTGAGGAATTGAGACAAATGATTTCCGTTCTTATAGAATTAAATTAAAAATATATATAGAAAATAGTGAAAATATTTATATACTATAATAATAATAGTGGAGATGTTTTTATGTTATTACCAAATCATAAAACCATTATTATAGTTAATTAATATTAGTATTATTTGTTAAACTAATTGAATTAGAAGAATACAAAATTTCACTTCACATTGGTATTTGATTTGTATTTGATTCCAAAGACAATAAAATCCATCCCTATAAAAAATCTTACCTTGAAGATGTTGATATTTTCTAACCTTATGTGCACACAGGTGAGTCTTGTCCACATCTAAACTTTTAGGTTCCACAGAATGTGGAGAATAACCCAAAAAGGAAAAAAAAAAGTTCTTTAAAATAATTGAATTTTTATTAAAATAAATATATAATATATAAACATATGTTTTTTAAGAAAAAAAAAATATGATAATGCAATTAAAAAATTATAAAGTAAAAATGTAATCTTGATTTTAAATATTCGTTTGTCCAGGTCTTACAAATCAGACCAGGTTTAAGTAACAGCTAAGAAATTGAAGGTTTGACTAATGAAGCAAGAAAGGAAATATAGGTCACAAACTGGCCTGAAATTGAATTCATCTGCATGAGTTGGGTTCCCAATGTGATCATCGTAAAATTTCAACATGTTTGTTTTATATGACCAAACTCTGCGCAATAATATTAATAATTAGGAAGCACATGATCATGATCTGTTACCTGCAGGGACCCCTCAACTCGAATAAGTATGAACTTATACCCCATTTTGAAATTTTAACAGCTAAAAGGCTTCCAATGAGTGCAATAGTACCACAGTTAGATTCAATTTTTTAACACGAATAAAACTAGTCATAAATTTTTTTGATTCTGAGATGAATTATATATATATATATATATATATATATATAATAAAAATTAGCATCACAATAAAATTCATAGTAGATTTTTTCATAAGTATGAGTATCAAAATTATTTTAAATGTTTAGATGAAACCAACTCAATTTAATTAAATCCAAATGGAGTATTAGATTTTGCTTTTAAACCACAAACTTAACCAAATCCTTCTATTATGTAATATATTTTGAATTTTATAACAAAGTAAAAGAGTTCAAACTTAACCAAGCCAAAATATTTTTTTCGTTGATAATAAAATTCAACTAAAACTACGAATTCGTGAACAGGGCACAGAGTGTTGGAAACTTTGAAAATTTCAGTCAATTTTTTGATTTGATTTTTAATTTGACATGCAAGGCACGTGAAACATGCCATGGAATAATGTCGGATACAAAATAATTTCACTCAGACCTTTTAAGACCTCTATAATTTTCTATATCAGATAAGGAGAAATATATTTGAAAATTATTTTTAGGTATGTTAGTAAATCAAGCAAATAGAACAATTGTACGATATTAAATAAAATGGCAAAGTATAGATTAATAATTTTGACATGATATGAAAAAGTTTCTTTTTCTTCAAAATATATTGACATTTTTTTATGTAGTACATAAACTTCTTTTAATTTTGGTTTTACGACATTTTCATCCATCACTGGTTCTCACACATTCTTTTACTTATCATCATTAAATAATGTTGAATGATAATTCATTTTCTGACAATCTTAATATTTTAAACTTATTGGTAAAAATATTTATTTAATTTCTAATCGATATAAACGAATCCTAAAGGTCCACAAATGATATATAATCGTATCGTATGGAAGGACAGAAATGTAAAAAACTTTATGTGCTTAAACATTGAATGAGTTCACTGAAAAAAATTGACAGTGAAATTGATCATTTGACCTCAAATTTGGATGCTGTCCATCTAATTCATCGCTGATTTGTAGGAGAGTTCTGTGTTCATGTAACTTTCGTATATTCTGTCTCTTAATTCCATTTCTGAAAGAAGTGCTTGCTAGACATCGTTTTTGTTTGTTGAGTAAGTCTGGTTTTTGCTGCTCTGTTGTTTTCCTTTTTAGGTACTCTGCCGTCTGCACCTGAACTGATATCACGAAACAGCATTGACAGTGAACAAATGACTAACCATAAAGCACAAATCCATTCTGGACAGTATATGAAAATCCACTTTACATATCATCGTCTGTAGGAATAAGAAATACCATATCCCATAAAACCCATCTAAAGAAGAAGTGTACGACATGACATTATAAGGCTCTTCAGCTTTCACAAGCACAAATAAATAAGAGAAGGAATAAAAGAACACCAATTTCTAATTATGAATAGAATACAAACAGGTAAATAACATCAGAGAAACCAAAAACGAAAGTCTAGAAAACTTGAACCAAATACAATCTTCAGCCTTTTTACAATATTAGAAAGAAATGATAGAATAAAGGAGAGAAATTTGGGAACAAGAAAAGATATCCTACGCTCTTGAGACGGTATGATGTCAAATTATTAATAATGTACACGAGATAACCAAAAAGCAAACTCCTATCACAGAAAATTTTGGGATAAAAGATACCTTTGAAGACCTAGGCAATTTTCTCTAACCAAATACAACAGCAGAGATCAAAATATGCTGCACAATTCTAAATAATTTTGGCTACTTATTACAACCAAAATCTCTACTTGAAATAATGACGAATTGTGCGGAAGAGGAAAAGCGGAAAATAAGGGATGGACAGATAGATAGGATCAAACAATTTGCTCTTGACAATCTGAAAATGATTCGTAAACCAAATCTGCTTAAAAGATTCACATACAGTTAAAAAAAACATTAATCACATGAATGCTCAATGCAATCAATTAATGAATTAGTGAGGAAATACCAGATCGTGAAGAAACCGAGGTCATTGCACTATTCCTGAGCCTTTTAATCTCACTGAAAATACTCTTCAAGTTTTTAGAAACCGTGTCTCCTCCAGGCTTATCATCATCATTTTTCTCCAGGCACGACAATGCATTTTCAGATGCCTAATCGCCAAGCACATTAAGCATACCGATACATCTATCTGAACGTTATGTTCAGATAAACTTGTCATAGGTACTACTTCTAGAAACTTATAACTGACTATAAACAAATTTATCCAAATAAATCTAGATCTATTAAAACATCTTTATGAAATCCTAATTACTTAGACAACAACCTTAAGCTACGCTTTGTTTGGACAAAGGGTGCAGAAGGAAAAGAAAAAGAGGATAAAAAGTAAAGTTATTTGAATTAATGAAAAATAGCAAGTGATTTAAATGTGATTGATAGATACAATAGAATAAATTTTTGGTATATCTTTTAAAAATAATTTTATTCAAAAGTAATTTTTAAAATATATGAGTTTGAATAAATTTTAAACTAAAATAAAACATGTATATTTTAAAAATGATAATGCATTAAAAAGTATTTTTATTTTAATTATTTATTTTATTATACTAATAACATATATTAATAAATTATTAAACTATTTTTTTGTTTTATTTATTATTTTAATGTTTTTCATTTTAATTATTATTTTTATAATATAGAAACAAATATTATATTACTTTATTTTATTTACTATTCCAATTATGATATAAAACCAATAAAATATATATAATCAATTATAATTTTTCACTGTAATAGATTTTGTTTAACGATTAAGTTGAAAATATAATAAGTTAGGTAATATTTCTTTGCAAATTATCATTTCAAAAAAGAGAAAGTAAAATGCTTAAAATTTCTTTTTATTTCTCATGCAAATCATATTGTTTTTCTAACTTACTTTTTTCTCTTTTTACATTGGCATAAACAATATCTCCATAAATACAAGTAAACTCTTGTCATTGTCATGGTTCAATAATACAAATTTTTTATCATGTAATCAAAACTCTACCATTTTATGATTTAAAAAGACACTGTGTCCCATATTGAAGATTCTAATATACGCTTAAAATACCAAAATGTTTCCTTGACAATCAAAGATGAACCACTATACAACCCTACGAATCCCCGTACTCACAGTTCAGTGAATAAAAATGCAGACACAAATGAAATTAAATCTTTACAAATTATGATGTTACAACCTAGAAGAACTCCCCACCCAAATCTTAAATGCATATACTAAAATCCAAAAATCCCAAATGGAGGGCAAATTAGAATACTCATGCCAAAAATATTAGCCAAAATGGATAAAATTTCTCTGCAACTAGACGAAAATATACCAACATACAATACTAAAAACTGCATACTCATAAATGAAAGAAAAATAAAAACATAAACAACACCAAATCTTTACAAAATCTGATACCACAGCCAAAGACAAAATCCAAAACAAAATCGCAAAATACCGTGATATATTAAAACTAAGATTTTAATATATCATAACATTTAGTGGTTTTGATTTAAATTTTGCCTTTGGTTGTAGCATCAAACTTTGTAAAGATTTGATTTCATTTATCCATTTTGGGTTTTTTCAAATCGCAAATTTAGATAAAAAACCAGAAATAGAGGGCTAAATCCAATGCCAAAAATATTAGAAATATGATGAAATTTCCCCAAAACTTCCAGTTTCGCAACTCTAGGACACACAATCCAATTGAATACTTTTTTTTCCCACGATGTTGATTGTAAAGTGGCGCAACCTAATCTTTGGTTGTTAGTATATCATGTCCCTTAAAATATAACAAGTATGTGTCGCTCGTACCTTCTCTGCAACGGCGTGAAAACCGTTGCGCACTGCGTCCTCCAAAAATCTTAACCATTCCACGGGCGAAACTTGTAGCCATTGACAACTAGCGGACTTGAACTCGCGCATTACTAAAGCCTCGTATCTCAATGCCAAACAACTCTTGAAAAATGAAATCGAAAATGCACGAGAGAGAGAAAAAAATTAGCATGAGGGCGTTTCATAGCAACTAAATAAATAGGCACATCTTTCCAGAGTATAAATTGTTGTTGTTGGATGTTATTGAGATTTGATAGGAAAATTGAGCAGACAAAATACAAGAGAATGCAATGAGACAGCGTTTATGAATAGAACATTGTGAAAATGAGAAGCGGTAAGAGAACCTGTTGATCTCCGACGAGAGCGAAAGCACGGACGAAGAATTCGAGAACAAGAAGCTTCTCGTAGACAGTTTTGACGGCAATGGAGCGAATAACGGAGATAGCTTCAGATCTGAGGAATTGCGTCAAGCTGGAGCGAACTTCGATGAACGATTTCACGTCCTTGGAGACCAGAAGCGATTCGAGAAATCTGATGGTTGCGTCGCAGAAACTGCGAAAAATGAAACAAAATGTTAGATAACTGGATAGAAATATATATATAGAGAGAGATACAGAGAGAGAGAACCTTCTGCCGCGTATTAAAGAGCGAAGAAAGGAGAGCTGTTCGACAAAATTTGACATTGCGCGGGAGGTATAGAGATTTGGCGCGGTTGAGGCAAGTCTTTCGGAACTAGATTCAAATTTGAAATTTTAAAACGGTATAGGTTTAAATATGAAGAAAGAATAGAGTGTTACTAACACTCCCTTTTATTGGTTAAAATTTATTCAAAATTAAAATTAAAATCAGAATATCCGCGGCCGTTTCCACTTCTTTTCGCTCCGTAACCACCACCGCCATCGGTACCACCATATCCTCCAGCAGCACCGCCCCCTCCATAACTACCACCACCGGCAGCGTATCCGCCGCTGGCTCCATATGACGGTGGCGCAGAACCGCCGCCGTCTTGACCGTATGCTCCCGACATGATCCGATCTAGGGTTCCTTGGGACCGCGAAAGAAGAAAAATCAGTGAGATTTTTTGGCAACAAGTATGTGAAGTAAAGAAAGCACTGAAGGCCTCAAGCCTCTTTCAAAGGTATCGGCCCGCGTATCTTAACAATTTATTTACAAGGCCAATTAGAGATATAAACTATTTTAAATTAGTTATATTCTTTTGGTAAAAATCTCAGTTGTTTTTTTGCAAAAGTAATAAACAGTATATTAAAGAAACGAATTTTGTTTTATTTATTATTTTTATAATATAGAACCTTAAAGAAACGAATATTAAATTGCTTTATTTTATTCATTATTAACGGAAACACAAACTCTGTATTCGTATTTGTTATTTTTATTATTATAACTAGTGGAAACAAAGCCAGCAACACCTATGTATCCGTATTTCTTTATTTTTATTAATGTTAGATATATATGTTTGATATTAAAATTTGAATAAATAATGTTTGATATTAAAATTTGAATAAATAATGTTATTATTCATATATTTATATTAACAATATAAATTTATAGTACGTTTCAATAAATACGTTATGTTTATGGTCAATAATCAACCGTCGAAGCATATTCATCTGCTGAAAAAAATCTAATTTCTGTACTTAAGATCTAAGAATTTGTGTTGTTACTTTGATAACATCTATTTGTGTTCAATGAGAGAAACAATAAAAAATGTGAGGAAAATGAGAAATGAATAAAATGTTTTATAGGAATGCGGAAACACCATAATAATTTATTAACCTGTTACTTTGATCGTATCGTAGATAGACAAATAATAAAATTTACTTTAAATCATCTATGTCTAACCTTAAATACAAAAACATGCATGTATATGGTGGTTAACTTTACCATACCACCCTCTATTACATCCTCCTCTCTCTCTTCCTCGCATACTCCAACAATCTCCCACACTATTCTTGCCACCATGCCTTTGAAACATAGCACCACGCAAACCACCTTCAATGCATGCCATGCGCTTTCTTCTCTGTCATTCACCTCATTCAATCAGCGAGCGACTCAACTCTTTCAGATGCGTGTCCCATGTGAAACACACTTTGAGGTGTAGGGCTTAAAACTGGAACACTTCATTTTGAAGTATGTGCACTGGACTAACAGAAATAACCTTCTATTAAATAGTATCACTTTGAAATAATAAAAATTAAAAAGTAATTAAATATGAACAAAAAACATGCATAACTTGCTGAGAGTATGAAGTTCATAAAAAATTATCACTTTTTCTTTCTCTCGCATATGCAAACATTTGTTTCGATAGTTCCTCTCCCATTGAGTTCTCCTTTATCTTCAAATTTAGATTTTCTCTAACTCTGAGGGACACTTCTCAACTCTTTGGTGAGTATTTGTAGTTTTAATTTGTGGGACTTTCTATTCATGTGATTGCTTTGGTGTTGACAATGAAATGATAATATACATGTGAATTATCTCTTTCTTGGTTTAAAAAATCTCGAACTTGCGGTGCCTCCTTGCGTCCTGAATCTCTTATTGGCTTCCTCTCCTCTTCGTTGTCTTATAAAAGGAGACGGGTGAGAGTATGAGAAAAACATGAAGCGTGAAGGAAGAGGGTTCAAGATGTGTCAAAATCTATGAACATTTTTTTCTCTATAGTCTGAATATAAAAGAGAAAAGGAAGTGTATGTAACCGTGAAAACTATTAAGATTTTAAAATTTAAAATTTAAAATTTAAAACTTAAAATTCAAAATTTAAAATTCAAAATTTAAAATATTTCGGGAAGGCTTTAGGGTTTGAAAATTTTAAAATTTTAACTTTTTCAAAATTTAAATTTTTTTTCAAATTTAAAGTGTTTCAAAAAGGAGTTACGGTTTGAAAATTTGAAAAAGTTTAAATATAAAACTTTTGGAAATTTAAATTTTAAAATTTTTAAAAATAAGAAATATTTTGTATTATAAATCTATACCTATATGAAGGATTTCTCATCTTTAAATTTCTTAATTTTTTTCATATTTTATCTTTACATGAATATTTTATTTTATTTTATTACTATGGGCATTGCCATTATTTTTCTAAAAATTTTTCAAAATTTTAAAAGTGTTTCTAAAAGGTTTGAAAATTTAAAAAAATTAAAATTTTTTTCAAACCTTTTTGAAACACTTCAAATTCCAAAAAAATTTTAAATTTTAAAAAAATTAAAATTTTCAAACTTTAAAATTTTTAAGTTTTAAATTTTTCAAATTTTCAAACCTTTTGGAAACACTTGAAATTTAAATAAATTAAAATTATCAAAAAAATTAAAATTTCAAAAGATTGTAAATTTTCAAACCTTTTCGAAACGCTTCAAATTTCAAAAAATTTTAAATTTAAAAATTTCAAACCTTTTCGAAACACTTCAATTTTTAAAAAAAATTTGAATTTTTCAAAATTTTCAAACTTTCAAAAAATTTTAAATTTTAAAATTTTTAAAATTTTAAATTTTTAAAATTTTAAAACTTTAAAATTTTCAAATGATTTTAAAATTTCAATAAATTTTAATTTTTCAAAATTTTTACAATTTTCAAACTTTAAAAAAAAATTTAAATTTTCAAAAAGTTTAAATTTTTAAAATTTTTAAATGTTCAGAAAATATTTTTAAAATAAATATATAAATGAAAAAAATTTGAAAATAAATATATAAAGGAAAAAAAATTAAAAATAAATATATAAATGAAAAAAAATTAAAAATAAATATATAAATGGAAATAAATTGGGATTCGCTCTTAAATTTTTTTAGAATAATTTAATTAGATTGTGTTCGTACTTGACACTGCATCATGAAGTTATGGGTGAGTTTCCCTTTTATGAAAGAAAAAAGAAATCTTTCAACAAAATTTCTAAATGGAATCCCGAAAACCAACTACCGCGGTTTTACCATTCTGCAACAGTTCTACACCGATGGCCCATTCGTCGTCGCATTGAACAACTCCTTAATCATCTGTGGCTGTGGCGACGTCGACTCCATTACCGTCGCCATCCATTCCACCCTCGATGCTGACTCTGACTTTGTCACCGCCATGGCATTCAACCCTGACAATTGCAATAGTACGTTTTTTTGCTTTTCAATGTTTTATTCAATGAACAAAATTCTACGACTTTTTTGTTGTTGTTTTGATTAAATTGTTATCTTTGTGTGTTTTATGGGTTATTATCATCATACAATGTTAAAGATGTGCATAAATGAATTAAAAAAAAGTAAATTTAAACATTGCATTTTCATCTTCTACTTTATAATTAAAAAATAACATTCACTGGTTGGGTTTGTGGTTCTGGAACGAAAATACTTTCGTAATTCTGGAACGAAAAACTTGGATTTATGGTTATGGAACAAAAATACTTGGATTTGTGATTTTGGAACGAAAAAACTTGAGTTCGTGGTTCTTGAATTTTGAAGGCGAAAATACAAAACAAAAAAAAAGTTTAATGAAAAAACATATACAATTGTGTAATGTGTCTTATGTTATTATACTTTTTGATTTTTAAAAATAGTGTAATGTGTTCTCTTATTATACCTTTAAAATTTAAGATATAAAATTAAAACGATTCATAAAATTACGTATGTCTTCTTATATATTTTTAAAATAATAAAATAAAATGTAAATTTAAGGATAAAATTAAAATAAAATTAAAGAAGTTAAAAAGAGAATCCATATATATATATATATATATATATATATATATATATATATATATATATATTAAAATCGTATTACTAATACTTTTAGTATCACTACTGCCCTGGTCAGTCTCGTGGGTTTTAGTAATATTATAATAAAAAATATACATTGACAATCTTGTTATAGTATATAATCCTCTTTGTTTAAAATTTTAATATTTGTATAAAATGATAAAATATCATTTTTGTTATATCATCAGTTAAAGATTACACAGTGAAGGAGGTCGTCAATATATTATCCCTCTATCATAATCAATGCATTCCTTCTGCAGCATTTACTCCAAATAATTCCTTTTTTAAGTTCCTTTTCACTACTTTTTGTTTTGACATAAGCCCTTCCACTACTTTCATTTAGAATTTAAAATAAAAGTTTATTTACAATTGACAAAATAAAAACTATTAAAAAAAATCAAGAAAAACAAATAGCTATTCTATTTGAATATACATGCGCGCATACGCAGAGATTACTTTTTCATCACTGTTTGGTTCAACCATAAATTAATTATAAAATTTGTGCGTTGAATTTCAATACAAAAGTTTCGGAGTTATTTTAGGTATTCAACACAAAAAGTTTCCTAACAAAATTGAGTTCTTTTAGTAGACATGCCAGCATTGTTTTCTTTGGCAAACCATGCTAACACTTCACAATTTCGGGTGAAATATAATCTTAATATCAAATTACATAATTTCTTTTAATTTGGATGCACCCTGTTTAATTCAAAACACTATTAACAAGATAGGGCATCAGTACTCACTTCCAGTCTCTGAAAACAGCTCGAAAGTCGTATAACAATACCGGATTCCAAATGTTTACAAAAATATAATCATCATCAAGTGCTTCTACAGAATGCATTGTTGCATTAAAAAATCATTTATCCTCTCACAAATCTCTTTTCTTTCTGCAAATGCAGTACGATAATGACAAGATTTTAGTGAAAATTAAAAAAAATACGGTCATTCTCCAGGATTTGATAAAGATCAAAGTTATTTGGCACAATATCAATGTCGATGAAATTGTCAATAAAATATTACAAAGCCCGTGAATACTTCAAAAAACAGAAAACCCAAAACTGGAAATAACGGTCAGAAAGGCAGTGGTATTTAAATAACTGGTGAAGCAAATGTTTATCCCATGAACCATCTAGAAGAATGACCAGGTTTAAACAAGTAGATACTCACAACGGAAGAATCTAAGGACCCATCAGATAATATAAACTCTAAACTAGGGGTCAAATTACATTTGAATTGTATAGCACCTGTGGGTAAGGAGCTAAATGAACAAGCACGGTTAAGAAGCAACGATACTTGTCATCAAGAATATAGATGTGTGAACATTAAAACACTCGCAGTGCAACTGTGCTAATTTTGTAATATAAAAGGAGAAACAAACTTGAATTGCAGAGAATAAGCGGCAGAGGAATGCAACTGAGAAGTGCGAACTCCAATAGCTAGCTTGCCAAAAACACATGCGTATTATGAAGTCCAAAAGATACTTGACTTCCCTATTGGCTATTCGGTAAATTCAGTTACAAACGGGGCTAAATCCAGTGCAAAAAATTCCACAAAATACAAAATAAAAATGCAAACCATAAGAAAGCTAAAAGGGATTCAAGACTAAACACGAATGGATTCTACATTACATACATCAGATAAAGTATATGCAAGAGTTCCTTTTCTCATCTATAAGCTTTTTTAATACAGCTTCATGATATATTTTATCATATAAGAATATATGGAACTATTTCATCTAGTTAATATCCAAAAAAGATTAAAAAGCACTTGAATATTGTAATGTTTAACTTGTTCGGTTTTATCCATAAAAAAGTGACATCGTTGCTACTCTACGCCATGAAGCATAGAAAGATGTCATCAAAATAAGAAACTTCTATTATGGAGCTAGCATATAGCATTCCTGTTGCTATATGCCATACTACTGCTTTCTGCCTCAAAAGAGTAGTTTTTCAACACTTCAAATGAAAACAATTTTAAAGTAAAATGCACTCTTTTCAGCGTTAAAAATTAGCTCAAAGGCTTAGCATTACCTAGAGTTGCTTGGATGTTAATTTTTAAGAGTTAAACAAAAACTTCTCAACAGCAGCATGTAAAAGAAAGAAAAATAGATGACTTCATAAGGTCTAACGATCAAACAGACCACGATAGTATAACTCATGATAGATTGATTACAAAAGCCTTTAATTAATTGATTTACTTCTCTCCATACAAAAAACCAATTGAACTTGAAACATTGTGATTATATTTATTGATTTATGGAACCATGACTAACATAAAACATTGTATTAATTAATGCCAACACCTACTTGTACCAGATGCCACATGGGATGAGCTAGGACTGCAAGCATTTATCCACATAATGACATAAGGAATTTCCAAGCAAGTATTAGGCACATTTACATGAAAGCGGCACTCACCTGAAATATTCAACACCTACCTTAGCAGCAAGCAATTGGGAGATTATCCACTTGCCTCTATAAAAACATTCACATGATTAAATTAATCCCTGGCTAAATTCAAAACCCACCAGCTAGACAATTGAAACAAAAAAGGAGCGGAAGAGGTATTGCTCAAAGTAAGTGAACAACCTACCTCTTTGCTTCCAGTTCAAGAAACCAGCCAACTGAAATAATTAAACCCTCAGCCCACAATTCATAGTACATAAAACGGTCAATGTCCAAGCTCTTAGTACGGACGAGAACGATTTCCATAATGATCACGCCTATCAGGCCCAGAGCCACCTCCATCTCTGTAGTTGTCTCTGCGTCTATCTCCACCATAGCCACCCCTATTGCCCCTAAAGAACAACAATTAATTATTCAATATTCACTTTCAGAAGAGAAATATTTTTTTGAAAAAGAAAACATTCAAACACAATGATCAGTTGCCTAATAAATATATATAGCATATAATTGCTAAATGTACAGAACAATTCCAAAATAATTTATCAACCAAACAATTACATAAAAATAGTTTACAAATATTCTTATAGAAGTGAGAAATAATTCAGTCTGTAATGCATACCCTTGGTTATACGCAGGTGGAGCTCTTGGCGCAGATTTTTCTGCCATTGCAACACTGATTTTGTAACCCCTCAAATCAAAATCTGAAATGAAATATTCATTATTAATGTCTCTTTATAAAAGAAACACCATATACATACATATATGTATATAAGATAGATGGAAAGAAAAAAAATGAGGAAATTGTTCAATGAAGTACTATTGTAAAAACCGCCAGCTGAATGTGCTGCGGAAGGGTCTTCATAAGCAAGGCAAGCATCTCCCTTGTTATTTCCATTTTCATCTGTGTAAATCTTAATGTTCCAAGGCCACTGATCTTTGTAGCCCCTCTTCTGTTTTATCCTTCCAACCTAAACAGTTAAAACATACAACAATATTACTGACACATTAAGCCTCTTTCAAGGAATAATCAGGAAAAATAATCCTTTTCCCCACCACAAGATAGATTTCTTCTATTAAACATGATTGCGAATATAACCCATAAAAAAATGCTTCTACATAAAAAATACATGAGTTTCGGGTGAAAGTGGCATTGGATTCGATTATATAAAAGATTCATCAAACAAAATTCACAATATGATGCTCTAAAGCTAAAGCTTGTGAAAAATTCCAACGTAAAAAGAGCAGAATATTACTTGTCCAATGCCTCCAAAAAGTTCCCTCAATTCTTCAATGGACACATCTGGTGGAAGGTTTGAGATGTAGATTCTAGAGTTGTCGCATGTGTCATCACAATTCTCATCACACTGCTTCACTGCAGCTGGGGGCTCGGCGGGAGACCCACTAAATCCACCTCGATTACCAGCCCCGTAACTATTGTCATACCCAGACGGCGGCCCAGATCTACCGCCACTCCGTCCATCACCTTGATTATCACCCCCATAACCACCGACATTACCGCCATATGATGGAGGATATGAATTAGGTCCGCCAGTATAACTTGCAGGTGGAGGAACTGCATCAGTTCCATAACTTGCATTCCCACCATAAGAATTGTAAGTGGGTGGTAAGCTTCCACCAGCACCACCATAAGATTGGGCATTAGGAGCAGGAACTTGACCGTAGCTACCATCTTCTCTACCTTGATTACCTCTATATGAACCACCTCTACCATCATTACTACCACCCCTTCCACTATTATAGTCATTACCTCTCCCACCATCATAGTTACCAGATCGACCCCCTCCACTGTTATAGTCATTACCTCTCCCTCCATCATAGTTCCCAGATCTTCCCCCTCGATTGTTACCATACCCCCCACCCCCACCGCCTCTACTAAAACCACCCCCGCCACCACCACTGCCACCACGTTCATTAGAACTATTCGGATTAGGACAAGGAGCACCGCATTTGTTACATTCAACCCTTCTGGCAAAGTTCAAATTCCCACAACTACAAATAATAGCAATTTCGAATTAAATAAAGAAACAAAGGAATCAACAGCAGTAAATTCTCACAGCTTCATGTAAATAAAAAGAGAAATGGTTTCGAGCGCAAAATTCTAAAATTAAGAAACTAGATACCTTTGGTTAGGGCAACGCCAGTCTCCATCTCTGCCGCTGCCTCCTCGGCCCCCGCCGCCGCGGCCGCCACCTCGACCGCCACGATCACCACCTTGATATCCGCCACCACCTCCACCACCACCTGCAGAATTTCACATCAAATATGAACACGATACGGCAAAAATAAACTAACAGTTAAAACGGTAGAAAAACAACAAAAAGCAAACCTCGACCGCCATATCCACCACTGAAACCTCCACCTCCCCGGCTACCTTGACCGCCGCCTCTTCCTCCATAGCCTCCGCCATCGTTTCCACCGTAGCCGCTCCTTCCTCCATAACCTCCACCATCGTTACCACCATATCCGCCGCCGTTTCCACTGCTTTTCGCTCCGTAACCTCCACCTCCATCGGTACCACCATATCCTCCAGCGGCACCGCCCCCTCCATAAGTCCCGCCTCCATAACTACCACCACCGGCAGCATATCCGCCGCTGGCTCCATATGACGGTGGCGCAGAACCGCCGCCGTCTTGACCGTATGCTCCAGACATGATCCGATCTAGGGTTCCTTGGGACCGCGAGAGAAGAAAAATCAGTGAGATTTTTTGGCAACAAGTATGTGAAGTGATGTAAAGAAAGCACTGTGAAATCAAATGGGCCAAACACTGAAGGCCTCAAGCCTCTTTCACAAGATATCGGCCCGCGTATCTTAACAATGTGTTTACAAGACCATTTAGAGAGATAAGGCATTTTAAATTAGTTATTTTTAGTACAAAAATCAGTTGTTTTTTGCAAAAGTAATAAACAGTATATTAAATATTTTTCTAAAAATCCTTTTTATTTTAAAGAGTAAGACAAATGAATAAATAGAAGTATTGTATAGCAAAAACAAATGGGTAATTAATTAGAAAGATAAAGAATATCTTAGGAAATTACATAATATTTTTTATAGAATTTAAAATATTGCTTTCACGTTAAAATATTGTTTGGAAGTTATTTAATTTTTTTTTTACATTGAAGAAGTTATTCTAGATCTATAACGAATTTTGATTTTAAATATAAATCTTAGACAAAAATTCCAATGCCAATTTCCTTTATAATAAAAAGAACCATACATTATTAACATCATTTCAAAATTAATTCAATTCAAAATCAGTATTAAGTCATTCAAGCTTCTTATTAGTTCTGTCTTGTAACATAAGATGAAACACTATTCCTAAATTAATTATTTTATAAAATTTATTTACTAAAAAAAAGGGAATAAAAATAACATTTATCATTGTAAATATATGAAAACTCTAATCATTAAATATATGTAGCTACTTTAAAAATAAAGATTAATTTTTTTCAATATATTTTTATTCATATTGATCATGGACACATCGTCCATGCTGCTTCCAAGTTCTACCATATTGACTGAACATAATTGTAAATCATGTTCTGGAAATAGTAATCTCATATCAGCTACATGCAATTGATTATTCAGAAATGTATGCAATGAGTAAAAAAGAAAAATGGCATCCTTCATATTAAACCTGCATGTGTAAATTAAAGAAAATGTGCTAATCATCTTAATTCAACAATATACATCTGCAACAAAATTACAGCAGGCAGGGATGCAAAAATGATCCTCTTCTTTACCTATGTCAAACCACCAAAGCCGCAGCAAAGAGGGTTGTAACAAGCAAAATCAGCCACTTGAAATTACACAGCCTGTGAAATTCTGCATGAGAGATGCGAATCTCAATAGGAAACCTGCAATGATCCATGGATGGATCAACAGTTGTGATCAAACCTAGACCTCCAAAGTCACAGCTTTCAGCTCTCTGATCATGCTGCTGATAGTAACTATTAAAAGCATATGATATGTTACTAGGCCAACTCATATTAAAGCAAGATCCACCAGGAGATAGTGCAGTGCAATCAGCATTTGCACAAGCCTCTAAAGCACTGGCAGTTGCATTTGACAGGTCTTTATTGTTGTTCACAACACACCACTTGGAAGAGAGATACTCAACATTTTGAGCATTCACTAGGCTGCTTGAACCTTGGCCAAGATCCACATGGTACTTTGCTTGGCCGTCAAAAGTGAACAAACCCCAATGCCTTTCAAAGTTTCCAGAAGCAATGCTCCTTTGATCTTCATCAAGAAGGCTCAAAATGTATGTTTCAAGTGGTGGCTTATGTGGCCTAAGTGGGGTCCCTAAGTTACTATGAAGGTGGTTTATGAGGCCTTTAATGAAGGTTTCAGCAAGGCTTGAGCTTGCACTGGCAGCCCCATCGGTTGGCCAACCAATCTTTGCCACAACAATGTCCATATTAGGATATCCTGCTGATGATAATGCAGTAACCACTGTATCATAGCTCAAGTCAAAGCTGTTTTTGTAAGTTTTATGGTTAAAATTATGAGGATGTGCAGTTTCTCTGAAGAGGGAAAAATCCAGTGAAATGTTTTTGCTTTCAAGGTGGGTTATGAACGGAGAAATGGTCACGAAGAAAGGTGATCCAAGCTTACCAAGAAACATGAGGAGCTCAGTCAAGGTTTTGTTGAGATCAGGTCTGAAATGCACTTCTGAGGACATGTTAAATCCTGTCTCAAAACTGTCAAAGCTGCAGGGAACCACAACTTTCACTTTGCTGTCCAATTTTGCTTTCCTTAAAGCTGCTTGAATGTTCGTAGCAGCTCCAATTAAGAAGGGATGAAATTGTTCACCGTAGCTTTTAAGAAAAGGCTCATGACCAACTGCAACATATCTGCAAAAGTCATATTTAGAGCCATACGAAGAGGGAACCACATGAATAACTCATTTTATTTCATCTCTGAGTTCAATTCAAAAAAATAGATCCAACATTGCAGCTCAGTGACACTACCTTTCTTTAATAGCCAGTTCCCATTTCTGTTAGCTGATTAAATCCAAACCAAGATAAGATGAGACAATATTGTTATTCCAGCTTCCCCCAAAGTGAATTTCTTAAAATACACTGTTCCCTAGAACAAGAATGGGGTTTTTTTTAACCACTGCACCGGTACTGTTATCAAGTGGTGAGCATTCTATTATGTGATTCCATTTTACCTTCTAAAACATTCCAATAATACTATTGTGGCCAATGGAAGGGAGAATATGCTTGTTCTACAACTACAGGGGAACAACCATAAATAATAGAATATGATCTTGAATTGCCTTCTTAGAAACAAAGCACAGTCCATAATAAAAGTGTTTCACAAAAGCTTGAAGAATAATTGGAAAGTACAACCATTACAACAGGTGCTTCACAAAACCATGGAGGAGAATTGGAGTCAGGTCAACTTCTGGGAGGGAACTTATGAAAAAGCTGAGATACATGAGTTAATTTAACTTCCATATAAGATTTTTTTTTTCATTCTACTTATTCTTTGATAGGTACTTATTAAGGCATAGAAAGAACTAGATATCTACAGCACCAGCATTCTCAGGGCTGCAGTACCATTATATAGGCAAGTTTGCAAACTAGCTTTTCATTCTCCTAGCATGCAATACTGAGAAAAATGTAATGTTTTTCAAAATCAACCCTTGCACTGTGTTTGTTAAATGAGAAATGGCGCAGAATGAAAAGAAAGAGCCTTATTTGTTAGAAAAGAAATTAAAAAAAAAAAAAACATGTGGGGCCCGCACAAAATAAGTTCCTCCCTCAAATGCAAGGAAATGAGACAAAATTATGATTGTGCATTTATTATCCCAACTTACCCTCATATACTACTTGTGCAACTGGCAAAATGACTACTCCAACATTCAATCCAGTGATGTTCTTGTGTGCAAACTGAGTATGTTTATTGGCATAATTGATTGGCATAATCAACTATGCTTACAAGCATAAGCATAATCAAATATGTTCAAGCGTTATGCTACAAGTATGATCTGTTTTAATTTTTAAAAAGAAAAAAAATATATTATTGTTTTGAAAAAGTAAGCATTGTTAGAAGAGTAACAAGGTATTTTTATTCAAAATATATTTCTCTTCTTTTCTTTTCTCACAAACCAAACTATCATACAAAATTTATTTCCATTTTATTTCTCTTAATTCAAACACACTCCATTTCTTACCTATTACTTTTTTTTTTCTTTTTTACCCGCCTACTTCCTCTCCCTCTACCAAACAAGGATTAATGTCAAAATCCCACACTAAGAGTAATCCATCTGAGATCAAAATAAGATGCAATTTTTTTTTTGTGCACATCACTAACTGCTGTACTGTCTTCTGCACACACAAAGCAGTGCAACATATCATAGTTGTTCACCTGTTATTAATTGCTTAAATGAACTACCAAGACAGCTTTGACAGTTTGCTTCTAGGATCCCAGTATACTTGAAGTGGAAATATATCTGGAAGTGAAGGCCAAATGTCTAGTGAACCAAGAAATTGGCAATAACAAAAGCAGTAGATTCAAGAAAACTGGTATTATCCTGATTTCTTCCTGGTATATAGTCTCAATGGTCCAAGTACAGATTCTGGCATCCTGTAGTTAATTATTTCCATTTCCTTTAAGCTGTGAGCCTATGACAATCCACTTATGTTTATAAATAAAAATATGCATCTTGACACCTATGGAATTGTTCAATAATATAAAAACCTATCTTATGCAGACCACTAATGGTTGTTCCACACTTCACGGAATCGAAAGGCACCCCCCCCCCCCCCCCCCCCCCCTCCCGAATGTCCATGATCATCAATCAATTACAAAGTAAGGAAAACAAAAATTCCAAAGCAATGAGGATTAAAGTACTTAACAAAACGGAAAAATAAAACAATAATATGAAGAATAACACAAGAAAGCACTAGTAAGAAAAGGGGCAAGAATTAATCTGACTCACTCAATTCGAGTTACACTGCCACCACTAGGCATGTAGCGGGTAACATTATCATGGACCCAACTATCCGCAGTTTTCTTAGAAGAGTTCAAGCTTCTGAGCATAGTGTTGGGAATGCCCACAGTAACGGCAATGTTGGAGCCAGAAAGAGACTGAAGAACATCGGAGTTGGCATCAAAGAGCTTAACTTTATTGATGTTGTTGGACTTCAAGAGCTTCACCACCTTGAGAGGTGGAAGGGGGTGAGAAGCCATGGTGCCCCAGTTCACCCCAACAGCTCCAACCACACAGCCCATGGTGGAAGTGGTGATGAGGAAGGTCAATAGGAGGAGGCAAGAAATGGGAGGCATTTGGGTGGGTCTGAGTTGTGATGTTTGAGGAAGCTGGAATAGGAGTAAAAATGCAATCTTTTTGGCTGGGGATTTCAACTTTCAAGCTCTGTAACGCAAGTCTTTCTCTTGTTTTGATGTTTAGTTCTTTTTTTTTGGTTTAGTTTAAAAAATTTCGGGGGCTAGTATCCGGGTATGAATGGTGATTGGTGAGAGTAGGTGCTGAGTGAAGTGGTGAAGACAGCATTTATTTAATGTGTGGTGTCAGTGGTATAAACTAGTATGAGGCCCATGGTTATTATGGTATGAAAGTACAGGACAGTGGAACATATATGCTCATGCTTTTCTTGTTGTTTTATATTATTATGTTGTCTAATTTTATGTCTTTATCCATCTGTATTGGGGTGTGTAAAAAGAAACAAAGAAAAACATCTATGTTGGGACAATTGCTCAGGGTGGCAAAGGCTCATTAAGGCCCACTGGACATGACTTTAGAGGTTCAGTTAATTATTTCATTTCTTTATTTGTTTTAATTTTTTATTTTTGTTACTATATTTAATTTTTATATATTTTAGATTTTATAAAATTGTTTTATATATTCTTTATGTGTCTATTTAGTTTCATTTTTACACTGTTATAAAAACTGATAACAGTGACTACAACGTAAAAAGGAGGAAAAACAATTATTTTATAAGACAAGGTAAAAAATATATTTAATGATTGAATTTAGTTAGTTTTATTTGTATATTTTTTAAAAGAATTTATGAAGAGGTACATCATAACAAACTCGTGTGTTATAAAGGCTTAATCGAACTTTAATGGAACACGTTAATGATATACATTAAAAACTGTCATGTATTTTTTAAATAGGATTCTTAGTAAAATGGTTCAAAAGACATCTTTTGAATTTTGGGCAGATAGAAAACTCAATTTGAGACACTTGCATGTTTGGGGTCGTCAAATAGAAATTGAAATATACAATATGCAAAAAAGAAAACTGGATGCAAGAACAATCAGTGAATATTTCACTGGTTATCTAGTAAAGTCAAAAGTGTATATGTTTTATTGACTTACCCATAGTACAATAATTGTTGAAATTGGAAATGTCTAGTTCATTGAGAATGGTGAAACTAATGGGAGTGAAGCTTTACAAGATGTGCATATTAAGGAAGTTAAAGTACAAGTTCCTTTAACTAGTATCACTACTTCAAGAATTATTGTTCCTTATGTTGTTGAACCACACAATGATGAATGAGAAGAACAATTTAAATATATTGAGATTAACAGTGAACCTGTAGTAGAACAACCACAAGAAATAATATTAAGATATCTCAAAAAGAAAAAAATATGTTATTTCAAATGATTATGCAGATTATCTACAAGATTCAGAAAATGACTTAAACGTTAATAATGATTCAGTTTCATTTTTCAGAAGTCATCAATAGTGATAATTCTGATAAGTGGTTAGATGTCAAGAAAATTGCACTTAAATCAATAGCAAAAATACTCATGTGATGGTTCCTTTAAGAAAAAATAGACTCAAACAATTTTCTTCCCTCTTGGATGAGTGACACTAAGTGATATTCCTTAGTAACTTAAAACCCTTTTTCTCACCTTTAACTTAGAATTAAATAACTTCATATGATATTTAATAATTGTTTATATGTATTATATGATGTTTGATGTTTATTGAAGATTTCGAATAATTTCAAATCAAAAGATCATTTGGGTTGGAATATTATTATGGATAATGATAATGTTGAGATTAGAATGGGGTGGTTGATGTGAAATAATAACTAAGGAGTGATGTTTTGCTTGATTTGATGCACTATAAAGTTAGGTAATATATAAGGATGAGATATCCAAACTTTTAATAATAACCTTAATGACATAAATAAAATTATAAGATGATGAAATATTGATGTATGTTTCGTTCATTTCAACATAAAAGTTCACATGTCTCAAATGAAATGTTAGGAGTTACATAGTTTATCGAGTTAGAATTAGAGTTGAAGTATAAACCAATTATTAATTATATCATTAAAAAATAGATAAATTAAGGTTAGTCTATGTTATTTATGTATTATTTTAAAATTTTCACAAAGCGTTAAATATGATATAATTGTAAAATGGAGATTGAGATGTCTTTTACTTAATTTGTTAGTTTATCCTTATTTTTTTGGTGTCTTTTTTTTTTTTTGTTTTCACATAAGAATTCATGATTGTATATAATAATTATAATAGATATAAAAGACCAATTATATGTATTTTAATAATTTAAAAAAATATCTATTATTTTAAATACATAATATTTAAACTTTTGTATACATATGGATTGCAAATAAATATATATATATATATATATATATATATATTAAACTTTATTTTTGGATGTTACATAATGTATTTTTTTAAAAATATCTTGATCATTTTAAAACTAATCATTAAAAACTCATTTCCAAAATATTAATTACTTAACATTAATTCTCTTAAAATTTTTAAATATGTTATAATTAAAATAAAGTACCCCATTAAAATATCACTTTTAGATTTTTTATAACCATAATAAATTAAACTTAAATTTCATACAAGCTACTCAAATATCTTATATTAAATCAACAATAATGAGATTATTAGATTAATAGACGTGAAATGATTAGATTAAACTTTTCAGACGTGAAATGATTAGATTAAACTTTTCATGACTCATAATTAATTATTTATAAGTAGTAAATTATCTGTGTTACATTCACTGCAAGTTTAATGGACAACGTTCTAAAAATAGTTTGTTCTGAAAGTTAGTCTCTATTATGAGTTTATCTATACAAGATGTCAGAATTAACTAAGAAAAAAAGATTATATATGCAATCTTAATTTTATTTATCTTCAATTTAGAAAGTGTAATTAAAATTTTCTATATTTTAAATGTTAAATCGTGTATACAATATAATTAACAATAGTTTAAGAAAAATTAATATATATTAAATTCATAACCAGCTAAGCCAAATCCCATTTATAAATAGTTGGCCTTTTTTTCCCTACAGAATCGTTGTTTCTTTAAGCGTACCAAATTCGATTTTATTCTTAGTTTTGTGTATGCAAAAGTTTGATTAACAGATACAAAGTTGATGTAAGTTAGTGATCTTTATAACTCGAAAGAAATTATTTTTTAACATTTGGTCAGAAAATTCTTCAAGCATACAGAATTGAGAAAGAAAATACAAATACATAATTGAGATTAATAACAAATAATGACAGCATTTACACACTAATTTTAGATCTGAAGATGCAATTCTTCCTCAAATCATTCATCAAACTCTGATAATTTTTCTGAAGTTTTTCTCATGACACATAGCTTTTACGTTGGACACTGGGCGTGCGGTTTGCAGAACGCACGTCCTCGTCTTTGCGTATCTCTTTCTCCAAATATTTATGCTTAAAGCTGAAGGTTCATTTTTCACTTCCTATTTGATCTTGATATTCATTTGGTTTTTCTCTTCAGATTATGTCTCAGTTTTTAATATGTATATAAAAGTTCTTGGTTTCAGTTTTATTGTTGTTGCATTATTTTTTTTATCATATATATATACCTGTGCCACATATATTTGACATAATTATCTGTTTTCCATACATTAGACATTACTTGATTTTGCCAGAGGAAGAATGAATATATACTTATACACATATATATCCTCGTTATGCCCTTTAATGAATTTCAATTCTTATTCTGTTGATAACTTTAATGTCACTATCTGATATTTATATTTGTTTTCTAGTGTGAACAATATATCTCCAAGAGTTAGTACCTTCTATCATTATAAAAATTTTACTGATTTTATAAGATTGAGTTTAAACTTAAAATATTGTTCTAAAGTTTTCCGGAATGTTTTAGTTCAGAAGAGAAAAAGTAATAAGTTGAATTCTTATTTTGATATATTATAATGTGATAAAATAAGCAGAAAACGTAATTACACTGCTTCATGAGAAGAACTTTTTAAGTGCAGTAGTCATCAACTTTGCACAATATAATCAAATTAAAAATTAATGGAATATTTTGCATAACTGTAAAATAAAGGTCACAGATGATAATAAACTTCTATGAATAAGCTTTAGACAACCCATAATTGGCAAGATCAGTTCAAGATCCTTATAGGAACAAATCAAGTTATCAGACTAAGATTGAAGTAAGATGCATAATACAGTGAAGGATGAATGTATTTCCTAGTCATATCATTTCTGCTTCCTAATATTGAAACTTTCTGTTAAGAGCTAGTACTGATCTCTGATCAGAATTAGAGTTTTACCTAAGGAGATTATCCTGACTTTTAGTACAAAACTTTGTTACATGAGTTCATGAAGTGAAATTTCAATTCTAAACAAAAATGATTAAAATGATTTAAGGAACTGTGGTTTAAATTTTGTGTTGTTTTATAATCTTATAAAACCTTCAGTTTCCAGTTTGTTACCCTGCCACTTGTTAAGACTTTTGTTACATTGCCATGGCTATTCTGAAATATCAATTGCAGGTAGTGACAGTTTGTTAAAGATTGAATGGTTCTTAAGCCTATTACTGATTTTTGCACAGGACTAAGATCACATATTAAACATTAGTGATTATACTATTAGGCCAAAATAAATGAATACAAAGGTGACTGAGCTTTTTCTTTTGTAGCCATACTTGGAAAAAATGACTTTTCAATCTCCAGGAAGCAAGTTGGCACTAACTCACAAGCATGATTGGCTGATTCTTGTGCTTCTTGCTGTTATTGACGGACTCTTGAATTTGGTAGAACCATTCCATCGCTATGTTGGGGAACACATGATGGAAAATCTTATGTTCCCATTCAAAAAAGATACCATACCCATGTGGGGTGTCCCTGTACGTACCTGCTGCCAATAATCCATTAAAGAGGAGTGCTGGAACATAGAAACACATTCTTTAACATATTCTTTTATCTTTTTGGTTAAAATTCATTGAAAACTACAAAAAAACAGGAGAGGGGTTCAACAGATTTATAGAAAATTACAAAAACCATGTAATTTTTGATAAATTTCAATCAATAAAAAAATGTATGCTCAGAAGGGTGTGTTCATAGGCTTTCTATATATGAAGATACATCCTATTTATACCTTATAGCATAAACTTACATCATTCTTTCCTGTAACAGATCCTCTCTATTCTTGTGCCCATTCTTATCTTTCTTGCGTTTTACTGTTCCAGAAGGGATATCTATGATTTACACCATGCGATATTAGGTATTCTCTTGTGTTTTTTCAGTTTGTTTCTGTTTCATGACTCGACTTTTATGCATTTTGTCCCTTTACTCTTTTGTATCTAACTGGAATGTAGGTCTCTTGTTTTCTAGCTTAATCACTGGAGTCATCACTGATTCCATTAAAGATGCTGTTGGTAGACCACGACCAAACTTCTTCCACCGGTGCTTCCCTGACAAAATACCTGTGAGTTTGTTATCCTTCTTGTTCTCAGTATTTGGTAAACTTTAAGGTCTTCTTAAAACAATGTCATTTGTTTTCATTTCATGTTCAAGAATAGTTATAAAGTAATCTCACATTGTTGACTTTTCAAAAGATATGTATGCTGTAAAAGTGAGAATAAGATTTCTGTTGTTTTCAATATTTTCTATCAACAAAGAAAAAACATTGTGCATTTTTGTAGTTATTTGGGAATGCAGGAAATAAAAACCAAGAAATTTTCTCTCAAACCAAGTACACCCTTAGTCATTCCTTCAATCCTTAAAATATTCTTGTCTCTGACTTTTTCTGCCTGATCTGATTGCTTAGTTATGCTTTGTGAATTGGGTCATGCAGGTGTATGACAGTGACACTGGTGATGTTCTTTGTACTGGGATTAAGGCAATTATAAAGGAAGGATACAAAAGTTTTCCAAGTGGGCATACTTCATGTAAGTAGTAGAATATCTATTTAAAACTTATTGGTCAGATAGAATAACTTTTTCTATAAATACTTTTAGAAGAAAATATCAAGATCAAAACAAAACAAAACTAGCTTCAGAAGAGTTTTTTTTCATAAAAGTGCTTATGAAAAGGTTTGTTCAATTAATAAATGCAGGGTCCTTTGCTGGTCTTGGTTTCCTTTCATGGTATTTATCAGGGAAAATTAGAGTGTTTGATCGTAGAGGCCATATTGGAAAACTATGCCTAGTCTTGCTTCCTTTGCTTATTGCAGCTCTTGTGGGAATTACTAGAGTTGATGATTACTGGCATCATTGGACTGATGTGTTTGCTGGAGGCATCATAGGTTGCTTCCCAGTTACAACATTTTTTTTATTTGAACTTCATCTTCTGCAAATAATGTCTGATAAACTCCCTTTGATTGTTGTTGCTTCAGGACTTGTAGTGTCTTCAATCTGCTATTTGCTACTCTTTCCCCTTCCTACTAAACCACATGGTATGTATTCTTGTTCTTCATTATTCCATCTTTGAATTAGGCCTCCACTTGCAAGTACCACAATTCCATGCAATTTTTTTTCTCTATTAGGAGAAAGTTGACGCTGTCAAATATGAGTGAGTACAACTCCTTTAGTAATTTATGAAGTAAAAGGAATACAATGTATGAATATCCAAAATGTCAAATAATATCTAGGTAGAACAAAATTTTGAAGAATACTAATATATAGACAACATTATACTAAATTATAACTGAAAAAAAAAATTCTGAAATGTAACCTCATTTCAAAAAATAAAATAATTTAAAAATTACATTGTGATACATATAGTTTTAAACTGATGTATTTTACGGTTGAGTTGTTAAAGTAATATTTTTCAATTTTAAAATTTGAAATTTAGGTTTTAGAAAACTCTAAAAAAAACAATGTTTTACTATAGATAAAAACCATGGAAAGTAGAAGGTAATCTAAATTGGACTTCAATGTTTGGTTTCTTGACTTTCATTTTTCTTGCAAACATGTAGGTTGGGCACCTCATGCTTTCTTTCATATGATGGGAGAAGAGACATCTTCCCATGGAGGAAGCCAAATTCCACATGAATCAAAGATAGATGAGTTCCCCCTACAATTAATGGAAAGTGGAACAAGATATAGGTGATGGCTATTTCTTTTACCAAATAATAATAATAGCAGATTGTGCTATATGATTTTTGGACAAAATGAATAGTCAGTTTTTAAACTTTGGACAGTGAAATTTATATCCAAGTATACATCTAAATGGCACCATTCATTCAATATTGCAGCTTCCTTAGTTAGAACTATGTATAAATATTTTCCAAATTGAAAGATCAACTTAAGTTTTTTACAATGAGAAATTTATAATAATTGGTTAAGCAATTATTTGTTTGGTTATATTAGTTAGTGGTGGGAAATAGGACTGTTTGAATCATGGTGTGAGAGTGTTTGAAGCATACCACTATATAGTATCAATTGTAGAAAATATAGCATTATTTTATTAAGCTATTTATATTGAATTGTTAATCAAATTATCTCCCTTTATCATCTTATTTAGTTCAAACACTAGGATAAAAAAGTAATAACAAATAAAACTAACAATAATCATTTTTAATTCTTGAAATAATGGATAAAAATCATAAAGCAATTTTTTTTATTATAAACTATGATAGAAACACAAAAATTATATATACATCTAGTTTTTTTATTAAATTGTGATGACAATTTACTACGAAAAGATGGTTTTCTAATTGATGACTTTTAACTTTTTTTTTTTAAAAAATAGTTACTTTAGTTTTTTTACTTTTAAACTATAGTTATATTTAAGATTCACCTAGGTTGGTTGTGTTTGGAGTGGGAAGTGAATTTGAGATGGTAAAAAGAAGAAAAGAAAACAAAAGTGTAAAATGAGATTGTTTGAAGAGAAAATTTGGAAAATTGATAGAAAGTTTATGAGTTAATATGATACATTATTTTTTTATAAAATAATATATTTAAAAAAAAGATCAAATTATCCTTGTTATTATAAATTGATTTTAACTAAATATTAATTATAATTTATTATCATTGTTACTATTTTTTGTAATTTTATATTATTGTTTTTCATTATAAATAATTATATTATTTTATAAAAACATATGAAAAGTGCGCCAAAACACATATATTAACCTCGTACTTAAAATAAATATCCACATGCTTACTCTATGTTTGCAAGGAATATTCATTTGCCGAAGAGATCCCTTCAAAATCACATATCAAAGATCTCTTAAGGCATAAGGTAAAATTGTTTCTTTCATCAACTTCCTAACACAAAAAACATTTCAACTTTGACTCAGTTATCTGCCCTGTACGGAATGCACTTTAATTGTAAATTAGTGCAAAAAATTATATACTACCTAGGGAGATAAGTGTTGTCAGTTATTAAGGAAGTTGTGAAGAGAAAGGACCAAAGATTGAAACTACATTAAATGCAACAATCATGTTAAAGCTCGTTAGATCCAGAATGGACATGCATAGAAGCTAAAAATGCCCAACAACTATAAATGATCGCCTAATGACTACCTTCTTCAAGACTCTATAAAAAGGATTTCATAAAGAAGAAGAAAACAAGAAGAGGAGATGATATATGATGCCAAAATGCATTGCACTATATCAAAATGCTTGTCAGATGATAAAGAACACCTCACAACTTTGTAGAAGGATCATTAAGCTTAAAGAAGATTAAAACTATTAGGATCCAAAGGAGCCCTATGGAAAACACTTAGACAACTACCTAAGAGAGTGAACTCAATCATTATATACCGTTACCCTCCATAGAGAACAAGATGATCTTAACTATGAGAGAAATTCTAAACATTGTATTGCTCAATCGACACACTCTTCCCTAGTCATCAGACCTAATGATTAGTAGATCATTGAAATAACAAACCTTCATATCTAGCCAGGAGTGACTATCTAATAAAAGAATGCTTGATTCAACCAGAAGTGACTTGAATAAAGGATACTCCTTAACACAGCCAGTCAGGAGTGGTTGCAATCCAAAAGAATATTTTGTTAGTTAGGAGTGGATAGGTGTTTAGAATACTCAAGGTCAACTAGGAGTGGATTGAGGAAAGAATACTCAAGGGTTAACCAGGAATGACTATGAGCCCAAAGAATATTCAAGGGTTAGTTAGGAGTGGCTATGAACCCAAGTGTCGCTACGACCCAAAGAATACTCAGTTAAGCCAATAGTGGCTTCTGTTAAGAATACACAATTAAGCTAGTAGTAGTTTATGTTAAAGATACTCAATAGATTAACCAGAAGTAGCTACAAGTCCAAAGAATACTCAAAGTGTATTTTGCAACATTAGTTTGCTTGGTTGAATTTGACTAGTTTGATCAAGAACTGAACATAATCTATTGAGACAGACGAACCAATATAAATTATAGTATCTAGTCTCTCTCTCTCTCTCTCTCTTACCTTATTTATATTGCATGTTATCATCGTTTGTGCAACCCAAGGAGAGCTAGTATACTAAAAATGTTTTTACTTAAGTGTTATTCAAACCAAACTTTCATCTTATATTTGTATTGGTAGGTCAAACACTAAAGTTTTGATCCAATCACTTGTTAAAATAAACATGAATATATGTTAGTCAAGTAACTCAGTTGAGTTGCAAATTTGCATCTGATGTAACCACCTAAACTAAATGAGATAAGGATAATAAAATTGTTTAAGTGTATTTATTTGATCATATTTATTATAAAGTCTCTTCAAGAAAATGGTCTTACGATTCATCAATGAAACCAGTTGAGAAACACTTCATTTCTTTAATGAATTATTTTAGGTCGAACCAGAATTTGGAGTATCCCATCAAATGTAAGAATGATGGTTTGATTTTCTATTAGAATATGATAAAATAGTACAGATAAATGATTCACTTAAATTAATTAAGTGTATCTGATTTGACACATTAAATGAAAGATTTTGAGTTTAATTGTCTTACACATAAAGTCTTAGACTTAGTTTAACTAATCAAGTTACTTTCATAAAAAAATTTAAAATTTATTAAAATCAAAATCAATCATCCCTTCTCGTGATTTTTATGTTTTTCAATCAATTATATTAAGCTATATAATATAATATAATTGATGATGTGTACAAGATAATTAATTATATATATATATATATATATATATAATATGTGATTGCATGTAATTTTATAGTGTATTGATTATAAAAATAAGGATAAATATGTAAAAAAATTATTATCAATTGTTTTTCTTCTTATCATGAAAGATCGACCTAAATATCGATCGAATCATTTAGATTAAGATCCAACTTCACTAATTCAGTATAACTCAGAATTTTAAAATTTTAATTTATTATATCCGACCACTTTACTTATCATTGTTTGGGTTATGGGTTAATTTGGATGGGTTATTTGGTGTGGATTCATGTTGTGTCAACTTTTTTTTAAAACTTCTATTGTAGTTTATTCAATTTTGAATAAATGAAATAAATATAGAAAATCTTTAAGAGAAAAAAAATCGCATGTGAGATCTTAACAATTATTTTTGTAAAAAACAATAATTTTATATAGTTTACTATTAAACTTTAATAAAAACCATCATAAAAAAATGAAATTTAAAATATATATACATAAAATTTGGGTTGAGTGATATACTCATACAATTATAATTCGCTACTCAAACATCGCTCTCATCATCCATTTTACCAACTTTATACATTAATATTACCCACTCACCCAAATCAACCCGATCAAACGATACATCCAAATTTGCGAACTCGATTAAAATAACATATTATATGGGAAAATATACGAACTCGTGGCAATTTTGTGATCGTAAGAAACTGTAGGTGCTGGATCGATTTGGCAGATGGCAAACATGCAAGTAAAGGAAAATGCAAACAAAGAAAATTAATTCACTCTTTTTTTTTCTTTGTTGATATATATGAATTTGGATTGATCGATTTGGAGAAATAATATGAAATGAATGTAACATAACTCTAAAATAAACATCTTCGTTTCACAGTCACTTCTTCAATTTCAATTTCAGTTTCCGTTCCAGTTTCAGCCATGGTTTCTCGTTCCACCACCCTCTCTCTGTCTCTACTCCTGTACCTCTTTTTCTTCGCCTTCTTCTCGCAATCTGAATCCGAATCTGACACTCCCAAAGTCTCATTAGAACTGTACTATGAAAGCTTGTGCCCATTCAGCGCCAACTTCATCGTCAATCACCTTCCCAAAATCTTCACCACCGAATTCACCCCCATCGTTGACGTCAAACTCGTTCCTTGGGGCAATGCAAAACTTCGACCCAACGCCACCTTCAACTGCCAGGTGCCCTTTTCACCCAATTTTATTTCTTTATTAACTATTTATTTATTTATTTATTTGATTGCAGCATGGACCAAATGAGTGCTTGCTGAATACAGTTGAAGCCTGTGCAATTGACACCTGGCCTGAACTGGTAACAATTTTCTTGCCCCTTTCCCTTTTTCCTTTTTTCATAGTCTATCGAATCAGAGCTTTAATTGGGGTTAGGAGTGCTGGGATAATTAGGGTTAGTTGAAAAACCAAAGGTGTAATCTTGTTGTGTTGGTTCAGTGTAACAGTGATTTGCTTTGCGTGTGTATCTGTGTTGAGGTTGAGAGTATTTATTAATTTAACTCAAGCTTCTTCTCTCTCTTTTTTCACAGAGCAAGCATTTTCTGTTCATCTACTGTGTTGAGGATTTGGTTCTTCAGCGAAAGAGCAACGAGTGGGAATCTTGCTTTGAGACGCTGCATCTGGATTCCAAACCTATTGACCAGTGTTATAATAGTGAACATGGAAAACAGGTTGGTGTTTTTCTCTGATTCAGTTCTTGTTCTTGGGCTACCTTGTTACTGACATAGTTTTATTATGTGTGAGTTTAATATGGGGAGGTTCATCCAAATAGGACTTTAATGCTTTTAAACAACCTTTCTCTTCTGTTATTGTTTTCAAGGAGCCTGAAAATTTTACTAGCGTTGCTAAGTGAAATAATCTTGCGGAAAGTTGGGAATTAAAAAATTTGAACAGATGCAGCGTTGGTGGAGACTAATATTGATAGTGATAGATAATTGAATCTCATTTCAAGGTGCAATAATCCATATCAACTAGCTCTTGCTGGTTTTGTTATGTGAAGTTCGGATAGTGAGAACTGGTATTTGTTATGTCAAGTAACATTTACCATCTTTATATGCAGCTGGAGCTACAATATGCAGCTGAAACAGATGCTTTGCAGCCTCCTCACGAGTATGTTCCATGGGTAGTTGTGGATGGAGAACCACTCCTTGAGGTCAGTTTGCAGTTTTATATGGGATGAAACACGTATCATTCTCAGTTTCTGAACTTTTCACTGAGATATACCTCCAATTAACAAACAAGTTATGACAATGAAATTTTTGCATTACGTGTATGCGAATTTGTGTAATATAATCAATGAAATTATAAATGAACAGGAAATTCAACAGTGCTTCCAAAATTTTGTGGTTGCAGGATTATGAAAACTTCGTAAGCTATATCTGTAAGGCTTATAAAGGCACTGATGCACCCAAAAGTTGCGCCGAAGTATCATACCTTGCAGAAGTGAAAGCAAAGCCTGAGCATTCAGTTTGCGACAAGGAAAGAGGAGAGCCAACATGGCAAAAAGTGAGTTCAACCATATCGTCATGGTTGCACAAGATGAACCTTGGTGATATAATTTAGATGTGATGTGGCAATGCTGTGTGTAAAAGCAGTTTGTTCGTGTTATTTTGTGTTGACTGAAACCTCAAAAGGTTCAAAATAATAGTTCTTCCAAACATTACCATATTCACTATAACAGCGCGTTTGGTTCCACTTATCTATGGTAGCCGTGGAGGGAGAGGCGAGTTTTATGCATATTTGGATCGCTTAATTTAAGCGGATGTGAGAGCGGTGATTTGAGGGAGTTAAAGACCATTGTTTTCACTGCATAATGCTAAGAAATGATGATATTCACATTGAACACATACACATACTTGATTATGCATGGTTTTTTAAAGTTTAATCGATTATCCAAAATCTAATAATTGATTATGTATGTATTTTTAAGTCATAATTGATTAGTTTTTTAAGTTTAATCAATTATCCAAAATCTAATAATTGATTATTATCTAAAATTTAATAATTGATTGTGTGTGTTTTTAAGTTATAATCGATTATGGGACGTGTGGAGTGCTGTGAAGTGCTTAATCGATCTTGGATTACTTGGTTTATTTTTGAAGGAGTAATCAATTATTGCTTTTGCAACATCAATTCTTTTGCAACATCGATTATGCTTTTGTGTTTCAGCCAACACTTTTGTCTTTCATGGTCTGCAACAAACAATTTAGCCTTGTAATTAATTAAAACTTCAAATGTATATCTCAATCAATTTAGACCAAGTCATAGATTTAAATTCAAATTAAGTTCATAGTTCATCACAGATGTAATCTCACAATATTGGATACATGTTTACATTAATATGAGAGAGCAAATATAGCTAAAATTCTTATATAACATTTTATTAAAATTTACTTTTAGTAACTTTTTATAATCGGATCATTTCTATAACTAAAATATTTGATTAATAATATTTTAACTTAAAGAGATTTCGTATATAAATAAGTAAATATCTTTTTAATTAATTATAATATTATGCTTTTATTAATTAAAAAAATAATTAATTATATTTATTATATCAAATTATTTTTCAAACCCTTTTTATAATTTTTAATATTACAATTCAATTTATATTTTTACGATAAATTTTCATATTTTAATAATGATAATAATTATTTAACAGAAATAATTTATAAAATTTTAATTAACTCAAATTTATATAAAATATATAATATATTATTACTTAAATATTTTTAAACAATAATAAATTTATAAATTTACATTTTTAAAAAATTAATTTTTTATAATCATCACATCAATCACAAATTTTAACTCATAAATTTACTTTCAATATCTTAATTCAAATAAAATTAATTTTTTTTATACTTTTCTCACTCTTTTTTAGTAAGGTAAAATACACTTAATTACTTGAAGTAAATAAGAGAAGAAAGAGAAAAAGCAGACACTTTTCCAAATAATAAAGGAGAGAGATAGACAAAATAAACAGTCTTTCTAAACAATAAAAGGAAAGGGAGAGAGAAAAAATAAACACTTTTTTTTATGAATAGTAAGATAAAAACACTTAATTATATACTAGTGGGACAGGTACTTACGTGTCTTTGTATCCATATTTTTTATTTGTTTTTTTGTTTTTTTTATTCTTTAAAAATTAATTTTTCTCACATTTTTTATTTTTCTTTTTTTATTTTTCAAAAATAATTTCAAAACATTAAAATGAGAAGTTAAAAAAAAATACATAAGGTTAATAAAGAATTAGAGAATGGTAATTAAAAATATGTTACAGATAGAAAAGAGAAAGAACAAAATTTTAAAACCGCTTATATCAAATATTTTAAAATTTTGAAATTAAAAAATTGTTTTATTAACTTCTAAAATTATAAAATGTCCACATAACCTAAATAAATTAATAAAACAAATATTAAAAAAATAAAATAGAAAAATAATTTAGAATAATTAAAGTAAGAAATCTCATATATATATATATATATATATATATATATATATATATATATATATATATATATAAAAGTATTGATAACCTATATAAAATGTTGAATAGGATTTTATATATAGACTTATAAGTGTAATATAAAATGGTTAAGATATATATTATTTAAGAGTTTACCATAGACATTATAATGAGATGTACTGAAGTACTAAATGTGTACATAAGACACGTGTACTCATCAGATGCATTTTCATATTATTAGACTTAGTTGTAAATATTAGATGGTTATTTAGTCTTAATATAATGAATATAAATGTGATCTTCTATGATTAAACGTTAAACTTTACAAAAAATAAATATTTTAAATCATTAAAAAGTTCTTTTTGTTATCAATATTTATTCTAAAAAAAAAATAATTAACTCTAAGTAATGTTTAAATTTAGATATTGAAATAGACTTATTAAATATATATGCAGGATTATGTTTTAGAAGTTATTTTCCTTATCTTGATTATCTGATACCCAACAACATTGTAAAATATTGTGTTGTTATATATATTAGATGGTATATATGACGATAAGTGTATAATATTTTGATTATTATAATAAATAGTTATATAATGATACTTAACTCTTTTATTATTTTGATTTTATCAGAAAGTTTTGTTTACCTCTTTTTTACATAATATGCTTTTTATAATAGATAAATTCACCTTTGATTGTAAATTTTATTTTAAATGAAAGCACTTAAGCAATATGAACATATATTTATAACTAGACTTTTTTTTTTTAATATTCTTTACATAATTAACATCTACAAAATTCCTAATATACGAGTAGAATATTTACACAATATTGTTCCATTCAGGTATTTCAAAACATGTTTTAAAATTTCTCAAGAAACACATTTAAAATTTGTCATAAACCTAGTAATAACACTAATAACATGAGCCAAAGTATACTTTGCTACAAACCATCCATATATATATTTATCCATACTCCATTAACACATCAAATAATCTTCATCTCCTCCTTTTTCTTAACAACTAAAAATTTGGGAAACCAAGAGTTTTGTATGATGAATCAAATATATATTTGTTGGTTTAAAACAATATATAATAAATCTTTTAACAGCTTTCTTCAAATATAGATAGATGGAACTTTCACATTGTCTAGCATATCTATATATTCATTTTAACTATTCACCTAAAGAGACCAAGATCTTTCGTTTCAAAACTGAGCTAAATTTTGTCCTAGTCTTCTTGTTTCATCTTTATACCAACTATAATGATATTGTCTACTTATAAGAATTAGTACACCACACTATTTTCTTCTCTTTTTTGGCTAAAAACAACTAACAAAAGTGCACCTATGAAACCATGTCTTCCTTAAAAAATTATCAAACATCTAGTACCAGTGTCGTGAACTCCAAATTATCAAACCTCTAAGAAAGTCTCATTATAATAAATTGCCTCTATTTATGTAAAATCATTTACTAAAAGTTTTGCCTTAAATATTTCTTTTTCTATATCTAGATTTTTATTTTTCTTTTTTTTTCTTGAATATTCACTTGCATCCAATCATTTTCTGATCTTTTGATTTTTAAGTAGATTCACTAGTGTCAAAATATAATTATCTTTTGAAGATTCAAGAAATGCACAATTGACCAAATGAAACAAAAATTCGTTTAAGAATATATCATTTAAAAGTTTACAAGAGCAAACACTTCAATATAAACATGCTATATGTAGGTGTAATTAGACAATGTAATTTAGAGTCAAACTTCACATAATATGAATATTTTGTTATTACTTACAAAAAAATAATAACATATTTTAGAAATAGTCTATTTTTATTTATTCTATCCCTATTAAAAAATTTATATTTTAAGGATATATTGACAAAATATAAAGAGAGAAAATATATTCTTATTTTTAAAAATATTAAATACAAATTTGACCATTAAAATGAAAGCAAAAAAGATATTTAACTAAAATTCAAAATATTAGACTAAAAATGGCAAAGAGAAGCAGTACGATGCTTAATTTTTTTTATTAAAATAAAGTAACAAGATAAAGATTTAGTCTATTAAATATCCTAAAACTTCTAGAAATGATAATAATAATATTAACTAGAGGATATAAATCATAACATTTGCTTTTATTTATAAATTAATTAATTAAAATATCATCTATTGATTTTTTTTTCCACTAATGAACATCATTTTATTCAATGAGGAGGCACAATGTAAAAGGTCATTTTTTTTCTCAATTACATGTTTCGTAAACAATTTTATCAGTACAAATAAAAGTAGTAATACATTGTATTATTTTTTGCAAACTAAACAAAAGCTGTTATGATATATGTATTTCTTATTGGATATTATATTAATATATAATAAGATGGAACTATAGAATAACAACGTCGATATGTCCGAGTGGTTAAGGAGACAGACTCGAAATCTGTTGGGCTTTGCCTGCGCAGGTTCGAATCCTGCTGTCGACGTTTTTCTGTTCTTCCTTTTTTAATTTTTGGATATTTATGGTTTTGGTCGGCCCGAGAACCTAAGTATATTCACGACAGATTTTTTTTCACCTCCATATTTTCTTTCTGCACTCCCATCAATATAAAAGTCATTTGTTTCATAAAACAGAGCTTCGAGATTGTGTGTAACAAAAAAAAATATTAACTTTAATATTACACAATTCAAAATTGACTTCCACTTTAATGTTTACTGTTTCAGATTGTGTAGTCTAATATATATATATTTTTATTTCTGAGTTGCACGAAATATTTCTAAATTGTAAAGTATCAAAATACGTTTAAACCAAAGAAGAAAGTAAAAATTTAATATTTATGTGGATGTAGAAGAAGAGGATATGGGTGCAAAACGAAATGGCCAGATTAATGGGCTTTTCAAAGTCTTTGAATATGAGAAATCTTTTTAAGGCCCAAGCGATCTCCAAATGAGACTTTGGAAAACTGTTCCTCAATCGAAGAAGTCATAGAATTCAAAAGGAGCAAGTAATATTTGTACATTTATTTTCTCTTTCATTTGAATTATACTTACATTTGTCATTCGATTTTTTTTTTTCATTTTTAGTGAACTCAGGATATTTTTTAATCAAGAGTTAATTCTAATTTCTTAAGATCATTTAGCTAAGAGATGAACATTTATTAATAAATATTTATTTATACACATAACTTCATTTTAATGCTCATGAATGTCTGTATGAATCTGGACCTTGGAGTGATATAAGATTCGACTGATATCTTGAATATATTCACACAATTTTTAGATCAAATGAAAGGAAAAAAAAATAAATTTGAAATTCTTTTTATTTAATTAATTAAAAACGTAGAAGGAGACAAAATATTGAGTGATTAAAAACCACAACTAATTCATATATAATCTTTATCGATTTCTACTTAACATGCATTTGAATTTGAATTTACAAAAATTACAGATAGAGGTAACACTATTTATTTTTAATATAGAAATGTATCCTGCAAAAAAGTTGCAGTTTAATTTACATACATTATTAACTCAGAAGACAATTTTAACTGTTAACCAATAAAAAAATATTTTTAATATTATTATAAAGGGCAATTAAATGATAATAATTTTTAATTGAATTTGACAACAATTAAAAAAATGTCAAGTATATACACTATTTACCCAAAAAATTAAAGTGGCTAATAATTTTAAAAATCATCGTGAAGTTTTTATTTAATTAGCCACTAAAGTGACCACCTTTGTTAGAGATAAAACTTGATCACTCACTTAAAAGTAAAAGGAGAGCAAAAATTATTAATACAAGAAGAAAACTAAAGCAATATTTCATAATATATTGTTTTAGTTGTTTTAAAATTAAAATAAATATATTTTTTAAACAATCAAGTTAAAAAAATCTCTTATTATTACTAATTATAAAATTTGTATCCAATATATTAAATATTATCCGTTTAAGTCTATAACTAATTTTTTATTTTAAAATAAACAAATTATACAGACACATAAAAAATGATATGATTTATTAAAATTTATTTATTTTTAACAAAATGAATTGATAATCCTTAATCCTTTTATAATAATATAATAACAGTAATATTTGAGTCAACTAATAATACTTTAATAAATAACTAAAAAGGAATTAGTTGTATAATTGATATTGATTATAAAGATGATTATGTTCTTAAATATGGTGGGGCTAGAATTCCATTAATCCATTAACATTATATATGAAAACAAATACACATTGTCTTATTGGAGGAATTTTAAAGTATTGATTCAAGAGCATATCAGATTAGCCAAAAATTAATTAAAAATAAGTGACACCAACAATATGCAAGAAGAAAGATTCATATATTATTTTTAATTCAGATATTCATCGAATTCACATCTCTTATATTATTCTCTTCAAAAGCTTCACTTGAGGAACTTAATATCATATATAACCAAATAAACAATATAAATATATTTTTAATGAAAAGATGAACAAAGGAGATAATGTTAATGCATTTTTAATGAAAAGAAAAACAAACAAAATTCAATGAAATAATATTATTTGGAGGTTTTATAACAGAGTAAACATATGATAGGTTATTAATTATTATGATCATAGCTAAGTTGATTTTTAAAGATTGAATATTTTTTAAGGAGAGATAGAATTAATTTTAAATCTATGTTTCTTAATTAAATATTAGTACCCCTGGTGATTTGCTAATGTCTGTGATTAATACTTTTCTTCAACTTTGTAATATTATATTCTCTCTAAATATGAAGAAAATTTTGTCTAAACCTATTTTTCTTATAGTGTGTTTAAATTTAAGTTCAAACACTCGATTTAACCTTTTATTTTTCATTATCGAGTTAATTAATATATTTAGGATTTCTTACACTCAAAATGATTTACAATGCTTGTATAAATCAACATAGTATCATAGTTAAAATAAAAGTTATCACAAACTAAAATTGACATTAATTTTTGTTCAACTTTAATTAAATTGGATTCAATTAATTTTTTATATATAAATTCAAACACCCACTTAATCATACCTACTATTTGGTTTATGATTGATTTATTGTAACACCTGAGTTAATTTTTTGTGAGAAGTTAAAATAGTGAACTCGAAAATGTAGATTTTTTAGTAAATAGTTGTTGAATATATTATCTATCTAAGTCTTCTAATCACACTCTTAGAAATAAATGGAAGATGTACATTGCTAAACCCTAAACACACTCACTAAACTTAAATTCATGCGGATATTTGTAAACCTTCTATTTTAACTTAAATTCATGCGGATATTTGTAAACCTTCTATTTTATGTATTTTGACAATATTAATCACAAATATGATAAATACACTACAAGAAAATAATTAAATAAAAATCAATTTTAAAAATAAAAAATAATTAGTTACTATATTGACTAAATTAGAGACTATTTTAGAGACTGAAAAAATTTTTGGTTTCTAAATTAATTTCTATTATTGTTAAATAGTTTCTAAATTAGTATCTAATTAGTTATTAAGATTTTAACTACCAATTATTTATATTATAAATTTGATAGCAAAAACTTTGATAATTAATTAGATATTAATTTAAAGATTAATCTCTAATTTAGTTAATACTAATTATTTTTCGTTTTTAAAATTAATTTTTATTTATTAATTTTTTTTAGTGATATAAGAGAAGATAGACTAATGTAAGTAACGTTGTGTATGAATATCTTAAAATATTTCAACAAAGCACACATGCAGAAAATTGTAGCACAGGAAGAAAATAATATATGAAGTAGTAGGTGAGAAAAGGATAGGATTTTGAGTATGAAACTAATGACATTAATTTTAATGATTTTTAGAAAATATTTAATCACTTTATAACTTGATCATCTTATTATAATAATTTAGTAATATTAATAAATAAATAAAATATTAATACATATTCACTATTAAAAAATCATTAAATAAAAATTAATTTAAAAAAAATTAATTAATTATTATATTAACTAAATTAAATATTATTTTAAAAATTTTAAAAATTATTAATTTTTAACTTATTTATGTTTTAACTACTTACCAGTAAAAAACAAAAATTTAACAATCAATTGTTTAGATTTTAAAATTATTATCTAAAACCTTAAGATATAGTTATATATCGATTTAAAAATTATTTATTAGTATTAGAAATTAATTTAGATACACACTAACAAAACCAAGATGACAGCAAAATTGAGTGAAGAAGTCTGAAAATAAAAGCATGATAATTAACTGATGATCTTGTCCAAGTTTGAAAATGATGAAGGATTTGAATGCAAAAGACAAGAAGAAGGGACAGTGCATCGTACCAGTGGCATAGGACCCCTCCAAGTTTTGCCCAACAAAGACCAATCTCTATCCATTTTCGTACCACTTATTAATTGTGAACAAGTTAATGCACCTATCTGTGACCAAAATGTGCAAGTAAAATATATGGCTCTAATTGCTACATATTGCGGACACTATACCCCACCTTATGTTCATTTTCTGTGACTACAAAACAGAGTAACATGTGCCTGTCACCTCTTTCAATGTATATAACTAAACCCTTCTAGATCTTTTTCCAATAATCTTTTTCTTTTATATTGTTATGCTCAATAATAGACCAATTTATATGGTTTTAAATTTCAGGTAGAAACCCTAATGTAAAGGCCACATTTTCTCATCATCTTCTTTTGCAATATTAACAAAGCTGCAACTTCTAAGTGGGTTGACTTTTATAATATTTTTCTTAATTATATTGGTTTGTTTTTCACAGTAGTGCAGAAGAGATTTACAAGTTAACATATAAATTATTTCCTCACATTAAATAAGTAAAAAGTTATATAAATTTAAACACAAGTGGATTCATTTCTATACTTTGATAACCCTTTTAAGGGTAAATTTTGTAAAGCCCTCCATGGTGAGGATTTCAAGATTTATATTTCTAATTTATAAATAGATTTTTTAGGATTTTACAACAATTATCAATTACTTATATAATTTAGTAAGAGAAATAATTTAACTACAAACTAGTTTATTATTTGATTAACTTACAAATAGTTTAATCAATATAAAGAATATGTATATAAATTAGTTTGATAAAATAAATTAATTTAGCTTATATTCTAATAGAGAAACTTATAGCTTATATTCCTTTTTTTCAATCTATAACTTCAATAATGGTCCTTTTGAAATGACCTTTGTCTGGGACCATCACAAGAAACATGTGCCTTAAAAATATGGAAAAAAACAAGCCCTAAATCTAATGAAATCCCACCCAACACAAAATTCTTCATCTCCCCACCTCTCTCTCATAAATGAAGCATATTCTTTTTTTTTTTTTTTTTTTGACAATGCAAAGAATGCAATAGCATTCTAATATGATGACAAGAGAGGCAAAAAAAATAATTCAGAACCCAAGTGAGATTCCCTTTCTCTTGGTGAACCTTATGATGTTGGTGTGTCTCAAATAAACATCAAAATAGAACAATTCATATTTCATCAACTAATGGTTGTTTTGAGGGTAAAATTGGAATGAGAATATATAGATAGAATGAAGAAAAGGTGAAGGAGAAGAGACTGAGGACTGCAATGAGTAACCAAGGAAGAAAGAAAGGAAAATATTTTAGTTTAGAAAAAGAAGGGACATATCCAATTTTTCTTTTTGACTTTTTAGAAATTGAAATGGTTAAAGTGGTCACCGCACATAATAATAAAGAGAAAAGAGAGTGAGAAATAAAGTTTCCTACACCAAATTATGTGGTTCCACAAGAGGCTAGAAAGCGAAAGTTCTTGTTAGATTCAAAAGCATATGAAATATTTCTTTATGGAGAGAGAGGGAAAAAAACAATGACAGAAGAAGAAGAACCAAACAAAAAGTAATACAAAGACATTATCATGAGTGTATGAATCATGATTTATGGGTCCAAAATTTCCAATTAACATTAAAAAAGGGTGGATTTGCTTTAGAGGTATGGGTTTGTGATTCTTTTATTAACATGTTAAAGCATGTATTAGTTTTCTTTGAAGAAAATATTTATCTTTGTTTGTGAACTTTATCAGTTGTATTTAGTGAGGTGTCATTTTCAATTGATCATATCTGTTTTATTTAAAGATGATTTTGCTGAGACAGATAGAAAGTATTTGTTGATGGGTGATCTGCAATAATAACAAATACAACATTGTGAGTTATGATAATAGAAATGAATGAGTGATAAAGGTAGAAGGCAAAAGGGTTGGCTAATGGTCCTTTTCACACTTAGGTGGTGGTTACCGAAAATAAAATATTAGCAGCAATCACAAGGCATTACTTTTTTGTTTTCCATTGATGCATGCATCGTATATATCTTTTTATTAGGTGTTGTTTTCACGGAAAGATATGTCAATTATCTATATCATATGAGAGAGAGAAAGGGTAAGGCATAGGAGGTGGGAATTACATGATGAAACCAAAGACAAAAAAATAAGCCAAAATTTTAAACCTGAAAAACAAAATCACACCACACACCAAATCTCAGATCAAGTTACAAAAGGGGCACCTGAAACAGCAGAGCAAAATATTGGTGTAAAATCAATGATAAGTGCATGTGTATATCACTGGTGATGACCCTGGGGACCATTAAAAAGTGTTGCATGGAGTAGTATAAGAAGGATTATACCTTCTAATTCACTCATTCTGTGTTGTTGTTTAACAAAACAAGGACTAGAGGGGAAAAAATCTAATAATTATCTACCCTCTCAATCCTGAAATGACTATGATTGTTATCAGAGTCAATTTCTATGAAATATCAGTCTATGTATCTTTGACAGTCATGGACTAAGACATGACATCGTTGTGATTTTTTTTTCTCTTTTCCCATTGTTCAAAATGTTCAAATCTGTTATGTATACACCACTGATGGAGCTTCACCAGATCAAGACAAAAAGGAAAGGTCATTTCAAACAAAGAGGGTCGATGTGCTTGCTAATTTCCTTAATGGCATCATAGGAATATATACTGAGAAGAAAAAAAAATGTACCATAGTGTTTGAGCTCACTCCTTTACTCTCCAACAGTAAACCCCACAAAGGAACCATGAATAATAACAAAGAATTATGAGTCCAAATTCATGAAAATGAAAGCTCTTAGCTCCACTACAATGGATTCATTTCAGTTTAAATCTTAACATAAGCATCAAGTACCCTTTTCTTCCAAAAACAATATAAAATGAAAAATACCTCCTCAAATGAGAAGAAACCTAGTGATGAAGGCCATGTGAAATCAACAAGCATATGAATAATTCTAGCTCAACAGTTGATAGAGACCAGAATGACTGCGCAGGAGACAACAGTTAAACAATATTTACACCTAAATTTGGTTGATGGAAAACCATGATAATATATAAATATAGTATGCAACTTAACTTAATTATAAGCCGTGTAATCAGAATTGATTTTCTTAGAAAACTAAATATAGGTATAGTAGTAAGTAACCCTAAAAAATGGTAAAAGCAAAAAATAATGATTGAAATTATGGTGTGGTTGTGCTTGTTGTTGAAGAAGGTAAACTAGCACTAGAAGCAGCATCAACACCAACCCTACTATCATTGTTGCCGGTCACTGGAACAACTATACTACTATCACCACCACCACTATCACTCACCTTAGAAACTTTTGTGGTGGTCCTCTTTCGCTTCTTCTTCTCGTAGGGGACCCCTCTAGCTTTGGCCTGACCCTCCTTCACCTCCTTAAGGTAAATCATCACAGCCTTGGCGCCAAACGGATTACACTCAGGACGACCACCGTTTTCTTCGTACGCCGCCCTGAGTCGTCCGATGAGAGCATCAAGACTGCCCCATGCTTGCTTAAGAGGGCAAGGGCAGGATGCCGGAGGGTTCGGGTGTCCGAAGTATGGACACCCGGATATGTGGACCTTGGTTTTGCCGAACTGGTCCAAGTACTTCAAGAATTCAATGACGTGTGCTCCACTGCACCGTGCTAAGGTCAATGGGGGCTTGTGGTTGTGCAGGTACTGAAAGAAGGTGTTCCAGTCTCGACGCTTCTGGGACTCATAGCGGCTTGGCGGTTGTGCAGGTGATGATCCTTGAGATTGTGGTGGAGCTGCGGAAGCTGATGATGATGGAGGAGGTTCTGTGGTAGAGGGTGGTTGGGGTTGTGCTCCCCGTGATGATGAGTCCATGATGAAGAGCTAGTGGAACAGTGTGATGAGGTTGGTTGAATTTTGATGAGTGTGTGTTTTGTGGTGTGATCTGAGTATGTTTTTTTGGTTGTGCTGGATTGGGGAAGTGAGGTTTAGGTGAGTGTGGTTTTTTGGTTTTGTTTTGGTGTATGGGGAAGTGAAAGAAAAGAGTTTTGTTTTTGATGAGTGTGAATGAATGAGAGTGTGATCAAGGTTTGAGGTTGATGTTTTCATGGGAAAGAATTTCTGGCTTTTGTTTTCTTTTTCATGAGTAAGAAAGAAAAAGAAAGAGAGAGAGAGAGAGAGAGAGAGGAGAAAAGGGGGAAAGGGAGCATTAAATTGATTGTTTTGGTCTTTGGAGTCAGAGAGAGAAACCATAGAAAGAATAATAATAATAATAATAATAATAATATATTAAATTTGAATTTGCACAATAAGTAACAATATTTATCAATGATAAAAAAAATACTATAGGTTGATTTTTTATTTGTTCAGTAAAAAGAATAAAAAATAACTATACGTTAAAAAAGATATTGACCAGTTGTGATTATGGTTTGACTAATTATATCTTGATACTCTATTTTCTATTCTATATTCCCTTCACAATTGGAAAAAATATTATTTTATCATAATTTGGAATTTTATTAGAAAAAACAGTTGTAAAGTTAGAAATAATTTATGAACAATGATGTCAAAAATAACTTTTTCCATATGTTTTGCCAATTATTTTAGCAATGTTATTGATTTTTTGTTCTTTGTTTGGTTTTTGTTTGAAGCTAATTTGTGATCTATTTAGAATAGACACTTGACCCATTCATTAACACTTTAGTCCAATAAATGCAATCTGTTTTCTAAACAATGTTAAAAGTTATAATGAGCTGAAAGTTTAAATCATCAACCAATGTTTTTGTAAGAATTTTTAAACATATAAGATAGACAATGAAAAAAGAAATCTAATGGGACACGTTAATGAAAATAAAAATAATAAGTTAAGGATTTATTATTCTAAATCAAATCTTACATAGAGTAACTTCTTCAACAAATATGGAAGAAGTTATTTTGTCACATTTAGTGTAAAAATGTTTTATTAAATATTTTTATTTTAAAAACATAAACTTTTAAAGCAAATAAATAACATCTTAAGCAATTGTAAAGAGTATTTATTTTGTGCGCTTCTCCCTTCCCCAGATGCATATATTGAATGTCAATCCCACTTACTGATGATTGAGAACTGCTATTTAATTTCAATCACAGTTCATATTGCCTATGGTTTTATTCTATTGATGTTCATTATAACTGTATGGGTTTTATTCCCACAACTAACACATACATTTACCAAATCAAAGTCACTTACTTTATGATAAATGATCAAATTTTACAACTTGTAAATTTGTATTTGTGTAATGTGTGGATAAAACTGAATATTTGTAGTTTACTAATGCAAGTTTGAAAGCAAAACATGATATCTGCATATCAGAAGTCTCATAACTTGTCCTTAAAATGGTTGAAAATTCATGTAATGTAATGATGTTAGATTTTGATATTAAGTTTATTTTAGTTTTGTCTAAATGTTATTTAAAAGTATTTCTAGATTACTTAACTAATTAAACTGATAAAAGAAATAGTTTAAAACTAATAGATGAGTACAAATGGATTATTTATTTAAATTGAATTATTGGTAAAACCCTCAGTGTGTTTAAAGTTTCAATTACATTTTGATCCCTCTGTCTTAGAATTCAACCAACAACCTCTTTCCAATTTAGGGCAGGATTCAATTTTTGAGAGGAGGTTTAGCAACGATTTAGTTATAGGACAGATGACATTGTGACTAATTCCTAAAAGTAAAAATTTGAAGTAAACACCATAAAATTAATCACACGAGACAACAGAAAGTGCTACACGTAGGTCATTAGAAGTCCCACATATATACATTCTGTAAGTTTGAATTTCTTGTTGAGAAACACTACCACTAGGAGCTGCATAGTGATTACCATTCACTTTATCACGCAGCGAAAAAATAATCTCCCGGACGATTGGTTCATGGCCATTAAGAAGATTTCCCATGCTCAAAACTTTTCTCCAAGATTGGTTAGCAGTAGGAAGAACAAACATATTTGACAACACTTCCCTCTCAAGGTCCCTTACTTCGTGTTTCTTGTCAAACTCCTATGTAAAGATAGCACGAAAGATAGTGGAAATGCTTGTCAGTTCAATGCTAGGAAAGATTGGAATATTACCCAAATCAACAAGGGTATTTCAAGGCATATATTGCAAGCATCTCTCACCTTTTCATCAATGTCCTCTGTGAAACCCTTTGCCGTTGTTTGAATATAAAAATTGTAGTAATCGCTGAAAATTTCTCTGGAGAGGCGTGGTGCTTTTAAAAGCTTGCGATGAAGGGAAGCTGCAAGAGTCAATAACTTCTCGACTCGTTCATGAGTGCCAGTTAGTCGTCTTAAGTCTTCAATAGTCTCACTATCTCCAGACAAACGGTTTACTGCAACAACATGTAAATGTATTAAAAATTATTCTTTTCCAATCAAGGGGAAAATTAATAGATACCTTGCAAAGGCCTCAAAGCAGATGTCATTGTAAGATAAAGTTGCTGCATCTCAGTCTCCATCGGTTTCAGTTCTCCATAACTAGTCTGATTTAGGGTATCGGCAGCTGCTCTAAAGGCAGTACACACCATTTGCTCAAGCAATTCATGTGGTTGTAGAGTTTCAAGGTAATGAAGCACCTGGAAAATTGAGAGTGTAAAAATTATAGCACACAATATACACAGTGAACGGCATATCTCAAGCAATCCATGTACTTACTCTGTAGTAATCTATTTCTTCTTTACATGAATATACAGTAGTAATTTCATTTGAAAAAAATACTAATTTGATTATTTGATCACAAGAAAATGTTACAAGAGAACAATAATAATTTAAATTTCATCTGTCTTGCATGCATGGCCCTCAATTCACCAAATAACCCTAGTTCAAGGCTTTAGCTATGTGAGCACTTTTCCCATAAAACCACACATTTTCCTTGGTACTTTAATCACTTATATGTGCTCAAGGGCATCCAGTTAACCCACTAGGACCTGCATTCCAAAGTAAATTTTCTCGTATAAACTTTAATTGCAATGACCCACGAAATCAGATATATATTCATGTATTGTATATCTTTATTATAACTTTAAAACATAATATGTATTCAAAGCTATTTATTTATCAAATTGTAATTATACAAAAAATAAACATCTATCCTATGCAAAGCACAAGCAAAAATACAAGTTATTGATGTGCGTGTACACAAAGAAAGCATTCTTATCCCATTTTGCTCTGTCACAAAAGCTACCTGAAAATGATGCCACTGACTCGTGAAACCCTTTGTTGTAGACCTTTGCACAATACCCAAAAGAACATAGTAAAATAATTCAATTCAAAAAGAAAAAACAAAGACAAGAAAATTTATAGCATGTTCTTGCTTTTTGTTATGACCTTTGGAAGAACCCAAAGAGAAGCTATATACAAATACGACATGAAGGCTTTTACAAAAACATAAATGTTTGGAGCATTTTTCAAACTTGCGTTGAAATGTATCAAAGCAAAGAAAGAGACCTGCATTTGGATATTATTAACTTGGAAAAAAATTTATGACCGAGTGCCAAGAGTAAGAGAAGTGTTGTGGAAGACAGTGGAAAAACGAGTTCGTATGGCTAATTTTTATACTATGCTAGACATGTATGATATGAAGCAACTACTCGTGTGATAATTCCAATAAGACTAAAGCCTTTTCTGCAAGGATATGCTTACATAAAAAAAAGCTCAATCTTGAGTCCTTTCTTGTTCAAAGTGATTCTGGATGTGTTTACTGGGGACACACTTTTTTCGGAAGATACAGTTTTGAATAAGGAATCAAAGGAAGTTAAATATAAACTAGCACTTTGAATTCGGAATCAGAAGGTTTTAACTTGAATAAGAGTAAGATGGAATATATATTACCTATAGCAAAAAATAAGAGGAATATGACTTGGAAGTAAAAATGAGATAATATGTCAAATCACAAGTTTCTAAATATACCAGGGGAAAATATTATAAAATGATGAACTTAATGAGGTCGGACACGAACTGAAGGGTTACAATGGTGAAGGCATGCATGCATTATTTGTGATCACATAGAACCCTAATTAGCAAAAAAAGGTTATGATATTTTTATGCAATCAGCCATATTCTCTGATAATAAATGTCAGTTAAAGTGCCAAGAAAAAAAAATGTGGGAGTAACAAATGAGAATGTTAACATGGATGTGTGACTAATAATGACCACAAGAAAGGATACGATACAACATAACTGCATACAAAGAGATATTGGGGTGATGCAGAAAAAGAAGAGACAAAATTGGTTAAGGTCATTTGAACAAGTGGACTTTTCTTCAAAGATTTATTTTCTAATAAAAAATTTCTGCTTGCTGACTAGAAGACCATCACCCTTTCAGCTGATATAATTTTTTATGCCCATTCATTTCTACCAATGTCCGTAGAGGTACATCAAATGACACAGGAGCATGAGTCACAAATCAACTGGGACTCGGACATGGCACTACTATTCAAAACTGAAGCACTCCTCTCATTAAATTGGATTTTAGGATTTAGATGCTTTATCAAATTGACTTAAATTTCAAGTTTTGACCATCCCTTAGCGGATCATCATATTTAGCTGTCGTTAAAAGCACAACACATTTCATATCCACATCAGAAACAATTACTTATCGGGATAAAATCTATAAGACTATTAGGGCACAGCTCCTTTTATCAGTAAGGTCCTCCTGATAGATCCACTAGAATGAGAAAACAAATTAATGGCTTCCAAGTTTAAATGGCTCAGCTCTCGCATCAATATGAGAAACCAAGTAACAAAAATAATGTTATTCTAGTATAAATTACCAGGTGGCCAAAAATCTGAATAACAACAGAAAAAGCAAAACAAATTCAAACTTCTAGAAAAATACTTACTTTTTCTCCTTCCCTATTTGGATCAAGAAGAGGTTTCTGTTCAGAAGCAGGAAGAGCAGGTGCACTATTCCAAAGCTTTCTCCATAAATTTCCATGTTCAGACATTCTCTTTGAAAGCTTCCCTTGTGGAGGCCAACTATCTTTTGACTTTTTAATGTCAAGAGCACTGGATGATGATGATTTACTTTCCTCAGGGTCATCATACTCTTCCCAATCCCCAGGTGAATGCCACCGAATAAAATCTTCAAAGATAGCATCTGGATTTGCCGCCTTAAATGCTGACATATCTAGTAACAAAGCGATTATTGGTCTGTCAGATCATGTATCCTTATATTGAAGAATCTTTGCATAAACATTATATACACATACAGTTCCATGTGGATCAGAGTAAAACTGAACTAGCGGTACCAAGCATATTAAGAATCAATTCTATGGGATTGAGTTAGATCCAAACTCAGATTCTAAGAGTAAGGTATTGTGAACATAACCTCATGAGTGAAAAATTAGATTAATGAAAACATCATTCCGTTATATTGATGAGGCAGGTACATCAAATTAGAAAGCATTGTGCACATGATCGTCTAGCAAATGTGTGATTTTAAAATTATTTTTTAACATCACATGCTCAGAAATCAGAATTAACTGTATTCTTTTAGAAAACAGAGGAACTTGAGACATGATCAATAACTACCTAGTGTTATTACAAACATATATGTTATTACCTATCCATTATCAACAAAAATACATGTAATTATTACCTGAAGTTAAGATATCCTTTTCCAGCTGAGCAGAGAAATTCTGAAAATAAAAAGAAATTGCTAAGTAATGATGTAATATATGAAATAGAAGTATAGAACATACATCACTCCAGCTGCATCCCCTTTTTTTAGTTCTAGATTTGCAAGCAGAGATATGCATAAATTAATCCGATGATAATGAAGCTTCAAAAAGTTCAAGGAAGGAGATGAATATTTGGTGTTTGGATTTTTTCTTGTGCAACTTTCAGAGTTGCCTTTGGAAAGAATAAGAAAAGCCTTAAAAAATAATCTGTTAGGTACTTATTAGGTATAATGGGAAGTATAAGTCCCATAACAAATAATATGAGATGTTTGGTGGAGTATTTAAGTATTTGGTTCTCCCATTTTAATAGTTAGCTTTTGAGGATGAGATCCTCATGTATTTGGGTGCGTATCAAAATCCCAAGCCCAACTAGACAGCACTATGTCACAATATTGTTTCTGTAATTCATATTTTAATTTTACACATCTTAGTTCCCTGAATACTTTATACAACAGCCATCCATTTCTATGCATAACAAATTCTACAGCTTGGTCTTTTCACTCTACTTAGTCAACCACCTGTAACAGGATTTAGCTATCCAAAAAGAATTTTTCCACATCTCACTTCACACATAATATATGGGACAATTTTAATATCAAACGAACATATCAGGGTCAAGATAGGGAGTGATAGATATCAGCCTTCTTCTAGTAAAGTGATACTATACTTTGAGCAACAATGTTAACAACTAACAGACTATACTCCTCAACTTATACAGCTACACCATTCAAATCCTTACATATAACCTCAATTAATTGTTCAATGTATCTTGTTTTCTCATTTACCCCTATGTGAAATGTAAATGAGATCTATGTGGTCTAAGGCTCTATGCTTTTATGACACATGATTGCTATTATTATATGCATTGCATGTGTTTGAGCTTACGAATGAATCACCAAAGGCTTCAACAGCCTTAAGCCTCTCCTCATGCATGTCTTCTGTCATAAGTGGTGCTTCCTGTAAATAGCAAAAAAAGATTAAAGGCATTATATTCTTCAAAAATTGGTGAACTAATATGACATAATGATAATGCCAAATATTATTTGAATACAAGAACACAACCTGTGTGTATGGGGCATGCATACTTTGATGTGACTTGAGTAGCATCATAGAATCAACTATACCTGCAGAACCTCTCCTGGTCAAGTTTGAAGTTTCTTTGTCATTTGACAGATGCACATCTTCGAGCTTTCTGCTAACATTATATTTTTTTTCCACAACAGCATAAATCATTAGTAGTTGAAAAAATGCAGTATTAACATAGAACTGGATACCATTTGTGCTAGAAAAATACTTGAAACATTTCCAAGGATATTATAGTATACAATTGTGAATTGAAGTACAAGTGTACAAATCGATAATTATTCTTAATAGCAGATAGTTGTCACAGAAAAAGCAGTTGTGAAGTTTTATTTTCACTACCCAGCCGTTGGTCAGTAGCAGAGTGCGCATGCACACACAACTAAAGAGGAGCCCAGAAAAGAAATTGAAGACACTGTATCAGAACTAAGGATAGACCATCTGATCCCCCCAGGTCAAAGCCAAACTGGTCTTTGAGTGAAAGATTCCAAAACCCGAATATCACTAAAGGCAGACAATTAAATGTGAACTAACTAAAGCTAGTATAAAACGAAAATACTATATTATGTGTCATCCATCAGTCAGCCTAAACCAATTACAGTCCTAAACCAGCACAGATTACAGAACAAGCTACTTGATAAAATGAACATAAGTTTAAAATCACTGGTTTTTTAAGCAAATGAGATCCTCCCTCCTTTTTTCAGGGAACATCAAGGTTGCTGAATTTTTCATCTATCTATGCCAGCAAAATAAATTCACAAGGATCTAAATTAGTTACAGTAGCCACTTTTTTCTTGTCACTTGGCAAGACCAGAGAATGGTTTCATGCCCAATAAATAAAAACTAAACCTCTCTCTATTCCCCTATTATAATATAGAGGAAGAAATCAACTTCTAAAATCAAACAAGGAAGGAACACAGGATTCCCTTATCTAACCAATATACTCTAGTTACATATAAATAAACAAAGTAAGGATATGCACATATAGAAATTTAAAAATTAATTTAACTAAGACCAGTAATAAGTGGTGACCAAAAAAAAGGAGGAAATGGCTATTAGAGAGTGAGTTGTTTATATAAGCAGTCAGAAGATAGATACAGACAATAACAACCGAGCAGGCTCTCACTTGCTAAGTTCACCTGTCAACTTTCCCAGAAAAATCATCACTGGGTGTCTGTATACTGAACGAGTCATCCCCAACTACACTTTCATCCTGTGATTCAATTAAGACCTATTAACACCCAGTGAAAAAAAATACTATAAAGAGAATAAGTGCAGTAATACAACAATTGATCTAACAACCAAAACCAAGAGGGAAAAAATTGGTTTGTGACCTCACTCATGGAATCTATTTGATCCAAACTTCCAATACAGTCTTGATAGTCTTCATTCATCTGGCACTTCCTCTCAATGCATATTGCAAGCTAATACAAAGCAGAAAATATATCAATTTTATCAATATGAGCTATATAATATATAAAGACGAAAACATCTAAGCTCACCGAAATATTTCTAGCTTTTCTTATAATAACTTATCTAGGGGTACAACTCCACAACAACAAAAGCTTTATCTCTCTAGGCGAGGTCAGTAACATGAATCACACAACACCAACTATGACCAAGGTGTTGAGCGTGCATGAGAGGAGCAGGGAAAAGGGTGACCTATATTTGGAGGTAGTTATCATTGTCACATGCGAGCCTTGTGGAATGGGTGTTTTTAGAAAAGTGGCAGACATGTAGAAGAGGACGTAGTTATTTTCATATCCTATGAATAGGCATTGAGAGGTGACTCCGAGATCCTGGAGTTGTATTTTCACTACCCTGCTGTGGCATTTTTGTGATAATACCGGTCTTGTTTATCTCAATTTATATTCTGCATTTTTGTTTCTATTTTGTAACAAAGTACAAATGACATTATCAACAACTATATTTGTGTAACCAACACACTAACAAAATTAAGAGAAAAGTCATCAGAACTCAAAGAAACACGAGTCAAGAATTTTTTATTTTCAATAAAAAAAAAAAAAGTGGGTTAAGAATGTTCTAGAAAAAAAAAATTTAATGTTTAACATAAATTTCCACATAAAATATACAAAGCAAACAAGCACATAATGAGTACATTTCAGTAAAGATTCTTAATAGATAAAAACAAATTACCATCTGAAGTTTCTGGTTAATCAAACAAGTGGACAGGTCAATTGATCCATTAGTTGGCATCCTGGGCAATAGTTGTGACTCCTCCCAACACCACCTAACCTCCCGAACAAACTCTATCCATAGCACAGCAATAGCTGACAGAGACCGAAATTGGGTAATACATATGAGATATCTCAAAACATTAATTCTTAAAAGATGAACAATTTAGTCCTACTCTCTTAATTTGGTTTAGGTAATACAACAAACAAACCATAATTACTATTGGCATATACCCCGTATATTGCAGTTGCCAAACCATAGAGAATGTAAACAAAATTGTGCAAAGAGTGAAACAAGAGGTGCGCCTTTTATAGCTCGAGAAGTCTTATGTCCACTATCAGCAAAATCTGAGAATTGTACACCTGCAGACATTACATCACTGATTATAGTAAATAATGTGAAGTATCAACATCAAATTTAACACTACATTGGAGGCCATTTCTTCATTCAGTGTCCCAAAGTAGCTTGCTTTTAGCAGATTCATAGATGATAGATTGGATGTAGATACAAAACCTAATAGACCGAGCCTAACTTAATTCCAACAACTAGGAGGGGGGAGGATTAATCAATTCTAGTAAGGAGTGCTATCCTAATATTCCTAACTATTGAGGAACATCTTAATAAACCCCTTGATGCCCAAGACTAGACAGCTATAGCATGAATTTTGTAGAATGACACATCTATGAGAAGCCCGACATCTTCACAAGATGGGTTTTGATACCGTATTAGAAAAAGATTGTGCCTATATCTATCCCAAAAGAAAACTCGGGAGAAGACCGACCAAGATTTATTAGTAGGTGGCTCATATTTTAAAAATTGATAAATTAACAACATCGTAAGTACTTGAGTATTTACCCAAAATGGAAGACAAAATAAAGGAGGAAGAACTACATACCCTCAATATACATGACTATTGTGGGACATTTTAATACACCCCTCCATGCCCAAGACTAGAACAGCTATACCATGAAGCTTGTAGAATGACACATCTATGAGAAGCCCAATAGCATGACAAAATAGGTTTTGATACCATATTAGAAAAGACAGTGGCAAAAGAAATCCCAAAAGCAAACTCGGGAAAAGACTGACCAAGTCTTAAAAGAAGTAGGCTGATGGTCATGTTTTAACAATTGATGAAATAATAACAGCGCAAGTACTTGAGTATTTATCCAAAATGGAAGGCAAATAAAGGAGGAAGAGCTACATACCATCAATAAACAGTTCTTTCAGCACGCGATCTCTAACGGTTGGTGAAGGTACAACCATTGCCGATTTTATATTATCAGAACCTGAATTTTCAACTACAAAGAGCCAGAAAAAGGGAAAATAATGAAACCATATGCCAAAATGCACTACTAACCCTGAAACACAAGCCTGCATGAATAAGTGCCATAGAATGCACCAAAACAAATTCGAACCTGAAACAAAATCTTCCATAAATTGTGCCTCAAATGACATTTGCAATGCATCAACCAGAAAACGCAACTGAGAAGCGAATCCAACCGGATTCCCACTGGAACCTTCAAGTCTATACATAAAAAATAATACCACAATATTGAATTTTTACTAATTATTTAAAAGCATAAGAAGTCAATATTTGACAGTTTTTAGAAGTAATTGACCTAAAATAAATAACAAATTAAATCTATCTATTAAATATTGTTAGTAGGGGTGGAAATAGGTCGAGCTTGAGTAGCCCTGGACTTGACCTTCTTTAAAAAATAAAGTATGAATCTGGCCTATTACCTGTTATAGGCCTTTTTTTAAGGGTCGAGCTAGACATGCATGAAAGTCTGGCCTGACCTATAAACCTGTTTAAAACTGTTTTTTTAAAAGCTTGAAAGGCTAGTGAAATTATTGTATTATTAACCTAAATAGACTCATTAATAATTTCAATTTTCACATATTATTATGTAGTATATGTATAGTTGAGTTTGTTATATATAATTATCTATATACATTACAACAAAATAAATTACTCATTTAAAAATCCTCCAATAGTCTTATGAGTTTGACCTTTAATGGAGTAGGTCATCATATTTAATAATTAAAAAAAAATATACGACTTTAATACATATAACAAATTTAACATAATAATAATACAAAACAAAAAATTATTATTCATATTTACTTAAAAAGGTTGACTAATTAGGCCTAAAAAGCTTTTTTGTAAAAGCCTAAGTCTGCCCTATTTTCTCAAAATAATCCGTAGTCACCAAAACATTGAAGTATACCAAAAGATTCTTAAGTGTTATAAACATGCTGAAGAAAACGAAATTCTGGCCAGTTGTAAATTGACCAGTGATTCGAACCACATTGAACCTGAATATTATTAATTAAACACTTTGAGCAACAGATATTAATTAATAAAATAAGTAGCAACTGTTCATGATAAATTTGGTTTCTGTTACACAGATAAACAACTTCAAATTTGGAGTAAACCTTAGAGAGATCAACCACTTCTCAGCTTCATGAGGTGAAGCATTTTCCAGTTCAGCCATTTCCATAGAACTTTCAACCATCTTTTCTGACCATATTGCAATCAGTTCAAAACCTGCATGCAGCCTAAGAGTAAATTAAATAGAACTGGCATTGACATCAGATCAGAGAACTTAATGAAAATAATGAAACTTGGAGAGGTTTTATTACTCAAAAAGACAAAATCTAGAATAAAAGCACCCAAAAATAATCTAGTTACCAAACAAACTTCACTAAGGGACAAATGCAAATACACAGAAAAAAAGAGTCAGAAAAACTATTCAAATATGCCGAAAAAACCATGCAAATGGACCGAAAAATATGTAAATGAGTATGGGCAAGAACAAATAAATGGAAAAACCAATTAAAATAGGAGAAAAAAAACAAACGAGAAAAAAATTCAAATGAACAGAAAAGAGAAAAGTTTGGACAGAAATTTATTCAATCGGTGAAAAAATGAACAGAAAAAAAACAGATGTAAGAAGTGAAAGGAAAAAACCATATAAATGAATGTAAAAAATTTTAAATAAGCAGGGAAATGTGCAAAAAAGAACATGTAAATAGGTGAAAATGTTAAACAAGAAAGTGGATGAAAGAAAAATTCCCCTTTTATAATATATACACAGATACACACATATTATATTATATTTATGTCATATATTACTTTCACATATTATAATGTAAAAATATATTATTAAATATATGAAAACATTATACCATATTAACTGTATAAAGTCTATATAATAATATGAATATATTATTGCATATATATTACTACTATAGTCATGATAATAATAATAATAATAATAATTATTATATAATTATTATTATCATTGAGGAGAAATAAGTTACTTTAAAAGTAAATCTAAACAAGTCACTCTTCATCCTCACCTTTTATTTTCTTTTAATCTAACAGTAAAAAATGAGTTGTTCTTCAGAACCATTAGATTAAAAGAAAATAAAGGGTGAGGATGATGAGTAATTCCTTTAAAGTCTCTCTTCATAAATATGATAATATAGTAATGGTGGCAGCAATAGTATAATGATAAAAAAAAAAATAGTATAAAATCAAATAATATATTATAGTTTTGTAAGGGAAAGTAGGTAGAAGAAAAAATCCTATATTATTACTATTATTATTATTATATATATTATTGCAATACTCTTAGAGTTTGGGTTTTAGGACTTAATTCAACACCACAAAAATCGGTTTATAAGATGATAATTATCAAATTTATAAGCTCTATTTAGGACATATTTTTAGTCTATGCAGATTCTGTTTAAGGCATATTTATAGTATATATTGAATCTCTGAAAACCTAAGGTGTTTCGGCTCTAAAGTACAATATGTAATTCTTTGCACATGGAAGAATCACTATACAGTAAAACCCTTTTTGTGAGTGAGTAGGTATCAAAATTCACTATCTCTGATGAAAGCATCCAATCAAGAAGCCATAGATATTTTTACCTACAAGACCCTACATCCTAGAATTTACCTTTAACAGGATCTTCTGCAGAATACCACTCACTCCAGGAACAATCATCATCCCACTGCATCCCATTGGACATTTCACCGGTAATACTTTCTCCGGATTTGCTAATTTTGGGAACTTTCATATTGTCGTCATCATAGGGAAGTGTTCTGAATGTCAGCTTCATTGCAAATCGGACTTTGAAATTATGAACAGACAGATCCATTGTGGAGTAGGCCTTCAGTAGCAAATGGAAATTAATCATTACAAGTGAAAGATAGAAGAACAGTGCAGACATGAAGTCAAAAGTTTACATAGAACTGCTGGCTATAAGACAAATCAATGGAGGTTATTGTGTATGCAAAGTGTTCAATCAACATATTTTGTGAAGTAAGCCAGAACATATAAAGGGAAAAAAAAAAACAAATCACACATAATTTTCTCAGAAAGCTCAAAAGAATTGCCAATTCTTTTGTCCAAATATTAATGTAAGAAAAACATCAGTTTAGAAGACTATTGAATAGAAACAAAGCTTATATTCAATACCATAGGTATTTTTTATGTTGTTCTCCAATCAAAATCAGAGTTTCATCTCGGTAATCCACGCTGACATCTAAACTGGAATTCCAATTTTGATTAAACAATACCAAAAGCACCTATGTTATTTCTCCTAAGTTGTGTTCATTTTCTTATCCTTCTAACTGAATGATTATTCATTTATGTAACCAATCACTTATTTCAACTCACAATATCCATCCCCTTGGGGAAGAGGCTAGACTAAATGGTAAACCACTTGTACCAGAGCACTAAATACATCTGCCTCAGTTTCAAATAAGAGAGAAAAGTATAGAAGCACAAAGCAGGAAGAGAATGCCAAATTAAAAATGGAAGTGTTCCAACATCGCAAAATCAAATAGATATTAAATTGAACATGGGAGAGAAACTCACAAACTTTGATACAAACAACTCGTACAGCCCCTCCAAATGCATGAGTTTTATTGAAACCTGACTACCAATTCGATCTGCTTCGAATCTTCTAGTAAATACAGTGCCCATGCTCTGAATTCCAATATAAGCTTTCCGTGATGGATCATGAACTGGAACAAATGCTGGCCATAAACTATGAAACCAACGTCATGAGAAAGCAGATCTCCACTTTAAATTACCTAAACTAAACTGGATATTAAACAAATTCTATTTAAACCCTGTAAAATTTAATCCCATGACAAAGTAACTTCTGTACTACAAAACGAGAGACAACACAAACCCAAATATTAATGTGAAACAAGCTGAGTAGTTATCACATGCAAATATCATACATAAAAATGCAATATAAATATGGCATGCACATTACTTATTCTAAAGTTTCACTACTCACTAAGTATAAAAGAGCAATGAACAATGATTACCTCGAACAATTAGACAAAGCAATTGCAACAGCACTCAAGAGCTTGCTAGCCTCAGGAGCATCAAGAACCACACCACTTGCACTCTGAGGAGCAATTACCTAGTGAAATAAATACATGTAAAGTAGTGTTTCCTATCCTTAGTAGAACCATTAAAATTCCAGTGAAAGGAAAGACGCAGCATTAAACATACCAAAAACTCCTTTACACCAAAGCATAACTGCAGATCATGCAAATCGAAGTTCCAGTCTGCAAGTTTTCCTGCATCAACTAGATAAAAATAATAGATTAAAAAAACACTTTCCTGAGCCTAAACATCAACCTAGTAGACATTGCTACCCAACCCCACCGCCAGAAAAAAATTACCATCAGGGTCAGTCTTGAAATAGAATTCCATGCAGTAACTTTTCATGGCATACTTCATTTCAGATTTCACCTTGTACAAATTACCGGAATCCTCCAAGAGAACTGCACCTTTTTCCTAGGGAAAAAAAAAATAATGATGCCATTCCGATCCAAAACAAAAATGACATACATTTTCATTTTCGAACAGAAAAGAATGCAACAATGCAACTTCAAAAACAACACAAACCCCTCCATCAACACCATGTCATTCCTTAAACACCATAGCAAAAATATAATTGAAGAAACCATATCATATCACAAACAAACATGTGCACTTGTATAGCAAGATTCATTTGACACCAACAGCATTCCAATTATGCCAGTTTCTGTTATTTCCAACGCTTACCAATAAATTATTCGGTGCATTAGACATCCATACCCGTAAAACTGCCTCTATTTCAGAAATAAACCTACAAAAAAATCACGAAACAAAACTTATATTAAGATTAAGTAAAACTAATCGCATCTTCTGTCTACGCATTCGAAGAGCACACACACGACAATGTGAATTAATTATAAGCGATACGCAGAGACACACCGTTCCCACGAAGAAGCGACAGTGAAGTCATCAAAGTGCTCGACCTGGGAATTCATCAACACCGAAACGAATCAGCACGTCTAAATCCGATTCCAATTGAGGAACCAAAAATAATTTAGATTCGGTAATTTTTTGTGATGAAAAGAAACACTTACTTCTGCCTCTTCTTCTTCATGTTCGGTGAGTTCATCGTCAGTGGTATCAAAGTGGATCTTCTTGCTAGAGCTGGAGGACGCCATCGAATCCAAAAAGTAGCACAAGGTTCACAGAATGCGAATCATCGTCATTTCTTCGACCACATCAAACCACTGCAACCATCCCTGAGATCTGATCGTGAATCAATCGAACCAGAATTGAATTTTTAATAATAATAATAATAATAATAATAAAATTCTAATTTTTTGTGTGATGTGTAGAAATTTTAAATAAAACCAGAATCTATCTATTCTTCTAAAGTCATATAACCCAACTTCTTTTAAGTATACTTTTTTCTTCTTTGGTGGGATGAAATAAAGATGTGACTTTTTTTTGTTGGTTCACAGATTATTCCCTACAACTAGAGGAGGCAACAATACAAAGTTTTAAAAAATTAGTATTTTTTTTAATTGAGTAATTTTGTGATAATAAATTGAGTATATAAAATATTTAACAATAAATAATTCATCACTATATTATACATAAAATAAAACTTACGAGATAAATAAATTTGTGAGGTGGCAGTTTATTTTGATTTTAGTTTTTCTCCAAAATTTTAAGGGCATTCCCCTTCTCTTCCCCTGATCAATGACAAAATAATGCTTATTGTTTAAATTATATATATAAGTATAACTTAATTCTAGAATTTACTATTTTATTATTTTTATATAATAGATATATTTTTATCACTTTTTATCTTGCCTTGATTATTATTTTTCTTTCTAGAATGCTATTTATGTTTAAGTCAAGTACAATTGGCGCTATCTTGGATGTAAAACAGTGTTAGTAGATAATGAAAATCAATGGAAAATGTCATTATTCTAATATTTGTTGTAACTAGGTAACTTAATTTATTTTGTATTTTGATTATTTTATTTTGTATGATAACTGAATAATTTATTTTAATGATATTTGTTATTTGCTTTATGAATTTAGGTACTCCACACATTTTTCATGTTTATTATTTTGACTAGAGACCTGTGATCTCCTGAATTTATCAGCTTAATGCAACTATGTTTGTTGAAATTAACTAGTTAAGTGCAAAATAATAATTAATTTAATTATTAATCAAGAACACATCATCAATCTCAACATCTTTCTATTACACATGATTTGTATCATTAATAAGTGGTGGGTCTAGTAATTATTAATGCTTACTTCTTTTGATTGCATTGTATGTTTATGAAAAGATGCCACACTCATCTTTTTTGCATCCAAGTATGACTCTAAAAGTCTTTCATAACAAAGTTTCTTAGATAAATAGAAAAAAGAAGTGTATTGTTCAACATGAATTACATGATTACGAGTTCCAACTAAGAACAACATCAAATGTAACATTTATAGCTATATGTAAAACATTAAATGCATCAACATAAAGTTGAATGAAAAGATAGAGAGAAACATTTAATCTCAATAACTAGTTTTTATGCCTAATAATATGTTATGATGTTGGAGAAAAGATATAAGAGAATAATGTTACCTCAAGTATTTAAGTTTTTTTTATAGTCTTTTTAAAAAATATTTTTATTTATAAAACACCCTTCATTAAAATATCTTTGAAAGTTATCTAATTTGAGTTTATAATTATATTTATGTTGAAACATATATTGTTAGATGATCGAAATACCGATATGGCCAAATAGTCGAGATGATCGAATAACTCTCCTAATCCAAACACATATCGTAAATTCACAATTAATTATAATTAAGTCAATTTAGTTGTAAATTATGATTAAGACATGATTGGATTCTCATTTGGATCCACAAACAAACTCACGATAGTTGTGATCCATTAAAAAAGTATAAATATAAGAGGAAACAAAACACTAAAGGTAATTTTCTCTCTAAACTCATAAACACATTGTACTCAGACTAACTTAATTATCAGAGTGTTTTTGTAGGTTATCCCTGTTGAAGCTGAAGGAAGCTTCTTCCCAACCTTGACTTAAAGTGTGTTTGATGAAGAAAATTGCTTCGGTACTTTATAGTTTTGTAAAAGGATTTAAGTGAATTTTGGTTTAGGCTTAGGAGGTGAGGAAGTAATGAGGCACCGATCTGTCATCGGTCATTGGGGGAAGTAATGAGGAATCAATCGGTCGTCGGTCATTGAAGGAAGCAATGAGGAACCAATCGGTAGTCGGTCATGGTGGGAAGTATGAGGAACCAATCGGTCGTCGGTCGTTGGAGGAAGTAATGATGTACGATCGGTCATCGGTCTTTGAGAAAGTAATGTGGTACGATCGGTCATCGGTCATTTGGAAAGTAATGTGGCACCGGTCGGTCATCGGTCATTCTGTTCTAGTTGCCTAAAGCAAGCTTAAACCAAACACAAGGAGTGTTTAAAGTTTTCAAAAATGCTGTTTAAAGTTTTCTCAAAAAGTCTGAATACTGGACAAAAATAAATCTGTTTCCTGGATAATAAATAGATTTATTTTGGTTCTGTTATTCTTAACTGTTTTTCAAACTGTTTTTTGAAAAGTGGTTAGAAACTGGTTTCTTTAAATATAGAAGACTTCTCTCACACAAAATATACAGTGCAATCACGTTTCAATCAGTTTCTGAGTGAGAAGAAGAATTCAAAGGCTTTTGTGAAAGGTTTTCAAAAGGAATTTCAAGTGTGCTTGTTCTAGGAAAACCTTGTGCTTTGTGAAGGTGCTGGTGCAGTTTTTGCAGCAGATTGAACTACTGGTTTGAGTTCTTGCATCTTCTTTTCAGGTGTATTTTTTTCCTTTCTCATTTGTTGTAAAGGTGGAAGTGTTAGTCACTTCTTGATAGGGTTTCTTGGAGTGCAAGGTGTGCTGAAATAGGTGTTTTTCAGCCTTGTATGTGAGTGTTTTGTAGGTTTCAAGAACTGCTGTATATGCTGTAATTGTTGTATGTGTTTAGTGAATTCCACCTTGGTGTAAGGTGAACTGGATGTAGCTCTTGATGAGTGAACCAGTATAAAAACTTGTGTGCAATTTTCTCTCCTTTCTTGCATTTATTTCTGGAATTTGAATTGATAACTGTCCAAAATAAATCTGTTCATTTGAAATTGAATCTGTTAATTCTGGGTTTAATAAGAACTGTTCTTCTCTTGGTTGAAACCTTCTTGCAAATATCTGAACAAGTGTGTTCTGCTGTTCCTTCTAATTGTGTAAAATCTTGTTTGATTAAGTTCTGATTGTACGAAGGTGATTTGAAAAATAAATCTATTTTATTTGAAATCAATATGTTCTTTTGACCTCTGTTATACAGAAGTCAGTTCCTGTTGCAAAAATTTTAAAAGATCAATTCACCCCTCCCCTCTTGGTCTTCAGACCCTGCTTAATTCTAACAATTGGTATCAAGAGCAAGGGCTTGTAGGTTACTCAAGTTGTGCAGAAATGTCTGAATTCAAGATGCCTTTTGCTGAGGGAGCATCCATCAATAGGCCTCCTATGTTCGGTGGAGTCAACTATGCTTTCTGGAAAATCAGGATGAAGATTTTCATGGAGTCCATTGATATGGGCATCTGGGATGCTGTGGTGAGCGGACCTTTCATACCTATGCAGACTGTGAAAGATGAAACTGTGAAGAAACCATGGTCCGAATGGAGTGAAGCTGAAAGGAAGAAGGCTCAATATGATTCTCTGGCCAAGAACATCATCACCTCTGCACTGAATATGGATGAGTTCTTTAGGGTGTCTCAATGTCAATCAGCTAAGGAAATGTGGGAGATACTGGAGGTAACTCATGAAGGCACAGAAGATGTTAAACGGGCTAGGAAGCACTCATTGATCCAGGAATATGAGTTGTTCAGAATGCAATCTGGTGAGAGCATTGCAGATGTACAGAAACGATTTACACACATTGTAAATCATCTCACGGGTCTTGGCAAGGTTTTTGATAAGGAAGAGCTCAACATAAAGGTATTGAAATGCCTTGATATGAGTTGGCAGCCAAAGGTAACAGCAATTTCAGAATCAAGGGATCTTTCCAAGATGTCCACTGCAGCACTCTTTGGAAAGCTGATGGAACATGAATTGGAGCTGAAAAGATTAAAAGACCAAGAAACTGTGGAGAAGAAAGTCAAAGGAATTGCCTTAAAGACCACCATGGAGCATGACACAAGTGAAGAAGAAGAAGAGAATCCTGAACAAGATGAAACCTTAAGCTTGCTCAGTAGAAAATTCAGCAAATTCCTTAAAAGGAAGACTAGAGACAGAACACATCAAAGAAAAAGGTATTCAAAACAGAATGATTCTAATTCTTCTACTTACACCTGTTTTGGATGTGGCAAACCAGGTCATATAAAAGCTGATTGTCCAAACAATCCACATAAAGAAAAATCAACAAGCAAGAAGAATGAAAAAGGCAAGGGAAAAAGGGCTTACATATCTTGGGAGGATAATGATGTATCTTCAACAAGTGAATCCTCAAATGAGAGTGAAGAAGCAAATCTGTGCTTCATGGCAAATGATGAAGGTTCAACTTCAGACTCAGTAAGTAATTACTCAACTGATTCTGAAAATTATGATCAGCTTTTAATTGCGTTTAAGGAAACTCATGATGAAGCCAATAGACTTGCTGTCATGTGTAATAAGCTGACCAGAATTAATAAAGTTCTTGAACCTAAGGTAAAGGCTCTTGAGGAAGAACTAAACAAAGCTAAAACTGAGTTAATTAGTCTTGAATTAACCTGCCTGCATGCATCCATCAAAACATGTGAAAATTGTAAGAAATTGGAAAAACAGGTTGAATATCTTCTAAAGACTTTATCAAATTTCACAAAAGGAAGAGAAAATCTTGAAACATTGCTGGGTTCACAAAATGCTGTCTTTAATAAAAATGGTTTAGGATATAATCCTGGAATAAAGCAAAATGTTAAAAAGCTGTCCAGTTTTTTTGTTCCTGCCAAAACAGGTTTTTCTTCTTTTAACAGATTAAATACAGTATATACTGCATTCTGTTTCTACTGCATGAAATCTGGTCATACATCAAGAACATGTAGGGCTAGAAAATATCTTGTTCCTAAAGGCTTAGCCAAATGGCTTCCTAAGGAAAGGTATTAATCATGCTGGACCCTATACTAAGAGGGGTACCATATATGTAATCTGTTTTGCAGAAAAACAGCAAGAAAAATAAGTGGTACCTTGATAGCGGCTGCTCAAAACATATGACAGGTGATTTGGATCAGTTCATAAGTTTGAAACTCAAAGCTGAAGGTTATGTCACATATGGGGACAACAATAGAGGAAAAATTCTTGGAAGAGGAGATGTTGGCACTAAAGACTCAACTATAATTGAGAATGTCCTATATGTTGAAGGCTTAAAGCATAATCTTCTCAGTATTAGTCAGCTTTGTGATAAAGGATACTTGGTTAATTTTGAAGCCAACACATGTACAATTTCAAATCAGAACTCTGGTAAGGTGTTGTTCACAGGGAAAAGGGTAAACAACATCTATCTCCTAGACATTGTTAATAACAATTCTAAAAATGAATGCTTGTTGTCTAAAAGTGATGAGTATTGGCTATGGCACAGGAGGTTGGCTCATATCCATACAGATCACTTGAATAAATTGTTGTCTAAGGACCTTGTTTCTGGTCTACCAAAAATATGTTTTAAAAATAACAGGTTGTGTGATGCATGTGTAAAAGGAAAACAGATTAGAACCTCTTTTAAATCTAAAGATATAGTTTCTACAAATAAAATTCTGGATGTATTGCATATGGATTTATTTGGACCATCTAGGACTGCTAGCCTTGCTGGAAATTATTATGCTTTGGTGATTGTTGATGACTTTTCTAGATATACTTGGACTCTATTCATTGCTTCTAAAAATGATACATACAAAGCTTTCAAGAAATTGGCAAAGGTTTTGAACAATGAAAATGAGAACTGCATAAAACAGATTCGTAGTGATCATGGGGGAGAATTTCAAAATGCAAAATTTGATAAGTTTTGTGAAAAGCATGGCATAACACATAGCTATTCTGCTCCTAGGACACCTCAACAAAACGGTGTGGTTGAAAGAAAGAATAGATCTTTGGAAGAATTAGCAAGAACTATGTTAAATGAATCAAATTTACCAAAGTATTTCTGGGCTGATGCTGTTTATACTGCTTGCTATGTGCTTAACAGAACATTGATAAGACCTATTCTTAAGAAAACCCCTTATGAACTGTACAAAGGAAGAAAACCTAGCATTAGCCATCTTAGAGTATTTGGGTGCAAATGTTTTATTCTAAATAATGGTAAAGATAATCTTGGGAAATTTGACCCTAAATCTGATGAAGGTATACACCTTGGTTATGCTATAAATGGACATGCTTATAGAGTCTATAACAAAAGATTGCTTGCTGTAGAAGAGTCTATGCATGTGGTGTTTGATGAAACAGATTGTTCTATACCGAAATCTGTTTTGGATGAATCTAGTGTGGATGATTTAAGAATAATTCTGCAGAAAAATCAATCCACTGAATTTGATACAACTAATCCAAATGCTGTCAAAGAGTCTGTTGTGAATGCAGGGTTGCCTAAGGAATGGAAGACTCCCAAGGATCTTACTCTTGACAATGTAATTGGAAAACAAGAGAAAGGAGTCTCAACCAGAAATTCTCTCAACAATTTCTGCAGAACAGTAGCTTTTGTGTCACAGATTGAGCCTAAAAGCCTGGAAGAAGCACTGCAAGACAGCAATTGGATAACAGCAATGCAGGAAGAACTGAACCAGTTTGAATACAATGAAGTGTGGACCTTAGTTCCAAGAAAGCATGAGATGAATATCATAGGAACCAAGTGGGTGTACAGGAACAAGCTGGATGAACATGGAGCTATCACTAGAAACAAAGCAAGGTTGGTTGCTAAAGGATACAATCAAGAAGAAGGTATTGATTTTGGTGAAACCTATGCACCAGTAGCACGCCTTGAAGCTGTCAGATTACTTCTAGTATTTTCCAGCATCAAAGGCTTCAAATTATTTCAAATGGATGTTAAAAGTGCATTCCTAAATGGGTACATAAATGAGGAGGTGTTTGTTTCCCAGCCCCCAGGCTTTGAAGATTACAAAAATCCAGAACATGTGTACAAGCTTAAGAAGGCCTTGTATGGACTAAAACAAGCACCAAGGCAATGGTATGAAAGGTTAAGTGAATTTTTGCTTTCTCAAGGCTATAACCGTGGTAATTCTGACAAGACTTTATTCATTAAGAAGAAAAGGGAAGATATTATCCTGGTACAAGTGTATGTAGATGATATAATCTTTGGGTCAACCAATGAGGAAATGTGTGAAGCTTTTGTCAATACAATGATGAGAGAGTTTGAGATGTCAATGTTGGAAGAAATGAAATTCTTCCTTGGCCTGCAAGTGAAACAGCTCAAGGATGGAATCTTCATTAGTCAAGAAAAATACTGCAAAGAGCTGCTAAAAAAATTTGATATGGATCAATGTAAGGCAATTAGCACTCCTATTTCAACAAGCTGTCAACTAGACCAAGACTGTGCAGGAAAACCTGTTGACCAATCCAAGTTCAGAAGCTTAATTGGATCCCTGCTGTACTTAACTGCCAGCAGACCTGATATTATGTTTGCTGTATGCCTATGTGCCAGATATCAATCTGATCCAAGGGAATCTCACTACAATGCAGTCAAGAGAATTCTGAAATACTTGCAAGGGACAAAATCTGTTGGACTATGGTATCCTAACCATGTTTCCTTATACTTAAACTGTTTTTCAGATTCTGATTTTGCAGGGTGCAAGATTGACAGAAAGAGCACTAGTGGAACATGTCACATGCTAGGATCAAGCCTGATTTCTTGGCATTGCAAGAAACAAGCTTGTGTTGCCCTCTCTACAGCAGAAGCAGAATACATTGCTGCTGGAAGCTGCTGTGCTCAAACATTATGGCTAAGGCAACAGCTAAGTGACTATGAAATACTGTTAAACAAGATACCTATTAATTGTGATAATACCAGTGCCATAAACCTGTCTAAAAATCCTGTGTTACATTCAAGAACAAAGCACATAGAGATTAGACATCATTTCCTAAGAGAAAATATAGCTAATGGTATTTGTGATATTAAATTCATTAGTACTGAGTTTCAATTGGCTGATCTGTTTACAAAACCTCTGGCTAAAGATAGGTTTTATTTCTTGTTAAACGAATTGGGTATTATCAGCTTAAACTGTTCACTACAGTGATATTTTAAATCTATAACATGTTATTTCTCTGGTTAATCTGTTTATTTCTGTGCCTAAAATATACATAACTAGGAAAGAGAAATTATACATGCACCTTAACTGCTTTATTGCTTTGACCAGCAGGTTTATGGCTGTTCTGTCTGGATATTCAAACTGGTTTGACTAACTGTATGGAAAGCTATTTCTCACTAAAAGCTAAAACACTTTTTCAAAATGATTTTGCCTCTTTCCAAAAACTGAAACTGTTGCAGGAATAAAATCTGTACTGACTCTGTGTTTTTGATTTGTTTCTTCTTCACACTCCAACTCTGCTAAGCATTAATACAATCTGTTTGATTCTATAAATAATGGTATTCAAAACCTGTAGTTCACACATTCAACTTCTGCTTGCAATCTCTCAGTTTTCTTTTGATAAAGAGGAACAGGTTTCAGAAATGGCATCATTGGTATACAAAAGGAAGAAATCCCGTGAGCAGAAGAATAACACTCAAGGTATTTTAGAGAAATGGTTCGATGGTGATGCTGAAGCCATGACCACTTACTTACATGAGATAAGTAGAAAACAGGTAAATGTGCCAAAGATCCTCGAGTTTTCATGGATGAATAGTGAAAAGCTGACTGAACCCAAAGCACTTATCAAGCATCAGAGATTGAAGCCATTTCTTGAAATGACTGGCAACATCTATCCAGATCTAGTGAAGGTATTCTATACCAATCTGACCCTTGATGGGAAAAATTTAATTTCCCACGTAAAAGGTGTCCAAATAAAAATAACAAGTGAAGTTTGGAGCAACATCGCTGGAATCAAGTATTCAGGCCTCAAGGTGGGAAAGGGGAACACAACCATGATTCAAGAATTCAATAAAATTCAGTTCTACACAAGCTGCATGAGAGATAAGAATCAACACATAAACAGGTTTCATGCAGGTAATCTGAACCTAACTCCTAGGTTTCTAGCCTATGTTATTGCATGGCAACTGACACCTAGGGGAAGTAATCATGCTACATTACATGAGGAAGACCTCATTTTACTCTACTGTCTCATGCATCGCATAAAAATAAATTGGGTTTGTGTAATGACAGAGCATATGCTCAAATCCAAGAGGCTATCTGATTACAAATTTCCCTATGCAATTTTCATTTCAAAATTAATCGATTGTTTTGAGATTGACACTACTAATGAGAGAAACGAGCCAATCAAAGCAATTAGTGAAATCGACAACTCTACGCTCATGAAGATGGGATTCCTCAAGGAAGGTGAAGAGTGGGTTTTTAAAAGGACAACAGGTCCTAGAATGGAACATGGTACGTCCAACCACAACAACAATGATGATGAAGAACCTGCTGTTCCTATGGAAGATGACAATGTTCATGCTGATCATCAACCGAATCATGATGACTTGGATGCTACAGAAAACAATGCACTGGTTGCATATCATTCTCCCGAATTCAGAGGTGAACCTTTGTCTAGTTTTGAAAGGCAAGTACTGCATCGACTTGACAATCTTTCAGAAGACCAGAAAGCCTACTTTGAGATGACTCAAGCCAGGTTCCAGCATCTAGATTATCAACTCGAGGGAGTACAGGAACAACTGGCTGAGCTTTACTACAGGGAATAGTTTTCTTTCTTCCCAATATTGTCTTCTTATATCTGTTGAACATTATCCTTTTATTTCTGTTTCATCTCTATTCTGGAATGTATTCCCCTCTTAAGGACTTTATGAACTATCATGTATGGCTATTATATGCTTCTGTTTTTATTTGATCCCATGCTGTTTGATGAATCCAAAGGGGGAGAAAAATAGCTGATCTTATAAGCTGCAGTGGTATAGGGAGGTATATATATTCTCTACTCTTCTCTTATTCAATATTCACTTTAAATCTGTGTATTGTGGAATCATGCTTTGTACAGGTATTGATCTTTCTTCAAAGCAATCGAGCTATGGGGATTTGTCTCCATCAAACAGGGGGAGATTGTTGAAGCTGATGGAAGCTTCTTCCCAACCTTGGCTTAAAGTGTGTTTGATGAAGAAAATTGCTTCGGTACTTTATAGTTTTGTAAAAGGATTTAAGTGAATTTTGGTTTAGGCTTAGGAGGTGAGGAAGTAATGAGGCACCGATCTGTCATCGGTCATTGGGGGAAGTAATGAGGAACCAATCGGTCGTCGGTCATTGAAGGAAGCAATGAGGAACCAATCGGTAGTCGGTCATGGTGGGAAGTATGAGGAACCAATCGGTCGTCGGTCGTTGGAGGAAGTAATGATGTACGATCGGTCATCGGTCTTTGAGAAAGTAATGTGGTACGATCGGTCATCGGTCATTTGGAAAGTAATGTGGCACCGGTCGGTCATCGGTCATTCTGTTCTAGTTGCCTAAAGCAAGCTTAAACCAAACACAAGGAGTGTTTAAAGTTTTCAAAAATGCTGTTTAAAGTTTTCTCAAAAAGTCTGAATACTGGACAAAAATAAATCTGTTTCCTGGATAATAAATAGATTTATTTTGGTTCTGTTATTCTTAACTGTTTTTCAAACTGTTTTTTGAAAAGTGGTTAGAAACTGGTTTCTTTAAATATAGAAGACTTCTCTCACACAAAATATACAGTGCAATCACGTTTCAATCAGTTTCTGAGTGAGAAGAAGAATTCAAAGGCTTTTGTGAAAGGTTTTCAAAAGGAATTTCAAGTGTGCTTGTTCTAGGAAAACCTTGTGCTTTGTGAAGGTGCTGGTGCAGTTTTTGCAGCAGATTGAACTACTGGTTTGAGTTCTTGCATCTTCTTTTCAGGTGTATTTTTTTCCTTTCTCATTTGTTGTAAAGGTGGAAGTGTTAGTCACTTCTTGATAGGGTTTCTTGGAGTGCAAGGTGTGCTGAAATAGGTGTTTTTCAGCCTTGTATGTGAGTGTTCTTGTAGGTTTCAAGAACTGTTGTATATGCTGTAATTGTTGTATGTGTTTAGTGAATTCCACCTTGGTGTAAGGTGAACTGGATGTAGCTCTTGATGAGTGAACCAGTATAAAAACTTGTGTGCAATCTTCTCTCCTTTCTTGCATTTATTTCTGGAATTTGAATTGATAACTGTCCAAAATAAATCTGTTCATTTGAAATTGAATCTGTTAATTCTGGGTTTAATAAGAACTGTTCTTCTCTTGGTTGAAACCTTCTTGCAAATATCTGAACAAGTGTGTTCTGCTGTTCCTTCTAATTGTGTAAAATCTTGTTTGATTAAGTTCTGATTGTACGAAGGTGATTTGAAAAATAAATCTGTTTTATTTGAAATCAATCTGTTCTTTTGACCTCTGTTATGCAGAAGTCAGTTCCTGTTGCAAAAATTTTAAAAGATCAATTCACCCCTCCCCTCTTGATCTTCAGACCCTGCTTAATTCTAACAATCCCCACTCATTTCGATAAAAGGAATAATCAATCGGAGACCTATGTGCCTAAAAGCTGTGAAAACCGAAAAACAAAAACTGAAAGAATAATTCTAAAAATAACATGACCTTATAAGAACAAAACCTTTATCTAGTTTTTGAATCTTAGTATTCAGGTTTATTTCTCAAACATTTTATCTAAGAAAATATACCCATGTTACACAAAGTAAAAATTGATCATTGAGATAAATCATACTCTTGGTGGATGTGTGTATCCTTTATTTATAAAATTACAAGCAATTTTAATAAAAATGTATCATTTAAACATAATGTATATTATATCTTATCTCTTGTTATATTACATTTACATATGTGATTATAATTTATTTTATTTTTATTCTATAATTTTTTAATCTTATCTTATTATGTTCTCTCGTCCTATCATAATATATTCACCAGATAAAAAAAAGTCTTTAAGACTTAGGCTATCTTTGTTTCAGAAGAAACAAATAATGTGGATAGAAATATTGAAAAATTAAATTGAAAAAACATAGATAAACAAATAAAAATTTTAAATTTGTGATTTTTTTTGTTAGTAGAATAGAAACACGTGAGCATTTTTTTCTTCTCTCCTCCTTCAACATCAAAATTCATTATATTCCTCTCTTTCCACTAAACTAAGGATTAAATATTTTATGCTCTAAAAAACTTAAATATTTTAATGATAAATTATGGGATTTAGGTTTTTTTCCTGGTATAGAAATTTAATTTTAATTTTTAATAATTTTAAATTTTAGAAAACATAATTTGAATTACTTATTTAATTTGTTTTAATAATTTTTTAATCAAAACCAGGAGGAAATATAATAAAATTAAAAAATTAAAATTAAAATCAATACTTTAGTAGATTAGAAAACATACTTAAATATTGTTAAGTACAGGGTTAAACAAAAGACATACCTTGATGTTCTTTGCATGAAATCCAGTAGAAGGTAATCTAATGGTGGAAGATGAGAGACGAAAACTAAATATATTTTCATTTAAGTTACCATTAAATACTATAAAATTATTTTTTAAACGTTTAAAAATAAATAATTTCGTAACAACAATTTCAAAATAATAAATACATAAATGTTAAGCAAAACGATAGAGTAATAAAAGATAATTAAAAACATAAATTAAATGCTAAAACACTTTTTTCTTATTAAAGTAGTTAATCAATTTTAATTTAAAAATATATACTTTGCTAAACAACTTACAAGTTTATTGTCATAAATACTTCAATTGAGTTTTTTTTTTCGATGGTGGAAGAGAAGAAGAGGATTATTTAATAAATCAGATAAACAAAAATATACTTTTTATATTGATTGTTCTGATTAATCTTTAAAATATTTGTAGATTTTTTTATCTAAAAATAACTATTGTATATTATTTCAATGTTATTCTTCAGAAATTATATATATTTTTGAAATTTTATTATTTTAATATAACTGGCTCTCTCTGTCTTTCTCTGCGGAACATGTAATAGAAAAACAAAAAGCACAAGTATCTTCTTCTTCCTCCCTTTCCCACTGTCAGAACAAAAACATGGTCACTCTCACAGACTCCAAAGCTTGAACCTTCTCAATCCTCTCTCTCAACTTTTTTCCTTCCAACTTCAATGGCCGCAGCGTTAGAGTGCTGGTCGCGCCGCGCCACCAGCGACGAGGACGACGCATTCCTTGCCGCGCATTCCTCACAGCCCCGAGACTCTTCTTCGTCTTCTCCCTCTTCCTCTCTCGTCCACAAAAAGCTCCTCAAACTTACGCGCAACGTCTCCGAGGCTCTCTCCTCCCTCAGAAACTCCCTCAACGCTATGAATGATTCTTCCAAACACGACGCGCCTCGCAACCTTGTGTGGACCACCGTCGTGCGCAATCTCAGCCACCTCTATCCCGGGACCCATCTCCCTGAGAAACTTGTCTGCAACATTCGCAGGCACTATGACTCCCTGCCTCTCAGGTTCGGATCCCAACCTTAGTTTTCTCGTTTGCATCGGTTGGGACTAATGGGTTTGTGAATGAATGTCAGTGTGAAGAGTGAAGATTCAGTTGCACTTGTCTTTTGGGTGTGTTTAAGGTCACTTAGTTCGGTGTTTTTATTAACATGCATTCAATTAGTGTTTTTGGTGCTATTCTTAAATCCGAATTGGAGTTTTATTTCGCAATAAAGGTTTTCATTGCATTAAAGGTCAACTTAGATCACATGGGTGAAACTTTTATTCTGATGGGAGAACATCATCAAATGCATACAAGGAGTGTTTGTAAGTTTTGTTCTTCTTTTGCTTTTGGAATGGGGTTTGCTTCTTTTACTTTTGGAAGCTCTAAAGTTTTCAAGTTGGGGGTGATCCGGTACGAATGTGAGTGTCGATGCTAATTTCGTTGTGTTTAAGGTCACCTCAGTTGGACGCTCAACGGTTTTATTTTTGTGTTTTTTACTATGGGAAATGGGTTTTGCTTCTGCCGTGTTAGATGCTGTGTTCTAATCTGAATGTGAATGCGGAGAAATTGTTGTATGGTCGATCTCTACGTCACAACCAACCAAGTTTATCTATTGATGAATTTTTTTTTAATAATAATACTCGACTATTTTATGGAAATTGATACTGTTGGTCTCGAATCATGTAATAATTTTCATGAATGTGAATGCAAAGATTTAGTAGCACTGTTTTAGTTGTGTTTGACGACCACTCACTTCAGTGATGGATTTTGCTCTCTTTTTTTGTTCTAAAATTCTAGCGTTTTTGTTATTTATTTATTTTGTTTTTGGCAGTTATTCTCAGGCGGGGTTTGATGTGAAAGACGTGTTTCTTCACATGAAGCTGATGGAGCAAGCTTTGGAAGATGAGCAGGCTGCGATTTTGATTGAAGAGGAGGGTGATGGCGAGATTCAACTTCAGGGGTCTTTGTTCAAATTGACATTTGCTTGCAACTCTCCTATTTCATGGCCCACAATGTCATGTGCGTTGGATGGTTACTCCATTTGCTGCAAGAAGATTCAGATATTTGAGAAGAAAGGATTCACCCTTGGGATTGTGCTTCTTCTTGTACTGTCTAGTGGTGGGCAAGATAAGTTGGTCAGGACCTGGGTTGAAAGTGCTCTCAAGATTTCCATGAAGAGGCCTAAAGCCGGTGGCGTGAAGCTTCCCTTTGGGCTTTGTGGATGTCAAGAAGAGAACACCAAAGGGAGAGGACATGGAGAGATTGTGGAAGACGGTGGTGATGCATGTTGTCGAAATGGGTTTGAGAATTTGAGCCAAAAGATTCAGCTTCAGGTGCCATTACCTAGTTCATCTTTTCTTGTAGTGGTAGATGAATGGCAAACTATTCAATCAGGTGGGGATAGTATTGAAAAATGGTTGTTGAACTCTGATAGTCTTGAGTTTGCAGAACAGATTGGGCCCAATTCGTATAAGGGGATGTATTTGGGGAAAAAAGTTGGCATTGAGAAGCTTAGAGGGTGTGAGAAAGGGAGCTCTTATGAGTTTGAGCTCAGGAAAGACCGGCTGGCACTGATGACTTGTGGTCATAGAAGTATTATGCAGTTTTGTGGTGTGTGTGTAGATGAAAACTATGGATTATGTGTATTGACGAAACTTGTGGAAGGTGGGTCCGTTCATGACTTAATGTTAAAGAACAAGAAGCTTCCGAGCAAGGATGTTGTAAGAATTGCAGTTGATGTGGCTGAAGGGATCAAGTTTATGAATGATCACGGTGTTGCATACAGAGACCTTAATACGCAGAGGATTCTTTTGGATAAGCATGGGAATGCTTGCTTGGGGGATATGGGTATTGTCACTGCCTGCAAGAGTGTTGGAGAGGCACTGGATTATGAAACTGATGGTTATCGATGGCTAGCACCAGAGGTTTGCCTCTAATCAAACTCCTTTCAAGTTAGAGATGTAATTCTTGAAATTATGAAAAAATGTCAGGTCATTAGGCTACGTAATGCTGTCTAATTCTGCATTTGCATCTCCCATCCCATGCATAGTTCTTAAATCTCCCCTCAATTATTCCTTTAAAATAAGATTCAAATGAAAAACATAGCTTAAGACTCTACATTCTGCATCATATCTAGGAAATGTGTTTTAGGCTTTTAAGCTGCTGTTCCAGATCATGCTTTAACAAGTTATGATTTGTTTCTAAGTAACTATCTTACTCTAGCACCGTGTATTGAACTCAGAATTACTTGTAAGATTCAATTATAACAAGCATGGCAAAGAAAATTTTGTATGGTTACAATGTCTAATAACAACTTTTCTTAAAATATGTAAGTATCATCTTTTATGTGTTGAGGTTGGATCAAGTTGTTATTTGATTTTTTTTTTCTCTTTTTAACACTCTCTCTGGTTGTTTTGTTTATTATCATTTAAGCTTGTTCAAACTAAAGTTCTAATCAATGTATTTGAGCTCATCTACATGTTTCCCTATGTTCAACTCAGAGCAACTTAAAGTAACAATCTGTTGGCTTTATTGCTTGGAGGATGTTGTTTAGATCCATTGTATGTAAAATGCAATGCTGAAGTAGACATCTAAAACAAGATTTCATGTCACTTGTCTTGGCATCATTGTTTGAGCATGCCTAACATGGCTTAATAATTGTTGTGTACTTCCACTTTATAGTGTATGCCATTGTTTAAACACCACTGTATATCATTAGACAAATCAGCATTGCTCTGTGTAATGCCAATTGTACCTTCATTGATTTCAAATGGAGCCCACACACCTTAAACCGTAAGCATGATCTGTCCCCCTATTGAACTTATTTTTGTTCAATTGATAAGGCTGCTTGGAGCCTTTCAAGCCTTGTGTTCGGACAGAAAACAATGAATGAAAACTATTGATTAAAATCGTCCTTTCAATGAGAAAAGAGAGGAACAATTTGAAGGACCGACACACGTAAATAACAAAAAAAATTACTCACAACTTACCAGGACCAATTTAGTTATTTTCCCTAACATTCTAAAGGGAAGGCTTCAATAAGAAATAAATAAAGTTCATGCACCTTGGCTTTGTCTGATTGTGACAGTATGAATTTTACTATATTATTTTGTATAAATGTGAGATAACATATATGGATTTTTGTGCCCTCTTTTTTGTTGAAAACAGATAATTGCTGGTGATCCAGAGAGTGTGACAGAGACATGGATGAGTAACGTTTATAGTTTTGGAATGATTATTTGGGAGATGGTAACCGGTGAGGCAGCATATTTGGCATATTCACCCGTGCAAGCAGCAGTTGGAATTGCTGCTTGTGGCCTAAGACCTGAAATCCCCAAGGACTGCCCTCAAACTCTAAAATCTCTCATGATAAAGTGCTGGAACAACACCCCTTCAAAACGTCCTAACTTCTCTGAAATTTTGGCCATATTGCTACGAACAAACAACTACAATAGGTAAATTTATTGTATTGATAATAATTTGATACCAAACATCCCAATCTCAAGGGATCTTCATAGTTCATACACAAACATGAGTCCTCCACGCTTTTATATCAGTAATGAAAGGTGTAAAGTTTCCCTTTTCTTTTCTTTTTGACAAATTTGTACCATCTCTTTATGTTGCCTTTGCCATCATGAATGTACTGTTTTTTTTCCTCTTATGATGGCAACCTGAATGATGGAAATATTACAATTCGTTTCATATTGTTTGGTTATGACCTATGAGTAGCACAACATTATCTGATGAAAACTAAGATTATTCGGTAAGGAATAAAAAAAAAATCAATTTTAGTGCCTACATCATTTATAGGCTACTAGATCTTTTGTTCCTTTCATGGCTATCCGAAGGGTCCCATTTGATATTATGTTTCTTTAGTTGTGAAATTATCAAACACCGTGTCCCCATTTTTCTTGAAATATCCAACCTTTTCATCTTTTATGCATCAGATCGATGTAACATATGCTCACTCTGTACTGGGCACACAGAAATTTACGCTTATCTGCGTCAATGATCACATTGAAGTGAGTGATGCAAGTCTGCAACAGCCACACACATACCTCATCATGAACTATTTATATATATAGTCATAGGAACCATATTTATACCGCATTTATTTTAATTTTCTTATAATAATGGAGACAACCTTTTCCATGAAAAGAAGATCACATCAAGGATGTTTGGTGATAATATCATGGTACAACTCAATCTTGAGAGATGAGGTAATCGAACATATAGATATGCTGAACTTGCTTGTTGAAGTATAATAGTTAGAAAATGATGTTCTACCTATAATTCATGTTTCTTGACACTCAAATTTTAATGGAATTCATTAATAAATCATATAAAAAAATTAAGTTATAAATAGATCATAATTATGTACATACTGTAATATTATGTACTAGAGAAAGCACATGCTGCATGTGAATGTGACACTCATGTCAGGTGTACAACACTTCATTCCTTCTTTTCCCTTCATTTTGTTTATTTTTTACTGCTAACTTTTGGGCGGCCGCTAAGAAAATACTATAATATTAACCTTTTACAATGTATAATATATTATTCATATGAGTAAAGTGTGAAGTGATACCACTCATAGTGTTATACTGTCACGTTTAAAATCAAAGAAATTCTTGATTAAAATCCAATGATAGACCCTGTTATCGTATTCATATGACTTCTGACACATGTCATGTGACTGAAGGCATCTTGTGTTCTTCTGAGATCTTATAAACAGAACAAAATCATTTGCTTGAAATGTCCATGGAGTTCAAATTCACTTTGGATTAGATTTGTAAAGAACTCAACTTATTTGTTAAATTCCAACTAATACTAGCTCTTCTGACAACTTACAACCTTATCAACTTTGGTATATAATTTTTAACAACTACATAGTCAAAACACTAATTTAAAATTTTTAAAAATTTATATCAATTCATATTTCTGTAAAAAATTATTTTTATTTTTATTTTTTAGTTATTGTAATATAAAATAATTCACTAATCATGTTGTTAACCTATCACGACTCTAAGTCTTTTGTATTGTTAACATGTTATGTCTCTACTTTTTAATAGTAGAACTAATATTTATTGATGAGACAATTTGTTTGAGTTATCAAGTTTGAAAAACAACTTTGTTGATGAGACAATTTCAAATGAAATCATGAGAGTCACATTGCTTAGGTTGTCAACAAAGTTTCTCTTCAAATACTCATGATTATATATATAAAAGGAAATAAATCTTCTAAGAGAAAAAAAAAATTGTGATTCTCAAATTTTAAAATCCCACAGTTATGTCTCAAGTATTGTTATCTTCCCCAATTGTGCGTTTTAAAGTAATGAAATTATATAGTAGTTTTTCAAGATACTGACTCACTCGCATCTTTTAAGTTTTTATAATAAAATAATGACTGTTCTAATTTTAAGTTTGTTTACATAACAGTATTAGGGTTAATTACCTTGTTTTCTTTGAAACTTATAGTTATAACAGTTTTATTTTTTAAAATTAAATTACTTTTTATCTTGACTCTTAAATAATATAAAATTTCAGACAAATAATGACTCTTGTTTAATTTTTAGTGGTCTTTATATATTTTAAATGAGATGATACTTATTTTTGTTGTATATTATAATAAAGTCAAAGTCACTTGTTCTTAATTTATTTAAAAATAATATATTGACTAAAACTTAAATAAACAAATACAAGAATTCTAAAAAAAATTAAATAATTCATTATTATATATTAAATATATGTTACTTCTAACTTCTTACAATTATTTCATATCCAAGATTTATCACGAACACCTCAAAATGGGTAAAATTTGTAATTTAAGAATTTCGAGTAAGAAAATCCATAGACCCTGATTATACTTATTTTTAAAATAAATAGTTCCATAAAAATTAAGTTTTTTTTTAGAAAATCAAAGTATATAATTGAAATGAAACCCATAAATACGACAATAGCAGAATATGCTTTTCTAAAATGAAAGCAATAAGTACATGCAATACTATTTATTCTTCCACCACTATAGTTTTCTTTCGTAGAAAGGACATGTTGAAAAAGTCTAAATAATTCATATTTTATATTTTTTAAATATAAAATTTAGAAATATATTTCAGATTTTTATATAATATATTTCAGATTTTTATAATCTATAATCAATGAAGTTTGTAGTGAAGTGTGTGGTGAACTTCTTGGTGTTTCTTACTTTAATGATGGGTTATGGTGGTGGTCGGTGGTGTTAATGAGAGATGGTGGTGGTAGTTAATCTATAAGACTTTTATGGATTCAAAAATATTTTTCAAACTATACAACGTCGTACAATAATAAAAAAATGGAATTATGTAATATAAAATCCTTTTAAATCACTTAATTTGGAATAAAAAAACAAAAAATATCAAAACCAACTTCTATTAAAAGCATAACCAATAATAACTCTTCAATACAGATACGATCTACAACAAAGAGTGTAAAAATGGTTTACAACACAACGAAAAAGATTGAAAGAGGAGAGGGGATGCGAAGGGGTGCCACCGTCGATGAAGAAATGAAAGAGATGAAGGGGGTAAGAAAATAAGGTTTTTCTATTTTTTCAATTAAGGGTACAACGGTCTTTTCGTCATCCTATGGGTGAGAAGAAATTTCCAATTATGAGGTGGGAGAAGAAATAGCTGTTTGAATCTCTGTATAGGTGAGCCCAATTATTCTATTCATGGATCCAAAATGGAGAGCCCGCCTAAACTACTAGCAAACACTCTAACGTGAGAGCAAGGGATCACCTAACAAATGCTCCCACTCCATGATTTCCCCATACAGTGTTTACATGAAAAAGAATCCCAAATTATTGAAAAATATCCCTTTTAATTCTATACGAGTAAAATTTTAGTGTTACTTTTATTTGCATAGTTTCTTAAAGCATGAAATTAGTTATTTCAATAGCTATTAATTTATAAATATTTATCGCAATAGTTAATAATAAATTTAAAACTATATAGTTAACATAAAACATAATATAATCCTTAATTTTTTAATTCCGCGTTATTTTTATTTAATATACAATGAACTTAAAATATATATTGAAAGTAAAATTATAAAAATACTACGACAATTTTAAATTGGAATCCCTCTCGCTTTTTCTGGCCCACTCCGCTGTCATATTACTTATATTTTCTTAGTTAAAAGAAGAAACTGTTCGTTAGAGATATTTGTTGTCTTTCTGCTTTCACAATTAAGGTTTTCTCTTAGTATAATTAATTGTTTAACGTAAGCGAAAATTTATTACGTGATAATTAACAATAAGAGAAAATCACGTAAAGAACTATTAATAGTATATGTTTTATCCAAAAATATTAATTTGTCCATAAAATAATATTTTTGTCCAAAAAAAACAAGGGGAAGGAAGATGCAGAATGAAAGAATGTAACAGCACAGAACTTCTCTTTCTTTTTCGGCTTTTCCATTAATTCTAGCTTGTTCTAGATCTTTCCTCCATTGAATCCACTGCCTGCTGGAGCACAGTGCGCGCGGTACAACCCAACGCGAGTGCCGTCGATACCAAACAAGATGCTTAAACAACGACGTGGCAATCACTCAAGTGTCCTCTGTTTCGCTCTCTGACGTTTTATCTTTCATTTCACGCTACTCGCTCACTCTTCTCTTTCCTCTCTCATCTCTCTCTCTTCTCAGAAGAGAGAAAAAATGGAGTAGCACCTGTCATGTCCTCACTCGAAGCGAAACCCTAGAATAGTAGCATCGCATTCGCCTTCTTTTGCAAATCCATAAATACCCCTCTCTCTCCACCCTCTCAATAAAGTCCCAAACACCACGAAACAGAATAAAAACAATCAAAACGAAACGAACACTTTCTCTCCGATTCTCTGCATCCAATCGGTTCCATTCTCTTTCTTCCTTCGCACCGAAGTTCCAATCGGTACGTCGCTTCTCTCTTCGTTAATCTTCTTCGATTAACTCTTTTTTACTCGAACAATTACAGTTACAAATTCAATTACGAAAATAATAGTTGCGCTCATGCTACGTGAGCTAGGGTTAGGGTTTTTCCTCGCCGTGATTCCGTTACTGGTTTCGCGGTTTGTGTATCTTGCTTTTAACTTCGATCCTCTTCGCGACCATCGCGCTGTTAATTCTCCCTTCTTCATTGCTTTTGTTGTTCTTGTTGTCGTCCTCACGATCGCGTCGCGTCGCGTGTTCAGCAGCTTACTGTACTATATGCTTCCAACTAAGAGACCTTGCGAAGTACTGGTTGCAGTAGAAGAGGTGACCGACAACAACGACATCTGCAGCAGCAGTTTCTCCAAGAAGAATCGGATCGCGGCCGGAACCGCCGATTCCACGGTGATAAGCGACGACACCACCGTCCGGAGCTTCAACAACAGCAGCAGCGAAAGCGGGAACACGAGTGAGGGAGTGTCGGCCATGGCTTTGGGCGACTCTAATCCTCCGGACATCGATGAGGATCTCCACAGCCGTCAGCTTGCCGTGTATGGTCGAGAGACCATGCGGAGGCTGTTTGGCTCCAACGTCCTGGTCTCCGGGATGCAAGGTCTTGGCGTCGAGATTGGTAAAATCTTTGAGCACTTTGCTTTTGTTCAATATTTTATGCTGTTTGGGTTTTGTCATGAATTGAGATTGTATTTAGATTAGATCCTATTTGTGATGCCTCAGTTGATGGTGAAACTCTGTTAATAGTAGTTTTATTTAAGCTTTTTTGCTTGATGTTTCTTGCAGAAGAGATCGTTAAGTTGATAAATAATGGGATTTGTGTTAGTAGATTTGGTAATTTTATCCTTATCTCTCCACTGTCATCTAAAAGCTGTAGTCCGAGTGATGTGACCGTCCCTGTTTGTAATCTCGTAGTTGTGTTGTTGCTTATAATAGATTTATCATGAAAATGATCACCAGCAACCTTTAAATTGGAATCGCAGTTGAGGATATTTTGCATCCTGTGATGTGGCCAAATACCTTGATGTTGCCGGCCGATTTTAAGTAACCTTTTGATTATAACCTGATGGAATGAGTACTATAATTTGTATTAGTTTTTTGAGAGATCACTTGATTATGTAATTTCGACTATACATTTTGTTGTGTGATTTGATTTTTTATTTAATGGTATTGGTATTTAGGTTGAAGTTAGGCTCAGCTCTGAAATTTAAAATCTTGGATTTCTAATGAAGTTTACTGCTTACAGCGAAGAATCTCATTCTTGCTGGTGTCAAATCTGTGACCTTGCATGATGAGGGGAATGTGGAGCTGTGGGATCTATCCAGTAACTTTGTATTTTCAGAGAATGATGTTGGTAAAAACAGGGCAACATCTTCTGTTAGTAAGCTACAGGAGCTCAACAATGCCGTGATTGTCCAAAGCTTGACTACTCATCTGACAAAAGAGCAACTTTCTAATTTTCAAGTACCTACTTCCGCAGTCTAATCTTTCTTTAAAATGTACTTAAATAAATGTTATTTTCTATTGCAATGTCTTTGTTTTTATGGTTGGCATGTCATTCTTTGTTAAGAATGAGTAAGTTCCAGTCACTTATTGTTTTACTTATTAATTCTTACGTGCATAGATTTTGAGTATTGCAAATGAGGTCACTAGTAATAGTGATTATTGTTATGGTATAGCATTTATATCACAATTTTTTATTAGTAAATGAATCACAGTGATAGACTCACCTTTCTGTATGTCCTTTTTCTTGTATCTTTGCATAAAATATGTCCTTGTTTGATCTGTATGATTCTGAAGTAATTTAATGCTGATATTTTTCATGTTTGTTTTGTAATGGTGTTAATAAATTGGATTCTTCATGTTTTTAACTATAAATTCCTTTTTATCGAAGTTTAGTTTGATCATATACTTACTGATTTTGTTCACTAATTTGTAGGCTGTTGTTTTTACTGATATCAGTCTTGAGAAGGCCTGTGAGTTCAATGATTATTGCCGCAGTCATCAGCCTCCTATTGCCTTTATTAAAACTGAAGTTAGAGGCCTTTTTGGTTCTGTGTTCTGTGATTTTGGGCCTGAGTTTACTGTTGTTGATGTTGATGGAGAAGAACCCCACAGTGGCATAATTGCATCCATAAGCAATGACAACCCTTCTCTAGTATCATGTGTTGATGATGAGAGGCTTGAGTTTCAGGACGGAGATCTTGTTGTATTCTCTGAAATTCATGGTATGAAAGAATTGAATGATGGAAAACCTAGGAAGATTAAAAATGCTAGAGCATATTCGTTTACTCTTGAAGAAGACACTACAAATTATGGTATGTATGAGAAAGGTGGTATTGTTACACAGGTCAAACAAACAAAGGTATTGAACTTTAAGTCACTGAGGGAAGCACTCAGTGATCCTGGTGATTTTCTTCTGAGTGATTTTTCTAAGTTTGACCGCCCACCTCTCCTTCACTTAGCATTCCAGGGTTTGGATAAATTAATTTCTGAGCTAGGTCGCTTACCTGTTGCTGGTTCGGAGGAAGATGCACAGAAGCTTATATCTATTGTCAGTGAAATTAATGACAACACTAGTGATGGGAAATTAGAAGATATTAATCCAAAACTTTTGAGAAACTTTGCCTTTGGTGCCAGGGCAGTGTTGAATCCAATGGCTGCTATGTTTGGTGGAATTGTCGGACAGGAGGTTGTCAAAGCGTGCTCTGGGAAATTTCATCCACTTTTTCAGGTCAGAATATTTTTAGTGTGTCGACATTTTGAGTTTTGAATTTCGTTGTGCAAGGTGAAACCTAGCCTAAATAAATATTTTTTATCGATAAATTTAATTTCTTTTCAAGTAGATGTTGATGGTGTGTGTTCAGTTAGCTGTTTCTTTTATAGTATTAGTTACTTAACCAATGTAGTTTCAGAAGAATATTAACCCTTTCCTATTGGTCGAACAAGACCTGTGAACTCTGCTCTTATAATTGATTTATGATATCACCCAACTTCAGAAAGGCTAACATAGTATAAGGATTTATTTGATTGTTAAGCTGCTGTCAAAAATATCCTGATACACTATATACCAGAGTTTTCCATTACGCATCCTTCAAAACAGCTCTGCATGACAAGGTTTGCGTTGCCATCTCCCACTCACATAATTCTCACTGGCGCCGCCTTCAACATCGTTGGTCATTGCCTTCATCTTTGACTCCATTCTGTTTAATAACATTTTTTGTTTTTTGTCCTCTGTTCTTGCTTCCATTTAGACTTGTAGAGTGTTCTGTTCTGTTTAGAATTTGAAGAAATAATGGAGTCAGATGAAGGTAGTTCAAGTCATTTTATGGCATATGAATCTATTTTTAGCTGTATTATGCATTGGATCTTAATATTTATGATTTATTTTTGTATATTCATAGCTCTTATGTGTTGAGTTACGGTCTTTAATCGATCCCCTTCCCACAACATTGGTTTGAATCCTGGCCATCTATGTACCAGAAAAAACAATGGTATAATGATTTAAGTTATGTCAAACAGAAAGGAAAGATTAATGCATACATTAAAAACATTATGGGAGAGGAAGAAGCCTGTGCTGATTAAGCCGCTGTGTGGTCTGTATTGATAAATTGCACCTATATAGCATCCAAAATTCTGGAATATGAAATTCATGTTTTGATCACCTTTTAAGCCATGGTTCACTTTATTTTTTAGGGAAATTTCTGTGATAGCTTGCCCTCTTTCCTATAAGTATGTTTTAGGTTTTGAATCCGTCATTATATAAACACAATAATGTGAGTATATATACCAATCAGTCCAAGCCAAGTAACTAAGTTAGATACATAGTGGCTAAGATTAGAGAATAAAGTTAGTGAGATAGACACTCATTTAACAAAAACCATGATATTTTTCTTTGTTTTGAAATAGCATCTGGTATGTCATGATACCCAACAGTCACATAGGATTATAGGCTATTGGTAAAAATATGTTGTTTATTTGTTCTGTGGAACTGATGTTTTCTGAACTTTTGTCAATTGCCTCTTTAATAAGAACCCTTTTATATGGCAGAAGGGTCTCTGATTGTTTATGGTTTTTAGAATAATTTTAGAAATAATTCTCATAAACTAATTTCGGGATAGAAAACTAATAGTAAGGCAAAACAATTTATTCTGGATTCTTTATTTTTAAGACTGAAGAAATTGGTATTACTTTTAAAAACAGTATTAAGGAACTACGCTTATCAATTGTGATTGTTTCTTTAAATTACTGGAAACAGTTTTCAATAATAGAATACAATCATCACTTAGTAACACTGGTCTTTGTTATTTATTATGGTTTTAATTTCTGGTTCCTCTGCAGTTCTTCTACTTTGACTCTGTGGAATCACTCCCTTCAGAACCAGTGGACCCAGATGATTTCAGACCAGTAAATGGTCGTTATGATGCACAGATTTCAGTATTTGGACGGAAATTACAGAAAAAATTAGAGGATTCTAAAGTGTTTGTTGTTGGATCTGGTGCTTTGGGATGTGAATTTTTAAAAAATCTTGCTCTCATGGGAGTTTCTTGTGGCAGTCAGGGTAAGCTCACCATTACTGATGATGATGTGATAGAGAAGAGCAACCTAAGCAGGCAGTTTCTTTTCCGTGATTGGAATATTGGACAGGCTAAGTCCACAGTTGCTGCTTCAGCTTCAGCATCCATAAATCCTAGTTTTAATATTGAAGCTCTACAAAATCGGGTTGGCACAGAAACTGAAAATGTGTTCAACGATACCTTCTGGGAAAACCTGAATGTTGTTATAAATGCCCTAGACAATATTAATGCAAGGTTATATGTTGATCAGAGATGCTTGTATTTCCAAAAGCCTCTTCTTGAGTCTGGAACTCTTGGAGCCAAATGCAATACTCAGATGGTTATTCCTCACCTGACAGAAAACTATGGTGCATCAAGGGATCCTCCTGAGAAACAGGCTCCAATGTGCACTGTACACTCATTTCCACACAACATTGACCATTGCTTGACATGGGCACGATCTGAATTTGAGGGTCTGCTTGAGAAAACTCCAGCTGAAGTAAATGCATATTTGTCTAACCCAAGTGAATATACCAGTTCAATGAGAAATGCTGGTGATGCTCAAGCAAGGGATAACTTGGAGCGTGTTCTTGAGTGCCTGGACAGGGACAAGTGTGAAACTTTTGAAGATTGTATCAGTTGGGCTCGGCTGAAGTATGTGCCTTTGCAGTATATGCTAGTCTCTATTAACTTATATATTAATGTTGTGTGAGCATATTAGTTTTGTGTCCATTTATAAACACATTTCTCTACAGGTTTGAGGATTATTTTGCCAACCGGTTGAAGCAGTTGATCTATACTTTTCCTGAAGATGCTGCAACAAGTACTGGAGCTCCTTTCTGGTCCGCACCAAAAAGATTCCCCCATCCACTGCAGTTCTCATCCTCTGATGTGGGTCATCGAAATTTTGTTTTGGCAACTTCAATTTTACGTGCAGAAACATTTGGTATCCCAATCCCTGATTGGGTTAAGAACACTACGAAGGTGGCCGAAGCTGTGGATAGGTTGATAGTACCTGACTTTCAGCCCAAGAAAGGTGTGAAAATAGTGACAGATGAGAAGGCTACCAGTCTCGCTACAGCTTCTATAGATGATGCAGCAGTTATTAATGACCTGATAGTTGAGTTAGAGAGGTGTCGGGCTAAGCTGCCATCAGAGTTCAGGATGAAACCAATTCAGTTTGAGAAGGTCCAGCATTTCCTTTGTTACTTCGATTGTTTTTCTTTTCTGACCCTCCTAGTTCCACTCTCTTGATAAAATTGTTTTCTCGTCAATTTGTATATTTTGTATTTATGTTGTGATCTTAAGTTTATATGTACTTGATGTGAACTATTCTGCTTTTTGTGTGCTTATATGTCTTTCTGAGTAGTTATCGTCAATTGAGAATTCACCATTCTGCCATTTAACTGCAGGATGATGATACAAACTACCATATGGACGTGATTGCTGGGCTTGCTAACATGAGGGCTCGGAATTACAGCATTCCTGAGGTCGACAAGCTCAAAGCCAAGTTTATTGCTGGACGGATCATTCCTGCAATTGCAACCTCGACTGCCATGGCCACTGGTCTTGTCTGCCTTGAGCTTTATAAAGTTTTGGATGGAGGGCACAAAGTTGAAGACTACAGAAACACATTTGCTAACTTGGCACTGCCTCTCTTTTCAATTGCTGAACCAGTTCCACCGAAGATTATCAAGCATCAAGATATGAATTGGACAGTTTGGGATAGATGGATTGTTGGAGATAATCCTACCTTGAGAGAACTTCTGGAGTGGCTGAAGGCAAAGGGGTTGAATGCTTATAGTATTTCCTGTGGAAGTTGCCTGCTCTATAATAGCATGTTCCCTAAGCATAAAGAGCGAATGGACAAAAAGGTAGCAGATCTGGGAAGGGATGTAGCCAAGTTGGACATTCCGTCATACCGTCGCCATTTGGACGTTGTTGTCGCATGTGAGGATGATAATGATAATGACATTGACATCCCTCAAATATCCATTTATTTCCGTTAGTAGCAAGTTGAAGTTGCCTTTTCATCTTTGGCATGTTTGACTCTCATGCATCATATTCATAATTGATACAAAAAGGAAAAACATTATTTCAATTTTCATGTGAATTCAGAAAACCACTTTCTTCTTCCTGTCATTCTTTCTCTATTTGCATATCGCCTCTTTATCTTTTTCTTGTTATGCTAGCTTATCTTATTATTTCACTTCTGCATCCAAATCAGAGTAGCTTGGAAAGGGATATGAATGTTTAGGGAAATTATTTTTACATAAAAACTTTTTTATATAAATTTTTAATTACATTTATTTATTTTCAACTGTGTTGTACATTTTTCATTGTCTCTATTATTAAACTTTTAATTTATTTTCACTATTTTTATAAGTTTAAAATAAAGTAAAATTAAAATTTTAAATTACACGTTCATTATATTAACTGATATTATACTCAGTATCTTGAAATATAATCTAAAAATTATAATTAAAACAAATATACTATCTATCAGTATCAACGTCTCGAAATAATAACATATATAATTAAAATAAAATATATAATAAAAATCCTAAACAATAATATTATCAATGTCAATATCTTATTTAGTAGAAAATTAAAAAAATTTAAGCCATATAACACATAAATATTAGTCAAATCCTATGAATGAAATTATATAAGTGTTTTTAAAATCGTTACTTTCGATTAACGTTTCTTAAGTTCCAAAAAAGCACTATAGATTATTACTACGAAAAAAATTATACACCAAACACTATTAATAATGTGAAGATTTTTTCAAATCTCAACTGATAAAAAAAGGAGGTAAGTAGAATGACTTTAAACATACAATTAATAAAAAATATTTATTTTACTTATCATTTTCTTTGATAAATACTAAGTTAAAATAAATTACACAATTTTAAAACTTGTTCATAAACTATTTTTTTATTTATGTAAGAAATTTAATTTATTTTACTTTTGTATTTTCTTCTTGTGTAAGGATTTACCGGAAAAAAAAAATCGAATAAGATGTAAATGGATGACAAAATCAATGGGGTGATTGAACCTTTGTAGCATTTTATTAATTTTGTCTAACTTAAAAATTTCCAAATCTTAAACTGTTTGATATACCGATTAAAAATTCAATTCAAAAATATGAATTTGGAATTTAACGTTACATTATTTGCCATGAATTCTAGAAATTATTTTCGGGTTATTGTTCATTTAAGTTAACATTATGATTTATTTCATCCTTTTATTTACATGAAGGTGAGAAAGTTATACTTTCATGATAATAATATAAAGAAGTTATTTTCTAAGTTAATTATAATTTTAATTTCAACTATTTTAAATTTGGAAAATATTTGTTAGAGTGTTAAAACTTAATCAAACGTATTTCTTACCTTGAAACATACTTTTTGTTTGCCAAAAAATCATATTACGCATTTTTTCACTAATTCTATTCTTGCTAAGACTACAAATATAAAGTGTAAGGGAATGATGTACACTAAGAAGAATGATTTACTTCGAAGCATATTATTGATTAGTTCTAGGATCCATAATAGATTCTATAAGGTTTTTATGTTTAACTATTTTTAGAATAATACATTGATTGAGTTTGAGAACACATCCATTAGGGCATTGTTTATTGCATGAGGCATGACTCTGCAAGTCATTATTTTGTGTCAACCTTCAAACCATTGTAAGCCAAAATACCTGGAACATCCTTATCTTATCATACACACACAGACATAGGGCATGTAATAACACAAAGAATGAGACAGTATCCTTATTTAGACCTCAATTTTTAAAATAACAATACAACAACTTTTTAAAGGGTTATACTCAAGCATTTTTTTTCTCCCCACAGGAACCTTAAGATAAGCAACTGGCATGATGGTTGGACATGAACTTGATGAATACTATCCATAACATAAATAATTTTAGTTCTTATCAGCACCTTCATCAAAATCTCTAGAGACTCCAACCCGGAAATCAATTTGTTTTTGATGCTTTGAGCGCCGGCGCTCGTCAAAATTGTCCCACCCATCAAACTGCAAGAAAGCAATGCATATTTTGCTGTCATGTAACAGTTTGTTTCTTAGAGATTGATAAGCCAAGCCTTCTGGTGAAGTGAAATATTTGGTTTTGGTTCAAAATATAACGCAAGAAAATGTGCACACCTGGCGAAGGAAATCAATTGTTATTTCTGTATTGTGGAGATCCAGTGTGGAGAGTTGAAAACAGGTCTTGAATAGTTTAGATGGAAGAGATTTCATTGCATTGTTACTAAGATACAATACCTGCACAATGCAAGTAACCTCTAGCATTTTACATTTAAAGATAACATACCAAATAGTTAATAAATAACTTGTGATGGGAAACAAACCCACTTAAATTTTCTTTTTTAATGTTCAGATAAGATGGGTCAGAAAAGGCTACCTTCAAATTGTTCAAACTACTAAATGTCTCTGGCAATTCTGACAGAAGATTTGATGAGAAATCAACCTATATCACAAGAAAAGTTGGATAAGTATATTTAAGAGTTTATACACTATGAAAAAAATTATTACTTTCATTGACGTTTTAAATTTTCAAAGCTGTCTCAATTGGAAAGTCCCTTCTGAAAAAGGAATACAAAGATGAGAGAAAGGATAGAAGACCAGCAACTGTACCTCAACAAGAGAATGGCAATTCCCAATAGAGTCACTGATTATACTTATCCTGAGAACAAGATACACATCAATCAAAATAACAACTTTAGTAGTAATTTGTTAGTAGTAATTACTGCAAGAGGTAGATGGATTTTGCATGAACTGTTTCATTCAGCTAAGTAGTATCATTGCATTGTCTCAGACTTTTAGATTAAAACTTGATGAAAGGGGTGGATAAGGCCTACTTATGACAGATTCTTCCACTGGCCCAATAAAGACACATATTTCAATCTGACATTTCCAAATTTACTTTATAATTTAGACAACAAAAAAATAAGGATTAGGATTTTTTTAAAATTATTTATTTATTGATATTTTCTATTTACTCAGGGTTTTGAGGAGGAGGCTTGATAACGAAGGAGAGGGTTGGTTGAGTATCTTATGAGTATGTAGTACATAACTAAATATCTATACATCTAAAATTGAACCCAGAAAATAAGAATGTATATTCATAAATTAAATTGCAAGAAGTAAACAAGCACCCATAAATCAAATAGATGGACCAAATAAACAAGTCAAGTGCAGGACAATCCTTAAATAATACTTACATTGTGATTTGACCAAACTTACATTGTGTTACAAAAATATATGCATACTTAATCAAGTACTGAATTTTAAATAATACCTATTGTTGTTGGCTTGCAAAACTTCTAATTTTGTCAGATGCCCTATTTCATCAGGAAAGCCACCCAATTTATTGTTGGAAACATGCAGCTCCTTCAAAGAGGTAAGAGATCCAAGAGCAGACGGCAAAATAGTTAAACTGCAGAGAAATCATGTTAAACAGCTAAATTACATGAAGAAATAACATTCTTGATCAACTTTAAATATAAAGACCTAGAAGCCAAGGTTGAAACTTTGAAGTCATTCTTTCAAATATGCTAAAGAATTTTTAATAGATTTAACAATAAACTAGAATAACTGAAATAATGGTCAGAAATTGGTGTTAGTTTAAGAACACAATTGAAGTAACCTCTAGCGCATTTTACATTAACTCCACAAAAATATGCTAGAAACATAAATATCAAATATACTTACTTACTCCACCCGATTATCTTTGGGCATGGGACTAACTATTGCAAATTATGATGGTTTAGAGGGACTAAAAATAATCCATAATGAAAGCAATACTTATATAAATTTATTTGTTGAGTTATGCAAATAAATCCAAGCAGGCACACATTTGAACTACAAATGATAACATCTACTCACTTGTTATGGTTCAATGATAATACAGTTATGTACTTCAGAGTTGTTAGTCCTTCCCACCTAATTGATTCATCCTCTATCTCATTTGAATTCATGAGTAGTTTCTGCAGTGTTTCAAAAATATGTTAATTATTGCCCAAGAAAAACAACTGGATGTAGCAGATACTAAACCTATAGAGATAGAGAGACGTTCAGCTTACCTCTAGACCTGTAAGACGTGCAATTTCATCAGGGACACTTTTAATTGAATTCTTGTTGCAATCTAGAACTCTTGCAGAAGATCCACAAACCCACACTTCTTCAGGTACGGCCTATTTGAATAAAAATTTCTAGGAAAAGTGAGAGTTTCTTACAATTGAAAATAAATTACATCTTATAAAAATTTATTTTATTTTTCAGGGATTTCTGTTTCTCTTTTATTGACTGTTTAAATACTTCTTTTATAGATTCGCCAAGGCATAGAGCATGCTATCAGGACTAACTAATGTAGGCTATGGTTAACTATAAAGGACCAGTCACCATTATTATTGGATTTTAAGCAAAAAAGTTGTATAATGAGTTCAAGCCTAGAACTTGAGCAGTTAGAATTCCCTACACTAAGTTGCTTAGGATTATAATAGGTTTTACTGTTTGTAAGACTGAAGTGAACTACAGCGATACTGGAACCTATCCTTCCACTAGAACAAGTGTATTATTACACAGCTAATAACAATTTATTAGGTATAACATGCAAAGTTGCAAATGTAGCTTCCAGCAAGTTCTACCATGCTGTCTAGCGCTATGCCTAATCCAAAATGTGGAACTCCAATTATTTGCTTGTAAAGCATTTGACCTCAGCGGATATCTGACATAAGATTGAGTGTCACATCAGATATGAACATGAAATCAGTGATTTCTTCTACCCTATTGTCTTTAGAGAGGTAAAATGGAATTCCCTTTTCCCGTATGATTTGTCTATGTGGTATAACCCATCACACCATGTGCGGTTGTTCAATAAGATATTTATGGTTAAATAATGGACAGAAGAGATAAAAAAGATGAACAAGACATTATGAAGTTCTTCTGGTATGGCCAAAGACAACGAACAATTACAGGGATAAAAAAGACAAGACAAAATATCTTAATTTTAACCATAATAATCAGTGGTCCATCTTTATCCGCACCAAAAACCTACTTATAAACAATTATATAAAACTACCATGAATTAGGCAATAGCAGTTGGCCAAATTGGTAGGATCAAACAGCATTGATGCAAAGGTCTTGGGTTCACTCTTTTGTCATAAGCGTCACTGCAAACTCTTAGTATTGTAACATGCCTTAACCTTGGAATGACAACTTCCCTTCCCCCAAACACTTTCTTATACTGGAAAAAGAAATCTACTTTGAATTACAATAATTTGATGGATTGTTTTGTAAATGAAGTTATAGCCTGGCTCAATCATGCTATAATTTGAAGTGAACCCTACACATCCCTAACATGTCACGAGAACTACAGAATATATTCCATATGCACCTATGGCATGAAAAAAAAAGATAAAAGAGGATACTTCCATACCATTTTGTTTGCAATTGCATAATATGATCTCAATCTGAAAAATCTTCAAAACCGAGCCACTGAATAAAATTTAGCATGTTCCTAGTCTCTAAATTTCCGCTTGACACAAAACCAAGCCTCTAGTTGAATAAATGACAAAACTATGAACAAAATGTTATTACCTCCAAGTTGCTTTCAGACAATGCTACAACTCCTGTTGCTTTCCACCGTTCCATCCTGTTCTTGACAGGAATTTTCTTCACGTCATTGCTAGAGCCTAAGTGACTATCTTTCCTCGATTTGGGAACAACATTAGCTTTCTTCAAGATGGGACCATCCTGTACAAATAATCGAAATCTTCAAGCTACATTTTTCTGATCCCCATAGAAACAAGCAAACTCTACACAGTCACATATATAAACAATTTTTATTTTCAATGAGAAGCATGATAAACCTCATCAAACTTTTATGATTGTATAATACCCATTCTAGGTAGCTCCATGCACCTCCTATGCGAAAGGGTCCATCTAGTTTGTCTATACCAAGTTTGGCAAGGCATTCTTGCAAAAGATTTTCCATTGGTTTACCCAATAACCATAAAGCCACAATTTAACTTAATGATGAAATCATAATATCATACAGCAGAGTTAACGACCCATCATGCTTCAATAAAGTTTATGATTTCAATTTTAATTTTGAAGCATCATGTTAATATTTTTACACAATTAGCCAATTAGAAACCACCCCTCATATAACATTCAAAATGGTTATTACAAAACCAACAATCTTACCATACATCATGATACATTCTCTAACACATTCTTCACTGTGTTTGTCTAAGTGGCTAGCATTTCTCATGTAAAATATATGAATTCTAAACTCATTAATAGAAAATAAAAACTAATTTTACTGAGAACTATCTCCACAGCCAAAAAAACCCAGAACAGAGAAAGAGATTAAGAAAGTCATATACAATACCCCTTGATATAAACCTTGAGAAGCCACAAGCATGAGTTTGGATCCATTAGTCAAGTTAGATGCAGTCAAAGTCAGGGGGTCTTCCAAAACCTTACCTGTAAGATCATTCATTACTTTCATTCACACACCAATTCAAAAGGGGTGGGGGATTCTTTCATAAGGGTGTTGAATGAAAAAGTGAAAGGGGCAAAAGGTGAAACCTTTGAAGATGAGTTTCTGGCCCCGAGGGAGGACATTGGTGGAAGGTAGAAGAAGGGACTTGAGGTCTTTGATGGTAGAGTTGGGTGAAATTGAGATGGGTATGGTGACGCCATTGAACTTGACGTTTATGGTTATGGTGGTGGCATTCGAATCGGGTTCCATTGCACCGTTTCCTGTTATGAGTGTTTTGAAGAGGAAGAGCATGTACTAGGAAGGAAGTAAATGAACATCATAATATCACAAGTTATATGTTTTTGTTGGATTTTGAAGGACTGATTCAAATGGCAATAGATTCTGCACTGAGTAACTGTTTTTTTAAGGGTTTCAGAGGTAAAAATATTAAAGAAATATTAGGATTTCAATACTTTTTTAGCAAATAATAGAAATTTTAATTTAAAATATGTTTTTTTTTCTAAATAAAAAATTACATTTAAATATACTGTTTCAATTAAAAAAATCAGTTGAAATCATGCTTTTACTATTCTTAAAAATAAATAAATAAACTATAATTTATGCTTAAAACAAATTTCTGTGATTTTAAAAATAAATAAAGAAACTAAGTAAAATTTAAAATAAATTTCTATTATTTTAAAAGAATTAGAAAATAAAATATTTTCCATATGCAATTTTTTTATTACTAGTGTTTTAAAACACAAATTATCTATATTTGTATTTTATTTAAAATTTATTTGCTTTTATAATTAAAACACTTTACAAAAATCTAAAAAGGAGTGGAGATAATAATAACGGATAGGGTCGTGATGATTTGACACTGATTTTTTTTTCAACATCCACCTTGCAACTACTTAGATATTATTCTATTATAATACTTCATTTATTGTTATTATTATTTAATATAATATTTTATTATTAAAATAGTTGTAAGTAGATGTTTTAGAAAAGTGGGTTGTAAAAGTAAAATTTCCTAATGGATAAAGGATAAACACAAGTAGAATTTACCTAAAAACTTCGCCATGTGACCAGTTGGTAAGATATATAAAAAAAAAAAAAAAACTTGTGGATATTTATGAATATGATTATATATTTTTTTAGTTATTATATTTAAAATTTTAAATAAAATTATTTAAGATATGAATTAAGTAAAAAAAAAATTGATTTCAAAGTGTAATCTAAATAAAAGTATATATAATAAATATATTAGTATAAATAAATTTAATCTTTCTAAAAATTAAATTTAAATAAGTTAAATTATAAAATATAAGTTTTAAAAATATAATTTCTATTGGATTTTGCTGATTTCTATCTTTCATGTATTTGACATATTAGTTAATAATTTTCAGACAACTTTAATTTATTCATTTGATTTTTAAATATTTAAATAGAAATTATTAATAATGGATAGTGAGTATTTTTAAGTTTGATATCATAATAGTGGGTAATTGAAATATGTATACTTGTTATTCACATGTATGTCTTTAGTATCAAATGTCTGTAAGGATGGGGTAAAAAATTTCTAATAGTAGATATAGTGTAAATAAGATGAAGTCTAAAATATTTTATTGTCTAAATTAAAAAGTTTATAACTAAAAAATTAACTATCCAGATTTCACTGTATAAAATTTATTATTTTTCTAAAACATAATTTTTTTCTTTAAAATATTTGAGAGGTTTATTCATGCTTTTCACTATAAGATATTTGGATCTCTTATTTGATTGAGTTATTACCAAAAATTTTGTGTTACAACTGGATTATTAATGTGGAGAGATGATAAAATATTTAATGTTAACGTTAATGTTATAATATTATAAAATACTATGAGTTAGAAATTCGTTTGTTAAATAAAAAATATTAATGATGAATATTTCCAATAATTTTTTTTACTATAAATATTTGGAAAATTTAAAGTTTAAATCAATAAAAAATTAATTTTGAGAGTTATAGTAAATAAATGAAAAATATATTTACCTCTATTTTATTTATTTTATTTGTTTGGATTAATTGCATGTAGGGGATAGTTTGGTTATTTGAATTTTCTTAAACATAGTTAAGTTTGATGTGCTATTTGACTTCATTTGAAAATTTAATGCAAGTTGAGCATTTAAATTGAAAAGAAGCATCAAATCATAAAAAGTTTACGTAAAGTTCACATATCCTAATATAAATAAACAAAACAATAAAACAAAATTAGAGAATTAGAGTGTTATTTATTTCTTTCTAGTTCTTTGTGTTATTATTTTTGTACACTATACTACTCTACTTATATTTGCTATTCTTTTTCTAAACGTGGGCTGAAAATAGCCCATAGTCCAATATCCATACACAAACATCAAAGATTTGGCATCAAAAGAAAAAGGCTAATTGTCTGATGAATTGTGATATACATCCGATCCACTTTCAAATTTTTAAAATTTTCTTCATTATAAAATTGAAAATCTAGAATAAAAAAAATACATTCTTAATTTTTTTTTTTAATAGATCTTTATGTTTCAGATATAAAATTAGAAAATCAAAATCCCAGAAAATAGTTCTGAAAAAAAATATATATTCTAAAAAAAATTTAAAAGACAAAATCTGAAAACCTCCTAAAAAAGAAATTTCGAAATGTATTTTGATATACACTCTCTTTTATTTAAGAATATTTTTGTCATTTCACGTAAACACAAAGGTGCAAGAAGTGATTGCCAGAGAAAAATAAGTGTGAGGAAAAATAAGAAAATTGGAAATAAAAAAAGGAAATCTGGGTCTGACTTTGAATTGAAGAATAGGAAAAGAAATTATACTTGCAACTTCGATGTTTTTAACAAATTATTATAATTTAAAATTTGTATATATTTGATCGATCCATCAAATATTTAACGGTATTGAATGAATTAGTAAAATGTGAGGAAATAAGGAATTTAATAATAAAAGGTAAAATTTGTAAATAATAATGTTATTGATGGAAATGGTATTAAAGATTGTTGAGAAAAGAATGATGGTGTGAATTGCAGTTGAAGCCAGGCTGTGATTCCAACACCAAACCAGGTTGTGCAGTGAATAGTGGTAGACAGATTTTCTCATGGTTCTGTCTCACTACTAATTTAATGTGAAACCTTTTTTTAAATGTCAAAAACATACATAATAGTGGTTGAGCAGTGAGAGATGGAAGTCAAGGGTGTGTGATGGAAAGAAATGCTGCACCCAAATCAAGAAAGAAAGAACCAAACATTGGTTCACATGAGTGAACAAATAAAGAAGAAGAAGAAAGGGGTTTATCTGGTTTAGTCAGAACATGGCATGTGGTTTGAACTAGGTTAGGTCTTAGAGTTCTTGGATCCTTCCTTTCACTTTTGCTTATACTGCCACCATGTGGAACTTTTCAGAATCCACCACCCACTTCCTCTTTCTGGAGTAAAACCCCTTTAGCTTTTGGAAGCCATTCATGATGTACTATCAAGCATGCTCCTTTCTTCATCTTGTTATAATTGCATATGGCCCAACTCCTCACATCCACAACAAACTCTCTTACCCTGTTACACTCTTGCCAATTTCTTTTTTTTTTTTTTCTATATGGTAAGATTATCAACTGTGAAAATGAAAATATATTCTTTGGTAGTGTGTCTTGATGTATCAGTTTATAAGTTAAGGTTTAAATTTATTATGAACAAAAATTTTATGAAATATTTTTATTTCTAGATTGACTCAACTGATTTGTATAACTTATCTATGCTGCTAAATAGTCACTTGTTTTTGGATTTATTTATGATATCTCATTGAAAGTTAGAAAGAAAGGGATACATCAATGCTGTCCTAATTGGTGTTTGTTGCACTGCCAGTGTCTGCTGGTAGAGAGGATTGTGCAAGCAAGTATTCATCTGTTCAATTAATGAATCAGCAATTCAAAACAAAACAAAAACATCACCCTCCAAACCAAAGTCATTCTTATTTTACTTCACTGTGCAGCAATTCCTATTCTATATCTTTTACATTTTTAAATCTTGTTATCAATCTAAACAGAATCCCACGAATACAGACAGAATTTTCTCTGCATTCACAAACTAAATTATAAATTATATTTTGTTGAAACTAGAGAGAATTGTCAATTTCATTCCTACAAATAAAAAAATTATTAAATTAGTTTACATATTTATATAACTAATTTATGTTAACTTTGTTAACATTTATATCTTTCACTTATAAAAAACACTTATTATTAGTTTTCTACATATATAGATCTGAGATTAATTTCCTAATGAGGTGATTAAAGTTACTGCTACGTTGATTGTTATTCTATTATTATGGATAAAAAGCTTATTCATTCTATTAGAGAAGGTAGTGGAAATAATAATATAAATGGAAGGTCCTCACAGTGTTAAACTAACAGTACATGTACTGTACTCTCATATTAATTAATGTGACAAGGACTTAACTGCATCTGCAACAGGTGCTCAAAGTGAGTCTAATTAGGATATACTTTTATTTATTTTTTATATTATTTTTTGACCTCACAAATGGAGATTAAATATCCACCATAATTAATTCATATTAATACAAACATTAATAAGACCATCTCAATCTCTCAGAATCCATCCCCTTTTCCCTCTTAACCCTCTCCTAAAAGCAAAATAAACCAACCCCTCAACTACCTTAACCACCACCACAATCTCCCTCTCCACTCTTCCCCCATTTTCACACACTCCTCACCTCTCTCTCTCTCTCTCTCTCTCTCTCTCTCTCTCTCTCTCTCTCTCTCTCTAAGCAACAAAATGCAAAATCTCCCACCTCTCCAACTCCTTCCTCTTCCACCAAAATCCAAACTTTTGAGCAACTAATTCCTACCCTTTTTCCCAAACAAACAAACAAAACAAAGTCCAACACCCCCACTTCTTCCTTCCTCCCAAAACCCCACCTTTCCCCTTCAAACTCCACAAAAACACAACCCTAATAAAAAAACCAACCTTTGTTCTATTATAGTTCCCACTTTCAATGTGGCAACCTTGGAACAAACCACGTTCATCCTCCTTCTCATGTTCTTCCTTCAAAGACATTCAAACCCTCATATTAGATGAACCCTCCACCACCAAACCCAAACCCTCAATCTTCCACCGGGTCACACTCGCCAACAAGCTCCTCCGAGCGTGGTCAAATCATCCTAAACTTACTGCACGCGCATCTGAGGAAGCCCCACGCGCCGCCCAACCACAACCCCTGCCGTCCATTCCCCGCGCGGAGCAGCGCGTAGTGGTGTACTTCACGAGCCTGCGCGTGGTCCGCGGCACGTTCGAGGACTGCAAAACGGTGCGTTCTATTCTGCGCGGATTCCGCGTTGCGCTGGACGAGCGCGATGTTTCGATGGACTCGGGTTTTCTCGCGGAGCTCCGTCGGGTCGCGGGTCGCAAAACGGGTCTGACTCTGCCTCGCGTGTTCGTCAACGGAAGGTACGTGGGTGGGGCCGAGGAGGTCCGGTGGCTGCACGAGAATGGCGAGCTCAAGAAGCTCCTCGAAGGTCTGCCCGCAGCAGATTGTCATCTGCGCGCATGCCATGTGTGCGACGATCACAGGTTCCTGCTTTGCGGCGAATGTTCCGGTGCGCGCAAGGTATACGCGGAGAAAGGTGGGTTCAAGACGTGTACGGCGTGCAATGAGAGTGGCCTGATCAGGTGCATCACTTGTTCTTGCTAACCATGTGCACCTGCACCTCTTTCTCTCTCTCATGTTTCATGATGATCTTTTTCTCATCTCAGTGTGATTGAGAGGGAGTGGGACCCTAATTAATTATTAAAACTAAAAAAGGGGGGAAAAAAATAAAACATTTTTTTAAACATTTATATGTAGATTTGTGGATTATCTTATTCCATTTTATAGTCTTACGGGCTTGTAAGAAGTGTGTAGGCCCAATAGGTGTAGATGAATTGGATTTGAGTTTTCTGCCTCTGAATTTGGACTTTTTTTTTGCTAACTTAAACCATCTTGTTTAACTTGTCAATTCTTAATCATATTCTGTTTTTTCTTTCTTAATATGTTATTTTTTTAATCTTTGAATAGAGATCAAAACCAAGTTCATGTATGTAACATCTAATAAATTATGTCATCTTTATCGGTTTATTTTTCTCCTCAAAAGTATACAATTATTAGAAAAATGAGAAATGAATTATAAGTTCTAACCTAAGTTTGGGTTTATAGTGTGGAAAGGAAAGGAAAGAAATGGATGAAATAAAAGAAATAAGTGATTATCTTTGATTGGTGATAATCTATAATGCATATTTTTATTTTTACTTATTTGTGTGGTTTAGAAACTAAGAATAATGTAGCACTATGCTCCAAACTTCAAATGGGTCATTAGTCACCACTACTTGTCTCTTGTTATATTTTTATAAATTTTATTTTAATGTTGAAGTTATACAAGGGAAGATGTTTTTATATTCTTGTTTTTACATTTTATTTTCTCACAACTTTAAGATTTATTGAAATATTTTTTATTAATAAGATTAGGATCTTATATAGTACTTATTTGTTTAATTTTAAGATATGTTTTTTTGAAGTTGTTTATATAAAATTTGAGTTTTAAGTAAGGACCTTTCTTTGAGTTAGAGATGATGTGACTTTATTACAGTATTTATTTTTATTTAAATAGAGTGTTTGATCTTAAAATAGAAGTTAAAAGAGTTCAAAATTAATTAAAAATCTATAATCGTATTTTCCTCAAAACGTTTTCTGCTTATTGAAAAGTTATATAAGCGTGTATTTGTCTGTTATTTTATGTTTATGAATTAATTTAATAGGTCAATCTAACAAATTTCTATTAATAGTTAACAAATTTTAACTACAGATTAGCTTTTAGGTTCGATTTAGTTTATCAATTGTTCTGGACAAATATAGCCATGAAGTAAAAGCTTTAAAATATGAGTCTTTTTTATTTAATTTCAAATGCTAGTTGTAACTAATTAAAGTTTTTTTTTTAAAATTTTAATATTTTTTTAATTTGGTAAATAAATTGTGCATGACATTTCTTGTTCTAAAGAAATTACTTTTAGAAAACCCTAAAATGGCTTCTCCAATAGGAAAGAATTGCTTCAATTAATCCAAAACAACTTCCAAGCATATAATACTCGAAGTAACTTGATTTTGTAAAATTTATGTCCTTTTATTTTTTTTAATACTGTTAATTATTTAGAATTTTTAAGAACTCATTAAATTAATTGAGCCGGTGTCTAAACTTTAATATTCAATTAATAAAGTTGTAATTTTAAAACACCTAAAGCATAAAGATAACAAGATAAAAAAAGTTAATAGCAATATATTTAGTGTACGAATCTATTTGCAAATTAAACAAGTTTAATATATAAACGGACTAACTCTTTTAAATTTAATTGCATAAAAGTATAAAAAAAATTAGTTTTTTAAAATAATTTTAAAGTATAAATAATGATATAATTTTGTACTGGCATGTAAGCTATTCAGGTCATATTTTACAAAAAAAAAAAATTGAATTTTGTGGATGTAAAAAAGTAATGACATGTTTGTTGGTTCATCTAAAGCAGACTTGTGCTCGCTTGTTTAATGTACCACTCATCTCTGCAAATTGATCATAACCAAACAATGCAGATTAAAGGCAGAATATGAAAAAGTCTGAGCAAAGAGACTCTTTCTACAGGATTTCTAATTATTGACAACTTTCATGTTTTTTGAACCCACAAATTTGAATTTTTTAATTTCATTTCATTTAAAATTATCTCTTTATTTGTAAATATTAGAAACGTAAATGTCCAATTTTTTGTGATTAAAAGAGGGTTTTTGAAATTTTAAAACGGAGAAGTTTATTTTATTTTTTATTCTAAAAATATTTGCAAAGAAAAGAAACTTTTCTAAAAATTTCTCGTTCTTCTTTGGATAAAAAAATATTTAGTATTTATTTGAAAAAAAATGTAAGTTTTATTTATAAATTAAAATTAATTTATATCTACTAAAAAACTATTAATTAACCTTGTTTAAAAGTTAAATTCCATAACATAATTTTAATTTATTGAACATTTTAATTTTCACGTTTCACTTAAGCATTTTCTTTTTGTTTCTTACATTTTCCTTTTGATAGTGAATGACATCTAACTTATTCTCCACTTAAAGTAAATTTTTTGTCTTCGATCATTTTTTTTTATCTTCAATAAAATAATGAAAATAAGTTATATTATTCATTTCTTTTCTACTTTCTTTTCTTTGTTTCAAACTTGTCATTAAACTTGTAAGGTGTTTCTTCTGGTATCCCCAACAAATTTTTCCCTCTACTTCATTATTTTTAAAAAATACTATTTTTTATTTCTTTTATAAAGTTTTCATGTTAAATATCATTATGCAACTTGACATCTCAGTTAGGCTAACACTCAAAAAATAACAACAATCATTTGCTACCACATGGAAAAAATATTATTAAAAGAAAAAGAAAGAAAATACAAAAAAAAAATGTGGGGAATTAGGTCAAAACTTATATGTTAACAAAAATTATACATAAGTAGACTATACTTATTCATAAAACTGTTTTTAAAATGACTTATGGATTATTCTTTCTGAAATGTTTCTGGAACATACTTTTCCAAATACATTTTATGAATTATGAATTTACCATTCCGGATGTCAAAAAATGTGTTTCAAAAAGGATATTTTTGAATGGTTCTTTTGTCTTCCAGAAACACCTTTTGCTTACTAAATATCTCTTATTCCAGAATTGTCCTAAATTATAAAAAATAATTTAGGTATTTCGAAAAATAAATGAGTGTAGGAAAATAAATATAGAAATGCATGAAGAAACACCCAACTTGTAATTGTCCTTTGTTTTTTTGAAAGGATTAGGATCCCATAACTACACAATAGTATGTACTATTTCTGATTATGCAAGTGGTGAAATGAAATAATAGTGAAGAATGGTGCGGTAACTAGAAAAAACCAATGTTCCCATTTATTCTCATTCACAACTTGAAGATGGACAATTGCTTCCTGCACCCACCAACAAATTTAGACCCATGTCTAATTATTGACACGAAATAATCAAAATGTTTTCTGTAATTTTTAAATAGACGTGGGTGTAACTCAAAATGTACTAAGGATTTGATATCTTGAAAGTAAATTTTCACATTTTAGTTTATGAATTATGAATTTTTTTCCAAAATATATGTTTACAAATTTTACTTTTTGAATTTTTTTTCCAGAAATATATTTTTTTATATTTCAAAATTATTTTTTTAAAATAAGATTTTGGTTTTCTAATTTTATTATGTAATCTCATTTTTAAACACAAAAATTTATTCTTAATTTTTTTTCATAATGTATTTTTTAATTTCAAATTTTAGGAAGCAATTACCTTGAGATGTCGTCCTTCTTTACATGGAATTGGATGAGAATGGAAGACACGTGATCCAGATGATATTATTGTCATTTTTTTTTAACAATAAAAAGTTAGTACAAAGTTTAATATTTTAAGATTAAACTCTAGTGGAATTGATATGAATAAAATATACAAATTTTTAAATAAACATAATATCATCATTTTATAATTTTTAATGTTAAAATACAAAATAAAGTCCAAACCTAATACGTAATAATACTCAGTTTTAAATTTTAGCAAAATAAAACAATATTTACTAGCAGTAAGTTTCAATATAAAAATTGATAAAAATAATATAATGTAAAATTATAAGAATATAAATAAGTATATTATATATTTCATAAGAGAAATTAATGATAATTGATAACGTAATTATGCCTATTTGTAGTCACTATTAAATGCGTGTTCATTTATCTTAATATTTTATATTAAATTTTAGAATAAGTTCAAACCGATCTTTATACAAACATTTCTATTGATTTTAGACTGATTTCATTGGTTATTTATTCTTTATTGACCATAGACTCATCACAATAATAGTTTTCAATCATAACAATAAAACAAACAAGTCTAGAATATGATTTTTTTAAACTATTATTGTTGTATTATGAAGAAAAAAACATTCGAATGAAGATGATTATTTTTTTACTAGTACAAAATAGCTAAACAACGACTGAGAATAAGGACGGTTCAAAAAAACTTGTCGTAATAAGAAGCGCGGTGACATTTTTGTAAATTTTTTGAATTTGAAATGAGAAATAATAACGGTTATAGAGATAACCGTCATTAAAAATGGAGCTTAACACATATAATGACGGTTGGAACCCTGAACCGTCGTTATAAAACTAAAAAAATGAATGAAAATCCTCTCAGTTCGCGCTTGAACTCACTCATTTTCTCCTTCGCGCTCAAATTCTTCTCTTCTTCCCTTGAGCTTTCTCTTCTTCTCCATTGTCGTCTTCTAGCCTCTCATCTCTCCCTACAAAGTCGAGGAGCTTCCACCCCACATCTCCAAGCTCCCGAACACCTGCGTCTTCTTCTTTTCTCCATCGCGCAACTTCATCTTCTTCTCTCCACGCTCCGCGAGTGTCAATGCAGTAGGGACACCAGCAACAGCAACACCACCACCACCACCACCACCAACAACAACAACAACACCACCACCACCACCACCAACAACAACAACACCACCAACAAACAACAACACCACCACCACCAACAACAACACCACCAACAGCAACAACACCACCACCCACCTAAACCCTAAACCACTATACTAGTATAAAAGGTTATTATTTTTTTAACTTTAATTAATTTTATAATAAATATTTGCATGGTATGTATTGATTAGTTAGTAGTTTAGGGTAGTTTGTTTAAGGTATGTATCATCACTAAAAAGAAAGAAAGTAAGACTCGTTTGGTTTGTATAATTCATTAAAAATAGGTAGAAAGTGATTTTTGATCAAAATATATTTTTGCAGGAACTTCATTTAGTGTATATTTGATGGAAGAATCTTTAGATTGAATAGGATAGTGATAGATTTGGAGTTGTCAAAAATTAGTACGAAAAAACTTCAAACAGCCATAACTTTTGATAGAGAAGTCGGATGAAGACGTATAAAAAATGAAAGTTGTCCGAAATGAGGTAACGAAGCCCATTCCCCAAGGAGGACTGGGCCCACCAAAATTCCAAAAATCCATCATTTACTATTTTTTTTACTATTATTTAGGTGTTTTTTTACGTATTTTAAGGTTTTAGTTCTTACACTTATCAAAAAATTGAGGTTTTTCATAATGTTTTCTAGTATGTGTAAATTAGAGATTTATCAAACCATTATAATTACATTTAATTACATTCATATACATTACTCACAAATTTGTTATGTGTGTGTGTTCTAATATGAAATCTTATTATTTCAGTGTTTATTCAAGATGTAACATGTTGAATGGGGGGAGAAGTGCAAGTGCAAATGGAAATAAACTCATTTGGATGCGCCTTAAGGTAACTATATATAACACTTTAAAATGACATAAAACTTTTAGTATAGAACTTTTTGTATACTATCATAGTTAAATTATGATATTATTGCATTTGATATAGTATAAAATTTGATATGTTCTGGAAATTTGATTTTATGCAAGATTGGATAGATTATGTAATAAATAAATATTTTTTTTAAAAAAAACTTCACTTATAACGGCGGTTCCCCACTAGAACCGTCTTTAAAACTCCTCCCACAGCACTTACAACGATGGTTCCCCACTGGAACTGTCTTTAAAAGTGTCATTTCACCCATTTTTTAAATTTATTTTGCACGTTAGTGTGGGTTATAACGACGGTTCTAGAACCGTCGTTATAAGTGACTGATTTATAACGACACTCGCAATAACGACGGTTTGGGAACCGTCTTTATATGCCGTTTTTAACCGTCGTTAATGAATTATTTTATACTAGTGTTTACAGGTAACATAGGGTGTAGCATCACGGAATTGAAGGAAAAATAATATTATAATTAACATTTAATGCCTTAAATAATATTAAATTTAATAACTTAATTATTTTTTAAGTTTTTATAAAAACTAAAAAGTCCAAACATTTCATATTTTGGCTAAGATATATGAATTATGAATATAAGAGTTATTAAAATAATTCCAAATTTCCTTATTATAATAAGTTAAAAGTACCCATTCTCTTTGGAGAGAACTTAGATAAAGTGTATTCATTATTATAATAATGTCAAGATATAAAGTGTATATTCTCTTCGGACAAAACTTACATATAAAGTGTATTTGTATTTGTATTATTTTCATCATGTTTCTTCATCCAAATGATGAAAATGACTGTTCTTTCGAATAATAAATAAATAGATTTCATTAAATAATTATAATATTTTTTTATGTAAAAGATGCATATATTAAAACTCATATAACTTTTTCTCGAATATTCTTGGCTTTTCGTCTGTTATTTGGATTACTTTAGTTTGATAGGAATGTGGACCTACAAAAAAAAGTAGTGAACCTTGTGTAATATGTATTTTATTTTATTGAAATGAAAAAGTATTAGCACCTGAGATTTTTTTGGTTATCCTAATGAAGGAATCCGTATATAGTAAGATAAGGGAGAGTGTCAAATAAATGATAATGTGCATTATTAAGAAAATTAAAAAAAAAAAATGCGTGAGACATTGGATCCGTTTCTTCATGATTAGAAAAAAGTGTTTTAATGTTATAACTATCTAATGACTATTTCTTAAAAATTTCATATAAAAAACCAAGTTATATCTGTTTACAATAATAAAATTAAGTATTTTGAAAAATTAAACAATTGTTTGAGAAACGAAAGGTTTATTAGAGATATTTGCGAGTTTTTGGATTTTGTTTTTCAGATGTAATTTTCAAATAATATGTTTATAATAAAATAAAGATGAAATAGTTTTTAACTTATATTAAAAGATTGTAGATTCAGTCTTCTTGAAAAGTAGAACTCTTTACTATCATCATTAATTATATTCTCTTTTTACATTACTATTTAAGAGTAATTTTTAAAAAAACATAACTGTAGACATTAGCAATTAAATAAAATAATTTTTGAACATCTGTGAATTAGTTACTGGAGAGAAAAAATTGGTAGACAAATCGCAGAGACCCTTCTTCTGGAAAAGGAGATCAATAATTGAGGCACTTAAAAAGGTGGCACTTGCTTCCGACTTAAACAAGCTTCGGAAATGGCACATTGTAGTAATTACTTACTGCACTCCTGCCTCTTCAATTTTGACAAAAACACAAAGAAAGTACTTTTTCATTTCAAAATAATTGTAGTTTTAATTTTCGAGGAAGAAAAAAAAATTATTATTAAAATAATTGTACCAATGTAATTTTATTTATGTATTAGAGTTAAAAATGAAAGAAAGTGAAAGTGGCCCATCACCATCACTTTGAAGTTTTGTATCTCCATTATTAAAGATGCTATTCTTATTTAATGGTTGAATGCAGGAGAGAATGAACAACCAATAACACCATATCTCCCTCTGAGCTTCAATCTTAGAGGCTCCACATGCTTTGTCAGTGGTGAGCAGCACAACAGTGCCATGCAGCCCTTACTCACAGATGCATACACAGTGTTTGACAACTCATACTTCTTCATCAAAACCTTTTCAATTACAAGACATAGTCACTTTTTTTCTGCATATTTTCATCAGACTTTCTTCACATCAATTTCTAACTCTCTAGCTGCCTAAATAACAACAACAACAATAATAATGTCTGCTGAGAAAATTCAGAAGGGCTGGGCCAATGTTATAGAAGAAACATGTAAGATTATAATATCTATGTGTTTGGCAGCATTCTCTTGAAGAGCACAAACCAATCCAATGGCCAAAGTCCTTGTTTTCTTATAGGTTCTGCTTCCTCAAATGGAATCATGAAAGGGAAGGACCTATAAGCTGCACTGCTATATATTTAATTTATTTTCTCTGTGTAGGATAAGGACATTTTTTGTTAATACAAACACATTTGTAAAGACACTATAATTACGTTGCGTATTCAAACGAAGAAATGTAAAGTAAACGTAAGAAAAAGATATACACTTCTATATATTATTAGTGTTTAATGATTAAGTCACTCTAAGGGATATTCTAAAGACTAAAAAAAGATGTTTAATACTTCCGTTAACATCAACGTATTAATCTATGTTAAGGAATATCTTAGAGAACAAATTAACAGATTTGCTAAGGAATATAATATCCTAGCACACCTACACCCACCAAATACACGATAATCTCATAAATAAAAAAATTTAGCCATAAATATCCCTTCAAATATCAAAATCTCACAATAATATATTAATTAGAAGATACATGTAGTACATATTCTTTTTAAGCACTTTGAATAACTCTGAATATATATATATATATATATATATATATATATATTAAATATACTTAAAGTTTAAAAAAATATATTATATCCAACTTTTAATATATTATAGCTAGTAATTATTTAAAAATTGCTATATGTTTCTACTCTCACTAGTAAAACAATTTATTTCCATATCATACATCTATAGCAATAAACACATCTAACACATAACATATAAGGGTGAAATAATATAAACAAGATATAATATCATCATTATCATTGTCGTTATATCTTAATCATATAATCATAATCATGTCATCATCATACATATAAATATCAATATAAACTCATATTTAATCCATTATGTCATAATTAAGTGTAAGATTTTTTTTTAAAACTTTAAATTATGATAGATAAGTCTCACCAAAAAAAAGTTAATACTTAACATGTCTTACATTTATTATGTGTTATTTATTATGTGTTAGCAAGCCAAATATACACATACTATCATATCATATATAAGTTTCCTTTAGTTTTTTCACTACATCAAATCCTCTCAATATAACATATAACATTGAAACTATGATATGTCTCTTATAACAAAAATGTTATGTTTATCTACATTACCCAAAATATGATATTACATGAATACTCATACAAACCACTAAAAACCAAATCTTATATATATATATATATATATATATATATATACATGAATATTAACAATCAATTAGAAAACTTAAAAAGAGAATATAGAGAATTTAAAATTTAAAGAGATAAAATTTTATAATAAATGGAAAATAAAACATTCTTAATTTGTTTGTGATATTTAAAAAAATATTTATTTTCTATTTAATCTAAACTCTATTTTCTAAATTAAAAAAAATCTTACAATTTTCAATAACATTTGTCATCACACATATATTTCTTTTTTTAAAAAATAACAAAATACATTTATATATATATATATATGTGTGTATAATTCAAACATTTGATTCGATAAAATGTGCATTGTATATAAAATTATTAATTACTATATAATAATTAGTTTAAGTTATAGTGGCCTAATTTAAACTCTCTTAATATATTTTGGATAACTTTTATATGATATTCGAATGGTAATCCTTTTAAAAGCTTATGAGAACCATGTTTAGACAGGAAAGAATGTAAAAAAAATTAGAGTTCACTCTTCTATTTCCTATTTTTCCTTTTATTTATTTTATTGAGAAAAACTTCTTTTGTCAAGTATAGAAAGAGCATTTTGGTTAAGAAATTGTGTTAATTAGAAATAATATTTTTTTAATAAAATATTATATCACTTGAAGAAAATTATTAAATAAAAACTAATTTTAAAGACAAAAAATAATTAATTGTTATAGTGACTAAATTAGATACCATTTTTAAGACTAAAAAATTTTTGGTTTCTAAATTAGTTTTTATTATTGTTAAATAGTTTCTAAATTGATATCTAATTAGCAACCGATGTTTTAACTACTAATTATTTATATTCTAAATTTGATAGAAAAAACCTTAGTAGTTAATTAGATACCAATTTAGAAATCATTTAACAATAATAGAAACTAATTTAAAAAACAAAAAATTTTTTAGTCTCTAAAATGGTCTTTAATTTAGTCTATAACAACTAATTATTTTTTATCTTTAAAATTAAATTTTAATTAATATATTATATATATATATATATATATATATATATATATATATATATATATATATATATTTTCTCCCATTAACGCAAATGTTTGGATCCAGAACTTATGGATACAAACAAATTGATTATGGGATAATTATTTTAAAAAAAAGTAAAATTCGAAAACGTTTATCATAACACATTTTTATAAGTTACAATTTATAAAATTCTTTAATATATAATATCTCTGAAGAGAAATCTCTGAAGAGAAATCTCTGAACACCTATAGACGTGACTGAGTAACGGATAAACCTCAGCAACAGCCACAAAGTATCATTGACATGGATTCTCTTATCCATTCTATTACACCACGTTTTTCAAACCAAAAATTAATTAAAAAATATCACAATAAATAATCCTTCAAATTAATCGAATATTTTAAATTTTAAATTTTAAATATTGAAATATGTTAAATATAATTAAAAAGTTACGTAGGTACATAAAAATAAATAAACAAAAACTAATTTTAATTATAAAAAGTAATTTTCAAAAGTGTTTATTTGATTTGCGAGTGAGGGTGGCGCACGCGGAATGAGTCAGAACAGAAGCATTCCATTAACCCTATAAGTGAATAGGAAAGTGGGAATAAAGTAAAACCAAACATACCCTTAAATGACTAATAAAAGCTAATCATACATTCTCACGTGATAATTTAAAAGCATAAAGAAAAAAAAAAAAAAAAAAAAAGAGAAATAATCACGTTTGGCTTTGCTCTCTGCACCATCGCCAGATAATAAAGAAAGAAAGGGAACGGTGCTGCAACTGGTGGCCTGTGTATATAAAATATGGAAGATAATAACAAAACGTACCCACACCTTTTCATAACATGTTATATTTAAGATAGTGTAGTTAGATTAATCATAAATATTTTGAAGTTTGATCACTTTAATCACTAATTAATTAAGAGCAAAAGATGTTTAACCTTGATTTCAACTAATATGAGAGACTTTTAAATATATATCAAAAATAAAAAATAAAATAAATTGCATGACAGTAAAATAGGGGAAAAACTCATTGGCGTTGTTCAGAGATTTGATTTTTTTCAAATGATATTTTTCTTACATTTTCTTTTATTGTATTATATAATGTTAATGTAAAGAGAACTGCACTTTTTAATGTAATCATAGAAATATTATTGTTAAGTCTTAAAAACATATTTACAAATAATTTTAGATAAATTATAAATGTTTTATTCTTAATTAGTTTTTAGTTGGCAAGATATAATGGAGAAAAAGAAGAAAAATAATTTTAAATTTGTAAAGATATGAGAGAGAAATGAAACCTAGATAAAGAAAATCATATAGAGAAATGGAGAAGAAGAAGAAAAAGAAAGAAGAAAAGAAAAGGAATATATAGGACCTACATAACATATACCTCACATTTGGTTCATCACTCTTGTGTTCTCACGTTGCTCCACCTTCATGTTGAATGCCATTCTCAACTTTAAGATCATCGATCATTGTCACGCCCCTCATAGACATAAAAAAAATGTGATGGATCATTTTCTTAGAAAATATATATGTTCATTTAATAACTTTATATCAAAAATTGCTTACTTATACATCCAAAGTAAATTTCACCAACTTTTAAATGGTTTTTAGTTTAGTTAGGATAGTAGAAGTTATGAATAAACCTAATTAACGATGATTTTTCACATTTTTTTTATTTTCAAATTTTGGTTTGATTTCTAATTTTCAATCAAACCTTTTTTTTCAGATTTAGTTTTGATTTTCTTTAAAAAAATCAGAAAATACTAAAAATAAACCCTAACTTAATACAATCAAAACTAATCCTTTTAAAACATGCGAAATATATTATATTTTATAAATGAAAACCCATTCTATATCAATTTTAAATTATTAGTAATTAAACTTTTAATTTAACTCAATCTTACAAAATCACTTAAATTTTACATTCAGTTATATATTATAAAATATTTTTATATTTAATTGATCAATGATGAAATCTCTAATATAAATCAAAAAATATTTCTCATATAACATCTTACAAAGATTGGTCTCAAAGACAAACACACCATTACACCAATGATTCCCCCACATACTTGCATCTTCCACATACCCATCACAATTTAAGGTTACCTCCCCAATGGTGGAATCCACTTGATTAGCTTTTCTAATCTTCCACGAGGCTTTTAAAATGGGAAACTTGAGTGGTTTAAATCAACTCTTTACTTTTTGCTAGATGTTTCCTTCATTTATCTCTACACTTTCGACGTGTAAGTAGTGAACAAAAAAGAAAGTCCAAGTAATACACGTTATTCACTTTGCATGATATGCTTCTAGTTGGTTCAAGATTTGTCATCATTTGTTTCAATCAACACAAACTTTAGTCTTTGAAAATTTACATTTATGTCAATGTTAGTGTTTTTTCAAACAATAGAAATTAGTCTTTACTCATTTTATGACAATGCTAGCGTTGAAAATCTCAAGTTCACTAATGATAATACCCAAATTAAAATATATTATTAGGAAATAATATTTATTTTGTAGACTAATTTTATAAATATAAAACTGGACCTAAATCCAAATATTAACCTACTTATATAAAAAAAAAATAGTTACTTTCAGACAAATCCGATTAATCAAAATTTTCAAAACAACATTAATATTTTGACAAGGGAGCCATAAAAAACATACCTATTTTGACAAGTAATCATGTTAGTATAAAAGAAATAAATGTTTATAAAAGTACATAAAAAATACTTCCTTATAGACAAATCAATTAATCAAATTTGTTAGAAGAACATTGCCATCTTCACACCTCATTATAAGAAAGCAACTATTTTTCCTTTTTTAAAATTAAATTATCAATACATATTATTTAAGATAGAATATTAAAATAAATATTTTTGTCTTAATATTGTTAGACCATATTCATATGCTGTTGTTAAATTATTATTGTCATGATAATTTATTAAATGTTATATTAATTACTTTAAAAGTTATAATTAAAGTGATTAATCTTCATTGGTTCACAATGTAAGAAGATAAATTTAAACCACATGTGCATAAAAGTTAAAACATTTAGAAACTCGAGTCCCTTGAACAGACCAGCCATCACAGACTTTTCTTGGATAGATACAAAGAATTATTTTAAAAGGGCATTTTGTGTACACATTTTTAGAGGAAGAGAAGCCACTTTTGAACTCTCTGTGCCGTGTGTCTCCCACAGCAAACATAGAGACAGTATAATCTTGTAGTCACGAACACTGAAACATATATATATACACAAACAAGCTTGTTTTCATGTCCATGGCTGGTACTGAGCAGGGCGATAGATGCTCCTCCATCATCACCATACCCCTTCTGATCGATGAAAGAGTGCACCATGTGAATGGCTCAGATGAGGTGTTGGAGGCCAAAACTTGGGATCTGCACACATCTCATGAGTGTAACACATCCTTTTTCAAGACCTGCTTCAACCTGATTAATGCCCTCTCAGGTAATCTGCATGCCCTCTCTTTCTTTCTTGTCTTTCTTGGTTACACATGTACTCAAAAATGATTTTTTTTTATGAAAATTTGAATCTTGTTAGATTCAGTTTGGTTGGTTTCAGAACCATTGTTACCCTATATATGATGATATATATGCACTCTTTCTTGCTTTCTTTTTTTCTTCAGTTCTGGTCATTGGATAGAAGATCTTGCTGCTACATGAATGCCTTAAAAACTGATAATATTTGTTACAGTTTGTTATGGTTATTTTTCTAACAGTGAGGGAAAATGCTTCTTGGATCAAGACCTTTTTTCTGTCTAAAAATGTCTGAACATTTTAGACTTATTATACTATTGCCAACAACAAAAAAAAAAAAAAAAGACTTATAAAGTTTTGTTTTTGGAAGTTTTCAATCTGGGAAAAAAAATTATCAGATTCTGGGTTAGAAAGTTTTGCCCCTTTAACTACTTGACTTTAACAAGCTTGAGAATTGGTACATCTAAATAGACATTGTTTATGAAAAAAATTAAGAAATGATGAATTCAGCTTATTTTACATGGCTTTACTTTTAGTTTTTTTTTAATTAACAAAGATTAATTAAATTAAGTGTAGCATTTTAGTTGTTGAACTTGACTTTTTCTTAAAGTATAATTTTATTTGAAATATATTTTTAATCTTACTATGAGGTACTCTTTAAGTCAATTAATAAACATACATTTTAATGAATATATTAAAAGGCCTAAGTTATAGGCACTAAAATATATTTATTTTGGTACACATTATATTAAAAATCCAATAATACAATAAATTATAAACAATATTTTTTTATTTACTTAAATAGTGGTTGACTGATAAATTAAAAGAAATTAGTCTAAATTACTTTATTTTATTTTTGTAACCTAATGGTTGAATTATAAATTAAAAAAATTAGTCTAAATTACTTAATAACAAAGATTCAGTCAGATTAAGTTAATCTGAATTATGTCAGAAATTCTTATCCCTACTCATACATACATTATAGAGTATTAAATAGGGTTTTGATTTGGATATACTGTTATATTTTAAATTTTTATATACTATTAATTAATTATAAAAATTAAAATTGTATGATGTATAATAATTTATAACTGAAAAAAGTGAAAATTTATTAGCATACATTATATAGTTAGTTATTAAGTAATGTAGAAACCTTTCATACTATATATCATCTTAATTAATAAGTGTTGTATAAGTGAATTAAATGAAAATAAACATATTTATTATTCCAAGACATAAAATATTTGTATATAATAAATAGAAGAATTAACAAAAAAATATAATATTACAGAAAAATTAGAATAATTTTATTTTATGATATACCCATTCTGATTTTGACTTTTGTCCATACATGTAATATTCCTCTGTTCATTTAAGGATATAACACTGAAGCATTCACGTGACTTAATGAAATAGATGTTTCAGGGATACATAAAATGCTCATTTCCATCATCACTAAAGTTTGAAGTATGCTGCAGAGTGTGCAGTTACAAATCAAATGGCTCAAATTTTATGAGATTTAATTTTAAATATAAATTTATAATAAATTAAATGGATAGGATTTGTGAAGTTCCACTTGCAACTGCGACTATGAAAAACTCAGATGAATAGTTCATGTGGATTGGTTAACATTCAGAAGTTTGAATTTTTCTTATCATCAATATATTTTTTATGTTACTTATTTAATTGGAAAAACAAGTATTTATACAGAAAATTAATTAAATACACTGATAATATAATTTTTTTTTCAATATGAATAAATTATAATATTTTGCAACTCTGCTAACATTTCATAATTGGATGCTTGTAAGAATATATATTTATATTAGTATTATTAATGCTTTTTAAAATTAAATTGAAAAACAAATATATGAATTTTATTTCTTTTCGTGTGAGCAAATTACCTTTCATGTTAATTATAATAAACTAATAATATAATTATTTCTAAACTACTATTTAGCACATTGTATATGTATGATAAATTGACTCTTTATTAAATACTTTAAAGGTTACGTCTAAATAATTTTTATTGATTAATCGTGAAAGAAGTTATACTTATAATATATAAAAAAATTAATTTTTTTAATAAATTAATTTAACATATATCCATTTTTTGGGTACAAGAATTTACATCCACATGTAAATGTAAATTTTTTTTATGCATTGTCACGTGTTAATGAGTAAAAAGTATCGTAAAATAATTAAATCCAGTTAAATGTATGTGTAACAAAAATGTTTTATCTTGATAATATATATATATATATATATATATATAAATTATTTTTTAACTCATGAATTTAATTTAAAGACCCAGCGTATATAAAATTTTATAAATGTAATTTAAATCTATTGAAGTGTAAAAATATATTCTGATAAAATTATATGCTATTATATAATAAATTTATTTCTTTTATAACTATTATTTTGGAAATTATATTTAATTTTTATTGGTCAAGTAACACTCTTTACATCAATAATGATGAATACAAAGTAAAGCTCAATGTGTGTGTATTGCAGTGTAAAACTTTACATAGACATCCAAAAAAACTAAACCTTTACATTAGTCCTTCAATCAATGTTAATGAAATGCATCACTACAGAGACTAAATTTCATGAATGTGAATAATTTAAGGACTATTGAAGAAGAAGAGTGATATTTTATGAATTAAATTGTGATAATTTATTCAACCTTATATCAGTATGATTAATGCTGCTATGGTTTCAGGAGTTGGTATTATCTCCATGCCTTATGCACTGGCATCTGGGGGATGGTTAAGCATATCACTACTGTTTGTGATTGCCATTGCTTGCTGTTACACTGGCATGTTAGTCAAAAGATGCATGGACATGGACCCTGATATCAGGACCTTCCCTGACATAGGTCAACGTGCATTTGGATACAAGGGAAGGCTAATGGTATCAATTGCCATGAATTCTGAGCTTTATCTAGTTGTAACAGGGTTTCTGATTTTAGAAGGTGACAATCTTAACAAATTAGTACCAAATATCCAAGTCAATCTTGCAGGGGTAACAGTTGGTGGTGCAACAATTTTTACCATAATTGCTGCCCTTGTTATTCTGCCTAGTCTTTTGTTAGAGGATTTGAGCATGCTGTCTTATGTGTCTGCAAGTGGGGCTTTGGCTTCTTCCATCTTCCTCCTCTCTCTATTTTGGAATGGTACCATTGATGGCACTGGATTTCATGCAAAGGGAAAACTTGTCAGATTGAGTGGAATACCTGCTGCTGTCAGTTTGTATGCCTTCTGTTATAGTGCACATCCTATCCTTCCCACTCTCTACAATTCCATGAGAGACAAAAGTCAATTCTCCAGGGTAAGAGCACAACAACTTTGGTACTCTTGCATGATTTACATGATTTAGGGACTTCTGAAAGAGTTTCTTCAAAAATGAGTTTATTGACTTATAATGTGTTTGGATATCTTCCATGTAGCTTGGACATTGCTCACCAAAACAACTAATAATTGCTTTTGCGAGCATGGTTTGGAGTTGCTAAACCAAACACACTATCAATAACTTTTTTATTCATATCAGATGATCTAAAATTACTTTGAAATAACAACTGATGTGATGTTAAATAAATGTTCAAATGTTTTGTCTCACGTTGAGAAATTGATTTTAGGTTCAAGTAACTTTGTATAGTGTTTGCATCAGATAAAGTTTATAGAATTTTATTGCTAACTTGAATATGCAAATATATCATGTCACATCCAATAGCCTATGATTCTACATTCTAGATGTGATTTCTCACATGTCCAATGAGATTTTAAGAAACTAATTATAGTTATAGCTTCTCTATCCTAAAGATGATTACATACTCTTCAATTGTTTCCACATTCATATGGTTCCTTAACATGGATTAGTGCTGCTTCATTCTCATGATTTGGATTGCTAGATAGTTAACAACAGTTTGTATTCCTCTGTTTATGCAGGTTCTATCTGTGTGCTTTTCAGTATGCACTCTTGGTTATGCAGCAGCAGGTGTTTTGGGGTACTTAATGTTTGGACAAGAGGTTGAATCACAGGTGACTTTGAACCTACCAACAAGCAAGTTCAGTTCACATGTGGCTATATTCACCACCTTGGTCAATCCTATAACCAAATATGCATTGATGCTTACTCCAGTGATAAATGCTGTTAAAAACAAGATTTCATGGCATTACAACAAAAGATTCACACACACTCTTGTTAGTGCCTCCATTCTCATTAGCTCTCTAATTGTAGCTGTGGCTGTACCCTTGTTTGGGTATCTCATGTCACTGATTGGGGCATTGCTAAGTGTGTCCGCTTCAATTTTAGTACCATCAGTGTGCTACTTGAAGATTTCAGGAGCATACAAGACATTTGGGTCTGAAATGATCATCAACTATTCAATAATAGTATTGGGGGTTAGTATTGCTGTTGTGGGTACTTATACATCTCTTGTAGATATAGTTCATAACTTGTAAGTGTTAGTGGATTGAATGGTTCATTTTGGAAGCTGCTATAATTGAAGCTGCTTTGTTTCTTTGTGCTTGAGTATGTAAAGACGTACTTTTTTCAATACTCAGACAACTTTTATCCACATTTTTGTGAGGCATAATCTTTGTCGGATACATCTTTTTGTCATTTGAACATGTTTGAGAGATTATTTTGTTGCAGAGTGTGTTTTTTTGAATGAGGTAACATGATGTTTCGGCCCCCATTTAATGCAAGGGAAGAAAATGGATCGAACTGAAAATCATGCTTGTTTCTTGTGTTTGGAGTCGCTTGACTGTAAGAAAGGTTATTGATAGTTTCTATTGCTTGATTGTAAGATAATTGGACAAATTTCAAGAGTAACTTTATGATACTATTTGCTGCATATTTTGCTATATTTCAAAAATATTAAATTTTTATTTTAATAATTAAATTATTTTTAGTGACTATTAAAACAAATATTTGGTTTAGTTTGATCAATTAGATTTAGTATCATCTCATCCTTTTAGGCAGTTTGAAGATTTTTTTTATTATAAATAGTAGAATTAGAGAAGAGTTTTGGTGTGACAGTTTCTCTTCCTATTTTTTTTTTTCTCTTTTTAATTTTGTTGGGTTACTCATTTTACAAAATTTGTGAGTCCTAAATCCTAAATAGTTCACTACAATAATCCAGTTAATTAACTTCTAAAATTTAGAATCGACTTTTACACGATGATAATGTGGATTAGACAAATACTAAACTCTGATTACAAAGTTAAAAATAAAAATAATTTAAATATATTTTAGTTAGAAATATTTTAATTGATACTAATTTAATAAAATTTAAAAGTTAACATTATTTACTATTAAAATCAATTTAACCTTTGCCAACTCATAGTTTTTTAAATTAATTATATTTTATCTGTATAGTTGATTAAGTAAATTCTAATAAATAAAATAAATTTATTTTAAAGATTTATTGAATTAACATCAACTAAATCGATTCTAATTTTATTTAAATGAAAATATTTTTACTTTTATTTTTCTCTTTTTAAATTTTAAAATTTAAATATATTTCATTGTATAAGTTAAGTAATTTCTCAATAACTCTCTCATTTTCTACTATAAAAAAAGGTAAAACCACAATTTCATACACGACTGAGTAATTAAAGTGCAAATATAGTAAAAGTTGTAATTGTAATTGTGAAGAATGTATGTGATGACTTAACATGGACGATTGCTTTTGTTTTGATAAGTTTTAATCTAAAATAAATTTAGCCAACTCTAACAAACATGAGTTTAAGAATCTATTTCTTTTTTTATCGTTTTTATTAGTTTCTATAAATACCTACCCAAACCAATCCATTATTAATGTAATTAATTTGGTTTAGAATGAGTCAAAAATTTAAACCAAATATAAATCAATTAAAATGGATTAATTCAAATTTTATGTTCTTCTAAACCTATCTAATTCAACCTCGGGCGACACTCTTATAAAATTATATTTTTTTATCTTAAATACTTTTTCATTAGTGAGAAATGATTTTTTATAAGCATATCAATTTTAAAATAAATTGATACCAAATGGATAGTAAAGTAGTGTTTTATGCTATAAATTTGCATGTTGAAACTTTATTTATATTTTAATTTTTTTTAACATTTTTTCTCAGGAATGATTTAAATATAAGTCCCATGATTACATAGAATTTTTTAACCACTATAATTGGTGTTATAGATTTTGTATTTATTATATTATATATATATATATATATATATATATATATATTATACATTTTGTTTCAGGAAGCATTTAAGGATGAAAAAGTAGAACGGATCGTAATTCGTTGAGAAAAATATTAATAAAGTAAAACGGATCGTGCGAACTGATTCACAATTCACTAAAAAAAAAAATGTAAAACAAACTATTTATTTCAACTCGGCTTAAACTTGTCCTATATATCATACATATTTCTTCTAAACTCAGTACTAAATTTAAGTGTATTTAATTTTTTTTTCTAATCAAAATTTGAGTTTATTTTGATAAGTTGCATACTCCCTGTCCCAAACTTTTCTATATTTTTTTTTCCCTTTTATCTCATAATAAATTATTATTATTATTTTCTTTTTAGAAGGTTTTTACACATATAAGAAAAAATAACCAATAAAAGAAAATATTAAAATTAATTTTATCATCATTAATTTGATATTCTATAAATTAATTAGTGTGGTTTGTCCTTTACGGGGATAAAGGCAAACAAGCTTGAAGAGGTTCTCTTTAAAAGAAAAATGGTGGTTCTTAGAGTTTTATTAAATATTATGACTATTTGTATTACTATAATAATGATTAGTAAGAATAAAATTTCAAAATTCGTTAATAATAAAAGTTAATTTTGTGAATTAGTAGTATTTTTTTTGAAAAATTTAACTAAATTGTTTTTATTAGTGTGTGTAATTATGTTAGAAATACATTATAAGTTAAAATATACATAAAAAAACATTTTTTTTATGATTGTTGTGAAATAGAAAGTATATTACTTTAATTATATTCTTATAATATCAGAGTTATTAAAAAAATATATACTCTGAATCATAAGGGCGGTCATAGATTGAATTTTAGAAAATTCAATTCAAATCGATCACAATCTAAATCCAAATATTTGATCATATTCTAAATCTAAATCTATATCTTCTATAAAACCAGTTTGGATCTTTAATGAATCCAAATATTAAATGGATTTTAAATCTAAATCTATATTTTTATAAAAAAAGTTAAATTAAATTTAAAATTTATATTTATATTTTTTTTAAAAAGTGAACATAATATTAATATAGTTATATGTAAAAAAGTTTAATATTATAAATATATTAAATAAATATAATAAAATTATAATTTAATAATACCAAAATTTAAAGATAACATATTACATAAATTCTTAACATTCAAATATACCTATAATACTTTAATTAATTTTGGATTTATTTTTTAAAAAAATTAAAACCTTTAAATGTTCATTTAAATTTGATTAATGAATTTTTTTAAAAAAATTCAGTTGAATTACTTTTCTTTAGTTGATGAAACTTGAAATTTTGACTTTTGAAATTATGTGTGAATCTCTATAAAAACGTAATATGGTTGTAATTGCCTTTTATATATATATATATATATGTATGAATATTAAACTTACATAAAAGCATGCACTGTACTAAAAATAATAACATAGAAATGGCACTGTGATGTTGAAAGGAAAAGCAAATATATATGTGGAAAAGGAAAAATAATTGCTGCTATAGAATCTGAGTAAAAGTAATCCGTAATGGGAAGAGACGAAAATTAATCCAGAACGTGGTTAGTTTAAACAAATAAAATTTGAATTTTCCATTTTTTAAATCTGTATAATTAAAATAAAAATTTGATCTGAAATGGTATAAAATGTAGATTAAAGTAAAAACCAGATTTTAGATAAATGAATTTTTAATGAATCAGAGCAATGTAAAAAATAGAGTAATTTAGTCCAATCAGATTTTTTCTCACCCTTTTACTTAATCATTTGTTTTTTGGGAGAACAAAAGTAATAGATAGATGGGGAGAAACTAATTAATATAAAAATATTGTAAAATATTTTTTATGGAATATATATATTTCTTGGTAATAGTATAAAATTTGAAATATTAATTATATAATTTTTTTAATTTTAAGTTAAAACCTCAAATGAATATGAAGAAGAAATTTAACTTTTAACTTTTAACTGCGTTACTTTTTATTTTATTAATTTGTTCTCCCTATTAATAGATTGTTTAATAAAATCTTCCTACTTTTAAGATTAAAAAAATTTGGTTATATTCATTTACCTAATTTATCCAATTAAGAAAAAAAATTAACTTAATAAATAAAATATAAATTTATTTAAAATTTATTTTTTATAAATTTTTTAAATAAAATTTTATGTGGACTGGCCCACCCACAGATTAACTTACATGATGTTTGCCTACCCTCTAATATGCATCATCTTCAAATCATTTACCGTTCATTCATTTCCCACAAACCCCTCTAAGATCTCTCCACCACCATAACTTGTATTTTACATTTCCATTATCATTCAAATTCTTCCACATATTTGGATTGTAAAATATCCTTCCACAATCCTTTTTTATCTAATACCCCTAATCTCCATTTTTCATAAGTGTGTCCACATTTCCATTTTTTCGCAAGATGTACGTTCTTACATGTACATATTCACCTACTTTTTCAATAGAACTTAGATAGTATCTAATGGCCACCAACAACATATTACCTTTATCATTGAGTCATAATTACACATTTAAAAAAGAAAAGATATAAGTCATCTTTTTTTTTTTTCATAGGCAAATGTCAAATTAAGTACTATGCATAAAAAATGCCCAAGGTTAAAAAGTAAGTTAAACTTATCTAAAAAAAACAGAAACAACTAAAACAACTTATGACCAAATGAAAACATGATTATTTAACAAAAAAGTCATGTCTAGAAGGTGACACAAAGAGATTAGAGTACTAAAGGATCACTTTTGTTGACATGAAAATGATTATTGTTTCTATAAAGGAAAATTCCATAATCGAAAAACTGCCTACAATGACCATTAACAGCTAGGTTGTCTGAAGAAACTAGACACCAATGTAAGTATGCACATCACACCAGCGGTACACAAAGTTATATGAACTCAATACAATTATGCAAATCATCTAGTTAATCATGGGGGGATGGGTGTGAAATATACAAGGAACTATCTTAACTAACGACTTATGTTCTCTCACAGGATTCTGGCCTAAAAATGAACGTCATGTTGAAGCATAAAACACATGCATAACTCCTTAATTTTGTATGGGTTAACATATAAGTGTTGATGTGAGAGTATTGTAATAGTTATGATTTTGGATTGTATTTTAGGACAGGTTTTCAATGTTGGGCATATGTACACGACAAGTGATTTTTGAGGAATTTTTTTTTTTCATACGTTTTTATGTATAGATGAACAATGTATACAGGTTGGAACATCTATAAATATCCTATTTAATTTATTTTTTTTTATAATAAAAAAATGTTTTGGTTAATTGGTTGCCTAGCTTATACAAGATTACATTGATTCTGATGTATTTTGGGAAAAAGCTCCATTGTTTTGGCAAATATTAATTCTTTTTTACCAATAAATGAAATATTTAACAAAAAATAATAATACATGAATATCTATTCCGAGAGATCAGCTATGGATGAATTTAAACTCAAACAAATTAAAAACAGGTTATTGAACAAGTTTAACTAGCCATACTATTAAACTCTGTCTAATTTGTTCGAGTCTTCAATTTATTACTACATGAGTTACGAATTGAAGCATAAATATTCATTAAAAATTAATCAATAATAATGACAATTAAAATTCGTTATCATGTCAAAAATATAATGATTTAAACACGTATCATGTAAAACCGTTAAAAAATCATTTGTGAATTGACAGAAATATAGTAGAAGAGCAAACTTTATAACCTTTTTAAAAGTTGAAGATATCACAACAAAACAAATCATTAAATAAAAATTAATTTTTTTATAAAAAATTAATTAATATATTAGTTAAATTAGATATTATTTTAAAAATTAAAAAAATTATTAATTTTTAAATTAATTTCTATTATTAATAAATAATTTTTAAAATTGGATGTTTCGGAATTGATGAAATACTTATCATAATTATTATGGAAAAATCAAGTTTAAGATTACTCATATTTTTCATGAAGAGAATGTGTGTGCTGATAAGTTGACTAATTTAGAATTTATTCATAGAGAATCTTTTCATTGGTATAATAAGCTTTCATCTAGTCTATTCTTAGAATTTTTTATGAATTTACCTATGTATCGTTTTTGTTAGCATATGAGTTTTGATCTAATCCTCCCATATTTTTGTATTTTTTTTTCTTTTTTAATAATAATTTTTTTCATGTGATAGAAGACGATTATTGTTACTTGAGGTGTCAGCCTAACTGAGATGTTAGGTTGCATAGTGATGCCTAACATGAAAACTTTTATTTAAAAAAAAAATTTAAATTGATATCTAATTAACTAACCAATGTTTTTGTTATCAAATTTAGAATCTAAATAATTGATAGTTAAAATTTTAGTAATTAATTAATACTAATTTAGAAACTATTTATCAATAGAAACTAATTTAAAAATTAATAATTTTTTTAATGTCCAAAATACTATATAATTTAATCAATATAACAACTAATTATTTTTAATCTCTAAAATTGATTTTTAATTAATGATTTTCTAGTAATAATTTTGAATTACATAATAATTATAAAGGATAACATTTCATCTTTCAAATATTTAACACAATATACATAAATTCTGAGTTTGAGAATTTAAACTGAAATATTTCCTTCTCAGTTAGACTCGTTCCTTTTACCAGCAACTAAAAAATTTGTGTTGTTAAGAAACATAAACTCATTTTTACCAGCAACTAAAAAATTTGTATTGTTGAGAAATATACAAGAAGTGCATAATTACATCAGAAGTAAAAACGCAGAAACATAAATCTCATTGAATGATGATTAAAACAAATTAAAAAAAAAAAATCTCATTGAATCAGTAGTCTACATAGTAGAAATAATATACGTCGACAAAAGATGTTAGGGTTCTAGTCCCATGTGCATGTACGCATCCGAATAATTTCTTTGACCGTTCGTAGTTGACAGTGATCGATCGACAGTACAACGTTATACCATCTAGTTTTTTGTTTACTTGGATCCTCAGACCGACAATGTTCTTATTAAAATATTTATATCATATATAGTGAAGAAATATGAAAAGAAGAAAAATATGATATAAAGATGTTTTTTTTAGTATAAACAGCATTACTCTTATACGAGGATCAAGATTATTGCATTATTTGTAATTATATTCGATACTCTTAGTTTTTATAACTCAATCTTGAGTTATTCTTATTCATATGAATTGTACAATAAAATATAAGAGATTTGTAGTGGGGATGTATATACTGAGAGATATTATTTTAGAGAGTAAATAATGAGTTAAATATATTTGGCGTTCACATATGAAATTAATTTTTTTATTATAATATAAAATTAATTTTTAATTTTATTTAAATTTTAGATTATTTAAGTAATTATAATATGGAAATAATTAAATGATTTTATATTTAAAATAATTGTTAATTTTTTTAGAAATTGTTAATTTTTGTCAAGATTTATTGTTATTTTGATTATAGAATGATGTTTATTATAACTATTTTTAATGAGTTAATAAAATGGAATTTTAAATTAAATCAATTTCACATGCGAAATAATTTATTTCAATTATTTTCATATTACAACTGATCTAAATTTCCACTAAAAAAAATTATTAATTAAAAATTAGTTTTAAAGAAATAAAATAACTACCAACTATTTAGATTATAAATTTGGTAATAAAAACTTTTGCTAACTAATTAGATACTATTTAACAATAATATAAACTAATTTAGAAATCAAAACTTTTTTTAGTCTCTAAAATATCTCTAATTTAATCAATATAATAACTAATTATTTTTAATTTTTAAAATTAATTTCTATTTAATAATTTTTTTTAATATTTAAACAAAAATAAAAATTAATTTTATATTATAATACAGAAAAAAAAAACATATTTAATCCGTAAGTAATATAAAAGTGATTTTGGTATCATTTCACCACATGAAGAAGATCACTCCATCACAGTAATTTTTTTTAATAGTAACGTTTGATAATCTTCACAAAATAATTATAGAAAAATAGAATGATGGGTGAGAAAAACAATTTCGAGAAGTCACTTTCATTGAAATATTTCAAAACACTTAGATCAAAAAGGAAAAACTATACTTTCACATTGATTAGACTTCTATATAAACATGATTTGATAGTTTTAAAAAAATACATATATAATAAATAGTAAATTTATAATTAAATAATATGAAATTTTCACTTAAAAAATGTTATCCAGCAATACTAGTGTTTTTTGTTCATTAACTTTTATTTCTCTTATGTAAAATTATTATTAAATGAAGTGAAACCGGTGATTTTGTAACTAAGATTGTGATAAGAATATGAGAAGTTCATATATAGCATCAACTTTTTCTAATAATTTTTTATTAAATTTTACTTATTTATTACCTGAACCAGAGTTTTATTTAAGACGCAGTGTTGAATTTCTGATTAATGTCTATAAACAAAATGAATATATATAAATGAAAAAGTATTTAACTAAAATCAAATAAAAAAAAATGTACTTGGGAAGGAAGGAGACACAAAAGTCCTTTTATAGTGTGGAAGGATAGCTTCTCTGGTGGCTCTGCATGCTGAATTTCACATAGGTAGGGCATAATGTAGAAGATGAAAATGATGCTCCAAAACACAAAGTATTTTGTATATATCCAAAAAGTATTTTTAATTCTGAATTTTCAAAAAACTTCTTAAATATAAAATTTATTATTTATAACTACCAGAAAGTGGGGAAAGATCACAAAAAATAAGATTTTGGTATAATATTTTAATTATATTTATTTTATTTACAAAATTCAAAGTTAGTATTTTACTAGAAAGATTTAAATTCATTCTCCAACTTACAAATTTATTTTCTACCTCTGTCTAAAGTTATAGATATTAGAAGCATATAACATTATAGTAAATTGATTTTATATTGGTTTCATTAATAGGAAAAGTAATAATAAAAATATAAATTAGAATATAATGCGAGCACTTCAACTTAAAACCTTAAATTTTATATTATTTAAAAATAAAATTATTAATATCATATTTTAATAATAGTTTGTGATTTTATTGATGTAGGTTAATATTGCGTAAATATTTTTCATTTATATTTAATTAAAAATATTAATTTTATCTTTTATGAAATAAAAATGAGACGTGTAGAATAAGATGACAAGGAGAAAATATTTGGTTAGTTATTTTGTCGATTATCTTTAAAATATTTTACTGATATATATACTAAAGTCTGAGTTACAGATTCTGAGTTCAGAAAGAGAAAGAGAAGCATGGGTGGTGAAGAGGGTAGTAGATGCTCCTCCATCACTATACCCCTTCTTGTGAGTGATGAAAAAGTGCAACAAGTAAATGATTCTGAGGTGTTGAAGGCCAAAACTTGTAATCATCTGCACACATCTAATGTGGCTAACACCTCTATTTTTAAGACTTCCTTCCATCTCATTAATGCTCTCTCAGGTAATTCTCTTTTTTCATGTCTTTCACACTCATTACACATAACACGCATACACAATATACGCATACACAATACACACACACACACACACACATATATATATTACTTGTAAGTCTTTCTTCATTCTCAAACGAAGAAAACGAACATATATAAAGATGAAAAATCAAATACAAAATTTCCCTTGTGAAATACCTGATTCAAATAATTATTTGAGGACCAAGGGGGAATGGGACAGATTTTCATGCTCACTTCTTCAACCTGTTATAAAAATAAAAATTGATCAATACTTCTCTCTTTTCAAGATGAGTTAAAAAAATCTTTCTAACTATTTATATAGTTATTATCATGAAGAAGATCTATTAACAAAATATATGGTTCTATGGTTGGTTTCAGGAGCGGGTACACTGTCCATGCCTTATGCACTAGCATGTGGGGGATGGTTAAGCATATTGTTATTCTTTGTGATTGCCATCACTTGCACTTACACTGGCATATTGGTCAAGAGATGTATGGATATGGACACTGATGTGAAGATGTTTCGAGACATAGGTCAACGTGCATTTGGAGACAAGGGTAGACTAATAGTGTCCATTGCCATGAATGGTGAGATCTATCTAGCTGTAACAGGTTTCTTGATTTTGGAGGGTGACAATCTCAACAAATTACTACCAAACATGCAAGTTAACCTTGCAGGGTTAACAATTGGTGGCACAACACTTTTCACCATAATTGCTGCCATTATTATTTTGCCTAGTGTTTTGTTAGAGGACTTGAGCATGTTATCTTATCTCTCTGCTTGTGGGATTTTATCTTCTTCCATTTTCCTCCTCTCTCTATTATGGAATGGCACCATTGATGGCACAGGATTTCATGCAAAGGGAACACTCTTCCAATTCAGTGGAATACCTGCTGCTGTCAGTTTATATACCTTTTGTTATAGTGCTCATCCAATCATTCCCAGTCTCTACATTTCCAATAGAAATAAAACTCAGTTCTCTAAAGTAAGTGCAAACCAATTTCTATTGTTTTGTATGACTTAGAGAAACATTTAAACTTGAATAGTTGTTTGTTCTCCCTTTTCATGATATGAAATCCACCTTTTTTTTGCAGGTCCTAATTGCATCTTTTGTAGCATGCACTCTTTTTTATGCAGCAGTGGCTGTTTTGGGATACTTAATGTTTGGAGAAGATGTGAAATCACAGGTAACTTTGAACCTCCCAAGAGGCAAGTTCAGTTCATATGTTGCAATATACACTACCTTGATCAATCCTATAACCAAATATGCATTGAACCTTTCTCCAACCATCATTGCTATAAGAAATAATATTTCATGGAAATACAGCAAAAGGTTCACACATATGCTTGTTGGAACCTCTTTGCTCATTAGCACTCTTATTGTAGCCGTGGCCATTCCCTTATTTGGATCCATTATCTCTCTTGCTGGGGCATTACTAAGTGTTTTCGTTTCAATTTTAGTACCATCAGTGTGCTACTTGAAGATTTCAGGAGCTTACAAGAGATTCGGGTGTGAAATGATAATCAACTCTATAATTATAGTGATTGGGGTTCTTATTGCTGTTGTGGGTACTTGCTCATCACTTGTGGATATAGTTCAGAATTTGTAATGTCATGTGAAAACTTTGTTTCGGTGAGATTATCTTGTTGTCGTTTTTTTGAACATGTTTTAAGAGGTTATTTTGTTGTCAGAGAAGTGTTTCCCTAAAGGTGGTGGGGGTGTGTGATGATATTTATGCCCCTTTTTGATGAGGGGAAGAGATGACAAAGAGTTAAAATACACTATTCTTTCACGATATATAGTTGCTTCAATTTTTGTGCACGTTCAGATTCATAATTGGATAAAAAGAGAGAAAGAAAATGTTGTATAAAATATATTATAAAAACTTGGTATGAAGTAACATAACTCAATTGGTTTTAAAGAAGAAAGAAGTGGATCAAGTACACTACTCTCTCTATTCTATATATCAATAATTATAGTTATACTAATAACAACATTTTGATGTATGTATGTTTGTGTATTGAAGACACTTATAGAATATGACATATTAACGAAGTGTCTAATTGAATAAATATTTTTTAGGTCTTTGACTATTTTAATATATTTCAATATTATCTTAAAAAAAATTATAATAATTTTTTAAAAATTTAAATTTATTGTATACATTTTTATTATTATTATAAAAATAAAAAGTAGATACTTTCAAACTAAACAAGAAATTTTTGTAAAAAAAAATTGTCATACTTATTTATATAAATTTTAATTTTTAATTTATATAATTCATAATAATATATTATATAGATGTTTTCATATTTTATATTTTAAAAATTACAAGTATTAAAGTTCCGAATGTATCTACATAGATAACAATAAATTATATGAAAATTAGTTGAATATAATTATGATCGAATGGTCATATTTTAATTTTAGTATACTGCAGTGTAGTCAAGTACACCTTGATGGTTGAATAAGTATCACAAAATGCAACTAAAATATCCCTTCTCTGACTTTTGACTGTGCATTATTGTTGGTTGTCTTAATCCTAGATTTTCTCCTTTAGCACCTCAACTTTGTACCTCCAATCTGTATCATAAGTTTGGATTTAACTCTGTCTCCATTCTTCAATTTTTGGCTTGTTTTTCATCATAAGATAGTTCTTTTTGTCACCTTCACTCCCACCATGGTACCTGCAATGCCTTCTAAACAGCTCTAGACTTACAAGTCTGAGAAGTAGTTATGTGAATCCAACAAAGCTTGTCCAGTCAAAAGGACCCCTAAAACAGCAAGCAAACAAGCACAGGCACTACCTCCTATCAGTAGCAGTACTCTGCCAGTAAGCATCTGGACAACTCCTTTATCCCTGCTGATAGCCAATGTTGGCCTCAAAACTTAGAAACTTTGTTGAAGGCTAATGTTACCGGTTTAGTTGGAGTCCCCTAGAAGTTTCAGTGTGGTGCTATGTGCCTATCCTGAAAATGAAATCGCTCATCTTTCCAGCCTAGAATCTTTTTCCACACTAGTATAGTGGTTTTTGTTGAATTGTTAACGCATATAGGTTATTTAGATATGTATGTTAAAAGATTGTTTCAAGATTTGGATCTGTTTCTCCACGTTTGGAGATTTTGGTGTAACACAAATTTAGAAATTCAACTAACTTTTATTTTTGTCGATTAACTCTAGTATCTTCTTCTATTTTAGTCGCTAATTATTTAAAACTTTTACTAGATTTCTTAATTTTATAAAATATATTATTCAATAAAATAACATTCACTTTCATCTTCAGCGACCAATTAAAGATCAAGATAAATAATATTTTGTAAAAATAGAAATTAGGTGAATGTTTTGTAAACTAATGATTTTTTTTACCAAACTAGTATTATTTTATTTTATTTTGTCTAAATAGGTAAACTTTTAAAAATTACATTTTTATGTGTAGTTTTTTTTTGAAGTATTTTTAAATGCCCAAATTCTATTTTTATATATATGTTTTTTTCATTTTAATATTTTTCTTAATTCTTAAAATTTTTCAATTTGTTCCTCTAGTAGATAGAAGCATAGTTTTTTTATTTTGAAATATTTTATTGTAATTTGATTAAGTGATTAAAATTTAAATATTGAAATATTATTATATTTTTTTTCAAAATATTTATATATATATACTTTTAAAAAAATTAAAATCGTATTAAAGAAACAAAACCTCAAAATAAAAAATCTATATTTAAATTAAAATTTAAGAAACAAAAAAAATTAAAAAGTTAAAAAAGTTCTAATTTTAATTTTAATTTATTAACCAAGTTATTGAAAATTACCTCAAAACAAAAAAAAAATGTTTATGTAAAAATTTAAAAAGCATAAATATTAAAATTTCTGAAATTTTGGATATATATGTTTGGTATATAGTATTTGTTGATAAAAAAAGTTTGTAGAGAAATGAAAAAAAAATTGCATAGAGTATTTTGAAAGAGTATATTATTACTTTTAAATTTAATGTTGCAGAAAACAATTGAAAATTGGTCTATTTTAGAGTGACTGCATGCTTATTACAATATAAATTAAATTTTTTAAATAATAGATAAAAAAATATAGAGGATTTAATTATAATAGCAAACTATTTTTCAGTCACTCATTTTAAAATATAAAACCAAATTAAAATTTAAATTTCAAAATCTACGGCTAAAAATATTTTTCATGTGATGACAAATAATTATTGTTACTTGAGAGGTGTCAATCTAACTAGATGGCAAGTTATATAGTGATACTTAACAAGAAAACTTTTTATAAAATAAATAAAAAAATTTTGAAAAAATATGTTGTTAATAATGATGATTGATTTTGGTTGTTAGCTATGCCAGTGTAGCACCTCATATAGTGTAAAATATAAATTGTAAATAATATATCCTTTATTTCAATTATTATGATTATAATAATATATATTAAGATGTAAATTTTAAGTGTAATTTAGTGAAATTTATATTTATTTATGAATTATAAAATATTTTTATTTTTAATTAATATGAGATTTTTAATGTATAAAGTAATATTTGTATTTACTTATATATTATAAAACAAAATTTTATTTTTAATTTATTTGAGATCTTCAACGAATTAATAATAATAATAAAAAAATCATAGTAAACATGAATGTTTTCAACATTAACCTATTTTAATTAAAGTCTCCAAGTTATAGCTAATATCTTGTATATTCATTATATTGTTATAATGAAATTATCATCTTTCTCAACATTATTTTTTTTCCTAAACGTAGCTAGTTCTTTGTGATTGGATGATTTAAATATAGTCATAGTACATTGCTTTTTATTAAATGGACGAGCTTAATAAATTAAGATATCACTCTTGTATTAATGAATGATATGAATGTTAGGAAGATTAACTATTACTTAAAAAAAATTACTAAATATAAATTAATTTTAAAAACTAAAAATAATTAATTGTTATAGATACTATTTTAGAGATTAAAAAAAAATTAATTATTATGAATTATATGTGAATATTTATTAGTTGTTTGTTAGTTAAAAAAAATTGTCTATACTGTTTTTATGTATTCACAGTTGAAATATTTTGTAAATATTTTATTTATTTATTATTTATTAATAAATTTTAATATTATTAAAAGTGAATTTTCAAATTTAACTCAATCTAATAAGTGATAATATATTTATGGATGTGATCTAATAAAATATTATCATACAAGATCAACAAACTCTTATTAATATAAATTTAATTAATTTAATTTTAAACTTAACTTAATTTTATAAAATAGTTTAATAAAATAAAATAAAATAGATTTGCAGATAATATTTAATCGATATAAAATTTTTAACAAATTTTAATAACTAATGATCAACTCTGCATTATGTTGTGAATATATATATATATATATATATATATATATATATATATATATTTTTTTTATTTATTTATTTTAGAACAGTTGATTAAGGAGGTTGTCTTGTCCATTTGCTTGTAAAGGATACGAACTTCTTCTTTTTTATCAGCTTTAGGTTATCAACACTATAATTAATTAATTAAACCATGCTCCACCTACAAATTTTCATGTTATTGTATTTTATGGCTCTCACCAAAAGTGCACGTGTTATAACTTATTCATTTATTAGTTCCAGATTGTATTAGTACTTTGAATTTGAGTCCAAGTTTTAGTTATCCACAACTACATTAAATATTTCGTTGGAAAATTTTACTGTTAATAATAGCTTTATTTGGATAGAACATATTTTTTTTTTCATTATTAAAAAATTACATATGTTAAAATTTGTATTCTCTTTGAACTCAAATACAATAAAAGAAGTAATTATATATGATAAACCTAAGTATAAGTAAATATTATTGATTTCGTCTTATTATTAATGGTATATATTTTTGTTTTCTCTAACTTTTGTTTACGTGTCAACTTTTAATTACGTATACTTTAGAGAGAGAAAAACATTTTAAAATTAAAATTAATGAAATTAAATATCATTAACTAATTTGATTAATTATTTTTCTTAATTTGAGTTTATCAAATAGGATTTTTTTCAGGAAACTAAAGTAATTCTTTTTCCAATTTATCAAAATAGTTAGTTTTTTAAAAAATCATTGAATGAGTAAGTTCTGTTTAAGAAACACTGCATCAAGATAAGAAGAAGCTGTCCTTTCAAACCACATTTTTTATATTAAAATAGAAATTATACACAACTTTATTTTTTAGTTTTTTTACCTTTAATAAAATTATATAATTTTTTATCGATAAATAAAATTGAAATATTTAAGAAATACTTCAAAATTTTAATAGAGAAAATAGTAGGCTATATTATATTTCATAACTCTCCGAGAAATCTAAAAAAACATGGGCCAAGTGAGATTTTGAAAGAGCAAGAGGATGTATTAACAACTTCTAAAATAAACTAAAATAAAAAGAATTTAGAAAATAAAGTCGTACATTTGAGTATAGGACTTTATCAAAAATAAAAAATAAAAAAATCAAATTTTTGTAATCAAAACACTACTTTATACTTTAATGTAGAAATAATGTTTTAAAATTACGATTTCTTATTTGAAGTCATATATCTCAATTTAGTTATTTTTTGTAATTTTTAAAAAATTGTCTATTTTGCTAAATTAAATTTTTTATCACACTTTAATAAAAAAAACTATCAATTATTTTCTGTATATAGAAACATATAAAATACGGTCCATTTAATCCTGGAAAAAAATGGCATCTCCACCTTCATTTAGAGGTTAATTATAGCTTAATTACTCAAAGTTAATTTACATGGTGGAGCATCAATTTCATGGTAATTCTGATGTCATTGTGAAGATGGCTCTTCGGCATTAAAGAAAGTTGAATTGTTTTAATGTTCACAAGTTATTACATGTCATATGTTTGCCCAAAAATATTAAAACAACATTCATTAATTAAAAGCTAGTGGATAAGTTTGATAATAAAAAAAAAAAACTTATAAAAGAAAAAAATATAAAACTGAAATCTGAAAAGAAAACTTTTAAATATTTATTACTCACTACAAACGTGCAGATTCATAAAATCTCAAATATTCTCAAATAATTAATGCTCAAGTAATTTCTTGTTTTTGCCTATTACAGTATCTTCTAATATTTGAACAAAAATATGCAGAAAGAGGCAAATAATAGATGATGTTCATCGTTTTCTGGGGTCACATTCAGAGAAGATTGGATTTCGTTCTCCTTATTCTTATTGTTTTCCCTTTATGATGGAATGCTACACTCACGCACCCAACCCCAACATCTTCTTTTTCACTCCATCACTTTTTATTTGCCCTAATTCTCCATGTTCCACTCGTGGATCATAAACACAACATTTCGTTTAGGGCAAAAATTAACTACCTAACTACTCCTTTTTCATATTTTAAAAAATTCATCCACAACTTTAAATCCACACATTTTGCTACCATGATTAATGCTTATCATCTATATATGTAAGTCCGAAAAATATTAAACACTATATTTATGATTCCTAAAATTCATTTTAGAGTAGATAAATAGTTTTTATTTTATTTTTCAGTATCATAAACATATATTACTTGAGAAAGATCAACTAATTAAACACATAAGCTATTAATAAATATAACATGAGATAAATAATAGGAGGGATCAAAACAAAATTTTAAATTTTTGATAAATGAAAATAATTTCTTATAAAAAATATTTGTCTATAAACTAAAATTTATTTAAGTTATGAATGATATGTATGGTATAAACAATGTTGGTTTGGCTACTTTATAATTGCAAGATTATGTGAATTACTACAATATTATAAAACTTTATAATAAAGTTGAAAGGTTTATGTCTCTAGGTATAGACTTGTAGAAGAAGGGTGTTGATGGTCCAACTCAACACTTGAAAAATTAGATACCAAGTTAGCCATCACTGTAAAAGTTAGGCTTATAACATCTATGGCATGCTTGTGTACAAATTTTCAAAATTGGCTCATGTATGAGTGACGTATAAGCAGTCAATTTTCGTACGTAGAAAATTTCGTATAAGTAGACGATTTTCTGAATAATATAATACCATTAACTATAATTATAAGAAAGGTAAGACTTGGTGCAAGGGAAAAAGGCAAAGAAAAAAAAAAACGCGTGAGATTAAAATTTGAGCAAAAGTCAATGCTAAATATATGTTTTTTTAATCTTTAGCTTAATAATGATTGTGTAGCTTTTGAAACTTCAAAAATAATTGATAAACATGAATATTTTTAAAACTTCAAATATTTTTATGCCGATAAAAAAATATATGAATATTTTATTAGTTTGAATCCGTAAACCTATATTACTTTTGTGCTGTTTTTTTTTTTCTTAAAAAAAAAGTCACACTACTGCTATGAATTTTATAACACTATTCTACTGGGAAAAAAATGAACTAACGCATAAAGTTGGTTTAGTCTAGAGTACATTTGTATGTATAATTTTCAAGAGTCGAATTTAATTTGACAGATATTTAAAAGAATTATACTTTGTCTAACCTAATCCGGCTCTAATTTGAATTAGTGGTGAACCGGATTAATTCATAAGTTTAATCTTTTTTTATATTCTAATCTAACACTCTCTATTAATTAGCTGTGGATTTTTAGTTAATGTCAAATGTTAATTTTGTATAGTATAATTAGTTGAAGATATAATAGATATACAACATATTTACTCTAATTTTCTTATTTTATGTGAAGATCTTTTGTCATCTCAATAAGTGATGTACCTCGAGTATTATTGGCAAACAATGTAGTAATTTGATATTACTAATTTCCGTTTTCGATGAGTTGGGAATTATACTAACAAAATAAAAGTTTTTTTTTTTTCATTACAAATGAAACTAAAGATTGTATAAAAAAAAAATAAAAAATAAAAACTTTTTGTATTAAAAAAATAAGAACTTATGCTAAACATAATATTAGTTCATAAACAGAAGACATTATAGATTGCTAATGCTGTCAACATGATTTTTAGTTTGAATAAAGTCAATGTATTTCTGAATCCATTTTATAGACCTTTTCTAATTACCATGTTATTTATTTTTCCATCTTGATAGTTAGCTAAACTTAAATATCTTAGAATTTTAGTTTGTTTAACTTTTACCACTCAGTTTTATTATTATACTAGTATCTTTAACACTCTGAAAATTTTCCTGTTTTCTATATTTAAAAAGCGGATTAGCCTTGATTTATTGGATTGAATTTTTTATTAAATATTTATTTGACTTTATATAAAATAATTTCAAAATTTGAAAGGTTAAAAAAATTAAAACATATATTAATTAATAAGACTAATACAAAATAATTAAGTAAAAAATTAAAAATATTTAAAAAATAGTTGACATTACGCTTAAAAGATAAATGATTAATCAACCAAGGATAATGTAAAATCACTTTTTTCCAATTAGGTTGACACAAACAATAATGTGAGCAAACTTTCTCAATATTTGTTACTTTTATATTTATCTTTTGTGTATTTTATGTAACATATATTACTTATCATACTTATTACCTTTCTTTCGTTCTTCTTAAGGTGTTTAGCTTGTTAAACATTCATGTGTGAGTCTATCTCTCTCCCTATTAATTCACAATTTGATTTTTCCTATTTTTAAATAGATGTCTTTTTATTTTAAAATATGTACAATTTTTTCTAATTTTTACTTTTGTTTATTTTTTATATTTTAATCAATTAAACTACTTTTTAATAATTATTTAAATAAATATATTAATTTTGGAGTTCAATTGAACAGAATAAATATAAGAAACAAAACATATGAAAAATTAAAGATTATATATTTTTTTTTAAATAGGAAATCATGTGTTTTTACTTAAAATGAAAGACCTAGTGTTATAGTTTAAAATATATATATATATATATATATATATATATATATATATTTTGTGAAATTAAAAATCACATTAATTATCTTTTCCTAATTATATATTTATATTTTTTAATTATTAAATAATTTACACATGCATATATTGTGTGAAGGGAAAGGAAATAGGGAATTTCATGTGACTATTTTATTAGAATAAAAGAACTATTGTATGTTTTTATTCTTACAAATAAATAACTTAAAAAATAAAAAACATTCTAAAGTGAACGATGCATTTATAAAAAAGAAGAAGAAAAATAAATATAAGAGCAACACGTGCTTTTGTATAGAAGGTGATGGGTAAAGGTTGAGCGTAGTTTGTATAAATAGAATAGATGCGTTTACGACTTCTCCAACTCAATGCACCAAACGGTGAACAAATCCACGGTGCCGTCATACACTACTTGTTCGCCGCGAAAAGCCAAACGCTGATTCGTAAGACATAAGAAGCCGTTTTATCGGACTCTGTCTGTTTTCCCCCCAAACACTCCCTCTGTTTCCTCCATTCCATTTTCATCATTTCGTTAACATTCTTGCGTCGGTGACGGTGAGTTTCATCAATCATTTTGTTCTCCACGCACTCTTTCTCTCTCTCTCTCTCTCTCTCTCTCTCTCTCTCTCTCTATATATATATATATATATATATATATAGTTTGAGAAGAATAAAGTGAACTTAGAAGATCATTAAGTAATTTATTGTTTCAGAATAGGATGGAAGAACGGTGGAGGTTCATGACTTGGTTGAAGCTATTACGCGTGCTGGTGGCGTTGGTGTCTCTGCTATTCTCGTTCACCATGGAACCTGTTCGGTGTTCCACTCTCAACTCAGAAGGTGACTCTAAATCTGAATGCACTATCGCCCTAATCATTGCTAATCTTGATTCTTAAGGTTGTTGCATTTTTTTTAAAGGAAAAAATTTATTTATTTTTCTCTCATTTCCATTTTACAACTTTTTATAATAATTAACTATTATGTTTTGTTAATAAAAATTAATATTAAAAAAATGGAAATAAAATAATAATATATTTGGTTGTGTAAAGAAAGTGAAAAAAAAATTGAGTGTTAAAGTATTTTTTTAATGTTGTTGTTTCCAAGATTCATGAGATGGGTTTTGGATTATATTTTATTGGAAAATTATTCTTTTGATAACCTATAGAGTTTTGGATTATAACCTACAGAGTTTTATAAAAATTTTGATACGAAGAATTTAGAAATAAATGTATATAATAAAAGATATATTTATAATTAAATGGTATGAAAAATATTAAAATAATAATATTATTGTTTATAAAATGGATGTAGAAAAGAAAGTACTCGTCAATGTATCAAAGGTTCATTTTTAGGTGAAGTACTTTTTCTCTTTCCATTTTTTTCTTTTTCCAGTCTGTTTCTTTAAAGTTTAAATGGAGAAACCATTAGAAAGTCTTCTGTATAAACTCTTAAAAAATACCAAAATATTAAGTTGATTATGTATAAATGGAAATTATATATATATATATATATATATATATATATATATGGCCATAACTGTCTAATGGTTTCTCTTTGAAGTCTTCTTTTAAGATCAAATTATATTTTTGCCTGTTTTTTATATTAAAAAGTTAATTTTAGGTTATTTGTTAACTTGAGTTAACAGAAATATTTTAATGGATAAAATGAAGCTTATTTTTTTAACTTTTGAGATTAATTTAAAAAAAGGTAAAATCGAATTAACCTTAAGTACCCTATTTTTAGTTGAAAAGATTATTTTTTATAATTTACATGATTATGATTAAGATTAAGATTAAGATTAAAGATCCGAATAAATTAAGAAAAATAGTTTTTGTAGAAGTTTTTTACATGGCTAATCAATTAAAAAAATGTTACTTTTTTATAGTAATTGTATTAAGAGTTAGACTTGGTCTTTTATTACTTGATATTACACATATACTAGAAAAAAAATAATTTGGAATAGTTTCAAAAACTACAAGAACGGCTTTCAAATATTCTACTTTTGAAGAAACTAAGAAAAAAAAAATTCACAGAGTGAACATGTGTGCAGGGTTGGTTCTGCAAAAGATGAGGGAGAAAGTGGTGAGAGATCCATTGGGTGGTTTATGGAGTTGGAATAGAGGAGTGGTTGATCACTGTTCCTGGTTTGGAGTAGAGTGCTCCCATGGCAATGTTGTATCCTTGTATGCAACCTCTTACCTTTTCTCTTCATATCAATTCGGATAACTTGGTAAAACTGTAGCATTGATTAGAGGATAATGAAAAACATTTCAAGAGAATTATATCTGAACCAAAGCTTCATACGACAACTTAGTTCAATTTAAATTTTAGAAAATTACTTTAATTTTTTAATTTTTCACAGTACTTTCTAAGAACATGCATGCTATAGAAAAAATGGTACTTAATTTCTACTGTGTGAAAACTTATTAAAATTAGTCAACACTTACAATATCTTGAATTAAGTGGCTATAGAAATATACATGTTTATTTCCAGTACCTGCATCAAGAGTTATTCATCTCGCAGGAACTTGAAAGATCTATGTCTCCACGGAACACTAGCACCTGAAATTGGAAAGCTAGTTCACATAAAATCAATGTAAGAACATATGTACCTGCCAAAATTAACTATGACTAAATATTAGGAATATTTCAACAATCCTTGGAATCACTATGCAGTATTTTGCGCAACAACCATTTCCATGGAGAAATCCCTAAGGAAATACTACAATTAGAGGAGCTAGAAATTCTTGACTTAGGATATAACAACTTCAGTGGACCATTTCCATCTGAAGAACTTGGCAGCAATCCATCCTTGATTACCCTGTAAGTTGAAACTTTCATGCAAAAAATGTATTTTATTCATGTATATCTTTTCTGAACTTCTGTCGATAAATTATCAAATTTGTACTGCAGTTTATTGGACAACAATGACCATCTTGCTTACTTAACTCCGGAATTGTATAAGCTCGAGACATTTTCTACTGGTGCTACCTCTAGAGAAGCATGTGTTACCAAATCAAATATCAGGTAAGCTAGCAATCATAGAAGGTTGCAGATTTCGCATCAACAAGACTAGTCCTGTGCCAGTGGCTGAATTAAACTTTGCTTTTGCTTTTGCTTTACATAGCTTCTATATACAGCATGGATTTTATATATGATTCTTTTCTTTTCTTGTAAGTCTAATATAGTGATGATTAGGTGTCATCATCATGCTGTTGGGTACTTGATGCATAAGATTATGTTTAAAATTGCCTGCTTGTGACAGGCACATTGGCCAACATGGGGACACAGCACAAATAAGGAAACTTCTCCAAGCAGCAAATGGTGCTGAGAGGGGTGATGATGACAAAGACACTCTTTCACCATCACCTTTGCCCTCTACACTATCACCACTTTCAGAGCCTTTCTCACCATCACCATCACCATCAGAGAGTCGCTCAGATTCTCCAACATCTTCAGAACTATCCCCCTCACCATCTCCATCTCTCTCCATTTTCTTTTTCTCTCTTTCACCCTCACCTTCACATGTGCCAGCACCAACTCCAGAGATATCACCTCCAGCAAATCCACCTATGCCGTCCAATTGGGTTTCAATGCCTTCTCCTCCTTCTCCTGCCTCATCTGCAAACACATCAAACACAAACCAGCACAATGTGATTATATGGTCCACAGTTGGGGGCTTCTCCTTGATTTTGGTGTCAGCCATTGTTTTTCTTTTCTTCAGAAGTAACAAGGTTGTCACTGTAAAACCTTGGGCCACAGGGTTGAGTGGCCAGCTTCAGAAAGCATTTTTAACAGGTAATCGGTGCTCATATTTACTTTACTTACATCATTGAGCAGCTCAGCTAAAGATTTCAAACTGAAAAATGCTTGTTAACTACTAACAATAAAGTTTATGTTCTAGTATTTCCATCCTTTACAAGTACTTTGTTATTTGAAATGGGGTACTCATTGAGCATGTATTGATTCAGGTGTTCCAAGTCTGAAAAGAACAGAACTCGAAGTAGCTTGTGAGTATTTCAGCAACATTATTGGTTCACTGCCTGATGGGACTATTTATAAGGGGACTCTCTCCAGTGGAGTTGAGATAGCTGTAGTATCCTCTGCAGTGACTTTATCCCAAAACTGGTCCAAAAAACTGGAAACTCAATTCCGAAAGAAGGTATGCAGGCAACAAAGGTAGAAAATGTGCCACACTTGCCTGGTTTTAGTTCTCAACCTTTTCCTTTTCATGATTTCAGATAGCGATGTTGTCAAGAATTAACCACAAAAATTTTGTGAATCTAATTGGATATTGTGAAGAGAATAAGCCATTCACAAGGATGATGGTTTTTGAGTATGCTCCAAATGGAACTCTATTTGAGCATCTACACAGTGAGTGCTGTTTTGTTCAAAATTTACTTGCATGGTTATATAAACGAGCATGTGCTTTAAGAATCATCGCAACTTAACATGCATCTTTTATGGTGTATCTTTCTCATATTACTTGATACTTTGTTAGAAGTTATTAACATGGCTTATCATCAATTTCTTATTGATCAGTTCTATGACACATTGAAAGTTTTTTGAGTTTATGTACTAGCAATTAGATTTGTGTTGATAGCATTCATGCACGTCTTGCAGTTAGAGAAGCAGAAAGACTAGACTGGGGAATGAGAATAAGGATAGCTATGGGAATAGCTTACTGTCTGGAGCACATGCATCAGCTGACACCACCCATTGCCTATAAAAATATACTATCTTCCTCTATATATCTAACTGAAGATTATGCTGCTAAATTATCAGACCTCAGTTTCTGGACTGACATAGTCTCTACAAAGAAGAGTTCTGAAGCATCACAGCTCTTAGAAACTGCTCCAGAATATATCAAGGCCAATGTTTACAGCTTTGGAGTACTATTGTTTGAATTGATTACAGGAAGAATTCCCTTTGCAGTGGAGAATGGCTTATTTGAAGATTGGGCAGCAGAGTATCTAAAGGGACAACCCTTGAGAGACGTGGTGGATTCAAACCTGAACCCTCTGCAAGCAAATGAAATCGAGAAATGGGAAGAAGTGATTAACAGCTGTGTAGATCCTGATCCAGAAAAACGACCAACTATGAGGGAGGTTACTTCTAAGTTGAAGGAAATCACCACCATAGGACCTGATGGAGCAACTCCAAAAGCATCTCCTCTTTGGTGGGCAGAAATAGAAATTATGTCCACTGACTTAAGTTCAGACGTGAATCCATAACTCCAAATGAAAAATATTTCTTTCGGGATAACAATCCGAGCAACAACTCTGAATTTGGAGTTTGATGCCATTTTTTAATTTTTATTTTCGCAGTTATGTTTTAGATTCTTGTTCTTTTGAAGCTAACTGAAGTAGGATGAACAGAAGAAACAACTTTTGTCTTAGTAGAACAATTTAATTTTGTAAATAGCTAAGGAATGAATCTGTTTTTATGCTTGTATAAATCAATTTTGCTTTTCTTTAGTGTGAAAAAGGCCTGGTGCAAGATAACTATGTTAGTTTGTAATGAGAAAGAAACAAGTCCCACTTTTTTTTCATATGAAGACAAATTCAAGACTTCAAGGAGTTGCTTTTCTCTAAAGTATTATCCGTGGAAAATATTATAGTTATGCCACCTAAGATAAGATATAGAAGGATACGAAAAGTAATATTATCTCATCTTTTCCATTGGGTATTCTTAGTGTACCTAATGTACTAAGTACTATGGACCATGGAGAACAACAAACCGAGAAGATGGTTTCAATGGAACCTTTAGTGTGCACCCTCCCATTTGTTCTGTCACGTTCTTTCAAAAGGGACATGTGAATTTCCCAGTTGCAAGGTGTACTACTTTCAAAGAAGGAAAAAGTGATTATTCGTTCTTTCTTCCTCGTTTGTCAAAAAAGGCAGGAAACAAGTGGTATGAACCTCTTTAAAACCCTGTAAACCGTACAAGAGGATGTTTAAATAGTGAGACAAATTCTATTAATATGACTCACAGATATACATATCAAATCAACTGATTTACCATTCTGAAATTCTTGTGATTTACACCTGAATCATCCTCACTATTCGATAATATAACACATAATAACTTAGTGTCATTTGTCCATCTTTTTCTTCGTCCATTCAAATTGTATCGCTTCTTGCTTTTGTTTCCACAATCTATATCCTCCATCCCTTTCTATCTTTGTTTTTAGATGATTGTTCCGAGATTTCTGATGTAAAATATCAATCATTTGGAAATTCTCTATTCCCCATCAGTTGTCTAATCAAGACCTCCACATTTTATCCTTCTGATGCTCACATACTGAAACATTAAAAGTTCAACTTTCGTATCCTTCGATATAGATCAAGTGTGCCTGCATGGTTTGGGTCTAAGCAAAGAGCAGCCTGACAGTCTTGTAGAGCAGACGATAGGTCCCCCATTGACTCATAAAATGCTGCTCGTAGGTGAAGCATTTGCATGTCAGGCTTGAATTTTATGGCCTTGCTGAGTTCTTCTACTGCTTCAGTTTCCTTTTGCTCATCCATCATCACTGGTCATACGTGTGAGAGGTTTGAAAAATATGAGGTTGGAAAATGGTAGAAATGGAAGAAACTGAATTTACTTAGAGAAAATTATTTCTGTTTCAATTTCTGTTTTCACTTTTAATAAAAAGATTTTGAATACCAAAGCAAGGACAGTAGATAAATTGTCCTTTAGGAATTCAGATTCTATAAACTTGTTAATTTATCTGCATGATAATGTCCAAACTTCTTAAGTAGTAATCTAAATACAGATAATTAAATTGAATGTGGTTAATTGGTGGACTCAAATTACAGTTAGGAGAGTGAGCAATAAGAGAAAGTACCTGCTGCTCTATATCTATATGGATAGGTTCTTAAAGGATCAAGTTGAGTTGCAACATCAAGATCAACCTTTGCCATCTCACGGTCACAGTATTCTGATCTTTTCTCATATGCTGAGGCATTGCTCTCTGCCTTCTCAATTAGCCTGGTCATCTCATCATATGCAGCTTTTCTTTGATTTTTCTGATGATAAACGCGTGCTAGACCTTGATGAGCTCTTGTGTGCCTAATTGCAAGTGCACTCTTGTAGCATTCTTTTGCAAGCTCAAGCTTACCACAATCCACATAAATACTCCCCAAGTTATTCAATGCCTGCAAAATATTGCACAAGACAATCCAATAACTGCACAACACTCACTTCACTTGCAATAGAGATAGTGTTAGTATAAGAGATCACTGACTTGTCCTTTGCGAAGACCGTCTGAAGGACATTTAAGTGCTTCTTTTAGAAGCTGAATAACGTATGAAGAAGATTCAGGATCCAGAGTTGTATCTGCCAACACATATGCTTTTAGAAAAAAAGCTTCAAATGATCTCTGAATTGCAATGGATCTGTCAGCCCTCGCCAAAGCTTCTTCGCGATAGCCAGTGTCATATAGGATCCATCCTTCATAAATTAGCCTCTCTTGCATTGAGCTAGAGTGGTTTCTGGCCCACCGCAAGCTGCACATTGCAGCCTTTTGACAGTTTAATCTGTGAATTTCATACACGTGAGGATTTCTCTTGACATTACAAATATAACTAATTTGACTACTGAAAATAGCTACATTGTAACAATGTTGTGGACATTTCACAATGTAATAAGCTAGTCAAATTGAAACATTCAGATCAGACTCTAGTCCTAAGGATCCTTGACAACGTGACAATAAACACACAGAATTGAAAGTCATAGAGGAGATATTTGTAGTTCAGTTATACATATACTAACCTCAATAGGAGTAGAGACTGACGAAACTCTAGAAGGCTCTTTCCAGGCTCATTCTCTAGCATCTGATGTATAATAGCCAAAGAACCAATATCATCTACACAAGACCATTGCTGGTATAACTGCATCCAGCAATCAGCCTGACTCTTCTGCTGAACTCCACGGTTTAGAAGTTGGAGCAAGTATTCCCCTTTGATCTTCCCATGTGAAGTTATGTAATTTGGTTCAATGGTTAGCATTGCCCGAATATCTCTCATTGCACTGTCATAATCCTCAAGTGCAACATTCAACCACGCTCTCAATTCTAGGCAATCAGGGGAGAGTTTAAATCCAATAAACTTATCTAGCTCTGTAATCCCTTCCTTTATCTGCTTCTCCTCCACCTTTGCTAGTGCTCTATATTTATATGGAAATGAAAGGGAGGGATCCAATTCTGTTGCAACATCTAAATCAAAACTCTTTTCCTTTCCCATATTGTATAGTGCACGCTCCTGATACATCCACCCAGCTGGTTTATACTCAAATATGAGAGAACTAATTAACTTATAGGCTGAATATGGTTGGCCCTGCTTGTACTTAGTCCTGGCCACCCCAGCCAATGAATAAACATGACCCTCCTGGACTGCTACCTCAAAACAGTGCTGAGCCTCTTTGTATTCTTTCCTTTCAAGTAATACACACCCCAATTGGTGAAATGCTAGGGCTGTCTGCCATCTTTCTGTAGCACACTCTCCCATTCTCTCCAGCAACATCACTGTTGTTTTAGACACCAAGCTTTCCTCCATTGCCACCTGGCTCAGGAAGTAGTACAATAAGAAAGAGGCACACCCCACATTGGCTAACCTTTCCTGTGCCTCAGAGCTACAAAGTATTTTTGCCACCTTTGGATTATACAGAGAATTTGGAAGCTCCCTGAGAAACACTTGTAAGCAAGCCACTACAAGAAGGGTGGCTCTCTCTTCCAATCCATACTCAATAAGCACCAATGCATCTTCAACATTCACAACAATTGAAGCCAAATGGGCTTCACAGGCAGAACTCATCTCCTCACAACAAAATCTATTGGCAAAGGACAGAAGCTCCAAAACTGTCATTGGGCAGAAGAGGTCCAATCTTTTGATCCTGCTGTAAAACTCCACCGCCCTCATTCCCTTTGGACATATCCCATTTCCCGAGAAATCAATCTTGCTCATTTTGGACTCAGCAAAGCCACCATAGAGCATAGCATTAAAAGGGTCTGAAAGAGCAGCTATCCTGCACCTGACGCAACTGATTTCTTCACTCCCAACACAAAACAGAACATCACTTTCCTCATCTGACTCACACACACTCTCAGTACAGGTTTCCTGATTTAGCTCTTGTTGACACTGGCAGTGATCATTAACTGAACAAGGACGAAATCCGGGTTCCAAATTCTTCTTTGGACACTCAAGAACATAACCACCACAATCCATTGAACACAGACCAAAAAGCTCATCATCCCTCCTCTCAAACCTCAACCATGCTGATAACACAACCTTGGAGAGCACATCCACAGCATTTTGGCATGCTGTCCTGAGACATCTTCTAAGTATTTTCTGATCACCATGGCCGCGCAAGAGAGAGCACTGTTCCACACACATTACTGCTTTGTTGGACTGTGAACAAAACTCCATGCGCTGATAGAATTCTGATAAGGTCTCCACAAGATTTATGGGCTTAAAGTGAGGTTCTATGGATGGTTCAATGGTGTCGGTGGAAGGGAGGTGAAGAGGAAGCAGGTTTGCAAATAATAAGGCTGAATTGTTGTTGGTGCTGGATTTGGTTTTTGACCATGATGGTATTATGCTTCGGTTCCTGTTAAGATTGTTGTGAGGTTTGGTTTTGCTGCTATTGCCACATATTGGTTCCGAGCCTTTGTTGCTATTGCCGCCGTTTGTTTCTGATGAATTAGAACTGAGAGCATGAACTTGAATGCTCTTGAAACGTTCGGTGATCTTGAGCCCACGCATCTCTGATGAATTGTATGTACTTTGGTTTCAACGCCTTTAGCTCAAGTTCTGAGCTTTGAATAAACACAAACATTGGGTGCGATCCTTTAAGTAAAGGAACTTCATTGCTATTTTGTAATTTTGTACTTGCAGGCTTGGAGCTACATGGACAGAAAGAGAGAGGTGAGTTTGTAGGTTACAGAGTTTTAGGCTCCAAGAAGAAAAGGAATGGTATTTGTTGATGGTAGATGGGTGATGATGAAGAGCAATGGCCTAAACTGAATTTGCCATCTCCTTTTTTTCTAAAAAGGATTGGAATTTTCTGGCTTTGGATAATGTATGTTTTTAGAATCGGAATAGGACTCAACACATTAATACACACTGAATGAATGACAAGGTTGGTGTCTTTGTGGTGTAAATAAACAAAGTTAGCAACTAGTAGTTCAATTTCTAGGTGTGATCAGGTGAAGCTGCTATGCTCAAACCAGTGTCATTAACTGACTCCACTTGTGACTTCACACACAAAAGAGAGAGAGAGAGAGAGAGAATCACATAGTTACAGATCCTTGAGAAGAACCACTCCAATTTGGGACACCAGCATGCTAATCTGGTCAACTGGTTCCATGATCATTTTTCCTTTTCTTTTCTTTTTGTTGTATTAAAAAAGTAGGACACAGAGTCACAGGTTATTTATTTATTCCACCATCAAAGTGAATCCTACCTTAATGATGAACAGATTTCTTCTTTATTACCTACGCACCTTTACCTTAATTTATCATTATTATTCAAATATTCGGATTGAGATGGAATTGCATGCCAAGCAAAGTGCATAATAAGGTGGAGTGAGTTGTGTAACCAATCCAATTATTATTTTTATGTTAGGTGGTCTTATCAACACCAAACATGCATTCACTCTTTAAAATACCCCTCTCCCCTCCTCAAAAGATAATTGTATAATAACAGAAAATGCACTGAAATTTCACATTTTCCTTTAAATAACTACCCATTCTCTGATCTAATGACCATAATCACTATGAATTATTTTGTTTATATTGGTTGAATGTCCAATTCATGTGTGGTTCTTTATTTGTTTTCCCTTGAGAAAAATATAAGGTGATTGAGGAACCTCATTTCCCTTTGGGACCCCAATATTCTATTGTATATTCTTTGTACAACATATGATCCAATTAAGATGTATAACATATAATATTATGTTGGAAATAATTGAAAAGGTCCACTACATCTCCACGGCACATGAATTTGGAGGATATGATTGGTCACTTCTTAATAAATTAAGAGGTAAAAAACATCAAATCTGAAGACATAAGCCACTGGTGCTACTCTTGGGGCACCTAATTATTGATGGGTCAGGAAGATGGTAGATTTAAGAACACCCTTTGCAAAATATTTAACTTTTAACCATTAAGTATGATGGTTCTTTGGCATAGAGATTCTAGCAATAATTGGATGTATGTATATATATGATGCATGTACAAAAGAATAATATCTGCATGTCAACACAAGTAGGAGTATATTTACTCATTTCAAGGGAACAAAATGACAAGAAAAACTATCACACGCCACTAGAATCACCATGTGACACAACTGAAGCATGTTCTTCTCCAGTGTTGCCCCCACAAGGATAACTCAAAAGCAAATTGTGGAAAATGACTCAATTGGCTTTTATAAAAAGTTGTAGTAAAAAACTCTGAATATCTATCTCACACTCCCTCATGCATTGTATTGAATGATTCATGAGCACAGTTAAGCTTTCTGTATAAAAAAAAAAACCTTAATTAAATAAAAGCAAAAATAATCAAATATCACTGTTATACCTCGGAATTATCTTAAAAACCATATCATTTTATCTTATCACAATTACAGAAAACAGTTCATATTTATAAAATGAAAAAAATGAAGTGAATCTCTTTCCATAAGAAACAATTCCTCAAATCTATGCAAATCTGGATAGTTGCTAATTCCTGTGTGGCACGATAATTTTTGTGGCACAGAACTCAAGTCTTTTTGTTTGCAGCACCTCTTGGTCAATGCTTTTTGAGAGTATCTTATAGCTTTTGACACAACTTGGAAAATTCATGGTTGTGTGTGTTCAGATTACAAAAGTAAGAGTTAAAAGAAACGAGGCTAAGCATGCATCTAGTACTAACTTCATTAACATTTTACTACAAAGCAAAACTGCAGCAAGTTTTATCATTATTTTTCTGTGTAACTAATCTCATTTTAATAGAAGAGAGTCAATAATGATTTTTTTTTGGTAAGCTTCTTTTGTTCTAAGTGGAGAGATTAAGAATATTTACAGACGAGTAAACATGTGGAGAAAAAAAAATTTCATCACTCACCCAACTTTTCTTACATTTTATTTCCATCTTAATTTTCTTTTCATGTATATTTTTCATCATTCATTGTATTTTTAGAAGAAAAAAACTATTTTTCTTATTTTTCTAAGTATAGATGTTGCTGAAGCTAGCATCTGCATAGGTGAGCTGACTGACATAGTCTGCAGAGACAGGAACAGTAGATGCCAAATTTAAGGATCGGTGAATAAGTAATAAATAGTCACAAACAAATTAACATCACGATATATTTCTTTGTCTTGTGTTGTTTTGCCAAGAAACTGAACACTAGTACATGATCACGTGATGATAAAGAAGTGCACTCATGATGTCAATCAAATTATAGTTACAGTTTCTTGGTTTGAGCATGAATGGACTTTCAATTCATTAATTTTCATCACACCTTTGATGTGTCAGTGTTTGCATCTCCGTAGTAATGGCATGATCAGGTATTTCTTGATTTTTGGGGGAAAAGATTAGGGTAGAATAAATTTTATTTAGTTTAAATAGTTTTTCTCCTTTGTGATATAATAAGATTTTTTTTTATAATCTTTAAATTTAATAAATATTTATAATAAATAAATTATTAGAATAAATTTTTATTAATATTTTTTTAAATAATAAAATAATTTATTACGTAAATTATATTATAATATTATGTATAATTTACAGAAAAAAAAATCTATTTATAACATATAAAAAACTGTAATACAAATGTTCACAGTATTTAAAAGATAAAATTTTATTAAAAATAACAATTAATATCGCTTGAAAATACAGAATGAATAACATATTTAATCTTTTATATTTAGTAGAAGGAAAAGAGATTAAAAAAAATGATAAGACTAAAAAAAAAAAAGAACCTTTTAGTTTACACACTTTAAAAATTAAAAAAATAACATAATTATTATAAAATAGATACAAATCTTATTACTTTAAAACCCTTAAAAAAAATACTTACCTCGAAGTATTAACTCCTGAACTTTCACTTTTGTATTTGTTTGAAATATAAAAACTGTGGTCCCACACTTTTTTTTATATATCTTCTGTTTTTCATTTTCATTCAACTAAATAATACTTCTTATTTCATTTTTCATTGGTTTCATCTCTTTTTTCTGTTTTTCTTCGCTATTTCGCCTTTGCAGCAAAGATATTCAGAAGTAGATTGATGATTGATGATCATAAAATTTGAGAATAAAAGAAGAATATTTATATAATTGGTTATGTATATATTTTCAGAAGTACCACTTCAACTATATCCTTGCCTTTGAATACAAATTTTGATTGTACATATTTACTCAAACTTCAATCATTTCAATGAAACTACATTTATTTATAACATTAAAGAAAGTAAATATGAAGATTGCAAGTGGAATAAGAAAAAGAAAGTAATAATGGAAGTAGTGTGATTGAAATAATTGAAGTGGAGTGGTAAGGTAGAAATGAATGTGAAAGTTATTGCAAGAAAGTGAGGTGTGGAATCAATAGTAGAATACAGTTGAGTTAACAGGACTTTGCACCAAATTAAAAATTGTCTACTTCAATGCTTTTATTAAAAACTTTGTTTTTCTTCTTCCTTCATAAAACAAAGTACAATTTGATGGAGCAACACTTTTTTTTAAAAGCATAAATAGACAAGCAATGATAGTAGCATCAGAAAAAAAGGTCACATGTCACATAACAATACTTTTATAAAATTACGTAAATTTTTGTTGTAGCACCACCTATTTTCTCATTTATGATCTATATTTCTTTCCATTTTTGTGTTTCTTTTTAGTTGATAATGTTATGATGTCCCATCAAAAATACAATATTTAATTTGTTTAACTTTCAAATTGTGTTATTTAAATTTTTATTATTATTTAATTAAAAGCTTCTCGATGGAATCACATGAAAGAATATTTATAATATTTTTCATAGTGTAGTAGGAAAAAAAATATAAAGTTAAAAAAATTGCCTAATTAAGGATGTGCCTCTTAGTCCCCAAAGTCCAATGGTGACAAAAAAAAATATACACATCCATTATTTCTTGGTCACTTCTTTTTTCTTTTTTAATAAACTTTTGTCATTGTATTTTTACTTTCTGAAAATTTTATTCTAAAATAAATAAAAGGGTGACTTAAGAAATTAATGGAATTAAAGAAGGAACTCCCACCACATACATATGGGCCTTTTCTTCCTGCACCCCTTAATTTCCACCTACACGCCCATAATTTTTAAATACCATAATGTTTGCAAAAGCCATATAAATGACCTAGTACCAGAGCCCAAAATCTATTCCACTTACATACTTGGGCTGTTATTCTCACAAATCACCTTTTTTTCTCTTTTTTAGATATCCTCAGCAGAAACATATTTCAATTATGCATCTTAAACAAAATTTTGTGGAGATAATCGAAAAACATATTTGACTTATATATGTTAACAATATTTTTTTGAAATACAAAAAAAAAAAAAAATCTATGGATATTATGGTTATACATAATGAGTATATATTTTTGTTATGTATTTCAAAAGAGAAGTGAGAATAGACAAAACTGTGGTGAAAATAACATACCCATTTCAACACATATTATTAGACAAAGATAGTAGGCAAATTCTTTTTGTATGTCCATATCAATTCTGAAAAAGTCAGTTTCAACCCTTTTAAAAATTTTAAATAATTCTAAATAAAATATAATCTTATATTTTTAAATAATCTTGTTGCACTTCGTATCTCATACTTCCCTTCCAGTTGCAACACTTTTATTATTCTTTAGCCGTAGCGTTTAAGACAGCAGTTTCATAATTTGAGCGTGTGGGAGAGGGTTGACGAGAAAAATCGTTATATTCGACCTTCTTCAATGCGAAGATAATTTTTTTTTTTTTAGTTTTGTACTCCACTTTTGAACCTCACTATTTTTTTTTTTTTTGGTTTTGTGGCTTCCAAAAAAATAAGTGAACAAAAACACAATCAACACTAGTAAAAACGCCATAAAACTTATCTCAACCAACAACATTTACCATCGATCACCATAAGCATCCACCATCACTTAAAAATAAAAAAAAATAAAAAGTATCACACTTTCCACGACTACAAAAAAAAAGTATGAAGATATAAGAAAAAACATGGATATGCAGGAAGAATTTGTCAAGAGAATATGTGTCCAACTAACAATCCAAAGCCTATTATTACACAAAGATACATAATGTGTTCAAGGACAATTGCTTCCAGCACCCAACAAATTTAGACGCACCCAGTTACTGAGGTGAAATGACCAAAATACCTTAATTACTGAGATGAAATTATCAAAATGCCATTCTTAGTTTTCTGGAATAATTTTTCAGGATACATTTTTGGATTTTGTTTCCCAGAATTTATATTCTTGGATTTTGTATATCAGAATTTATTTTTCATAATTATTTTTCTGTATTCTGGGATTGTTTTTTCAAGAATAAGATTTTGGTTTTCTAATTCTAAGTCATAATTTCATTTTTAAAATAGAAAAAATTTCCGGATTATTTTAGAGTGTATTTCTTAATTCTAGATTTTCAATTTTGAAATAAGAAACAATTTTTGAATTTCAAAAGTTGATTGAGTTGAGGTCTAAAATCATTAGATGCAGCTGTGTCCAATTAACAAAGCCCAAAAGCTTATGACCCAGACGTCTATTAAAAGGGAAACAAAATGAGAAATTAAAGGGAAAAAAATACTTACTGTTCCAAATTTTTAAAAGATAAAACATTTTTCAAATTTTAATTTTAAGGAATTAGTCTAACTGGTAAATTGTATTCTTAATTATTTCATTATTCTAATACCAATACTTTTGACCAATACATATTGGTCAAATGTCCAATATCAACTAAAACACTTATATCCAATAAAACTATAAAAAAAACATAATTCAAACAAGTGTTTTCTCTATGAATTCTTTAATTTATTATATTACAAACTTTTCTATATCTTATCTATCTTTTAGTTCCTCCCTTCCCTGTAAAATCAAATTTATTTTAGATAATACAGCAGATTTATTAACGACCAATATTTTCTTCACATTATTAGCACCTATATACTAATGTCATCATAACATCAAAATAATATATATATAATCAAAAGGAAAATAAACTAAATATGACGAAATATTCCCATTATAATAAGTCTCAAACAAAAGTAGCATTATTCGTCATTAAGGAAATTTAAGAAATCATTATTGGAAAGAAAATCCAAAAAAAAAAATCAAATTCCTAAACCACCACTGGAAATAACAAATACCATACTTCTAAAGTGTCAAGAGGAATTATATAGATATCAAATTCCACAGTGAAAGACATAACATGCATAAAGAAGATATGACAGTGACTGCTTCAACACCGAACTCTCTAATTTTTTATTAGATTTCAATAAATTTTTTTATTAAAAGCAATGTATTAGTAATTCTCTCCAAAATACTAAGTCATCATCCACCAAATACACAGGTAATTCATTCCAGAGAAGATACTGATCATCATATACAGTACAATATTGTTCTTCCACTGGTATTGTTCCATTTGACATTAAAACTATACAAAATTATATAGGTAAGCAAGCACCAAGAAAATCAGTGCTCCAGGTGTACAAATGTGGCTCAAGAACAGAGAGGTTTGGCATAGTAGCAGTTCATTTTCCATCTGCTGATATGGAAAGTGATGGAACACAATGGAGTGAAATGAATACATGGAAGGAAACAAAAAAGGGGTACTTTTGTGTAATGCAATGGAACATATTCCTTTATGTTCCATTCCATCCTATTTTAGGCAATCCAAACAATGGAACCAAGTACTATCATCCCATTTCATTTCACACTATTTTGTTCCTATCTATCAATCCATACATACACAGTCTTAGAGCATTTTCACAACCCAAAGCTTATATTTTCTTATATACAAATGTACAAGACAAGGTCCAATAAGATTTGCATCAGAGAGGGACTTACAGAGCCTGACATAAGTATCTAGATTTCCATATTGCTGGATCCTTTTCCTCAAACCTTGTAATACAGCAGCCCTATCCAAGTATTCCGGATAGAATCCCAACTCAAGCATTTTCATGACAGTCTCTGCTGCCTCAGTAAAATGCCCGCCTTTTATATAGCCTCTTAACAACCATGACAAGCTTTTCTTCTTCTGTGGCGAGCTCGCAAGCTCTAACCGTGTCAGCAGCCTTGCTGTGGCATTAATCTCTTTCTGTGAAGCACAAATGGCAAGAACTATGTCATAGAGATCTCCATCTGCTTCCTTACCCACAAGCTTCATCTCCCACAGCTGCCTCTCGGCCTCAATTCCATGACCAGCACAAATGTACATAGCAAGGAGCCTCTCATGAACCACTCCATATAGTGATGGCCTGCCATCTTGTATCACCCAATTGGACAACCGCACTCCATCGGCCAATAGATCGGATTGATACTTCTCAGCAAGCTCAACATCTTCTAGATCTAACTCAGTCACCAACCCGGCCCTTGTGAAGCTTTTCAACTTGCGCAGAGCTTTGGCGAATTCATTCAGTTCTTTAACCACAGCAGTCATAGCAACAAGGTAACTATAGACCTCTGGCTTCAAACCAGATTCTCTAAATCGAATGACTAATCTAACTGCGCTTCTATAGTCACCCTCAGCCTGCAAAAGAAAACACTCACAATTAACACTTCCGAAGATAGTCCTGAAATGAAACCGTAACAAATATCCAAGAAGAGTTATAAGCAATGGGGCATCACATTATCATAATCTTCATATTGTTCCACAATCCAGGCTAAGTAAAATAATTGATAATCAGAAAAGAAATTCTCTAAACTTCATTGCCCCAAGAGAAAAAAAAAAAAACTAGCGTAAAGTGGATACTATACACAATAGGCTTATGACACTAAAAGAAAACTCAGCTTCGAGTCACACACAGCTCTTGCCCCAAATATGACTTAAAAAATAGAATTTGACAGTATATTTGAGTAAGAGAAGATCAGCAAACAACCAAAAACAAACTACCCTGTCTGGTTTACTAAGATACTAACGGTAAAACCCAAAAACACCAATTCTATGAGAATAACAAGCTAATTAACACATCATATAAGTCAAGGGAACCAAATGATAAATAACCCCCCACAATTAGTCGTTCAACTAAGACTTTACTTAATACTAAATTCAATGTTTCAAACAAGAGCTAACTAACTATCCAACAATGAAGTAAACAAAATCAAATATCAAATGCTTACCATCATCTTCCAAGCAAGATACCCGGTTGGCCCTCCTTTATGCCCTTCTTTGTCCTCAGAAGCATAAGGGATTCCGCGCCTCAAAACCTCTTCCACAAACAAAACAGCCCCTTCCTTCTCCCCCATTTCCCAATACAAGGAAATCACCTTCTCAATCATGCTAAAACCCGGCCTCAAACCGACGCAATCCATGTCCACAAGCAAGTCAATCACATCACCCACACCATGCTGCTCCTGAATCAACTTCTTCACCCAACCACACATGATGGAAACCATGAGCTCCATGGTCTCCTTGTCAACCCTATTCTCCTTCCTCAGCCAATCAAACACCTCCAATGCACACCACGAGTCCCTCCCATCCTGAGAGAAATACACCAACACAAGCTGCAGTTCCCTTGCAGACAAACGGTCATTCATCTCCTCAAGAATATCAGAGGGCTCTCTTGCCATCCTCTCAAGCTCCTCAATTGCCTCGAAGAACCCATCACCCATTTCATCCTCCTCATCATCACTGGTCACAAACTGGTCCAGCTCCACCGATTTCAGAACCCTAAAACCCCTCACTGAACAGTGTTTTGCAGCAACAATGGAGGGGTTTTGGAACTTAAAGGATCTAGCACACACCCCATCATAGAATTTGAGGGAAAATCCACAGTGTGCTGCAGGAAACATCAAAGGGTGTCTCTGTTGTGATGGCGAACCAGAAGAAAACACAAAACCCAATTTGAAATTTGGAGCAAAACCTTGAGCGTAGGCCATTTCTCTTCCCTCCCTCTCCCTCTCTCTCTGTACTTCAGTAAATTCAATTCAGTGGTACAGAGAAGTGCCCATGAACAACCTACAAAAAATAATAACGGGAAAATGGAAAAGATTGAAAATTTGATTCCTTGTTCAGCGAATTCTCAAGTGAATTTAAGCCCCAGGACAGAATAGGAAGAAGAGAGAGAGAATAAAAAACCTGATTTTCCCACAATTTTTTCAGCATCCAAACAAGATGGCACTGAAACTTAATCCATCCAACTAAGAAGAAAGAAAGTGACTTGCGAGCAAGAGAGAAAACTGAAGGGCCATAATTATTGGCATAAAATCTCAAAGAAAGAGATTAAGTGAACAAAATTAGAAAAAAAAAAATAACAGAAAAATAAAGAGGTCTCATGTGTCTTTTGGCATTGAAACAAAGACAGAGACAGCAGAAGTTGCAATTGCAATTTGCTTTGGTTGCTGCTAAGGTGAGAGAGGGTTTATGGGGTGAGAAGACGTGTACCAACCGCTACTACACGGTTCCCATTCACCGTTCACTGTTTATTAAATCAATCAAAATTATATAAAAAAAGATTAGAATAAGGTGCTTACTCATATGTTATTTGGTATATATTATTATCATATTGATTTCAAACAATGATAATGTACCTTTAACGTGTTATTAAATCTGTGAGAAAAAAACGTGTTATTAAATAAATTAAAGGTTAGTTGATAGTGTACAATTATTGACCAAAGGAATTATAGGATATTGATAATGTAGCAAAGAGGGAGACAACTTTAGGTACAAACATATAATTTGTCAACTTCGAGGTTTGTTTACTCAATTGAGTGATGTAGTTTTGATTGAAATCATATAAATGGATAAATTTTTAAAAAAATTTAGTTAGTGGTACTTGTAAAATTGACTTTAAAAGAAAATATACACTTGTTTTATTGATAAAATAGGTTAAATTTAATTTATATTTATTTAATTAAATTTGATATTTGTGTGGAAATGGAAAGATGATAATCTTAAAATAATTAATAAAAAATTCATAATAAATAAATTTTAAATTAATATTAAAATATTAAAAATAACAATAATAACTCAATAACATATAAATAATATTGAAACAATATTATAACTTTATAATGTTAAAAACTAAATTTATAACCTAGTTTTATAGATTCTTATTATTTAATCTACATACATAAAGCTAATTAAATAAATTAGGAATGATAATAAACTTATTTTTTTTCTTTTATAATCTTGATATAGACAAGTAAGAAAATAATAAATAAAATTTATATATATATATATATGAATAAATAAAGTATTATTTCTAGACGGTGAGAAATTCAATAATAAATATAAAAAAAAAAGTTAATATGTACTGTAAGATGAGTATAAATAGAACAAATAAGATTGTTGAAGGTTTAAATATATTAAACTTCTTAATATCAAATTACTAGTCGTTTCAATAATTAATGTTATGTTAATAATAACTAACAAATTTTTTCATTGCTTAATCCTTTGTAAAATCATTTTCTGTTCAAGATTATGGATATTAATTTTTCCTATTGTAAAACCATTTTCTAAAGAAATAACTAAACTTCTCATACCATGTTCTAATAATTTGGTTTAATTATATATAACTTTACTTTTTTTTAAACATGTGAAAAAAAATACTGTACTGTCAAAATCTTAGGAAATTTTTCACATAAGCTTTTTTCATGATGTCATTATTGAAGAATTAACATTTATTTGATAGAGTTTCATATTATTATGAGAAGAAAATGTCAATAAGATGCTTATAGCATCTAGTTTTGTAATAGGTATATAAGTTTTTGTATAGTTTATGTCTTCCTGCTTTGAGTACTTTTTAGTTATTAATATAACCTTATTCTTCGCAACATTGCATTGTTCATCAAGTTTGTTTTAAAAGAATTATTAGGTTCTAACAAATTTTTTCTTCTTTATCAATTCCACAAACTTCAAGAGGTCACTCTTCAGGAATCAAACTTTTGTTTCATGATATTTTGTTTCATGATAGGTACTCAATTTCTATCATCTAACAATTCATTGACCATCTTAGGTTTCAATTGATGGATGAATGTTGAGTTTTCTTGAAACATAATCTCACTCGAACCTTCTCTATTGGAACATAAAGGATGAATGATTTTATTATTATTAAATCAATCACTATTGTATTATTTTTTATTTTTATATTCTTTTTCAAAAATTAAAACTAATAATTATTAATTTAGATCAAAATATTTATTTTTAAAGAACATATATAATTCGTACAAGAAAATTATTAAATAAAAATTAAATTTAAAAATAATAAATAATTAATCAATATGTTAACTAAGTTATATATTATTTTAAAGACTAAAATATGAGTAGTATCTAAAATTATTTTTGTTATTAATAAAAAAATTATGAAGTGATTTTTAAATTGGTATTTAAATTAGTTACTAGGTTTTAACTACTAATGTTTTAAATTCTAAATTAGTTTTTAAGAAATTAATAAAGACTAATTTAAAATATAAAATAGTTCTAAATTAGTTTTTAAGAAATTAATAAAGACTAATTTAAAATATAAAATAGTTAGTAACTAAAATCTTGCTAGTTAATGGTTAAATATTAATTTAAAAATTATTTTATAAATTTATATTAATAATAAAATTAATTTTATATATGAATAATTTTTTAATTTATAAAAAAATTTAATTTAATTAATATAATAATTAATTATTTTAATCTATAATTAACTTTTATTTAATAATTTTATTCTCCAGAAACCAATACTATTGTATAGTAACTAAATATTCAAAATCGAATACAGTACTATTGACTATTGAATGGCATAATAAAAATCATATTCATAAGATCAAATGGGAAGGAGGAGATTAATAATAGATAGGATGGGAATTAAATCAATAGTAATATGGTTAGTGATTACATCTGACTAATTTTTTTATAAAAGACACATTTTTTTGAATATTTTTATTGTTGTTTATGTTTCAACATTTGATTGTGGATAAAATACAACTTATAGAAATAATTTTTTAAAAATATTATATATAGTTTACTTTCCAGAAGCATAAAGGTTATAAAAAAAAAAATTATTTGAGGATCAAGTTAAAAAAACAAGGATCATATGGTTGTGATAAGATTCGTCTTAGTAAATTATATATCTTTTAGTAAATTACATATATTTTTCATGAAGAAATACGTGTGTAGATAAGTTGGTTAACTTATAATTCATTCATAGAGATTCATTTAACTGGCAAAATAGATTTTCATCTAGTATATTCTTACCGTTTTTTATGAATAGGTACAGTTTACTTATATATCGTTTTTGTTAAAATATGAGTTTTGATCTAATCTTCCAATATTTTTTTGTCTTTTTTTTTAATAATTTTTTTTTATGTGATAACAAATGATTGTCAGTCTAGTTAAAATCTCAAGTTGAATAATAATTCTTAATTAAAAAAAATACAAATTATGCGACTTGAACTCAGTGAAAAGTTCATTCTTTAGGCTATATATGCTATCTATATAGACGATCTACTATACTACACCAATCTTGAAAAATTAATAACATTAATCACCTCCAAGTTTTGGCCTAAACTTCTAATGTTTTCACAAATTTCACCTATTTTGTGTAACGCCCCTCAAAGTCTTTTCATATTTATATAATAAAATAAGCGTAGACATTAATTTATAAAATCAACATATGTATATATATTGAAAATACATCATCCCATACATTGTATCTCAAAAAGAAACGTCCCTCTTTTAGGGGTTTTAATACATTCCATCAACTGTTTCGAAATAAAACCAAAATACAGCATAAAAAGAAAACAGGCGATCTCTTCCTCCAACTGCTCACTGAAGAGCTCGACTACCTGCAACATCATCTGCTCCCGTGTAAAATACACGATCATCACAGTTTTAAGAAAAACAGCCACAGAACAAAACACAGGGTAAGCTAGCTATTCTAAAACTTGAAGTACGAAACTTTAAAATCAATATAAAACAGATTTAAAACACCTACGTAAAATCCATCAATTTTCCCATTCATTTCACACACTTCACAATTTCATCAAGTGTTTATCAAATTTCAATATTTCTCTTTCTCACGTCAGACTTCCACTAACTCACCACACATAGACACATACCACACCACTGTAAAGTCCACACAGGACAGCTCGTGAAGTCCACACAGGACAGCTAGTGAAGTCCACACAGGACAGCTAGATATCATCAATTCACCCAATGCACCATACAACACTTAAATGAACGATTCCAACCACAACAACAATCGTACCAAGGTTCAGATTTTCCAATATCACATGCATTTCACATATCAATCTCAAACAAGTTCAAAGCGACACTAAAACAGGGGATTTCGAAAACAACATTAAAACCGGCGATCACGTCGCCCCACACATAAAAACAGAGCATCGTGAAAAAGAATATGAAACCGGCGACCACGTCGCCCTCACTTCAGAACCTACTCGCCTAAAGTTTTTATAAACGAAAAATGCTAGCTTCCCTTACCTGGACTAGCGTAAACTTCACTAAGAGCTCCAACCCAACGCGATTCAAGGATGCCCTAACTCTGTTTTAGCGTCCGGCTTGGAGAACTTGCAGAGAACCTCCCAGGTGCTCTATGATAGTCGCCGATAGCCAACTGATGTGCTACGACGTCTGAACGTATGGAGAAGGAGAAGAAGAAACAGGGAGCTAAAACCAACTCACTCAATTTCTCTCTACTCAAGCAGCGTTTGAACCCTGCCTATCCAAACTGAAGTTTGAACTTAAGCCACCCTTCCCAGGCATGTCGCTGCCACCACCCACTCTGCAGGGAAGCTTGCGTATACATTTCCTCTAACAGTATGACCACGTGGGTCTCTGCGCACCAACTCTTGGTCACTTTCCATACCAACTCTCTGATGCTAACTATTCTGAAACACCCTTTTTGTCTACGTGTCGCGCATGCAAGACGTCTCATGCTGGGAGCCTGGGTCCCACCTTATCTGTGTGAAACACGACATCGCGCGATAACCTTCCACCGATGACTGCTCGCGCGATGACTATCCACCAATGTCTCATCCTGGCGGACGAACGATGTCTCTCCCTGGGAGACGACCGATGTCTCTCCCTGGGAGACGACCGATGTCTCTCCCTGGGAGACGACCGATGTCTCTCCCTGGGAGACGACCGATGTCTCTCCCTGGAAGACGACCGATGCGTCCCTCATCCTGGCGATGACCGTCTGTCTCTCGCCCTGGCGATCCCCGCGTGTCTCTCGCCCTAGCGATGCCCGCATGTCTCTCGCTCTGATGATGCCCGCGTGTCTCTCATCCCGGCGATGACTTATGACACATCGTCACGCCTTGCTGAAGGTTCTTCATCCCACTATGTTACGTCCAAGGTATCACCTCCACATGGCTTGGTGACGTCGGTAGCTTCACATTTCCAAGAATAGATCAACACTACTCCTCGTGCGCCCATGCATGCAACACTAAGGACGATTTCTTATGCTCAAGCATAGAGTTTCGCATGCACAGCGTATCTAAGGCTTAACCCACACCTTGATACGCGTGGTTTTTGGAACCCACCATGGTTGATCCAGCATCTTGACCACATACTAAGCGCACTCCCGTCGATCACGTACACCATAGGCGATTGGCGATCATGTGTACTCTAGGCGACAGGCGATTATGTGCCAGAAAAGTCGGAGATCGCCTCCGTCTTCAACAACGGCGATCTCGTAGACTTCTAAGCTACACTTTTCTTCCTTTACTCTTCTTGATCCACATGTCTTCCTCAAGCACACCCACGTGATTACCTCACGATAAAGTCATCGCACCTGACTACTTGGTTAATACAATGGTCAGCCGACCGACCTCTACCAGCTGACCCCAGACCTTGGACGACGTCCGAGGTCCGACTACTACAAAACTTCTATTACCAGCTCTTTGTATTTTAAATAATAACATCTTCTGAAATTATTTAAATATAACACTTTTATTCCAATTAAAGTTTCTAGGTCCTTACATTTTACATTTTTCTTATGACAAAATGGAGTTTGATAGATATTATAAAGATAATAAATTAAATGAAAATATGCAAAAACAAACCTTATTCTTAAAATTTAACTTAAAATTTAAATCAAATAACATACATTCTTAACAATTAATCAAATAAAAACTATCTTTGTAATATATTTTTATATCTATTAAGATAATCTTTATCATGGTTTTCAACTTGGAATGGTTCAACACGCAATGACACTAAAAATTTCATTTCTAGTTGGAGGGTCTCCACCTTGTAAGTTCAAAGTAGAAGACTTCTCGTACCAATTATCTTGCTATTAAATGGATTCTAGTAGGTTACATGTAATAAGAAAGAGAAAATAATTAGAATTGAATATTGAAAAGTGAGAAATAGAAATTTGCATTAATCACATTAGTTGTACTTTCTTTGTATTATAGGGTTGTGAACAATAGTTTTTATATTGTTTTATGTGAAACAAGTGCACTAGATATTCGATCCATTACCAAATTTATAACTATAATATATTTTTAATTTACAAAATTAAATTAAAATTAATGAAATGATTTATTCTAAATTATTACAATTATGCATACAAAAGAATTCAACAGAAGAAAAAAATAAAATGATATAAAAAAAATTATATTAGTTAGCGACAAGAAAATCCTCAATTTGAATGATTAAATAGGGCAACTTGGTTAATTAAAATTTTTATAGCTTTCTTAATATTGATGTTGTTTATGTGAAGATCCTTTACCTGAAAATTCATGTGTGAAAGAAAAATTAAGGGTCATGTTAACAAGACCACAAACTATGATATTTATCTAGAGTGCAACACTCACTAAGAAGAATACTCCTTCACTTTGAAACTGATCCTTAGTCAGATGGGAACAAAACCTTCATTATATACAACCAAAGTTTTCAAAAGAAAAGCCAGCAAAATATTTTTTTGTTTTGTCCTTTTACTCTTATTAAGGATAGATTTTCTTTTTTGCAACTTTTGATTTTAATTTTTTAAGAATTTTATAATGTTTGAAAAAAAATTCAAACAAAAAATTATACAAAATAATAATTTACCTTGATAGTAAAAAGAACCAGAAAATATTCATTAACATATCATTTGAAAATTAGGTTATACTGGTGATGAATGTTTTCTCCCCAACTTGCCAAGAACCAATTTCAAAGTGTCAGACTCTAACTCTAATGTGAATCACAATGGAAAAACTATCATAATTTGTAGTCTTATTAACAATCTGTCCCATAACTTCCACATTTCTCTTTATAAGTATTTGGGAAAACCAACTTCTCAAATGCAACATATATATCAAAGATTCTATAGAAATTTTAATTAACCAAATTATCCTAACAAATATTGTTATTACAGAAATTAAATAATACAAATATTGTTATTACAGGAATTAAATAATACAAAGTAAAATAACTTTTACTTTTTTCCTTCGCACAGTCTCCCGATTATGTTGACCTGAATTCTTTTAGTTCGATTGACTTATAATATCTCAATTAGGTTGATTTTGACTTTTTTATGAATATACTTAAGGTATTACGATAACAAAGTCAGAATTAATTGGATTAAATTGTAATCTTAAAAAACACTAATCACCTATCTATAGTGTTAGTTATTGTGTTTTATTAGTTTTATTTTTATCTTTTTCTGATTTTACTTATCTGATAACAAAATTGTTTTAAATACATATTATTTATTTATCTTCATAATCTTTTTGTATAATATTGTCAAACTGAATTTCTTATGTACCTTAAAATTGAATTCTTCCTAAAAAGACATGTTCATGTCTAAAACAAAATAAAAACAACAAAAGAATAAAATATACCCACATTAACAATATATATGTATGATGAGTCGGTGCTCATCAACCATTATCGTCTCCATTGTTGACACCTCGGTGAATATGAGTTTCCTCATACTCGCTTTCGCATTGGAGTAGCAACATGACTATCGAACTTGTCATAGTAACCCATCGTACCACTCTTTCTCTCTCTATATAGTGCTTTTCTCTACCAGAGTAGCATATGGTTGTCGTGGCGCATTCTAACACTTGAACTACTAAACAATATTGCATGAAAGCTAGGGTTTTTATGGCCTATTTAACATGTTATTATATTATTTCCCCTTCTTTTAACCCTTAAACATGATGGGCTCAACCCAACTTAGGTGTTGTGTAGGTTTTCACTTCTTTTAAATTTTGGGAATTTTTTCTTGCACCTCCATAATTTCTTCCTGCACCCTCATAATTATGTAAATTTCAAATATATCTTTCTAAATTATATTTTTTTTAATTTTAAATTGTGGAAGCGATAAACTTTATGGATTGTGCAATTTATAATACAAAATTTTGTATTGTATTATGGATTGTGCATTTATATTCCATATCATGAAGTTTGAAGATATGACTCCCTTTAGTTTCACTATGAAGGAAAAATTTCCAAAAAACATGAAATAATGTTTTCAGAATCACAATGTTTCACACACCCTATTAACCACACTGACTTACAAGTAGTAATAGGTGAAGAAGATAAAGAAATGACGAAAAAGATGAAGAATGGATGAGAAAAATGAAAATGATTATTTCACCATCTCTATAAATGTGTAGGATGAAACCAGGGGGTGGAAGAAGAAATGCCCTTATTTTTTTTTGCATGTGAACTTGGGCCTTTGAGGTCTAACTTAATGATTTGAGATAATTTCTCCCTGCACCATATCATTTAAGAGATGCACCCAACACAAAATTTAAAACTCAACATTGTCCTTGATTTCCTTTTTGCTTACGGATGCAGAAATCTGTAAGTGATTGTTATATACTCTGAATTTTGATATCTAAAAAGGTCATTTTCGTACTTCATTTAAGTTTTTTGATGGTCATATCCAAAAGTGAGTTATGAGTTCCGAATTTTCATATCCAGAATGGTGTGCTGTAAATGGTGCTGATGATCGAGATCCAAAACTTATTTATGTTTGCTTTCAGGTTTTGGCATCATTTATGTTGTCTAGATAAACTTCTGGATAGCGAAATCCGAAAGTGACATATTAGTTCCGAACTTACATATCTGAAACTTTCTGATTTGACTTATGGATATGAATATCCAAAAAATAAATTTTTCTAAATCATTAAAGATAATACGGATATTCACTTATGTATGTTGGGTGTAAATTTAAATTGATATGGTGTGGGATAATCAACCATGATTTGATTGGTTTTGTACATGATCTTTTCAATTGTTAAGTATATAACTTAGAATTTTATTAAAATTTATGACATAAATCCACTTAAATGACAATATATTAGCAAGAAGGTGTATATTAAAATAAAATGATATCAAATTCAATTCATATGGTCTAAGCATCCTAATATGTTTTTATAGAAAACGTAAAACCTAAAAATAATGAGTAAACATTATTAATAATTAAACTTTAAAAATTTCTTTTATACATATTAAATAAATATAAAAAATAAATGAGATAACATTATTTGAATGTGTCATGCTTTTAATTTTATAAATATATAAAATTGTGAAAAATAATTTTAATTTTTAATTTTTTTTAAAAATAACTTTAACACCATCTTAAATAATCTGATTAAATGTAATTCTATATTTTTTTAGTCGCAACACATGCAAGGTTAGAATAATTCAATTAAATATACATGAGAAAGTTGATAAGTAGATTTATTGTATTTGATGTTTCTTAGTGTGAAAATATTTTTTTTTAATTTTATACTTCATTATATCGCTATTTTTTTTTTTAAATTTTATAATTTCCAAAAGATAAAAAGAAAAATTAATGAAAATTTAATAACAACAGTAAAATATCATAAAATTTATATCAGGAAAAAAGTACGAGAATTGTTATATTTAGAAAAGTATTGTTAAAAAAAAAAAATTACAGTAAAGTAGGAGAATTGTTATATTTAGAAAAGTATTGTTAAACCCTAAAAAAAAAAAGAAAATGTAGAGTATTGTTGGAATTATATATATATATATATATATATATATATATATATATATATATATATATATATATATATATATATATATATATATATATATATGGAGATGCTGGGGAAAGTTATGGATGTATGGGAGAATTTGCCATTTATCTTAGTTGTTTGAAACCTGAGATTCACATAAAGTTTTAATCGAACTTATCTTAAAGTTGAATTCAAGCTTCCCAACACTAGTTCCAATTAAGACAAAATGAAAAAAAATCTTAAATGCTGGACCAATATTTCAAGGATAAATTAATAAACCATTGAATGTCATGATTAGAAACGTCTAAATGAAATAAAAAGTATACAGTATTTATAAAATAATTGATATAATACTTAAAAAAATATTTTTCAAATAAGCCTATTAAAACGTTGGCAGACCCACAGTTTTACAAAACAAGTTTATCTACAAGATGATCAAGGGTAGATAATTTGAGTTATAGAAAATAATATATATAAAAATTACAATTTTGGTTACTAAATATTAAAAATTAGTCACAAATAAAAATAGTAACTGATTAAGTGATCAATCACTATTTTTTTTTATCATATACGTATAATGCCTCATCTAATTACATAAATCAGTTAATGATTTAGTCACATAAATCAGTGATCGAAATCAATAACTAATTTTTGTGACTCATTTAGTGATCAATATTTTATTAAAACATTTATTAATTTTATTGTTTTTTATTTTAATTTACTTTTCAAAAAATAAACTACTTTGATAAATTATTATTACATTTTTAAACTTTTCATTTCTTTTCTAAAATTAAAACCATTAATTGTTAGTTTATTTCAAAATATTTACTTTTTCAAGATAGTAAACTATTAATTTTTTGATATTGATATTTCAGCTAGATACTTAAATGGATTAAATAAATATATTGAAATCTATAGTTGATTTAGTTACTGAAATTAGTAAGTGACTGAATGTACCGAAATAAATGAATGACAAATTTGATGACCAATTTGTATGGAAGTTTTAGTGATATTTTTTGGTTCAACTAATGAATGTTTTTTTGTTTCTAACTAAATCAATAACTTGTATTAATTTTTATTTTAATTTTATTTTCCAAAAATGATATAAATTGTAAATTATGTTTAATTTCCTTTTCCAAAATAAATAATGATATTGATATTTGTATTTGTAATTTTATTCAAAATATTTATTTTTAACTAATAGAGTATATGCAACAGTGTCTTAATTAGAATCACGAGGAGACAATGATAAAAATCTTTTAAAAATAGAGGGGTCATTATCATAGTTTATAAAGAAAAATAATAGAAAAATCTTAAAAAAATGTTTGCAAAATCGAATTTAGGACTTAAAAGTCAGTTAAGCATATAAAAAGTATTATACCTTACAATGTTCGTCCCCTGAAAGAGTACCTTTAATTAAATATATAAAGAAAATGTGATTTTTTAGAATATTTATTTTTCCTAAAGATAACAATAAAACTGAATGCGAAAGATAAAGAAAATATTTTTTTTATTTGGACTGGAGAATGATTAACATTGTTTATACATATTTTCATTCAAATTAAAAAATTAGAAACTATGTAGTTTTAAATATCTAAAAAATGTTTTTTAAAAGTGAACTCGACAAGCATTGACCTTGTCTATAGGTATTTTCATCCACAATAGAAAATTAAGTATCACGCACCTCTTAAGGTCAAAAAGATATCTGTTTGTGTTTATATTTTTTAATTTTTGAAATATTTATATTTTTAGAATTTTATATTTTGTATGATTTATGTTGACTAGAGTATAAAATAGTGTGGAGGACTATGCTTAATACTTTTACGAATCATACAATAAGGGAAGATAATATAAACTAATAATTGATTATGTTGATGATTTGCTTAAATTTTATTTAGATTTTTTTTAATAAATTTTCAAAAAGAAATACCGAGTATAAGATTATATGCATGATCATACAAATACTTATACTTAGATGATTATTTTTATTAAATATAAGACGAGGTGTGAGGTCATACAAATATCTAAAATTTATTTGGATGTATAAATGTAGTACCAAATTTTTTTAATTATTTTATTTTGTTTATCACAAAAATTATTGATGGTTGTCTATATAAAAAACGGGTGACAAATATTAAAAATATTGGGCCAAATGAATGAGCCCTGGCTTTTCAAAAAACTGGTGCATATATTAAAACGAGTGCTGGCAAATAATAAAATGCTGAACTGAAAGAATGGGCCTAGAGTCACTGTTCATTAAGATAAGAAAGGCTTCTTCTTCCTGCACTCCTACGTTTTTCTTTCTGCACCCCCTTAATTTTGTAAATTCCAAAACTGACCTTCACCTTTTATTCGAAAAAACTAGAGATTTTTAGGCTACCAGATATCGGGATCCGGGAGTGTGCTACGGATTCATCAATCCAGAAGTGAATCGTATTGTTTTCCAAATAAAGAGTTGTTTAGAAAGCAAATTGTTGATTTCTGGATTGCTGAATCCAAAAGTTTAATTTTTGTTATGGATTGATGGATCCGGAAGATTACCAGATTCACTAATCTGGAAGATTTATGGATTCCCCAATCTGGAAGATTTATGAATTTTTCAATCCAGAAGATTTGTGGATTTCCCAATCCGGAATGCAAAAAAATAAATGTGAATTTCTCATTCTATAAAACTACTGAATTGCATTATCCAGAAGAAGAAAGATTAGTGTGGGTCTTATGTGTATTTTAGGATTTAAAAAAAATAATAGGGATATTTTTGTCTTTACATTATATTATGGGGGTACAGGAAGAAAAACGTAGGCGTGTAGGAAGAAACTGCCGATAAGAAAATGCTGGGATTAGAGTTGGAGTACTAATGTAAACTACCTTATCTGTTCAGTATTTCTTTCTAAATAATTTCAATATTATCATACGATGTGTGTTGTTCCTCCAATCTAAATTGTTTGTGGTTTTGAAAGGAAACAAGTTGTTGTTGAATTCACTATTTGACCTACATTTGTATATTTATGAATGTGTGAACATACACATAACTCTAAACGGATAAATTTAATTTACAACGGAAAAACGATTTTAATCGCTAAAATATTTTGAAAAAAAAATTAAGAGAAATTCCATGTGTCGTTAGTTGTGATGAAATATTTGATACCGTGAATTAATTACTTTGGTTGTTTAAAAAAGAATGTGTCAAATTTTAAACATATTTAATATTAAGTTTGGTTAAATACGTTTTTCATTCATATATGATAACATCAAATTGATTTTTACTTTTGATTCAAATTTTAAATTATCCAGATACTTGTAGTATAAAAATGATTGAAATAAGTTATTTTATATAAAAAATAATTATTTTTTTTAAATTGATAGTTTTTTTAAGACTTGTTGTTTTGATGACAGAATAATGTCTGCTCTAACTAATGCAAAATTATGATATTATGACAATTAAAATAAAATAGAGGAGTGAGATAAATAAAATAAAATAGATAAAATGAACTAAATTAGATATTATTTTAGAGAAAAAAATAAATAGTCATTGACTAAATTATATATTATTTCAGAGACTAAAAAATTAAGGAGTTTTTATTATTAATAAGATTTATAAACTATTTTTTTTATATCTAATTAGTTATCAAGAATTTAACTACCAATTACTTTCAATTCTAAAATTAGTAAAAAATACTTAATAACTAATTAAATATCATTTTAAAAATTAATTTATAAATTTTATTAAAAATAAAAACGCTTTTAGTCCTAAAATAATATTCATTTTAATTAATATAGTATTAAATATTTTTAAATACTAAAATTAATGATTTCATTAATAGTATTTTCTACTCTCCCTTTTTTTTTTTCTCTTTTTTATTTTTATTTTTATTGTGGTCCCTTTCTATAGACTCAAAGAGATTAGGCTTCATTAAATGCAATGGAAGGTTTTTTCTTACCCGGTCTTATCTCTTCTTCTAGTGCATTCATTGTAGTTATTTTTTTAGTTATCTCTTTTCAAAGAGATAAGCATCTCCTCCTCCTCCTCTTTTCCCATCAAATTAATTTTATCTTATTTATTTATTAAATTAATACCTTTTATTATTTTTATTATTATTTTATTTTATTCACTCAAGTTTTAGGAGAAAATATTTGTAAACAGTATAATTTTAATAGGAAAAATATTGCATTGCAAAATTTCAGACGTTACAGTTTTGTGTCCCTAACCCCACAAGAAAATTTTATTTTAATCATTTTAATTTCAGGTATTACAATTGTTGGTGCTTTATACACGGAAAGTTAATAGAGTATATAATACATGAAAGAAAATCGGTTAATTAATAGATGTTTACATGTAAGAACCAAATTAAAAACTAATTATATGTGCATGGGTTAGAAATATAGGTTTAAACTTAAAAAAGAAAAATGCATACATTCAAAAATTTTAAAACTGATTCTATATAACATGTGAATCTTTTTACAAAAAGAAAAAAAAAACTGTCGCTATAAAACTTGCTAGAGAAGAAAAGTAGAACGATTTTATTGTAAAAGTACTAGAATGATAATGTAATATAAGCAATGAAAACGTTAAAATATAATAATAAAAATTTAGAAGTAAAGATTATAAATGCAAAGATGAAAAGGGAAAGAACAACAATGAAAAAGAAAAGAGAGTTAATATTTAATATCCAATAAATTCTACGTTTCACCAAACATTTTTTGTAGAATATATATACAATAAAGTTTTTTCACTAAAAAAAAATATTAAATAAAAATTAATTTTAATTAGTTATTATTTGACTAGATTAGAGATATTTTATAAATTAAAAAAAATTATAAATATTTAAAATAATTTCTATTATTAATAAAAAAATTTAAAATAATTTTTAAAATTATATTCTAAATTAATTTCTATTTAATTTAATTATTATAGTGACTAAAATTATTATTTTTTTATAATATAATATTTTATTTTAAAAAAATTATACAGTAGTTATTTATTATTATTAAAGTATTAAATAAACTTTATTCATAACATAAACTTATAAGTTATTTATAAGTTACTTGATATTTTTTTAAGAATTGAACTTTAAGCTTACTCAACTTTATAAAATTAATTTATAAGATAAAATTCACACCCACTTATATACTATAATGATATACATCAGTTTTATTTACTAAAAAAAATATTGTTTTACTATAAATATAATATTTTATTTCAAAAGTAGTTGTTAAATGATTGTTTTTACTATTAGAGTGTAAAAAAAAATTATTCAATAAAAAATAGACAATAATACCTTTACATCAATTTTATACATATTTTTTTCAATAATAAATAAATAAAATAAAATAAGACACTATTTAAAATTTTATACAAATAATTCCAGCATAAACTTAGTAATTATTAAAAAAGTTATTATTTCATTATAATATAATATTTTATTCCAAACCGTTATAAATTAATTATCTTTTTTACTATTAGAGTGTGAACAAAACTTTATTCTTAAAAAAATATATAAGTGAGTGGGGTCCGTGTGGTCCTAAGCCAAAACATTCATTCGTCACTAAGCCAAAGCATTCATTCGTCCATGCGGGCATGTGATTTGAAAAGTTTGGATATGATTGGGCCAACACATACAAATGAGGAAGGGTTTCATGCGACGGAGTAGTTTAAATACGAGGGGTGTTCTTCTCCTCTGCATGCTGCAGGAGACAGCTACTCTAATTTGTTGTCTTGTTAAAAGCAAGTTCCTTCATTTCTGTATCACAAGAGTACTAAGCCAACTTCACATAAACAGCATCAATATTAATGATGCTATAGAAGTTTTAATCAACCAGATTACCTCCTTCCCCCTTTAACCAAAGCCTTTTTTTTCTACTTAGAAATCAATCCATTCTGCTAATGGAGCAAAGTGAAGGGATGGGAAAGGGAAAGATGATTCTGGATTCTTCTTCAAAAGCTGAACAATTCCAAGCTGAAAAGGATGATAAAGGTCCTGTGGAACAAATGGATCCAAAATTAAGGAGGTAGGTTATTTTATTTCAATTTTGTAGTGATAGTTACATGGAAGTTTTCTAACATAATCGTCTTCAATTTTCCCGCAGAATGTTCTGTAACAGACTTTATTCACAAAGATCAAGGCAGAAGAAGTTGAAAATAGTTGAAGATTTAGAAGAACGGGCCAAAATTCTGGAGGTGATTATTGTTATTGATGTTTTTTTTAAATGAATGTAATGGAAAATGTTATCTCTCAATAGGTGAAGTGAATTAAATAGCATCATATGATCTGCATAGTCACTCTTACTTAAAGGTAAGAACTTTGTTGTTGCTGTAATATTAGTAAAGTAATTGTTACCACAGTGGTAGGATCCTTGTCTTATGTTGGTGGATGAAACTTTTCATAGTTATCTATGTTCGGATCTATGTTTTTTTAGAGTAGCTACATAGCTAACCGGTTTCAAAAAAAATTATGCTATTGTCACATTCATATGGTATGTGTGTCATATGCAGGATCTACTAGTCCAACTTCAACCAGAACAAGCTTACTACCAAAACCAATTGCACAATTTAATGATAGAAGAACAGACACTGTTGCAAGAAATGGAATATCTCAAGAGAAAGGCTTTGCTCAGAGAGGGTAAAGTTGTTTTCCTCTTTGGAATAATATGTTTGCATGTTTCTGCATAAAGCTGTTTCATTAGGCCAATTGGCAAAACATTATTGGAGATATAGTGTCACTAATTTTGAGGCATTGTCCTTTTAGCTCAAGATGAGAAGAACAGGAGCAAAAAGAGTATGTTAGAGGAACTTAAGCAAGACCAATTGCTTCATTTGAATAGTGATCCTTTGGCTGGAGTGTCCGTTGATACATCCTCATATCAAGGTAGCAAAGCAACAAAGCTTGTGTACTAATTATCACTTCATTTTAACTACATGAAAACTACTGTTAATTAAACATTTGTTGCTTATGTAATTGTTAAATGAGCACTGCTATTTCGTAACAATTGTTGCATATTTAGATAACTAATTGGACTTAATTACACTAGCAGATCAAAATATAAACAGATTGAATAAAAACTTGAAATCATTTTTTTTTTTATCAGCAAAAACTTGAAATCATATTTTTGATAATTATGTATTTTTCTATCATACAAGAACGCATTTGGATTTAAAATATTTACTATTTACAAGAAAAAATGTTCATTTCTTTCTGTAGAAGGCAACGCTTACCTGTCTTTTGTCTTAACGTATGATTTGTTAACGTATATTATTGATATTCTTTTTCCTTAATGTCAGTCTCAATGAAATGATGATCTTGAGTTAAAGTTTTGTTTAAGCCTTTTATTTCAATTTTTTATTAAAACAAATTACCTAAATATACTACAAATTAAGAGTACATGCATTTTATATTTAATCAAAGCAAACGTGTTCTTACTCGCTCCGTTAATGAATAAGCTTAACTATTTAAGGTACTTGAATAAGCTGCAGAATAAATGTTTTGATTATTAACTTTTTTTCTGTTATAGTCATGAATTTGTTCTGAGCTGAGATTTGCTTATACTTGGTATTTTGAGTATAAAGTTGCAGGACATGGAGCACAGTCTTCATACATAGCTCCAGAGGCAAGGCAATCGGGGATAGCTGCTGTGGCGGATAGGCATCAGACGGATCTTGCAAGGGCAACTGCTCTCAATCCCAATCCCAATCCCAATCCCAATCCCTAATTAGCCATTTCTTTACATCAAACTCTGTTGCTTTCATTGTGATTTTCTATAACTGTGTTTGCATTTAATGTTCTTGTTTCATTAAAGACAATTTCTATTGTTATTTAATCCTGGATTTAAATGTTGTTTATGGTTGTTTTTTATAAAAAAAATTGTTTTACTTTTTTAATTTATACATATCTCTCTGGGCGTGTATGTGTGTATATATATATATCTATATATCTATCTATATATATATATATATATATATATTTAGATAGATAGATAGTAAAAGAATTAGTTAACGTTGTAATTTTAAAACATTAGCCAAGTCCTTCCATGAAACCCTGAGCGTCATAAACAACTCAGAATTTTTTAGCTTCATAGATTGTTGGTGATTGTGGTTTTACTTTGTTGGCTGTTGTGGCATCGAGTTTTAGGGCTTAACACACGTATCGTTTAAGACATACACACTTGCGCTGATTAAGGATATTAATTAAGTATAAGTGTTCTTTAACTTTCTTCTGATATGTTTTCTTTCCATTTATATGCATGTTTGAAAAAAAAAAAGATTTGGTTGAAACCATTATTACTCAAGTAAGATGTGCAATAGACGCTCATGTTGCTGGAATAATTTGCAAAAGTTTTTTTTTTTACTTAGATCAGCACGAATAGCTGGGCAAAATTTGCATCGATTACATGGAAGATGCTAATAGAGTTGGTTTAAGCAAAATTACACTAAATGAATTATTAGTATTAAATTTTTTGAAGACTTGTCTGTTTAAACCGAAATTAAATAATAAATAAATAAATAAAGTTTGCTAGAGGTTGTGTTTGAGGTTGATTCAAGTTTGGAAGAAGATGTGGAATAGGGGATAAGAGTATTCTGAGACCAACATGTTATTTAAATTTTATGGATTTTTTTATGAAAACAGAGTGAAAGTTTAACATGTTGGTAATATATTGAGAAGGATAAAAAGAGACAATAATATTAGTTTTTGGTGTTAAAAAAAATTTTGAGTTTGGATTTCTAGTAAAGAAAAAGATAAAGAGTTTACTTGATTGGTGTTTGGAACCCTATGTATGAAAACTGTAAATAGTTTTGCTTCATTTATTTTGATATGTAATACTAAATCCTTGTTTTAGGAAAAAAGATGTGTGTGTTTTGCAAATTGGTTGTAAACAATCTGAGTATCTGAATGAAGTAAAGTGATATTTTGCAATACGAATATTTGCTCCTTACATTATAATAATATGACTCTTTGGAGGAGTAATTGTGTCGCACAAATGTTATGTGCTTTTTTTATATTTGTTGTGTTCGTGATATGTTAAGGTGTTATGCTTTTTGTAAATGAGATTAAAAAAAGAAAGGTCCTTTACTTTTGGAGGTTAATGTTTGGTCAAGTAATTATATTTATATGTATTTTGGAATTTGATGTAATAATATACTCTGGTTACTTTCAAGGGCGGACTTCTTTGATTGTTTTTAGAGTAAGAATTTGTATGTAGTTTTTGTTGGAAGTTTGGGATAAACTAAGGAGTGAGATTTTATATTCTTTTTATTTTCTATATAAGAGTTATGTCAGCCTTTAAGTGATTCATATTTACTTTATTGTTTTTTACTTATAAAAAAAAGTCTTTAATATATAGGTTGAGGGGTTGTTTCTAGACTGCTTTGGTAAATTTTCTGTTAAGCATAACGTGCTATATGTATAATGTGTATTGGAGATATAGTGTCACTAATTTTGAGGCATTGTCCTTTTAGCTCAAGATGAGAAGAACAGGAAAAAAAAGAGAGTATGCTAGAGGAACTTAAGCAAGACCAATGCTTCATTTGGATAGTGATCCTTTGGCTGGAGTGTCCGTTGATACATCCTCATATCAAGGTAGCAAAGCAACAAAGCTTGTGTACTAATTATCACTTCATTTTAACTGCATGAAAACTACTGTTTATTAAACATTTGTTGCTTATGTAATTGTTAAATGAACACTGCTATTTCGTGCCTATTGTTGCATATTTAAATAACTAATTGGACTTAATGACCATACTCTAGCAGATTAAAATATATAAACAGATTGAATAAAAACTGGAAATAGTAGTTTTAATAATTTTGTATTTTTCTATCATACAAGCACACATTTTCATTTAAAATATTTACTATTTACTCGAAAAGAAATGTTCATTTCTTTCTGTAGAAGGCAATGCTTACCTGTCTTTTATCTTCATGTATGACTTGTTAACGTCTATTCATGAGATTCTTTTTCCTTAATGTCAGTCCCAATGAAATGATCTTAAGTTAAAGTGTTGTTTTAGACTTTTATTTAATTGCTTTATTAAAATAAATTACTTAAATATACAATAAATTAACACTACATGCATTCTATATTTAATCAAACGCAAACATGCTCATCAAACTCTGCTGCTTTCATTATGATTTTCTATAACTGTGTGTTGCATTTAATGTTAATATTTATAAAAAAATTGTTTTACTTTTGTAATTTATACATCTGAAGATATATTAAAAGTATGAATAGTAAAAAAAAAGTTAACGTTGCATGAAACCCGTACCATCACCCTTAGAACTGAACCAGAAAAAAATAGCCAGAGTGCTCTCAGACATGTATTGTTGAAGACATAGCGCTGATGAAGGATATTAATGTGGGTAGAAGTTCTTTAATATTCTTGTGATATCTTCTGTTTTCAAATATATGCATGTTTATTAACTTATCTTTATATTCCTTTCTATTATAGCCGTTTTTTTTCAAGAATTTCATCAATTTTTGTTGTGGTGCCCGTGTGTATATTTTTCTGCATTGAACCCTAAATTGTTGGGGTTAGGGTTCCATATGTAAAATAGATAAACAAAAAAAATAAGATCGTGCACTTTTAGTTAATGGGATCATCAGCAAATGAAATGAAAAGGAACCGAGGCCTATATGTCTCAATGATTTTGAAGTCGCATTGCTCACTGCTATGTCATTCTCAATCAAAGAAATGGTGTAAGGAAGTCGGCGTGTACTTTAAACACCATTATTGTGACAAAAAGTGCCAGATTTTGGTGGAAACCATTATCTTTGGTGTGTGTTTTACGAATAACCAACAGTAAGAGCTGCAATAGACTCAAGTTGCTGGAATAATTTGCAAAAACTTTTTTAATTCATCAATGGTGATGCTTCTTAATATGAAGCTATTTCAGTAAACACATCTTGTTGAATTGTTTTCTCGAGGGTTCATTTCACTTTCGGCTTCTAAAATCCACCACGAATTTTGCTTTTGAAAACTTAATATCACTGCATGCTTCGCGTAATTGTTTTGTTTATGTTAGTACTTGATGATCCAGGTAGATTTCAGTTTATAAATTGGTCAGATTCTAAGCATGTTTTCTTTTATGAAGTGAGTTGCTATTTTAGGTGTAGCCAAGTTGGACAAGCCATGAAAAAATAAAATCTCATTGCGAAGCTATTGAAAATTTTAAGGAAGAGATCTAATCGTAAATCTAAAATACTAAATCTTAAACTGAATTGAAAATCACATAAATTTTTTACCCACTTCGATCAATAAGAGCTTTATAATAATAGTAATATAAAAAAGAGAATTAGATAAGTATTTCCTTTCACATAAGTATATATTTTTAGGCTTTTAAGAAAATGTACTCATATTTATATAAATTTTAAAGGACTTGAATTTTTTTTCTCAACTTCCACAAATTTTAGGAAGAACATGGAGAAAGTAGGTAGCTTGCCCCTCCCTTGGTGAACCTTGATATTACTAGAACTCTTCATGGATAACAATTACATTTGTTGAGATTAGCATCTATTTTTTTTGTCAGGTAACTTTAAATACTTTCTCTCTTATGGGGTGATCTTCAACTATAGTCAATTTTTGATGACCATATTGTCAAAGTACACCTTAATTGTGTTGTTGAAGAGTTCTTTGAACACTTTTTCCGTCAACTTTTCATATGTCATGCTTGCATTTTTAAGACTAAAATATATAATTAACTTTGTAGTAAGAGTTATCTTTTTTGGTTATGAATGTGATTTTATTTTCATTGTCATTGGTTATGTATATTTGAATTTGATTATATCCATAATAGATGGCTAAAAATCTTAAGAGTTCATACCTATGATTGTCTATTAATCGATTTATGTAGGATATGTATATTTGGGATAAACTTTGTTCAAATCCTTGTAATTAGTATATATTTTCCATTTGTTGTTAGAATTTTTTATCATAACCACTTTGGTGAATCATGTGGTATGTGGTGTAAGTAATATTCTTTATGAAATCAACCTTTAACAACTTATTGACCTCTTGTTCAATTTTTTGTTAATGTTACTTCTCGATTTATTTTTTCTTTGGAGTATTAGTTTCACTACTAGAAAATAATTAATTAAAAATCAAATTTAAACACAAAAAATTATTAGTTTCTATATTGATTAAATTAGATATTATTTATAGAATAAAAAAATTATTGGTATCTAAATTAGTTTTTATTATTGATAAATAGTTTCTAAATTGGTATCTAATTTGTTACCTTAAGTTTTAGCTACTAATTATTTAGATTCTAAAGTTGGTATCTATAACATTGGTATCTAATTAGATACAAATTTAGAAATCATTTATCAATAATAGAAACTAATTTAAATACCAATCATTTTTTTAGTCTTTAAAATAATATCTAATTTTGTCAATACAACAACTAATTATTTTTAATTTATGAGATTGGTTTCTATTTAATGATTTTCTTGTAGTGACTATCAATGTTTTAGTTACCAATTATTTAATTATAAAGTTGATACCTGAAAATTTGATAACTAATTAGATCCCAATTTAAAAACTATTTAAATTAATTTTTAAATATTAATAATTTTTTTAGTTTCTAAAATAGTATATAATTTACTTAATATATCAACTAATTATTCTTTTTATCTAAGATTGATTTCTATTCAAATAATTTTGTATTGAGATAAGCCTTTCTCCGTTCTCTATTTTTTCTCATTTATTATTTATTTATTTATTTCAAATTTTGGGCCAACCTAAAATTAACTATTTAATTTCATTGGAGTTTTGTTCCATTTGGGTGGAAGCCAAAACGTTTTATCTGTCTTATATTTATTTTCAGTTTATACAAGTTTTATTGTATTTCAGTCCAACCATTAAACTTATTTTGTAATTGTATGTTTCCTTTTCTGATTCTACGACCCAACTAGATAATTTTGGTGGATAATTTCATTTTCATTTTTTCTTTTATAGTTCTTATATATTCGCCCTTTTAAGCACATACCATATTTTTCCTCTTCTGATTTTTTATCTATTTGCTTAGGGCACAACTTGCTGCAACTAAAAAAATGTACTTCGGATTACCCTGTTCAAAATAAAAGAGATTTGTTTGACTTTATTTGTTGTGTGCGTAGGAAGAAATATATTTTACTTAGTTGTTTGTTTCATTTCTTTTACTTTTCAATGACCATTATCATGAATTTTTGCCCATTTGGGCCCAAAGTATGCCTTTAGCCTGTTTGGCTGCTTCTTGCTGCACACCCCATAGGTTTTTGTGACACCTTCATAAATTTTGTAAATCCAAAAATACTCTGTAAAACAGTTTGAAGTATTTTCATATTTATTTATCTTCTGAATTAGATAATTCGAAAATTAATCCTAGATTCGAAAATCAATCCTAATTCAGAAAATACTTCCAAAATTATGTAATTCATTTTTTAAAAATATACATTATAATTTAAAATTCTTTTTCAAATTTAAATCTAAATATGTTTTTCTAAAAAATAATTTCAGATTACATAATCTCTTAAATGTTTTCAGAATATAGAAAAAATATATCTGAAAAATTAACTTTTATACTACACCATCACAAATATACTATAAAATGTATACAACCACAAAAAATTCTTCAACTTGTGAAGATCACATTCTGGAGGTACCTTGAGGTGCTGGGATGTACAATCAGAGAAATCAAAGAAGTAGGCTGAAAAAAATCTAGGTGAAATTTTTGGGTTTATTTATCTTTAAACTAAAAGACAAAAATATAATTGCACAATTACTATGAGATGCGCAATAAGCAGCCAACTTGTTTTTTTACCTCTACGTTTTGCATCGTAGCTAGTGGAGTCCATTTGGAGAATAAATACATGAAAAATTAAAGGTAATTGTTTCCTACACCCAAAATTTTTGAACCTGCACCTAACACAATTTAAAAATTCTAAAAATACTTTTATTTTGAAAATAAAAATTCAGAATTGAAAATAATGTATTCTGAAAAAGTAGATCTGGAAGAGATTATTATGTTCTGGATATAAAAATCTAGAAAAAAAATCAAAATTCCATTCTGGTAAAAAAATCTAGAATTGAAAATAGTACACTCTGAAAAAATTTATCCAGAAGAGATTATTGTGTTTCGAAAAAAGGGAGTCCAAAATGTAATTTTATATGTACCCATTTTTTTAAGAATATTTTCGTTTTTTTCCTTGTAATTGGGTGCAGTGATATAGTGCAGAAAGTAATTGCCAAAATTAAAACACTGCACTTAGTATTTGTAGGAAGGGTATTTTTTTCTGCAGCCCAACAAATTTTTTCATTTTTCCCTGCATCCTATGTTTTTTAAAAATAATTTTGAATTCTTCTTTTCAAAATATTTCCTGAAACATACATTTTGAAACACATTTTATAAATTTCAAATTTATTATTTCAAAAAAATATGTTTGAGAAAGAATAATTGAGAATAATTATTTTCTTTCAGATATTTTATTTTAAAAATACCAGTTGTTTATGAAACATTCCTATTTTATAATCACTCAAAATATCAAAAGTAATTTAAGTATTTCAAAGAATTTGTAGAAATAGAATGAAAAATGTTAGATGAAAAAAAAACCACCCTAGTTGGAATGGCAAAACAGATTTGGTTTGTTTCAAATGTTAAAGATATTTATTATTCTGTTTTATGTAGATATTTGTTATTCTGTTTTATACAGTTAGTTAGTCAATAATCTTAGTATTAAGGGATGATCTATTCCTTTGCTCTAGTCTAGTCTGTTGCAACTACATAGGTTGCACTCTTTTGCAAGTTGCTATAAGGCTATTTAATAACCAATCCTTTCACTCAATAAAATCATCCTCTTTTTATTTTCGTATCAGAGCCCTTTATTGGGGCCTGATCAGAACTTGAAAAGCAGCAGTCCTTTCAAGTAGATGGCAGAAAGTAGTTTTGTTCAACCGGCAATTCCAAAGTTTGATGGTTATTATGACCATTGGGCAATGCTCATGAAGAATTTCCTGCTGTATAAGGAATATTGGCATTTAGTGGAAGCTGGAATCCCTGAAGCAGCTCGGGCTGCTGACCTTACTGAGGTGCAAAAGAAAGCCTTTGAAGATTAGAAACTCAAGGATTTAAAGGTAAAAAATTATCTTTTTCAAGCAATAAATAGATCTATCTTGGAGACTATATTTGGGACTCAATGAACCAAAAGCATCAAGGGACAGCAAAGGTGAAACGAGCACACCTGCAAGCACTCCAAAAAGAATTTTAAAATTCTTCAGATGAAAGCTGGAGAATCAGTGAATGAATATTTTGCTCGAACCCTCACCATAGCTAACAAGATGCGGATTTATGGTGAAGTTATGCCAGATATTACTATTATTGAGAAGATCTTGCGATCAATGACTCCACAATTCAACTATGTTATCTATTGACCAGCTACAGAGTAGACTTTTGGCTCATGAGCAACACATGAGCAGTCCTATGATTGAAGAACAAGCCTTGAAGGCAAAAACAGATAAGGAGCAAGAGGCATGTCAAGTTTTGACAAATCCACTGTGGAGTGTTACCATTGCCATAAACTTTGACATTTTCAATATGAATGTCCAAGCAAGGAGAATACAACAAATTTTGCAAAATCACAAGAAGAAATGCTTTTGATGACACATCTGGTGGTTCCTGGACTCAGGTTGTAGCAGTCACATGTGTAGCAAAAAGGAATTGTTCTCTGAGAAACTGGATCATACAACTTGTACGCCTTTGATTTGTCATTGATACCAAGCAAAACACAATTCATACTTTTGTTATCTAGCTTTGTTCTTTTGTTGTCAGGAATGTGAACATGAGCCCGACACCCAAAAAATCTAAAATACCCAACTGATGGCCTTATTCCACTCCAAGCTTCTTCTGGAGTCTTATTTTTAACTGCAATTGTTGGATATCGATTTAGTATATGAATCGCCCGCCTCAGGCCAAAAAGTTGGAATATTTTTCCTATAAAGCATGCTATGAACCATGTTCATGATAGTTTTCCTCTCTGCTACCCCATTTTGCTGTGGCGTATACGCAACTGTCAATTGTCTACTTATACCATTCTCCTTGCAAAAATTAGTAAATTCTTGTGATGTAAATTCACCACCTCTATCAGTACGTAGACATTTTATGAATGTACCTATTTCTTTCTCTACACGACTTTTAAAGCTTCTGAAAGTATTAAAAGCATTTGACTTTTCTGCTAAGAAATATACCCAAGTTTTACGACTATCATCATCAATGTTTCTCAGAAGATCATCGTGAGTAGAGATGTTGTGTTTGAAGAAGATAGATGCTGGGATTGTGATCAAATACATGAGAAAATCACGAGTTAACTGATGAGAGATTCCCTGATTCAACTAGAAGAATTAGACATCAACCAGTTTGGATGAAGGACTATGAAAGTGGAGTAGCACTTTCTGAAGAAGAAGACATGATCAATCTGGCCATGTTTGCAACTACTAATCCAATTTCATTAGCAGAAGCTGTGAAGAGTGAAAAATGGAGAAATGCCATGAATTTGGAAATGGAATCAATAGAGAAGAATGAAACATGGGAATTGACAGACTTACCAACTGGAGGAAAGAAAATTGGATTGAAATGGGTATACAAGACAAAGCTTAATGAGCATGGAGAAATAGACAAATATAAGGCCAGGTTGGTGGCAAAAGGGTATGCTCAACAATACGGAGTTGATTACAATGAAGTCTTTGCACCTGTGGCAAGATTGGATACAATTCGACTAATGCTTGCACTTGCAACTCAAAAGGGATGGACCATTTGTCAATTGGATGTGAAGTCAGCTTTCTTACATGATCTTCTCAATGAAGAAGTGTTTGTTGAACAGCCTGGTGGATATGAAATCAAGGGCAATGAGCATAAGGTGTATAAGTTGAAGAAAGCGCTTTATGGACTGAAACAAGCTCCACAGGCTTGGTACAGTCGCATAGAGTCAAATTTTCTCAAAGAAGGCTTTGAAAGGTGCCCTCATAAACACACTTTGTTTGTGAAGACAAGCTCTAATGGTAAATTTCTAATTATAAGTTTGTATGTTGATGATTTTATATTTACTGGCAATGATGAGTCAATGTTTGCTGAATTCAAAAAATCTATGATGGTTGAGTTTGATATGACTGATTTGGGAAAGATGGAGTACTTTCTTGGAATAGAAGTGATGCAACAAACTGATGGTATATTCATTAGTCATAAAAGGTATGCCCTGAATGTGTTGGAGAAATTCGGAATGGAGAAAAGTAATCCAGTACATAATCTAATCATTCCTTGAGAAAAGCTTCAAAAGGATGAAGATGGCATGAAAATTGATAGCACTTACTACAAGCAGATTGTGGGAGTGTTCTACAAGAAGGGAGGAAATGAAAAACTAGAGGCATAGAAAAATAGCGACTATGCAAGAGACTTGATGATAGGAAGAGTACTTCAGGTATGTGTTTTTATTGAGTTTTGGTGCAATATCTTGGTTATCCAAAAAACAACCCATAGTATCATTGTCTACTATAGAAGCAGAATTTATTGCTGCAGCAGCATGTGCTTGTCAAGCAGTTTGACTAAATCCTGTGATGCATGCACGTAGTAAACATATTGATATACGATTTCATTTTCTTCGTGAACTCACAAAAGAAGGAATTGTGCAACTGGTTCATTGCAACACTAAAGAACAAATTGCATATGTGATGACAAAGCCTTGAAAACTTGAAATTTTTGTGAAGCTGCGCAACCTGCAACCTGTTAGAAGTATATTTATCACCAGTATTAAGATGACATATTCATTTGCTCTAGTCTGTTGCAACTACATAGATTGCCCTCTTTTGCACGTTTAATAGCTAATCCTTTCCTTCAATAAAATCATCCTCTTTTTATTTTCTCTGTTTTTACCTTTAAAACAGTATCTTTACATCAAAAGTAACAAAGGGGATAATTTTAAGAATTTTGGTCTTAAAATTTTTGTTTTATAATATATATTATTTATTGAAAACATAGTTAATTAGAACAAATTTATAAGCGTTAATGATTTAATTAATAATATTTATATTTATATTTTTTAAATAATATAATATAAAAGTAATTTTTTTATCTATTTTTATTTAATTTTTAATTTAAAAACTATAGTGGACGGACCAATTTACTCTATCTCGTTTTGGTCCACTGGTTTAACATCGGAGATCAATATGATTTTTTACTTGCGCTTAATTAACTTTTTGAATTTTTAAAATTGTCTTTTTTAAAAATTTGGAATTAAAAAATACATTTCAGAAAAATAAATTTCGGAATAGATTTTTGTATTTCAAAGTATTAATATTAAAATTTCATTCTAGAAAAAACAATTCCCAAATACAAAAATACACTGCAGAAAAAAATTATAGAAAACAAAAATTCAAAAATTTTAAGAAAATGATTCTGAAATTTCCGAAAAAAAAAATTCTAAAATCCAGAAAAGTATTATGGAAATATAAATCTAAAAATTTATTTTAGAATATCAATTTCAGAATGTATTATGATCCATACCTTCTTTTATTTAAAAACTAAAAAAACACTTTTATCATTTCTCATAAAGCATTGGGGTGCAGGTTTAAAAATATTAGATGCAAAAAGTAAGTAATTGGGAAACATTCATTAGTCCGCCCAATTGTAACAAAGTTAAGAGGCCGACCCACATTCACAATTAGTCCAAAACAAAAAAAGTAAAGCAATTTTTCCTGTCACATATCAATTCTAACCTGTAGTCTATCATTTTTTTAAATTTTCAAAATTACTCTTACTCCAAATTTAAAAATCCAGAATAAAAAATATAATTCAAAAATAAAAAATACATTCTAGACAAAGAAATCCAAAAAATACAAAATTGAAAATGCATTTTCAGATAAAAATATCCAGAATTCAAAAATATATTTCGAAAATTTAAATCCAAAAAATACAAAATTGAAAATGCATTTCCAGATAAAAATATCCAGAATTCAAAAATTTATTTCAAAAATTTAAATCTAGAATATTTCTAGATAACAGGTTTCGAAAATAATTTTTATTTACACCTCTCTTTTTTAATGTTATTTTCATCATTTAGGAAGTGTATTTTTGTCATTTTTATTAACAGGTTGGGTGCCAAACAGTAATTCCTATATGTTGATTTTTTTATCCAAAAGATACATAAGACTCCTAAGACTTGTGCATGAGTCTATTCTAAGGTTTAGAGGATTATTGTATAAGTAATATTATTTTTATATCGCTTAAATCTTTTAGATAATTATTTATTATCGGTAAATAATGTCTAAGAGGTGATTAATTTAAATTTTGGATTATTTAAATTATTAGAAATTTAGAATGCGTATACGCGTGGTACATTGATTATTCTTAGTTGTGATTGAAATTCATTTTTAGAAGATTATTATGAAATATTTATAGTTGATAGAGGCTTTTCACGTGACACATTAAAGGAAAATATATTTAGTCATTTATATTTAGTATTCATTTAATGATGATAATTTTTGTAGTATTATGATCAGAATAATGGACAAAAGGCATGAGTATATGACTTTGAGATCATGGGTCAAAGATTCAAACCTTATACTTCAATAAATTGGTCAAATGTCATCACATCACGTAAATATGAACAAATGAGATATTTTTAATTAAATATTTTTTATATATCAATTACAAATTTACCAATCAAATTTAAATTATATACAAACCAATAGTCTTTTATTTAGACTGGAGATATAGTACAAAATAAATATAAAATAATATAGTATATTACAATATAATTTTTATTTAATAATTTAAATTAATAAGAAATTATTTATCAACTAAATAAAAAAGAACTAAAATCTTATGTAATTTGAATCCTACAAACGCTTCATTTTTTTATTAGCAAGAAAGAATAAATAAATATGAACTACTTCAGGAGTGGTCCAACCCAATTACAAATCAAATCGGAAACAACAAGCTACTCGACTCAATCAAACTTAAGCTACTAAATAGAGAAACATAATAACACCACACAAGCGTCCTACTTAAACTAAAATAGACTTGAGAGCTGGCAAACAAAATGACTTACGTTTGTCCCATTATTGACCTGTTAAAAACAGGTTAGGATAGAGTAACCTATCACAAGAAGAGAGGGTTAAAGTCTTTGACTTATTTTCATCAGTTTTTTACGTTTTTTCATATATATACTAAAAATCTTTAATTATAATAAACTATTTATGCAAGTGCTTTTATTACAATTAAATAACGTTTATCTAGACGATATTCAACTTGATTGTCTAGTCAGCGTCCTACTCAAACTAAAGTAAACTTGGGTGTTGGCAAGCAAAGTGACTTAAGCTTGTTATTTACGTTTGTCCCATTATTCACCTGTTAAAAACGGTTTAGGATAGAGTAACCTACCACAAGAAGAGAAGGTTGAAGTCTTTGACTTATTTTCATCAGTTTTTTAAAGTTTTTTTTATATATATATTAAAAATCTTTAATTGTAATAAACTCTTTCTGCAAGTGCTTTTATTACAATTAGATAACGTTTATCTAGACAATATTCAATTTGATTGTCTAGTCAGCGTCCTACTCAAACTAAAATAGACTTGGATGTTGACAAGCAAAATGACTTAAGCATGTTATTTACGTTTGTCCCATTATTGACCTGTTAAAAACGGGTTAGGATAGAGTAACCTGCCACAAGAAGAGAAGGTTAAAGTCTTTGACTTCTTTTCATCAGTTTTTTTTTACGTTTTATATATGTATATATATATATTAAAAAATTTTAATTGTAAACTCTTTCTACAAGTGCTTTTATTACAATTAAATAACGTTTATCTAGACGATATTCAACTTGATTGTCTAGTCAACGTCCTACTAAAACTAAAATAGACTTGGGTGCTGGCAAGCAAAATGACTTAAGTGTGTTATATACGTTTGTCCCATTATTGACTTGTTAAAAACGGGTTAGTATAGAGTAACTTGCCACAAGAAAAGAAGGTTAAAGTCTTTTGACTTATTTTCATTAGTTTTTTTTACGTTTATATATATATATATATATATATATATTAAAAATCTTTAATTGTAATAAACTCTTTCTGCAAGTGCTTTTATTACAATTAAATAACGTTTATCTAGACGATATTCAACTTGATTGTCTAGTCAGCGTCCTACTCAAACTAAAATAGATTTGGGTGCTGGCAAGCAAAATGACTTAAGCGTGTTAATTACGTTTATCCCATTATTGACTTGTTAAAAACGGGTCAGGATAGAGTAACCTACCATAAGAAAAGAAGGTTAAAGTCTTTGACTTATTTTCATTAGTTTTTTTACGTTTTTATATATATATATATTAAAAATCTTTAATTGTGATAAACTCTTTCTGTAAGTGCTTTTATTACAATAAGATAACGTTTATCTAGACAATATTCAATTTGATTGTCTAATCAGTGTCCTACTCAAACTAAAATAGACTTGGGTGTTGGCAAGCAAAATGACTTAAGCGTGTTATTTACGTGTGTCCCATTATTGACCTGTTAAAAACGGATTAGGATAGAGTAACCTGCCACAAGAAGAGAAGGTTAAAGTCTTTGACTTATTTTCATCAGTTTTTTTTACGTTTTTTTTATATATATTAAAAAATTTTAATTGTAATAAACTCTTTCTGTAAGTGCTTTTATTACAATTAAATAACGTTTATCTAGACGATATTCAACTTGATTGTCTAGTCAGCGTCCTACTCAAACTAAAATAGACTTGGGTGCTGGCAAGCAAAATCGTTTGTCCCATTATTGACTTGTTAAAAACGGGTTAGGATAGAGTAACCTGCCACAAGAAGAGAAGGTTAAAGTCTTTGACTTATTTTCATCAATTTTTTTTTAAAGTTTATATATATATATATATATTAAAAATATTTAATTGTAATAAACTCTTTCTGCAAGTGCTTTTATTACAATTAAATAATGTTTATCTAGACGATATTCAACTTGATTGTCTAGCCAACGTCTTACTCAAACTAAAATAGATTTGGATGCTGACAAGCAAAATGACTTAAGCGTGTTATTTACGTATGTCCCATTATTAACCTCTTAAAAACGGGTTATGATAAAGTAAAGTACTACAAGAAGAGAAGGTTAAAGTCTTCAACTTATTTTCATAAGTTTTTTTTACGTTTTTTTTCATATATATATTAAAAATCTTTAAATGTAATAAACTTTTTTACAAGTGCTTTTATTATAATTAAATAACATAAATGTAGACCATTGAACTTGATTGTCTAGTCTTTTTTTATCGTCTTGTCATCTTGTTCTTATTTTGTTTTGTTAGTTTTTCCTTCTTTTGTTTCGTTTGTGTTAGTGTGTTGCATCTTTAATTGTATATATATTTACATTGTCTCCTCTTTGAAACGAGTTTTCAGGTTCTGATTTTTCAATCTTTCCTTCATCTTTTCGTTGTGATTTGCTATCATGAAAAATTCCATAAATCTTTTTCAACAATTTTACAAGTGGTGTGTCTGTATACCATGTTATTAAATTGATAATTAATACTTATTTAATAAATTAAGAAAATTATTAATTATTATATGTTATTTTATTCAATTATAGTCTATAAGGAAAATTTATTATACAAGTATTAATAATTTAAATTATAATATAATTAAATATTTGTATCATTGAAACAATATGATACAAAATTGTAAGATCATATCTGGTTTTCGTTCTTATAAGTAATGTATTAGAGTTATTAACTAAGTCTAAATTGTTCTAATTTTTTTTCCATTTATCTTTTTAAACACGGTTTTTGCTAAAATTTTAAAATCTCTTATTGCCATCTAATTCAGTTTCAGTTTAATTTCTTATAAAACACCGTTTGACGTTTTCTTTTAAGAAACGAGGTCCAGAGATGCTATATATTTTTATTTTAATTGTAATAAGCGTGATGATTCTGTTTGTGTGTTTTTTTGTTTTTTTTTTTTTAAGGAGTACATTAATTTTTTTGAATGTCACTAATTTTAAAAGTAATGTTTTTTTTTTTCTATAAAAAAACTTTAGTTAGAGTTAATTCGAAACCATGAATCATAAATCAAAGTACTCATTAACAACGGAAATCATCTTTAATTAAATAAGAACATTAAATGAAAACACAACGGAAAACATCTTTAATCAAACAAGAACATAAATAAAAACACAACGGAAAACATCTTTAATCAAACAAGAACATTAAATAAAAACCTAACACTTATAAAACCACTATGCAAACAACGTTTATTTGTTCAAAGACTATGACTTGAAGGAGAAAGATCCAAGAAATGGAAATCCTATGCAAAAACATTGTCTCATCCATTTATTTCATGCATAGCAGCTATCCCCATCTTCCTTGCCTTATGAAGACTGTGATCCACTTCCTCCATCTACAAACAAAATAAACAAAGCAAAAGGAAATCTCAGTTCAAAAAAATGAATGTTGCAACACCAAACAATTAACACAATCTGTGTTGTTACCTTGAATGGAGGGTGCATCATTGAACTCTGGATCAAGCGGATCAATGTTAAACATAACCAATTCCTCTTGTTTCATTTTTTCGAGCTCCCTCAGCCTATTCATTGTGTTCCTGTTCTTCTCATTTTCAGCTAAAAAGATAGTGCCTTCATGTTAGTGAAACTATATATCTACTAAAATTAATATTTTGAGTATGCACCCACATAAAAAAAATTCCAAATATGAAACAACTTTACCATCTCTCAGCAATGCCTTTTCCAGAAGATATTTCGTTTCCTGGATCAACGCCTGCTCTTTCTCCATAAGATCACGCATCTGCTTTTTCTGGCTCTCTAGTATTGGTTTAAGTATGGCAACTTCATCCTTCATATGAATACATTATATGAGTGCAATAATAACATAGACTTTATCTGAATAGTAGTAAGACTCACCACAAACACCATAAGATGCTATTCAACAAAACCCAAATCTTCACATAACATCTACTACATTCATTTTATAAAAATTAATAACAATAATCACCTGCAAGATTTTAGCCTGTGCTTCCAATTTTTTAATAAATTCCACCGTCTCCTTTTTCCTTGATCTTTTGGCAGAATGATTTGAGACAATTCTGCAAAAATAATTAAAAACATAAAATAACATGTATGTTAAACAAACGCCCAATGTAACTATAACTACAAATTCAAATAAAATAACCTACCTTTTGGAATTAGGATCCATTAGGTTTTGTTCCATGTTAGGATCCTTGTCATGCTTTTCTGCTTGGAATTCTTCAACATGTTTTGAAGAAGAATCCATATCAGGATCCATCTTTTCTTTTGTGTTGCCTCCCTCTTCGATTTTCTCCATCAACAAGAAAAGGGTCGATTTGGTTAAAGGGAAGAAGTTGATTTGGTGGATTAAGGTTTCTGTAGCATCCTTTATATAAGGGATGTTGTTTATGTGAAGTTGACCTAATACTGGTGCCAAGCAGAAATTAAGGGACTGAGTTTAACAAGACAACAAAAGTATGCGTTGACCAAATTAGTATAGCTGCCTCTTGGAGCATGCAACGCCCCCTCGCATTGAAACTCTCATTGCAAGAAATATGTATATGTTAGTGTCCCAAAAAATCCACACAAAGACTAAAAGAGAGATACTAAATGATAATTAGAGTGAGTTTAATATCTCTTTTAGTCTTTGCGTGAGTTTTTTTGGAGAGACTAACATCAATATTTCTTGTAGTGTTTTCCTCGATAAGAACACCTTTTATCACTAGTATGTGTTGGTCAATTTATGATGGAAAAATGTTACATAACTTCACAGTGAAATATGACAGTTTACAATTGTGATGTGACACAATATAATTTCAAAAAATTATTTATCTTTTTAATTGTAATTTGGTGCAGGATTGTCAATATATATCAACACTCAATTATGACATCCAAAATTTTCAAATTACACGCTGACAAAGAGTCAAAGGAGTAATGAATGCATTGGCGGGCCACCATTTTTCAAATTACATGCCAACATAGAGTCAAAGGAGTAATGAATGCGTTGGCTTAGGGCCACCTTTTTTAAATTACATGTCAACAGAGAGTCAAAGGAGTAATGAATGTATTGGCTTCGGGCCACCTTTTTTCAAATTACATGCCAGCAGAGAGTCAAAGGAGTAATGAGTGCGTTGGCTCAGGGCTACCTTTTTTCAAATTACATGTTACCAAAGAGTCAAAGAAGTAATGAATGTGTTGGCTTAGGGCCACCCTTTTTCAAATTACATGCCAGCAGAGAGTCAAAGGAGTAATGAATGCATTGACTTAGGACCACCCTTACTCCACTGATTGCTTCTACACCTTGTGTTGTGTTGAGGACTGGACATCTCGAAAGTAGAACTAAAAGAAATCTATAACGGATGACATAAAGTTTAACACATATTTATTAGGATAAACTCTTAATGATTGATACTATTTTAAAAAGATAGAATTTAAGTCCAACACAATCTTACAAAGTTAATTATTAAGATAATTTTTAGTTTACACTCATTTATATATTATAATTAGATCTTATATCTATAAAACGTGACATCTCTAAGATATATTTATTGGAAATTAATATTGAAAAAGTATTAATTGAGTTATATATTATTAGTCGTTATATTAATTGAGTTACATATTATTTTATAAACTATGAAACTATTGGTATCTAAAGTAATTTTCAATATTAATAAAAGTTTATAAAATAATTTCTAAATTAATATCTAACAGTAGCAATCAAGGGTACTAACTACTTTAGATTATAAATTAGTCACTAATTTAATTAAATACTAATTTAGAATCTAACTTATTTTGTAGCTAAAACCTTGGTATATAATATTATATATACTAATTTAGAAACTACTTTATAAATTTTTATTAATAATAAAAGCTACTTTAGATACCAATAATTTTCTAATTTATAAAGATTTTCTAATTTAGTTAATATAATGATGGATTATTTTTTGTCTATACATTAATTGTTATTTAATGATCTTCCTTCTTATAGTGCAAATACAAGTACTTTGTGTATATAAAGTATTATAGAAATACTTTAATATCTTCTTTGTGGATTGCGATTAAACAAATACAAAAAAAAGTTTGTTAAAATAAAGATAAAAATTATTGTCTCTCTTTCTACTCATTAATACACAAGAGTAATTAAAATAATTATTATAATTTATAAAAATATAGTAATAATGTTAAAAATGATGAGAATTATTTTAGACTTAATTATTCTTTTACTTCTTATATTTAGGATTAAAAGTCAATTCAGTCTCCTCAAATTATTTTTAAATGATTCAATGTGATTCCTTTTATTATATTGCACTCGTTAAAACATATTTACTCCAATGATCCTACCAATGTCCACTTAATTAGATGTGTTATTACCTCATTGAATTATTTCAAAAAAAGTTGAGACCATCATATTGAATTGTTTTAAAATAGTTGGACCACATCAAACTTTTTAATAAAAAATGGGATCAAATTATTGAACTTTAAAAAAAAAATTAGAGCGACATTGAAGTTTTTAAAATATGGAGAATATATTTGATTTTTGTTTTTTTATCAGCAATAAAAAATAAATAAATAAGAATCACTTAAGATGTTGTACAAAAAAATTGCACAAGAACTAACAACACTTTCCCTAGAAGCTTGTTAATAACTTCCTACTAGGACAAATATTAAAAAAAAAAAAAATTGGCTAACGAAGATCGAAAACAAGCTCAGGAACAAACTAACATCTCATCCCAGCCTTCTAGAAAATTTCTAAAAATTCAAAAATTCTAAATACATACAAGCAGAGATATTTTAAAAGTAACCTAAGACCATACTTTTAGTTTGACCCAAGTGAAAATCTTAGAATGATCAATCACTCCACCTTTAAAAATGAGCTTATTCATATGTTTCAAATCTCGCTAACAACTGCAATCCAAACACTTTTCCAAACAAAGTTGACGTGAGCAACAACGTTAGAAATTTTAAAATGCATAAAACATAGAATAGAGTCGTGATGATCAACCGGATGTTTGCTTCTTCTTAATATAGGGATTAAAAAAGTAATTAATCCTAAGAAAATCAACTTCATATAAACAACATATAGGTTAAAGGTTAAAGATGCTAAAAAAAATGAATTAACCAAATTCCCCAATTGATTATCCAAATTGAGCATTCTTTTGTTCTTAACTAACGTTATGGTAGTATTATACAATTCTCTTTTTCTTCTTTTCAATTTTTGAATACATATGAAATAGATAAGTGTAATTAAGTCAAAATAAATAAAGTTGTTACACTACAATAGAAATAAATTGTAGAGATAAAAAATAATTAATTCTTATTAATAAATAATTTTTAAATTAATTAACTATCAATATTTTTCTACCAATTTTAGAATGTAAATTATTGATAATTAAAATATTGTTAGTTAATTAAATATCAATTTAAAAACTATTTAGTTTAGATACCAATAATTCTTTTAATCTTTAAAATAATATACAATAATTAATTATTTGTGATCTTTAAAGATAATTTCTAGTTGATGATTTTCTTGTGATAATTTTATTTATTTTGAAGTAATTTTTAACCTAAAAAAGTGACCGTTTGATATTTTTTTTTAATATAAAGAGTATTGCAACAGTATGGTAAAACTAAGGTTATTAACCTATTTTTTAGGATTAATGGTGATATTTATTTTAAACTATTGCAGCAGTTTCGTATAACTCTTATATTAAAAAATTGTCGTTATTAACGTTTTTTAATGTTAATTATTATATTTATTTTGAACTTGTAACTTTAAATTTTTTTTTTTTTAAAGTTTGATCTTTTATTTAGTTCACCAATGAGATTTTTCTGACAACGGAAGTAAAATTTGAAAAAATGATTTTTTACCACATGTTAACAATGTTGAGGATTTCTAAAATGAGAGAACAATTAGAAAAAAAATGGAGTAATAAGGATTTGCAAGATATAAGAAAAACTAATGTCCATAATAAAAATTTCTTTTAACAATTAATTTCATATAAAATAATCAATTCCTAAATGAGAAAATGAAAAAATTTAAGAGTCGGGTGTATGATACAATTCACTATTACTTTCATTCAAATTACAAAAACAATTAATTTGCTTATTTTTTTGTTAGAAATAAAATGCATATAAAACTTATGCATGAGTGTCCTCCAAGGTTTAGAGGATTGTTGTATAAGTTATATGATTTTGATATCACTTAAATTTTTCAGATAATTATTTATTATTTTTAAATAATGCCTAAGGGATGATTTATTTGAATTTTGAATTATTTAAATTATTAGAAATTTAGAATGTGTAGAATATACATTAGTTATGTTTGATTATGACTGAAATTTACTTTCATTTTTAAAAGATGACTATAAAATTCTTATAATTGATAGATGTTTTATATAACACGTTAAATGATAGTGTGTCCAGGGGTTCATTTGATGATGAGAAATTTAATTGTCTTATTAATAGAACAAACAAAAAGGGATGAGTACATGACTTGAGATTGATGGGCCAAAGATTCAAACCTTCTACTTCTACAAGCTCTTTAAATGCCATCACATTATGTACATATGAACAAATGAGACATCTTGTATCAAACTTAACTAAAGAAAATAAGTACTTGAAGGAGACGATAATTGCATTCCAATAAGAGTTGCCTTTTTTTTATCAACAAGTTGTATTTCTTTTGAGAATAAATGACAGAATTTATGCTTAATTTTATTTTTGGTTAAATATCTTCATTAGTCTCACCTCCTTCTACTCGAGTTTAATCTCTTCTCTTGCATAAGAGTAACATGATGATGATGAATATGATGAAGAATAGTTCATTAAACTTTGTGATGTGTAATATTAGTACATGCAAAACAATGCATATGCATGAAAAACACCATACTTTATATGTACTTTCTTTAATATTTACTTGCAGTATTGGTGTTAATTATATTATATTATATTATATATATATATATATGTATGTATATATATGTATGCATATATTCCCAGGAAGTTCAGTTAAAGATGATTGTAGTTAACATATTTATTTATCACAAATAAAAAATTAATAAAGAAGAACAAATATAACCATAGAAATATATTACTCTTTCACTTAAGAAATTTTTTTTTAAGTGACCATGTTAATAGAGGTCGCTTTGAGGGACAAAAACACACTTCAAATGCCAACATTATCAATATCACTTTAAACGCTTATTGATCCCTCCAAGTGACAAACACCTTGTGTCTTGATTAAAACACTTTCTTATTACTCCAAAAGACTAACACTTGATGTCTCGAGTGAAACACGTGTTATCTCACGTTAAACAAAGCAATGTCATGTTTTATTGAGCTTTGAGTCATTACAAGAAAAACATGAAATAGTGTCAAAATTTCAGTTATTAAATAACTAAAATCAATCACTAATCAAAGTAATGACCGATTTAGTGAACAACTCATGTTGATCACTAATGCGAAATGCCTGATTTAGTGATTGAAATTAGTAACCAAAATCAATGAGCAATTTGATCTAGTTATTGATTTAATGATCGAAATTAGTGAGTGATTTAGTCACACACACATATTAGTATTTATAATAAAAATTAGTGACCAATTTAATAATGTAATTTTTTCATTGAATTAGTGACCAATTTAGTGACTAAAAGTAGTTATCAATTTAGAGACTAAAATTAGTTATCGATTTAGTGACTGAACTAGTAAACGGTTTTAGTAATTGAAAATTTGGTTACTAAATTAGAAAATAATCAACCACTCATTTAGTTACTAATAATAACTACATTTTTAGTCACTAAATTCATTTATTATTTATCACTTTTTAAATAATAGTGATTGTTTTAGTCGTTGATTTTTTGTGGTTGAAAATTTAATCATCAAACTGGTCACTAATTTTAAAAAAATAATTTTATTCACTAATTCAGTGACTCATATTTAATATTGATTAGTATTTTAGGTCACTAAATTTGATCACTATTTATTATTTTTATAATATTGAATGAGACATTATCATGTCATTTAAAACATGTATTATCTTACTTAATGAGACTATCATTTTTTACTTTTCAATAACATTTGTCCTTTAAATGACAAATATTTGTTAAAGAAGACTTGTAGTTTTGTGAAAAATTATTCCAATTTACAACAAAATAATATTTTTTATTTAATGTTATATCTATAATTTTTGTAAAGAAAGAAAATGATTTATGACTATGTACATTTTATACTATTAATAAGATATAGTGAAGTTTTCCATCACAGATTTTATCATTAATTTTTTTTAACAAAGTTTTCTTAATTTTTTATAATTTTTTTTCCATGTCATTTAAAACATGTGTGTGTGCGTGGTGCATGTGTTCATTTTTGTGTGTACGAGTGCATGCATGTGTCTGAGTGTGCAAACGTATGTGTGTGCGCATGTGTGTGTGGTGTATAGATTTATTTATTTGTTTGTGTGTATTTATGTGTATGTGTAACTATTATTTATGTGTTTTTCTTTTCAAAAGTAGAGTTATAATATTAACTTTTTTTCAACGATAAATTGCTCAATAATATATTTTATATATCATGTAATAGATTTTTTAATATAATTATTAACTATTTTTTTTAAAAAATTAGTTGTAAACGTGCATACCAACTTTTATTATGAACCAATCAATATTCTTTATGATACAAATTTGGTGGCTTTCAATTGTAATGTAGAGCATTGAAAAATAATTAGTTTGTCTTTTATGTAAATATATTTTCTAATATATATTGTTAAGTTATTTTACAAAACATAATTATAAATAATTTTTGTACTGTTTACATTGTCTATATTATTAAATAAATTTGAATTTTCTTAATGAATTAAGCTTCCCAAATATTAAATCCTGACATTGTTTATAGTACATATGATAAACCATGGATGTTGTGCAGATCAAATGTTAACATATTCAGATATAACTATACTACCAAACAATGGACAATGTACCAATTTAAAAGGATTTCATGAGAAAAGTCACATTTGAGTAGTGTTTATCTCTTATCCAAGTATAACTATCCTTACTCACTTTAATTAATTAATTAATATAAAGAGTAAATGAAATTTATTAGTTTCAATTTTAACCTTTCATTCTATTCTATATTAACAACCACTCACATTAATGAGACATAAGTACACATTAATTATATCTCATGTAAATATGTTTTAATGAGAATAATATAACATAATGAATTATATTTAAAAACAATTTGGAAACTTTTTAAAAAATTTGGGAATGAATTGACTTTTAATCCTAAATATAAGGACTAAAAGAGTAATTAAATCTAAAATAATTCTCAATATTATTACTATATTTTTATATTTTATAAATTATAACTATTTTTTTTATCACTCTTGTACATGGATGACTAGAGAGAGAGAATATATTTTATCTTTATTTCAACAAACATATTGTCATATTTGTTTAATCACAATTCACGAAAAAGATATTAAAGTATCTTTATAATTCGTGTTATATACACATACTACTTACATATGCACTACAGAAAAATTATTAAATAAAAATTAATGTATAGAAAAAAAATAATTAGTCATTATAATGACTAAGTCAGTTACTATTTTATAAAATAAAAAATTATTAGTATCTAAAGTAGTTTCTATTATTAATAAAAATTATAAAATAATTTTTAAATTATTATCTAATATTAGTTACCAAGGTTTTAGCTACTAATTATTTTAGATTTGTATTTAATTAGATTAATAACTAATTTATAATACAAAGTAGTTAATAGCCTTCGAAGCTAATGTTAGATACAATTTTAGAAACTACTTTATAAACTTTTATTAATAATAGAAACTACTTTAGATACTAATAGTTTTTTAGTTTATAAAAGGACATCTAACTCAATCAATATAATAATTAACTATTTTTCGTATCTAAATTAATTATTATTTAATAATTTTCTTGTAGTGTTGTATTCTCTTTTTCAATATATTTCTTTATATAATACCTTTTTAAAATTTAATTTCCAATAAATTACACTTTCTTAAAAAAAAAATTCTTATAAAATATATATATTATAGATGTCACGTTTTCTAGAGATAAGATAATTATAATATATAGATGAATGTAAATTAAACCATATATTAATAATTGACTTTGTAAGATTGTGTTGGACTTAAATTCTATCATTTTAAAATGATATCATTCATTGAGAGTTTATCCTAGCAAATGCGTTAAACTTTGTGTCATCGATTATAGATTTTTTCTAGTTTCACGTTTGAGATGTCTAATTCTAAACACGAGGTAGAAGTAATCAAAGGTGTCATGGTGGCCCTAAGTTGCCAATCAAAAAAAAAAAATGGTGGCCCTAGCTAAGTCAGAGGTGTCATGGTGGTCCTATGTCAAAGGTCTCATGGTGGCCCTAAGCTAATGTATTCATACTCCTTTGACTCTCGGCTAGCATGTAATTTGAAAAGTTTCGGTATCATAATTGAGTGTTGATATATTGACAACTTTAAAAAATTTGGCTATCATAATAGAGTAATTATATATTAATAGTTCTGTATAGATTACAACTAGAAAGAGAAACAATTTTTTACTAAAATGTAGACCCCACGTGAAGATATAGAACACTTTTAAAATTACATCGTGTCATATCATAGTTATAAACTGACACCTTTCATTATGAAGTTGTTAAAATAATATTTTTCATCATAATTCGACCAACACATAGTACTATGATAAAAGAAAGATGTTCTTTTTTTTTTTTTTTTTATAAAAACTCTCATGTTAGACATCAATATGAAACTTGACATCTTAAGCACTTTCAATGTATCTTAAGCACTTTCAATGTGAGGGGTGTTCTTCTCCTCTGCATGCTCCATGAGGCATCTATACTAATTCGGCCAACGCATACTTTTGTTGTCTTGCTAAACTCAGTCCCTTAATTTCTGCTTGGCACCACTATTAGGTCAACTTCACATAAACAAAATCCCTTATATAAAGGATGCTACAGAAACCTTAATCCTGGTCACCTTCTTCCCTTTAACCAAATCGACCCTTTTCTTGCCTGAGCAATCAATCCATTTGTTGATGGAGAAAATCGAAGAGGGAGGCAACACAAAAGAAAAGATGGATCCTGATATGGATTCTTCTTCAAAACATGTTGAAGAATTCCAAGCAGAAAAGCATGACAAGGATCCTAACCTGGAACAAAACCTAATGGATCCTAATTCCAAAAGGTAGATTATTTTATTTGAATTTGTAGTTATAGTTGCATTGGGAGTTTGCTTAACATACATGTTATTTTATGTTTTTAATTATTTTTGCAGAAATGTCTCAAATCATTCTGCCAAAAGATCAAGGAAGAAAAAGATGGCAAAAACTATCAAAAAATTGGAAGCACGGGCTGAAGTGTTGCAGGTGATTATTGTTATTAATTTCATAAAATGAATGTAATAGGAGATGTTATGTGAAGATTTGGATTTTGTTGAATAGCATCTTATGGTGTATGTGGTGAGTCTTATTGTTATTCAGATAAAGTCTATGCTATTATTGCACTCATAAAATGTATTCATATGAAGGATCTATATGACATACTTCAACCAATAGCAGAGAGCCAGAAAAAGCAGATGCGTGATCTTATGGAGGAAGAACAGGCGTTGCTACAGGAAATGCAATATCTTCAGGAAAAAGCATTGCTGAGAGATGGTAAAGTTGTTTCTTCTTTGGAATTTTTTTATGTGGGTGCATGCTCAAAATATTAATTATAGTAGATATATAGTTTCACTAACATAAAGGCACTATCTTTATAGCTCAAAATGAGAAGAACTGGAACAGAATGAATATGCAAGAGGAATCGGTTATGTTTAACATTGATCCGCTTGATCCAGAGTTCAATGATGCACCCTCCATTGGTAACAACACAGAGTGTGTTAATTGTTTTGTTGCAACACTCATTTTTTTTTGAACTGAGATTTCCTTTTGCTTTGTTTGTTTTGTTTATAGATGGAGGAAGTGGATCGCAGTCTTCATAAGGCAAGGAAGATGGGGATAGCTGCTATGCACTAAATAAATGGATGAGACAATGTTTTTGCATAGGATTTCCATTTCATGGATCTTCTCCTTCAAGTCATAGTCTCTGAACAAATAAACGTTGTTTGCATGGTGGTTTTATAAGTGTTAAGGTTTTTATTTAATGTTCTTGTTTGATTAAAGATGTTTTCCGTTGTATTTTTATTTATGTTCTTGTTTGATTAAAGATGTTTTCCGTTGTGTTTTCATTTAATGTTCTTGTTTGATTAAAGATGATTTCCGTTGTTAATGAGTACTTTGATTTATGATTCATGGTTTCGAATTAACTCTAACTAAAGTTTTTTGTATAGAAAAAAAAAAACATTACTTTTAAAATTAGTGACATTCACAAAGATTAATGTACTCCTTTGAAAAACATAACACCCAAACTGTAATCATCACGCTTATTACAATTAAAATAAAAATATATAGCATCTTTGGACCTCATTTCTTAAAAGAAAACGTAAAACGGTGTTTTATAAGAAATTAAACTGAAACTGAATTAGATGGTAATAAGAGATTTTAAAGTTTTAGCAAAAACCGTGTTTAAAAAGAGAAATGGAGAAAAAAATTAGAACAATTTAGGTATTTTTCAATTTTCAAGTTGAAGTGTAAATAAATAAAAAAGATAAAAGCGAGTGTATATAAAAATTATATTTTCAAACAAAACTTGTAAATATTTAGAATTTGATATGAGTTGTTTAAATATAATATAGGATAACAAATCACATTTAGACTTAGTTAAAAACTCCAATACATTACTTTTAAGAACGAACACCAGATATGATCTTACAATTTTTTATCATATTGTTTCAATGATACAAATATTTAATGATATTATAATTTAAATAATTAATATTTATATAATAAATTTTTCTTAGAGATTATAATTGAATAAAATAGCATATAATAATTAATATTTTTCTTAATTTATTAAATTAAAAGTATTAATTATCCATTTAATAACATGGTATACTGACAGCTCGCTTGTGAAACTATTGAAAAAAAATTGGAATTTTTCATGATAGGAAATCACAACAAAAAGAGAAAGGGAAGAGGTCAAAACATGAAAACAAGTGGACAACTATAAAAAAAACTAGACAACCAAGCTGAATACAGTCCACACAAAAGTTATTTACTCATAATAAAAGCGCATGCAAAAAGAATTTATCATAATTAAATATTTTTTTAATAGTATGTTAATTATATATATATATATATATATTCTAAAAAAATAAAAACAAATGAGAATAAGTCAAAGACTTTTTAATATTTTAATTTATTTTTAACAAGTAAAAAATAGAATACGCTTAAGTAATTTTGCTAGTTATCACTAAGACTACGAAACATTAGAATCCCAATTATATAAGATTTCAATTTTTTTATTTAATGGATAAATAATTTCTTATTAATTTAAATTATTAAATAAAAATTGTATTGTAATATACTATATTATTTTATATTTATTTTTTACTCTATCTTTTTTCAGTTTAAATAAATTCACTCTAAATAAAGATAGTATTAAAATTAGTATATAATTTAAATTTGATTGATAAATTTGTGGTTGATATATAAAAATTATTTAATTATTGTTCATATTTAGATGATGTGATAACATTTGAAAAATTTGTACAAGTAAAAAGTTTGAATATTTGACCCATCGATCTCAAACCATATATTAATCCCCTTTTATCATTTTTTTATAATACCATAAAAGTTGTCATCATCAAATAAACAACTAGAGACATTATTCTTTAATGTGTCATGTGACAAACATCTATTAAGTATAAGCATTCCATAGTAATCTTCTAAAAATAAAAGTGAATTTCAGTCATAACCAAGCATAATTAATATTTCGTCTACGCATTAAATTTTTAATAATTCTAATAATCCAAAATTCATAATGATTATCCATTATTAAAAAAATTAAGTGATGTAAAAATCATATAACTTGTACAACAATCATCTAAATCATCTAGACCTTAGAGGACACTCATGCATAAGTCTTAGCAGTCTTATGTATCTTTTGAAACAAAAATCTCAACATGTTGAAATGATGTATGCATTTTATTTTTGAGAAAAAATTAAACAAATTAGTCGCTTTTGTAATTTGAATGAAAGTAATAGTGAATTGTATTATCTAACATCCCGCCAAATTCCTTTTCATAATTATAAAATGAAATAAAGGTAAAACAAAAATGTTTAAATGAACATATGTATTTATATAAAATGAAGTTGCTCCTCACAGGGAGTTTAATACATAACCAGTATATTTTTCCAAAACTTAAACAAAATACAGTCAATAAATTGAAAACGGCGATCTCCCTACATAAACCGGCGATCTACTATCAGAAGACCCAAAACAGCCGATCTGCTATCAGTACAGAAAAACAGGCGATCACCCGATAGAGGCTGAAACAGGCGATCACCCGATAGAGACAGAAACAGGCAATCTCCTTCCGGCGACCACTCACTGAGGAGCTCTACTCCCTGGAAGATCATCTGCTCCCGTGTATAACACACGATCATCACAATTTTAAGAGAAAACAGCCACAGAGCAATACAAAAGAAAAAGGGGTAAGCTAGATGGTTTAAAAAGGGTTTAAATATGAAACATAAAAATCAGGATAAAACAAATTCCATATACCCACATAAAATTATAAAGTTTCTCATTTCTTACGTCAGACTTCCACTGATTTAACACACATAGACACTTACCATACCACTGTAAAGTCCACACAGGACAGCAAGGAAAGTCCACACAGGACAGCAACCAGAGTCCACACAGGGCAGCAACCAAGGTCCACACAGGACAGCAAGCAAAGTCCACACAGGACAGCAAGGAAAGTCCACACAGGACAGCAACCAGAGTCCACACAGGACAGCAACCAAGGTCCACACAGGACAGCAAGCAAAGTCCACACAGGACAGCAAGCAAAGTCCACACAGGACAGCAACCAGAGTCCACACAGGACAGCAACCAAGGTCCACACAGGACAGCAAGCAAGGTCCACACAGGACAGCAAGGAAAGTCCACACAGGACAGCAACCAGAGTCCACACAGGACAGCAACCAAGGTCCACACAGGACAGCAAGCAAAGTCCACACAGGACAGCAACCAGAGTCCACACAGGACAGCTAAAGATCATCCATTCACCCAACGCACCATACAATACTTAAATGAACGATCTCAACCACAGCAACAAACGTATCCAGGTTCAGACTTTTTCCAATAACGCGTGCATTTCACATATCAATCTCAAACAAGCTCAAGCGACACTAAAACAGGGGATTTCGAAGACAACATTTAAAACCGGCGATTACGTCGCCCCACGCGTAAAAACAGAGCATCATGAAAAAGGGGTTTAAAACCGGCGACCACGTTGCCCAAACACATAGAACAGAATATCACGAAGGAAAAATATGAAATTGGCGACCACGTCGCCCTCACTTCAGAAACAGATAATCTACGGCTTTTATTGAGAAAATAAAGCTAGCTTCCCTTACCTGGACTTGTGCAAAACTCCAAGAACTCCGAAATCCACTGAGCTTACAGGATGCCTTGGCTCTGTTTTAGCGTCTGGTTTGTAGAACTTGCAGAGGACCTCCAAGGTGCTCCAAGGGCAGTCGTCGATAGCTAAGCAGGAACGTGATAAGGCCTGAATGGCAGAGTGAAGGAGAGAAAAGAGAAGGATGAAGGTAACTCACTCACTCTGTCACTCTTGAACCACAGCACCCTCTTTGCCTCTCAGAAGTGAGTTTTTAAATCTTAAACCAACTTGTCCACAAAAGCCGCTGCCACCACCCACTCTGCAGGAAGCTTGCGTGCACACTGCCGTGAACAGTACGACCACGCGTGACTCTGCGCAGGCCAACCCTCTGATGTCACTATTCTGAACCACCCTTTTTGTCTACGTGTCGCGCGTGCAGTACGTCTGATGTTGAGAGCCTGGGTCCCACCTTATCTGTGTGAAACTCGACATCGCGCGATAACCTTCCACCGATGACCGCTGGCGCGAAAACTATCCACCGATGACCTCTCGCGCGAAGGCTATCCACCGATGTCCTCTCGCACGAAGGCTATCCACTGATGACCTCTCGCGCGAAGGCTATCCACCGATGTCCTCTCGCGCGAAGGCTATCCACCGATGACCTCTCGCGCGAAGGCTATCCACCGATGTCCTCACGCGCGAAGACTAACTCCGCATGCCTCGCGCCCTGGTGATGCTCGCATGCCCCTCGCGCCCTGGCGATGCCCGCATGCCCCTCGCGCCCTGGCGATGCCTGCATGCCCCTCGCGCCCTGGCGATGACCGCATGCCTCTCACCTGGCGATGCCCGATGACACATCGCTACGCCTTCCTGGAGGTTCTTCATTCCACTATGTTACGTCCAAGGTATCATCTCCACATGACTCGGTGACGTCGGTAGCTTCACATTTCCAAGAGTAGATCAGCACCACTCCTCGTGCTCCCATGCATGCAACACTAAGGACGATTTCTTATGCTCAAGCATAGAGCTTCGCATGCACAGCGTATCTAAGGCTTAACCCACACCTTGATACGCGTGGTTGTTGGAACCCACTCTAGTTGATCCAGTATCTTGACCACATACTGAGTGCACTTTCGGCGATCATGTGCACCATAGGCGGCAGGCGATCATGTGCAACCTACTCGACAGGCGATCATGCACTAACCAGGCGATCACATAGGAGACTTCTTAGCTACACTTTTTCTTCCTTTACTCTTCTTGATCCACATGTCTTCCTCGAGCACATCCACGTGATTACCTCACGATAAAGTCATCGCACCTGACTACTATGTTACTGCAATGGTAAGCCGACCGACCTCTACCAGCTGACCCCAGACCTTGTGCGACGTCCGAGGTCCGACCACTGAGAAACTTCATTTATCAGTTCTTTGTATTTTAAACAATAACATCTTCTGAAATTATTTAAATGTAACACTTTCATTCCAATTAAAGTTTCTAGGTCCTTACATTCTCCCCAACAAGAAAATTTTTCGTCCTCGAAAATTGGATTACAAGGGAAAGAAGTAGGGATAGGCTTCTCTCAGGGTTTCTTCAAATTCCCAATTTGTATCACCCGATCTGTCATCCCACACCACCTTCACCACGTTGATGGTCTTGCCTCTGAGCTGCTTTCTCTGCTGATCGTCAATCCTTACTGGTTTCGCTCCAACAACAAGTCATCCCTGGTCTGCACGTCGTCTACTTCCAACACGTGACTAGGGTCTGCAAGATACTTCCTTAACTATGACACGTGAAAGACTTTATGCAGATTTGCTCATTGGAGAGGTAGGGCGATTTCATAAGCCACTAGACCTATCCTCCTTAAGATCTGATATGGCTCGACTAACTTAGGAGACAGCTCCTTTGATCTGATAGCTCGTCCTACACCCTTGGTCGGTGTCACTTTCATAAATGCATGATCTCCAACTACAACTCCAAAGGTCTTCTCCTCATTGTCAACGTCATCACTGCCTCCCCCAGAGTTATTATCCTTGTGTTCATTTAAGGCCAGAAGTGTCTTCACAGCGTTGTCAGCTTCGCCCTCATATCCACCACTAGAGTTGTTACCCTTGTCCTCATGAGCGACATAGGGTGGCTCCCTCCAGGTTATTCCCTTCATATTTTCCAAATCCACAGGGGTTTCCCAACCAAACGATTTTTTTGCTCACCTTCTTAGTAACTTCAACTTTGGGGATGGATGATGATTCACTTTCTAAGGCAGAGCCATCCGACGAAGATCCCTCTACCACTGTCATTAACTGCAGTTACAACACCTTCCCACCACCCATCATACCACCAGGCATACACTGCTGATTCAAACCCAAGTGGGCGACCTGAATGGCGCTCAGGGGAGCATGGCTTGACTGTTAAGCGCTCTGAACATCGCATACCCAAATTAATCAGTAGCTGCCACTCTAGACGAAAGGACCCATTCCTCTAGTTTCTGTGGTCCCTCTTTATCAAGCCAGTCATCGTACTGGACCTTCAGCAGCGTTGGAGACCCGCTCCAGATTTTGCATCTAAACCAGCGTTTTCTAACGCCACCATCTTGCCATGTTCAGGGGCCTTTAACTTCAACCTTCCATACCCACACTCATCTTTCAAATCCCGATCAACAAAACAACCCTATTCTGCGTGAAACCTTCCCTCTTAGGAGGTAGTCCAAGTATTTCTTCTGGAAATACATCCATGAAATCTTTCATCCCATGTATCCTGTTTACGTCCTCTTCACTCTTCACTCCCCCCTTCCGCTAGGATCACAAAACACGTCGCCCCTTCTTTCAACTCTGACTTCACATGCTGAGCAGATATCACACCAGACCCTTGGAGATTGGGAAACACCACCTTCTGGCTACTGCAATCTGTGAGAACTCGATTGGCATGTAGCCAATCCATTCCTAGGATAACATCCAGATCCTGAAGAGGTAGACAGATCAAATTCACTTTGAACCTGCGTCCCTCTACTATCACTGGACATTCAGAGCAAACTGGGGAGGTCAAAACCTGTCCTGATGCAGGTGTAGAGACCAACCGTTCAAACGGCAGCTCCTTCACTTGAAGGCCCAGTTCGGTTGCACACCGACTTGACACAAGAGAGTGTGTCGCTCCAGAAACAAACAAAACTCTAAAGTATCCACCAGCTATAAACAAGTATCTTGTACTAGGTTACTTGACTGAGATGCCTCCGCTCTAGACATGGCAAACACTCTCCCTGCTGCTTGAGGTCTGCTGCCTTCGTTCCTCAACTGCTGGGAACCACTGGGTTGAGTCGCCCTATTCCCGTTAGGACATTCTCTAGCAAGGTGCCCCGTCTTTTGGCAGATGTAGCATCTTCTCTCTGAATTTCTCTTGGGGCACACATTGGATGTGTGCGGTCCACCACAATGGGAACATCTGAGTTTCCAGGGCTGTTGCTGCTGAAACTGAGGCGGTGTTGCTTCTGCCCCATGCTGTGGAGGTCTCGCATAAGGCTTATTCTGCTGTTGCTGCACCTTGGCCTTCCCACTGGAAGAACCCCCTGGGTGTGGCCTGATCACCCGAGAGTCACTCTTCTCCAGTGTCTCCACCATCATCGCCTTCTCCACTAAGGCGTGAAATTCTCTTATGCACATAGGTGCTATGGTCCTCTTCAGCTCATGCTTCAGTCCTTCTTCAAATTTCCTACACCTCCAAGCCTCAGAGGTCGCCTGGGTATAGAATCGGGCGAGATACTCAAACCAAGCAGCATAAGCATTCACTGACATCTCCCCCTGCTCCAATCTGAGGAATTCTGCTTCCCTCGCAAATCTTGCACTATCTGGGAAGTATTTTTCCAGAAATCTCACCCTGAAACTCTCCCAGTCTAACACTTCAGCTCTGGCTTCCATCATCTGCTGAGCTCCCATCCACCAGAACTCGGCTTCTCCAGATAGCAGATAGGTAGCGAATACCAATTTCTTCCCTTCAGGGCAGGAGGTCGCCTTAAAGATTTTCTCCAACTCCCTGACCCACTGATCTGCTTGATCAGGGGTAGCATTCCCACTGAACTTGGGTGGGTTGTGCCTCATGAACTCGGTCAGTCCCATCTGATCCTGAGGCTGACCGACGTGGGAAGCTGTTTTAGCCGACCGAGCAGTTTCCCAATGGTGCATTGCCGCCTGATGATTCTGAGCCATTGCTGCATTCTGTTGTTGGATGACAGTTGCCATCATCTCAATAGCCTTGGCAATTTGGCTCATTTCCGAAGAAGGTTGGGGAGGGGTAGGAGGTCTACGTGCCATCTCTCTTCGTTTCAGATTTTGAAACTATAGGTTTTCTATATTCCCTACAACTACAAGAATGAGATCGATAAGAACTCACTTCATTCAGGAGCTAACATCTAGACCTGACAAAGGTCAGCATCTCAAATCCATTAAGAATTTGAGCTCATCAAAAGAATCGTGATACTTATAATCTCAAGCAAAACACCAGAACAGCTACTGGTATGCAGTCATCAATCCAATCAACCATTTTCAATCAATTACAAAGACACTCCAGGGAATGAAATAGCTCACACCAGAATTCAATATATGCTAAACATAAAACCTTTAGAATTAAGATTGAGAATCATCTCGATCCAGTTATGAGTGTGCACCCTCACTACTTTATCAAGATCCTCTCATTCTTAATACTAAGATTTTCAGTTAGGGCATACATTCACTAAAGCACACACAAAATTTCAATACAAAAACGTTTGAAAACCTTTCACTATAGTTGTTATTTAAAACTCAAATAAATTTTATGAGCAGAAGAAACACAATGGATCCACAGCCCTCAGGTCATCCTAAGGACGAACTGCTCTGATACCATTAATGTAACATCCCGCCAAATTCCTTTTCATAATTATAAAATGAAATAAAGGTAAAACAAAAATGTTTAAATGAACATATGTATTTATATAAAATGAAGTTGCTCCTCACAGGGAGTTTAATACATAACCAGTATATTTTTCCAAAACTTAAACAAAATACAGTCAATAAATTGAAAACGGCGATCTCCCTACATAAACCGGCGATCTACTATCAGAAGACCCAAAACAGCCGATCTGCTATCAGTACAGAAAAACAGGCGATCACCCGATAGAGGCTGAAACAGGCGATCACCCGATAGAGACAGAAACAGGCGATCTCCTTCCGGCGACCACTCACTGAGGAGCTCTACTCCCTGGAAGATCATCTGCTCCCGTGTATAACACACGATCATCACAGTTTTAAGAGAAAACAGCCACAGAGCAATACAAAAGAAAAAGGGGTAAGCTAGATGGTTTAAAAAGGGTTTAAATATGAAACATAAAAATCAGGATAAAACAAATTCCATATACCCACATAAAATTATAAAGTTTCTCATTTCTTACGTCAGACTTCCACTGATTTAACACACATAGACACTTACCATACCACTGTAAAGTCCACACAGGACAGCAAGGAAAGTCCACACAGGACAGCAACCAGAGTCCACACAGGGCAGCAACCAAGGTCCACACAGGACAGCAAGCAAAGTCCACACAGGACAGCAAGGAAAGTCCACACAGGACAGCAACCAGAGTCCACACAGGACAGCAACCAAGGTCCACACAGGACAGCAAGCAAAGTCCACACAGGACAGCAAGGAAAGTCCACACAGGACAGCAACCAGAGTCCACACAGGACAGCAACCAAGGTCCACACAGGACAGCAAGCAAAGTCCACACAGGACAGCAAGGAAAGTCCACACAGGACAGCAACCAGAGTCCACACAGGACAGCAACCAGAGTCCACACAGGACAGCAACCAAGGTCCACACAGGACAGCAAGCAAAGTCCACACAGGACAGCAAGCAAAGTCCACACAGGACAGCTAAAGATCATCCATTCACCCAACGCACCATACAATACTTAAATGAACGATCTCAACCACAGCAACAAACGTATCCAGGTTCAGACTTTTTCCAATAACACGTGCATTTCACATATCAATCTCAAACAAGCTCAAGCGACACTAAAACAGGGGATTTCGAAGACAACATTTAAAACCGGCGATTACGTCGCCCCACGCGTAAAAACAGAGCATCATGAAAAAGGGGTTTAAAACCGGCGACCACGTTGCCCAAACACATAGAACAGAATATCACGAAGGAAAAATATGAAATTGGCGACCACGTCGCCCTCACTTCAGAAACAGATAATCTACGGCTTTTATTGAGAAAATAAAGCTAGCTTCCCTTACCTGGACTTGTGCAAAACTCCAAGAACTCCGAAATCCACTGAGCTTACAGGATGCCTTGGCTCTGTTTTAGCGTCTGGTTTGTAGAACTTGCAGAGGACCTCCAAGGTGCTCCAAGGGCAGTCGTCGATAGCTAAGCAGGAACGTGATAAGGCCTGAATGGCAGAGTGAAGGAGAGAAAAGAGAAGGATGAAGGTAACTCACTCACTCTGTCACTCTTGAACCACAGCACCCTCTTTGCCTCTCAGAAGTGAGTTTTTAAATCTTAAACCAACTTGTCCACAAAAGCCGCTGCCACCACCCACTCTGCAGGAAGCTTGCGTGCACACTGCCGTGAACAGTACGACCACGCGTGACTCTGCGCAGGCCAACCCTCTGATGTCACTATTCTGAACCACCCTTTTTGTCTACGTGTCGCGCGTGCAGTACGTCTGATGTTGAGAGCCTGGGTCCCACCTTATCTGTGTGAAACTCGACATCGCGCGATAACCTTCCACCGATGACCGCTGGCGCGAAAACTATCCACCGATGACCTCTCGCGCGAAGGCTATCCACCGATGTCCTCTCGCACGAAGGCTATCCACTGATGACCTCTCGCGCGAAGGCTATCCACCGATGTCCTCTCGCGCGAAGGCTATCCACCGATGACCTCTCGCGCGAAGGCTATCCACCGATGTCCTCACGCGCGAAGACTAACTCCGCATGCCTCGCGCCCTGGTGATGCTCGCATGCCCCTCGCGCCCTAGCGATGCCCGCATGCCCCTCGCGCCCTGGCGATGCCTGCATGCCCCTCGCGCCCTGGCGATGACCGCATGCCTCTCACCTGGCGATGCCCGATGACACATCGCTACGCCTTCCTGGAGGTTCTTCATTCCACTATGTTACGTCCAAGGTATCATCTCCACATGACTCGGTGACGTCGGTAGCTTCACATTTCCAAGAGTAGATCAGCACCACTCCTCGTGCTCCCATGCATGCAACACTAAGGACGATTTCTTATGCTCAAGCATAGAGCTTCGCATGCACAGCGTATCTAAGGCTTAACCCACACCTTGATACGCGTGGTTGTTGGAACCCACTCTAGTTGATCCAGTATCTTGACCACATACTGAGTGCACTTTCGGCGATCATGTGCACCATAGGCGGCAGGCGATCATGTGCAACCTACTCGACAGGCGATCATGCACTAACCAGGCGATCACATAGGAGACTTCTTAGCTACACTTTTTCTTCCTTTACTCTTCTTGATCCACATGTCTTCCTCGAGCACATCCACGTGATTACCTCACGATAAAGTCATCGCACCTGACTACTATGTTACTGCAATGGTAAGCCGACCGACCTCTACCAGCTGACCCCAGACCTTGTGCGACGTCCGAGGTCCGACCACTGAGAAACTTCATTTATCAGTTCTTTGTATTTTAAACAATAACATCTTCTGAAATTATTTAAATGTAACACTTTCATTCCAATTAAAGTTTCTAGGTCCTTACATTCTCCCCAACAAGAAAATTTTTCGTCCTCGAAAATTGGATTACAAGGGAAAGAAGTAGGGATAGGCTTCTCTCAGGGTTTCTTCAAATTCCCAATTTGTATCACCCGATCTGTCATCCCACACCACCTTCACCACGTTGATGGTCTTGCCTCTGAGCTGCTTTCTCTGCTGATCGTCAATCCTTACTGGTTTCGCTCCAACAACAAGTCATCCCTGGTCTGCACGTCGTCTACTTCCAACACGTGACTAGGGTCTGCAAGATACTTCCTTAACTATGACACGTGAAAGACTTTATGCAGATTTGCTCATTGGAGAGGTAGGGCGATTTCATAAGCCACTAGACCTATCCTCCTTAAGATCTGATATGGCTCGACTAACTTAGGAGACAGCTCCTTTGATCTGATAGCTCGTCCTACACCCTTGGTCGGTGTCACTTTCATAAATGCATGATCTCCAACTACAACTCCAAAGGTCTTCTCCTCATTGTCAACGTCATCACTGCCTCCCCCAGAGTTATTATCCTTGTGTTCATTTAAGGCCAGAAGTGTCTTCACAGCGTTGTCAGCTTCGCCCTCATATCCACCACTAGAGTTGTTACCCTTGTCCTCATGAGCGACATAGGGTGGCTCCCTCCAGGTTATTCCCTTCATATTTTCCAAATCCACAGGGGTTTCCCAACCAAACGATTTTTTTGCTCACCTTCTTAGTAACTTCAACTTTGGGGATGGATGATGATTCACTTTCTAAGGCAGAGCCATCCGACGAAGATCCCTCTACCACTGTCATTAACTGCAGTTACAACACCTTCCCACCACCCATCATACCACCAGGCATACACTGCTGATTCAAACCCAAGTGGGCGACCTGAATGGCGCTCAGGGGAGCATGGCTTGACTGTTAAGCGCTCTGAACATCGCATACCCAAATTAATCAGTAGCTGCCACTCTAGACGAAAGGACCCATTCCTCTAGTTTCTGTGGTCCCTCTTTATCAAGCCAGTCATCGTACTGGACCTTCAGCAGCGTTGGAGACCCGCTCCAGATTTTGCATCTAAACCAGCGTTTTCTAACGCCACCATCTTGCCATGTTCAGGGGCCTTTAACTTCAACCTTCCATACCCACACTCATCTTTCAAATCCCGATCAACAAAACAACCCTATTCTGCGTGAAACCTTCCCTCTTAGGAGGTAGTCCAAGTATTTCTTCTGGAAATACATCCATGAAATCTTTCATCCCATGTATCCTGTTTACGTCCTCTTCACTCTTCACTCCCCCCTTCCGCTAGGATCACAAAACACGTCGCCCCTTCTTTCAACTCTGACTTCACATGCTGAGCAGATATCACACCAGACCCTTGGAGATTGGGAAACACCACCTTCTGGCTACTGCAATCTGTGAGAACTCGATTGGCATGTAGCCAATCCATTCCTAGGATAACATCCAGATCCTGAAGAGGTAGACAGATCAAATTCACTTTGAACCTGCGTCCCTCTACTATCACTGGACATTCAGAGCAAACTGGGGAGGTCAAAACCTGTCCTGATGCAGGTGTAGAGACCAACCGTTCAAACGGCAGCTCCTTCACTTGAAGGCCCAGTTCGGTTGCACACCGACTTGACACAAGAGAGTGTGTCGCTCCAGAAACAAACAAAACTCTAAAGTATCCACCAGCTATAAACAAGTATCTTGTACTAGGTTACTTGACTGAGATGCCTCCGCTCTAGACATGGCAAACACTCTCCCTGCTGCTTGAGGTCTGCTGCCTTCGTTCCTCAACTGCTGGGAACCACTGGGTTGAGTCGCCCTATTCCCGTTAGGACATTCTCTAGCAAGGTGCCCCGTCTTTCGGCAGATGTAGCATCTTCTCTCTGAATTTCTCTTGGGGCACACATTGGATGTGTGCGGTCCACCACAATGGGAACATCTGAGTTTCCAGGGCTGTTGCTGCTGAAACTGAGGCGGTGTTGCTTCTGCCCCATGCTGTGGAGGTCTCGCATAAGGCTTATTCTGCTGTTGCTGCACCTTGGCCTTCCCACTGGAAGAACCCCCTGGGTGTGGCCTGATCACCCGAGAGTCACTCTTCTCCAGTGTCTCCACCATCATCGCCTTCTCCACTAAGGCGTGAAATTCTCTTATGCACATAGGTGCTATGGTCCTCTTCAGCTCATGCTTCAGTCCTTCTTCAAATTTCCTACACCTCCAAGCCTCAGAGGTCGCCTGGGTATAGAATCGGGCGAGATACTCAAACCAAGCAGCATAAGCATTCACTGACATCTCCCCCTGCTCCAATCTGAGGAATTCTGCTTCCCTCGCAAATCTTGCACTATCTGGGAAGTATTTTTCCAGAAATCTCACCCTGAAACTCTCCCAGTCTAACACTTCAGCTCTGGCTTCCATCATCTGCTGAGCTCCCATCCACCAGAACTCGGCTTCTCCAGATAGCAGATAGGTAGCGAATACCAATTTCTTCCCTTCAGGGCAGGAGGTCGCCTTAAAGATTTTCTCCAACTCCCTGACCCACTGATCTGCTTGATCAGGGGTAGCATTCCCACTGAACTTGGGTGGGTTGTGCCTCATGAACTCGGTCAGTCCCATCTGATCCTGAGGCTGACCGACGTGGGAAGCTGTTTTAGCCGACCGAGCAGTTTCCCAATGGTGCATTGCCGCCTGATGATTCTGAGCCATTGCTGCATTCTGTTGTTGGATGACAGTTGCCATCATCTCAATAGCCTTGGCAATTTGGCTCATTTCCGAAGAAGGTTGGGGAGGGGTAGGAGGTCTACGTGCCATCTCTCTTCGTTTCAGATTTTGAAACTATAGGTTTTCTATATTCCCTACAACTACAAGAATGAGATCGATAAGAACTCACTTCATTCAGGAGCTAACATCTAGACCTGACAAAGGTCAGCATCTCAAATCCATTAAGAATTTGAGCTCATCAAAAGAATCGTGATACTTATAATCTCAAGCAAAACACCAGAACAGCTACTGGTATGCAGTCATCAATCCAATCAACCATTTTCAATCAATTACAAAGACACTCCAGGGAATGAAATAGCTCACACCAGAATTCAATATATGCTAAACATAAAACCTTTAGAATTAAGATTGAGAATCATCTCGATCCAGTTATGAGTGTGCACCCTCACTACTTTATCAAGATCCTCTCATTCTTAATACTAAGATTTTCAGTTAGGGCATACATTCACTAAAGCACACACAAAATTTCAATACAAAAACGTTTGAAAACCTTTCACTATAGTTGTTATTTAAAACTCAAATAAATTTTATGAGCAGAAGAAACACAATGGATCCACAGCCCTCAGGTCATCCTAAGGACGAACTGCTCTGATACCATTAATGTAACATCCCGCCAAATTCCTTTTCATAATTATAAAATGAAATAAAGGTAAAACAAAAATGTTTAAATGAACATATGTATTTATATAAAATGAAGTTGCTCCTCACAGGGAGTTTAATACATAACCAGTATATTTTTCCAAAACTTAAACAAAATACAGTCAATAAATTGAAAACGGCGATCTCCCTACATAAACCGGCGATCTACTATCAGAAGACCCAAAACAGCCGATCTGCTATCAGTACAGAAAAACAGGCGATCACCCGATAGAGGCTGAAACAGGCGATCACCCGATAGAGACAGAAACAGGCGATCTCCTTCCGGCGACCACTCACTGAGGAGCTCTACTCCCTGGAAGATCATCTGCTCCCGTGTATAACACACGATCATCACAGTTTTAAGAGAAAACAGCCACAGAGCAATACAAAAGAAAAAGGGGTAAGCTAGATGGTTTAAAAAGGGTTTAAATATGAAACATAAAAATCAGGATAAAACAAATTCCATATACCCACATAAAATTATAAAGTTTCTCATTTCTTACGTCAGACTTCCACTGATTTAACACACATAGACACTTACCATACCACTGTAAAGTCCACACAGGACAGCAAGGAAAGTCCACACAGGACAGCAACCAGAGTCCACACAGGGCAGCAACCAAGGTCCACACAGGACAGCAAGCAAAGTCCACACAGGACAGCAAGGAAAGTCCACACAGGACAGCAACCAGAGTCCACACAGGACAGCAACCAAGGTCCACACAGGACAGCAAGCAAAGTCCACACAGGACAGCAAGGAAAGTCCACACAGGACAGCAACCAGAGTCCACACAGGACAGCAACCAAGGTCCACACAGGACAGCAAGCAAAGTCCACACAGGACAGCAAGGAAAGTCCACACAGGACAGCAACCAGAGTCCACACAGGACAGCAACCAGAGTCCACACAGGACAACAACCAAGGTCCACACAGGACAGCAAGCAAAGTCCACACAGGACAGCAAGCAAAGTCCACACAGGACAGCTAAAGATCATCCATTCACCCAACGCACCATACAATACTTAAATGAACGATCTCAACCACAGCAACAAACGTATCCAGGTTCAGACTTTTTCCAATAACACGTGCATTTCACATATCAATCTCAAACAAGCTCAAGCGACACTAAAACAGGGGATTTCGAAGACAACATTTAAAACCGGCGATTACGTCGCCCCACGCGTAAAAACAGAGCATCATGAAAAAGGGGTTTAAAACCGGCGACCACGTTGCCCAAACACATAGAACAGAATATCACGAAGGAAAAATATGAAATTGGCGACCACGTCGCCCTCACTTCAGAAACAGATAATCTACGGCTTTTATTGAGAAAATAAAGCTAGCTTCCCTTACCTGGACTTGTGCAAAACTCCAAGAACTCCGAAATCCACTGAGCTTACAGGATGCCTTGGCTCTGTTTTAGCGTCTGGTTTGTAGAACTTGCAGAGGACCTCCAAGGTGCTCCAAGGGCAGTCGTCGATAGCTAAGCAGGAACGTGATAAGGCCTGAATGGCAGAGTGAAGGAGAGAAAAGAGAAGGATGAAGGTAACTCACTCACTCTGTCACTCTTGAACCACAGCACCCTCTTTGCCTCTCAGAAGTGAGTTTTTAAATCTTAAACCAACTTGTCCACAAAAGCCGCTGCCACCACCCACTCTGCAGGAAGCTTGCGTGCACGCTGCCGTGAACAGTACGACCACGCGTGACTCTGCGCAGGCCAACCCTCTGATGTCACTATTCTGAACCACCCTTTTTGTCTACGTGTCGCGCGTGCAGTACGTCTGATGTTGAGAGCCTGGGTCCCACCTTATCTGTGTGAAACTCGACATCGCGCGATAACCTTCCACCGATGACCGCTGGCGCGAAAACTATCCACCGATGACCTCTCGCGCGAAGGCTATCCACCGATGTCCTCTCGCACGAAGGCTATCCACTGATGACCTCTCGCGCGAAGGCTATCCACCGATGTCCTCTCGCACCGATGACCTCTCGCGCGAAGGCTATCCACCGATGTCCTCTCGCGCGAAGGCTATCCACCGATGACCTCTCGCGCGAAGGCTATCCACCGATGTCCTCACGCGCGAAGACTAACTCCGCATGCCTCGCGCCCTGGTGATGCTCGCATGCCCCTCGCGCCCTGGCGATGCCCGCATGCCCCTCGCGCCCTGGCGATGCCCGCATGCCCCTCGCGCCCTGGCGATGCCCGCATGCCCCTCGCGCCCTGGCGATGCCCGCATGCCCCTCGCGCCCTGGCGATGCCTGCATGCCCCTCGCGCGCTGGCGATGCCTGCATGCCCCTCGCGCCCTGGCGATGACCGCATGCCTCTCACCTGGCGATGCCCGATGACACATCGCTACGCCTTCCTGGAGGTTCTTCATTCCACTATGTTACGTCCAAGGTATCATCTCCACATGACTCGGTGACGTCGGTAGCTTCACATTTCCAAGAGTAGATCAGCACCACTCCTCGTGCTCCCATGCATGCAACACTAAGGACGATTTCTTATGCTCAAGCATAGAGCTTCGCATGCACAGCGTATCTAAGGCTTAACCCACACCTTGATACGCGTGGTTGTTGGAACCCACTCTAGTTGATCCAGTATCTTGACCACATACTGAGTGCACTTTCGGCGATCATGTGCACCATAGGCGGCAGGCGATCATGTGCAACCTACTCGACAGGCGATCATGCACTAACCAGGCGATCACATAGGAGACTTCTTAGCTACACTTTTTCTTCCTTTACTCTTCTTGATCCACATGTCTTCCTCGAGCACATCCACGTGATTACCTCACGATAAAGTCATCGCACCTGACTACTATGTTACTGCAATGGTAAGCCGACCAACCTCTACCAGCTGACCCCAGACCTTGTGCGACGTCCGAGGTCCGACCACTGAGAAACTTCATTTATCAGTTCTTTGTATTTTAAATAATAACATCTTCTGAAATTATTTAAATGTAACACTTTCATTCCAATTAAAGTTTCTAGGTCCTTACATATTACACACCAACCTAATTTTTCTCATGTCTTAAAATTTTCTCGTGTAGGAATTTATTCTTTTACCTTCAATGAATCATTAAAAGAATTTTTATTATGGACATTAATTTTTTTTTATATCTTGTCGATCCTTATTATTTCATGTTTTTTTTAACATCTCTAATTTATTACATCTAATAACCATAATCTATATAAAATATCAAAATAAATATATAAACACAATATAAATGTGTTTACAACTCTTTCATATAGTGTTTCAAAATATATCCATCTTTATAGAGACTTTAAATCTTACATGAGATTAAAATAAATATTAAAAAATAAATAAAACATTTTCATCATCATCAACTCCCGTGTAAATACACAATAATCACAAATTAAAGAAAATAAAACACAATGCAAACAAACAGGATTATCTAGCTATTTTTTAAAATTTAAAACTTCTGATATAAATATAACTTTAAATATCCACATAAAGCCATCAATTCTCATGCATTTCCGCATAGTCATCAAGTGTCTATTATAATTCACAATTCACCTTTCTCATGTCAGACTTCTACTGATTCACAACACATAAACACTTAACTCTACTTCCGAAAGACTCAGGTATTGAAATTAGCATCTAGAGACCTGCATCTGTCATAATACTCGAAATCCACACAGTCATGTGCATAATTATCTCAATATCTCATCATCTCACATGACAGGGTAAATCCGTTTGATCTGCTCTGATAAATTATTTCAAACTTTAGAATCACCAAAGAAATAACTTTATGTATATGATTTCATTATATCAAAATCAAGATCGTCTCATTCACAGGATATTCACAAATCAATACATCCTAATAACAATTTCAATGCCGTATTAATACATCATAATAACAATCTCAATACCATATTTTCTTTTCTGAAAATACTATATCTTAATCACACTTTACACTCATTACATACATCATTTCACATCAATGCACCATTCAATCATATCATATTTTAAACTTTTCTAAACAATCCAAATATATCTCAAAATTCACTTAAACACATAACTAAGTTTCTTTAATCATATTTTTAAATAAAATTTAGATTTTCACTTAAAACACTACAAGAAAATCTCGATTATATAGGGAATAGAATCCGTATGTAACTTTGGTACCATAAAGGTGGAATAAAATAAAACCTGGAGTGAGACTCGAAACCAAGTTCCTTCAGTCACCAAAAAATTTTTAACCACTACACCAGACAAATTCTTTTACATTATTATGATTTTTAGTAATAATAATAATAATATTAGTAATATTAATAATAATATTAATAATAATCTCTCTAAATCAATTATCATCTAAAATCAAACAACCAATTCTCAATCACAGTCACTTTCAATAACTTATATACCTTAAAATCAATATATAATATTCAAAATCAACCATTTCAGTCAATATATATATATATATATATATATATATATATATATATATATATATATATATTACTTTACTCTTAAAATAGACAATCTTGTAAGCAAAAATTGGAATTGGTGACCACATCACCCACACATCCAAATCTTCTAACCTAGGGTTCTATTGAAAGAATAAGACTAGTTTTCCTTACCTGAACTTGGACATATGCTCACTAAGAGTTCCAACTCTACCAAAAACTTAAAGGTAACTTAACCTGCACCACAAAATCTTGATTGAAAATCTAACTATATCACTAGGACTTTGAGCTAACAGAGACTAATTCTAAAGATAAAAACATCACATGCAATCTTAAACTAAAGACAAACCTAACCAGATCAAAAACTAATTCAAAGGAAAAGGAGCCAAAATAAACTTGTTCTATTTGAGATTCTGATAAGCCAGCCTTGTAGTCTTTATTGTCAAGAATCTAATGGCGGATTCCGATCGTCAAACTGATGAACAATGAGATCAGAATCTTAGAAAGAAGACCAAAGAGAAAGAAAAAAGAGCTTTTAGAGATATGATTATTTTAAAATGAAACTTGAACAATTGAATTTTTATTTATATAATTCTTTCACTTTAATAATAAAATATTTAGGTGTCATTTTAATTGCAACACTTCTACTCTAAAACTAATAATTTGTCTAGGTCCTTACATTTTTTTTCTAATGTTCTCTCATTTTAGGAATCCTCATATGGTAAAAACCATCTTTCTTCAAATTTTACTTTCATTAATCTCATAGGTGAACTAAATAAAAAGATCAAACTTATAAAAATGAGATAAATTTAAAGTTACAAGTTCAAAAGAAATATAATAATTAACATTAAAAAATGTTAATAACGACAACTTTTTAATATAAGTTATACGAAACTGCCAATATAGTTTGAAATAAATATTACAATTAATTAATACTAAAAAATACGTTAATAACCGTAATTTTACCCAAATGTTACAGTCCTCCATATAATAAAAAAAATTATCAAACTGTCACTTTTGTTACGTTAAATAATACATTTATAATTGTCATTTAATAAATATATCATTTTTTAGTACCTTATGTTAATTTATATTTCATTCTTTCCCGTCTCAATTCACATTTTTCCTTTCTCAAAACTTATCTCAATTCACATATTCCCTTTCTCAAAACTTATTAAAGAAAAAGACTTAGTTCCTAAAAGTCCAAAATTACATTCATCACTCACCTTCTTGTAACTTTTTTTTCTCTCTCTCAAAACTTCCCATTCTTCAAACCCAATTCTCAATAACCCAATCCTTTCATGATCGCTTTTCCAAAAAAAATCTCTAAACCGTCTCTCTTGCAACTCATTGTTCTTAATCACATAGTTATCGTTAAAGCACAAAATCATCTCATAATTGTGAATGTAGAATCGTCTCCCCCTCATTAAGCACGAAATTGTCTCAACTTCACTATATTTTAAATGTTATTCATATATCTTATTGGGATTTTATAGGTATGTTAGAAAATTTTAAACATCAACACGTCTTGTGGTTGTTGTGAATAATTTTTTCCTCCAATTTCTAATTGTTGTTATTTGTTTATGATTTTTTTGTTAGTTTTTCTGTCATGTTTACAATTTTGTTCTTGTCGATTCTGCATTCACAACCAAGTATGGAAAATTTGTGATAGATTATCAGGTACGATACAAACTATCGTAACCAGCTTAAAACCCATTCTCTATAATTTATTCTAATGCAATTAAATGCCAAAGAAAATCGGATTTTGAGATGTATATGGATTCGTGTGATGGGGAGCATATGGAATCAGAGGAAGGGAATTATATATAGGAGTGAAAAAGTTTATGCATAAGATATATTCAGTTAAGTGATGTTTTTGAGTTGTTGGTTAAATCTTTTATTATTGATTGGGTGTTTGCTGGTATATTGTTAGTTATTTTTTATAGGATTTTAATGTTTTCTTTTATTTTTGGAGAAGTTTTATATAAGGGTTGGGCTATTTAAGTGGTTCACATTTATTTATTTTATTTTGTTGATAAAAAGATAATCAATAAAAAACAATTGAAAGTCTAACTTTGGTTTAGGCTTGAATGAAATATAAAAATCAAACAAAGATAATTCCATACATAGACTAGTGTTTGAGCCCAATAGAGTGTGTAAAAACACTGATGGGTTTATGAGAATAGGAAACATAGAGGTGAAATGGTGGAATATACGAAAAGGAAGTCAAGAAAAGTATAGGAGTAGGGAGAAAACATTAATCGAGAGGAAGGTTAAATGATTAAAGGTGATGACATTGCTAACGCTAAAAATCAGAAAGTAGAATGCTAGTTTTATGATGTAGGTGTGAAAATAGATGGAATGGAAGAACAAGATGGATGATCATGACGCCAACAAATGCAAACTTCTCAATAACGCTAGTTTTATGATGTAGGTGTGAAAATAAAGGGAAGAGTACACCATCTCAAGAGCAACCTTTTAAGCTGAGACACTCTTGAATGTAAAATTACAGAAAGAAAAAGTTGTTTTTAGTGGTAACAAACCAAAATAGTTAAAAGGAAAAATAGAGACAAAATCAATAATATTTTCAGGTTCCTTTACCCTGGAAGATTCAACCTCAAATTGCACAAAATCATATCAATGTAGCTGAGAATGGTATGAAAGGAAGTTGTTGGAAAAGATGATAGGAATATAAGGAACACAAGTGCAGGAATTTGTATGAGAGCTAATAAATCATAATTAAGGGACAATATTGTCCAGGGAGTGTTGTTGTAACTAGTCCTTATAACAACATTTTGAATTAATGTATGTGGTAGTATGGTTAAATAAAGGAGCATGTCAACTTGGTAGTATGTTTTTTTTTTATAGATATCACTCTTGTTACGGTTTTTATAGATATCACTTTTATTACGGTTTTTATACATATCACACTTGTTACGGATTTGGGCAACTCAAGGTTAAGAGGAAAATATATATTTAAAATTACGATTCTATTATCATATTTGAGATATTGTCTATCTGAAACTCGAAATTTCATCACAATTTTATCTTTAAAAGGTATTTTAAAAGTTTAAAGAAAGAATATTTATTTAAATTATCATTAATCTTAATTTTTAAGTGACATGAAACTATTGAGTATTAGAGAATACTATTAAAGATTGCTATATATATCATATATCATATATATTTTCTTCAGATTTACTAATCCAAAACTAACAGCTGTACAATGAATTTGGCATAACTTTTCATTATTTAAAAACGTAAAAAAATATATAAATATCACAATTCTAGTCCTTTTAAAATAAATTTTGTAATATGCTTTGAAAGCAATACATTTACCCACGATAACCAAAACAAAAACCTTCACCAACTCGAAATATTTTGTCTCACAAGGGAAATAAGTTGCTTTTTTAGTGAGAACAAACAAAAAGTTTTCAATAAAAAGTTTGAAAAAAATCATTATACTTTGGGATTATAAATAAAAGAAGGTAAATGCTAAATTATAAATTATTTTTTAAATAAAAATCATAATTGACCTAACAAACTAAAAGAAATGGATTAAAAACATCGTGAAAAGAAATCTAAGACCGTAGTATTTTCTGGTTGTTAAAATGGACATGTTGGTAATATTCAAGGAGATTGTTGTCCCTTGTGTTCTGGTAGGTGGTAAAGTTACAATAGATTTATGAAGAATCCAATTTGCATTATTATGATCTTGAACATTGGATTGATCATAAGCTAGAATAAAAAATTTACTTTTCTATTTTCAATAAAAATTATGTAAATATAAATTCATTAAATATTTTTAATATATATTTATATATATTTTAGAAAACTATCAAATGAATCAGAATAAGTCAAAGATTTTAACCTTCTCTTCTTGTGATAGGTTACTATATCCTAACCCATTTTGAACATATCAATAATGGAATGGATATAAATGAAACACGCTAAGTCATTTTTTTAGTCAAGACACAAGTTTACATCATAATAAAATAATTAAATAAAAATTAACTTTAAAGATAAAAAATAATTAGTCATACTAAATTAGATATTATTTTAGAAACTAAAAAATTATTAGTATATAAAATAGTTTTTATTATTAATAAAATTTGTAAACTAATTTCTAACCCTACTAAAAAATTATTAAATAAAAATTAATTTTAGAGAAAAATAATTAATTATTATATTAACTTAATTAAATATTATTTTATAAATTATAAAAAATTATTAATATTTAAATTAATTTTTATTATTAATAAATAATTTTTAAATTAATATTTAATTAACTATCAAAGTAGAAAATATTTCTGAATTAACATCTATAATTAGTCTATAGTCTAAAGAACAAAGACGATGAATGAATGAAAAGAAATAAAAAAATTATATTGTCAAATATGTTTATGCTTTTAAAAATATTTGAAGGTTAGAGGAAGAAGAAATGAATAATAACATATTAAAATCTAACTAATAATATTATTACTTAATTGGAGTTTCTATTGGAATAGGATCCTAAAAAAGAATAATTTTTAAAAATTTAATATTTTTTATTGATAAAATAATAAAAGAAATGAATAATAACATATTAAAATCTCACTAATAATATTATTACTTAATTGGAGTTTCTATTGGAATAGATCCTAAAAAAGAATAATTTTTAAAAATTTAATATTTTTTTATTGATAAAAAAATAAATTGATGGAAACAATTATTGCATAAACCAATATTCATTAAAAAAAATTACTAAATAAAAATAATAATTAGTTATTATTTGACTAAATTAAAAATTATTTTATAAATTAAAAAAATTATTAATATTTATAATAATTTTTATTATTAATAAAAATTTATAAAATAATTTTTAAATTATTATATAACCGTTAATTATCAAAATTTTAATTACTTATTATTTTATATTTTAAATTAATTTCTATAATATTTTAAAAATTAATTTAAAATTCAAAATATTAATAACTAAAATCTAGATAATTAATTTAAATATTAATAAAAAAATTATTTTATAAATTTTTATTAATAATAAAAATTACTTTAATAGAATAATTTTTTAATCTTTAAAATAATATTTAATTTAATCAATATAATGATTAATTATTTTTTCTCTAAATTTAGTTCTTATATAATGATATTTACTTTTTATTTTAATTAACAGCTTATTATTATTTTATAAATTTATTATTATTATATTATATTATATAATTAATCACATTTATTTTATAATAAGAAAAACAATAATAAAAAATTAATTATAAGAATTAATCATGTAAAAAATATTATATATAATATTTATAAATATTACATAATTATTATTTATCTTTAATTTCTAATACCATCGAAATATCATTTCATAATCTCGTATAAACAAAGTATGTTAAATATATAATAAAATTTTATATCTAAAAAAATAATTGCAATTAAGTTAAGTATAATTAACTTAATTTTTAAATTTTAGGTTAAGATAAAATGAAATATGTAATTTATAAGTTATATTAAGTATTAAAAACATACTTTATAATATTAAATAAATATAACTGTGATAGAAAACTAAAATGTTGGATCATAAGACGTTGATGTGTGACTCCCTCTTTAGAGAGAAAGGTTGAACGGAAACAATTCTTAGTGGAAAAGGAACTTCCTTTCTTGGTGAAAGAGAATCTTCCATATTATATTATGTAATGAAAAATATTGAAGTGTCAGAACGAAAAATCGTGAATTATTATTTATGCAAATTAGACTCACAATATTTTATCATATAATCTAAGGTAATTATTAATTATAATGAAATAATTTAATTATAAAATAATAATTTAATTAGTTAAAATTAAAAAAAAATCACATAATTAGATGTGTTTTTAATATGTATTTAAAAAATAAAAATTATAAAAAATTAATTAGAATTCTCGATCCACTCTAACTATGACTAATCAATCTTGACTATAGTAAGTGAATTTGGACTATAACAAATTTGTTTGTTTTAATGTGTTTTTCATTGGTGAACCAATAGCTTAATGTTATTTGTTTTGACAAAATTCAAACTTTTGAAATTAACAAAGTTATTTCACCATTGTCAAAAAATTGCAATAAATTTAGCTAACTAATATTTACTTATTTTGTAGCCGTATTGAGTTTGTTGAAGTAGAAGAAGAGTTGAAATGAGGCCTCAAAATGGGATCTAAAAGGCTGGTAAAATCAAAGTTCCTTTGTGGTTCACAAGAAATCCATCTCGCCACGCTCGCATGATGTTTTCCGGTTGCGTCATGTTTAGGAGCACCACACTCCACATGGTTGACCGAGTTACTTATCTTTCTGTCCCTCCTCTCCACGCCCCTACCACGAGACTCACTTTCTTTTCTCCTTCTTCCCCTTTTCTTTTCAAACTCAAACCCACTTCCCTCTTCACCTCCTCCTCCTCCTTCTTCGCTCTCTCTTCCCCTCCACGATCCACCATGCTGCACCACGACCCTCTTGTCTCTGACATCTACGCCACTGCCATTTCCGCCATTGTCGCCTTGTCCCTACTCAGATTGTGGCAAGAAACTGCAAAACGAGGCATATTCGACCAGGTGGGTCGGAAGATTGTGTTTTTGCTTCTGGGGTAGGGTTAAGTTGAAGAAAATGATGCTGGGCTTTGGAATTTTGGGCCAATTTAGTGTTGAGTTGTGGAAATGACTGTTTTTGCAATGCAATAGCTTTAGTGGAGTGTTTTCCATGTTTTTGAATTGGGAGAAATTAAGTTTACTTTTTTAGTTAATGGGTGCCATTATGAAGTAGATGAAAAGTGGGAATTTTTTATATTGAAGCAGAAGAAATGTAGAGATCACAAAGAATATTAGAACCGGGAAAAGTTAAATTATTATTGTATGTTGGAATGGCTACTCTTCTAAGACATCATTTTTGTCTCCAATTTTGAGACATGTCATCATATCATGTTAGTGCCTACACTAAGGAAGCACCAGTATAAGTCCTCGACCTATTCTTTTCCTCTGTTACTTAAGTGCTCTCAGTCTATGCTTTTGTTAACCATTTTGATTAATCCTTTGTTGACCCACAGAAAAATAGGCCAAGGACTTATTGTTTCTCTAGTATATGTATAGGGATTAATAGATCGGCTGTATACGATTTACTGTTCCAAAGGGTGTTGCTATCCCCTTTGACCATGGTAATTTTTAAGAGAAATGCTTTATTACTATCTTGCTTTTTTCTAAGACTGATGTCTTATGCATCTAGAAGCAGTGAGTTGTGCATTATTTTGGTTCATTTTCATTGTGCTATGCTATCTTTTGAAGAGTGTCATGAGTATTTTGAATGTTGTTTGTGATTTAAAAATAGATGTTGAGTTGCTGTGTTTCTAATTTATCTTGTTTTCTTTAGCAGAATTCTCATAAACTATTTTTAATGTTTAGAAATTAAATAGGAAACTTGTACATATAAGCATTGGGCTGATGTTCATGCTCTGCTGGCCACTATTCAGGTAATTCTATAGTGTATGAATTATGGAGCCTGTTCAAAGCTCTCTTGCAATTTCCCTTCTTGAATGACCTCTCTTAACTCATTACAGTACTGGGAATATGGCTGCGTTCTTTGCTGCTCTAATTCCGGGTGTGAATATAATTCGGATGATTGTTACTGGACTTGGAATAGTGAAAGATGAGGCTACAGTGAAATCAATGAGTAGATTTGGAGATTACAGGTTGCAATATTGTTCTCTTGAGTCACAGTGAGAAATATTTGAATCTTTGAAACAATTAAATCTTGGCTCATTCTATATTTAATTCTGTCTATAAAAGTATATGTTATATTGTCAAATGGTTAAGCTGATGCTGATCAATCTAAACCAAACAAAATAGATATATTTGACTGTATACTATGGTATATAAAAATCAAGATTTGAGTAATGATATAAATTATAAGCCATGCCAAATATATTTGGGTTGTGGATGTCCTTCTTGAGAATAAAAGTAAACAATTTATTTGAAATTCCATTGATTGGCAATTCGTCACATATCATTTCATTTCTTCTTAATTGGTTCTCAGTTCTTCTTTTGCACCAGGGAACTTCTTAAAGGACCACTGTATTATGCTGCGACTATTACTTTGGCATCCATAATATACTGGAGAACTTCGCCTATCTCCATTGCTGCAATATGTAATCTGTGTGCAGGAGATGGTAATGTTGCCACCAGGTTTTCTGTTAAAAATATTAAATTAGGAAAGAAAGAAAAAATCACCTCTCCATCCCTATCAGGGGCAGAGAAACCTCATTGTGTTACTCCTAACAAGGAGTATATCTGATTTTTTATTCTTAATATTTTGTTTCAGGCATGGCTGATATTGTTGGAAGAAGATTTGGTGGTGAAAAGATACCTTACAACAAAGACAAGTCCTATGCCGGTTCAATTGCAATGGCATCTGCTGGATTCTTAGCTTCAATTGGGTAACTTTCAGTTGGCTTCTGTTGTTTTTATTTTATTTTGTTCTTAAGTGGTAACCTATTTGATCCAATATCCTATTTAACAGTTAGTGTTTGGCAGGTATATGTGGTATTTTTCCTCATTTGGGTATATTGAGGGAAGCTGGAAATTGGTTCTAAGTTTTCTGTTAGTGTCTATTGGCACAGCATTTGTGGAGTCCCTTCCTATCAGCACAGAGCTTGATGACAACCTCACGGTTCCCCTCACCTCCATATTGTTGGGCACTGTTATTTTCTGATATGAAGCATAATGTAGTAAAACACACGAGGCACTAGATATCAGTTCTCTATATCTTCCCGTCAGTTAGAAAATGTTCATTCTGTATATGTTAAAGTTGTCTGTTTTTGGGACAGAAAAACTGACTGATGCTTGTAGTGTATGTTCAGAAATCAATGCTATAATGCATAGAGGGCAATTTTCTGCCTTGTGTTCTTTTTATGGATCAATGCTTGTTTTTCTGGTTCACAATTCAGCTGAGTATTTTTTGAATGTGTCTGATTATAACCATTAAATAACTCTTTTAATGTTTCCTTCTCGGAGAATGTGAAATGTTTATTAACATCTCTTCCTCTGCCAACACCAGAAAACTTGCACAAAACACACTCCTATGTCCAAAATCTCTATAACCCACATACTAGGCCCCTACCCTAGCCACAGAGATCACACCAAATCTCATTCCAACCACCTCAACAATGAAACTTATCCAACTGTACTTCGTCTCTAGAGCTTAATAACTGCAATGGAAGGACCTGCATCCCCACCAAACCAGTCACATCATTAGCACATATATGTGCTGTTGGACTCATCACCCCACTTCCATCGTTGCCTTATTACAACTAATTTTTTATTTAAATAATACTTTGAAGAACTAAAACAACTATATTATAATAATATAATAATGTGAATGAATTTTGGTGAGATGTAAATGTATATTAAAATGAGATTTTGTTATATCATTATTAATTTTAAATCCAGTAAATTGATAAAACGTGTCTACAATAGATTCTATGATGCACAGTAAAAAAACTGATCTTTTATACTAACAATTGCTTTCGACCATTAAAAAGAAAGGTTATTTTTAAAATGAATTTTAAGTTAGTTTATCTGCATTTCTATCCATGGGATTCATCCCTTCTTCCTTTCTCTAATTCATCTCAATAAATCCACTCAAATTTTAAGATTTTCTTTGTTTTCACTTTCTTTTATCAATTTCTCACATTTTATTACTTCTACCAAATAAAGTCAAAATGAACTATGAATTCATGATCAATTCCTCATGTTTCAAAACTAAAATTATTCTTACTTCTTTTACTATTGTTCCCCCAACCTGCTATAATCTTGCAAATGGAGCACTTTGAGACACAGATAAAAGACTAAAGCTACTTCCCATTCTATTACTCTATATAGTTCATACATTTGAGATCTATCTCCTTGAAAAAATTAGAAAATTATGAATTGAGAAAGTAAAGTCCTTAATTTGAAGTGATTTAACTGCTTCAAATTAAATGAGTCAAGTCCTTTTCCATACACAGTAGCCACGGGGTTCATTGTCTCCCTTTTTCGTTGTCACTTTCTGGTAACTATTTTGTTACTGATCTCAAATACACTGTTGCACTCATTCATCATCTTACCTTCAACGTGCTTATTCGCACACGATACAACAGGCTGAGGTGAGAATCAAAGCACACTAATTAATAAGACAAAAACTATCTGAGTTTCCTAATATTATCTGTTGCCTTTTTTATGATTATGATCAAAATAAATACGAGACAACTCTAAATTAGGATTAACTCACTTAAATACTTTTTTTTGAAATCACGTTAACTCTACGACAGTTTCTATACAATTTTTCTGGAAAAAGTTACACATTATAATAAGAGAGAAGTATCCAAAGTGGTGATGAAGAAAAATTATTATTAATAATAATAACTATAATAAATATAAAATATGAGATTTAAGATATGATTTTTGTTAAGTAAATTTTTAAAATTTTCAAGTTTTACCATTTCTTCAACTAAATTAATAAGTTATTATGTAAGTTATATGGTAAATTCTCATATAATTTTTAATTATTCCATCCTTAACTACAAGTTATAGTTATTTAAATAAATAATGTGTTTTGTATCAATGTGCATACTAATAGGAAAATCATGTTTTCGATCAAAAAATTTAAGTAATTTAAGTGAAATACTTACTTTAATTTTAGTATTTTGAAATTATTGTTTATAAACTCCTTAAATATATGCAAATGTATTATAAATGCTAAAATATATTCTGTGTTTCAGACTTATATTAGATTGTATGTTAAAAAAAAAATTAAATCCTACACTAATTTTATATAAAAATGAATGTTAAATTTTCAATGTTTCTTTTTATCTAAAAGGTGTGATAAAATAAATATTAATTTTTAAATATCTGATTTAGTATGGTTTTATTAAATTTGCACCGTCTTTATTTTAATCAAATGTTATTTTAATCTAATTTCAAACCATCACTTCCTTATAGTTGTCTTTATAAGTTTGTGACATTTTGTTGGAATGGTAGTTGTGACACCAAGTTTTGTAAAAGAAAAAGAAAAAAGAATAGATGAGATGCAAATTTTGTAAAAAAAATAGACACTACTGCTTATTTACAATTTTTTACACTTCACTTATTTAAAATTGGTAAAGAAAAAGAATATTTTGTTAAAATATATCTAGATTTTTTTTAACTAAAACAAGAACAACACGCATCTTTTTCTTCAAATATCACTTGTTTTTTTCTTATCCCTTAAACAGTGTAACAAAGGTGTAAATAAAGTGAGGTACATTGCAGCAGTGATTTCTTGAAGAAAATCAACACTGGAGAAAAAAACAACAAATCAAATAAAAATAGCATTGCAGGAACAGTAGAACACAATACAAGACTAGAACAGATAACTGCTAAACTGAGTTAACTACCCAGCTATACTTACACTGTCTAGGTTTCCTACATCACAAGGTCTAAAAAGTAAATACAGCAAAAAGATGTTGATATGATTAGTTCCATGTTTTTGTATACCATAATAAGGTGTTATGTCAGTGACAAAGACCACAAATATTGGTAATTACCAACATAACCCAACAACAGTGATGAATCATATATCCAAAACTACATAATATATTCTCAAGGAATTCAAGCAAATTAACAATTTCTCACATGAAAGGAGAATTAATTTTCTTCTGTTACATGTTGGCATAGTGTGACATCTTCTTTTCTTCTTCTCCTGAACCAGTTGTGTGAAGGAGTAGAAGGGTTGTTCTGGGCCTCAATATTGGAATCTTCATCTGTTCCTGAATCATGAGAACCCCTACGTTTCCTCAGCCAGGGTAACATGAGGACGAAGATAAAGAGAAGAAAGAAGACAGAGATAAAAACCAGAAGCAAGATCTTCCCATGTAGGGCAAAGTGTTTGTCATCAGAGAATTGAACTTCATCTTCTTGTTGAGGGCTGAAAGAAGTGTTAGGGTAAGAGGTCATAGCAATAAGGGTAGAAAAGCAAGTAAATAATGATGATGATAATAATTAAGGATGATAATATTTTCTTGATATATAAAACCATTTATCTTCTGTGACAAGTTTTTGGAATGGAGGTATGAAACATTTGACTCTTTCAAGAATCACCAAATGGTCACACTCATCGGCTTTACACCAAACCTTCTCATTCACTCTTTTCTTTTCCTTTTGGATATTGTTTTTCCTATCTTATAATTTGTTGGTTTGCATTTCATGGATGCCTATGAACAATTTTTCATCCCTTGATTTTTGTATTTTTCTTCTTTCCTTGATGTTGGAGAATATTTTATGGTACAGTTGCAGCTGGTGATAGCTAATTAGTAGCGGCAGAAGCAGGGTGGCCCATGGTCTCTTTGTTGTTTTCACTTTTTTTCTTTTGTCTTCTGCTTCTTCCCAGCAAAGTTTTTGCATGAAGAGATTATTAAGAACTACACTTTTTAAATCTAATTTAATTTCATAAAATTGGGTTATAAGGTGTAATAGCAAGTGATTTAATAAATTCAATAAATAATCGTTAAGATAAATTTAAAATGAATCTGATACAATATTAAAAAGTAAACTTTAAGTCTAATTTAACAAAGATAAAATAAGTAATTTGTTGGTTTATTATATTTGGTACTATATAATATGTTATAGAAACTAATCTTTTTGAGATAGAAATATCTATTTAAAGACTAACCTATGTTGTTTTCATCATAATATATGAGAATTGATCCCTAAACCTTTGTTATACTTAGAAAAATATGATTCTACGTTAATTATATCAGATGATATTAGTTTTGATTTATGTTATTGAACTTTTGTTTTGTAATAGATATGATACACAATTGAGTACAGTAAAACACAAGTTTTTCAAATATAACGAACTCACGATGTTGAAACCTATTATCGTTAATTCTTTTTTTTAATAAAAAATATATGGGTTAAACATCAGATTAATATTTTTAATTTGTTATATAGCCTTCATGATTAAGCTAACTACATAAACTGTATTTAATAAAACTACATTGAATAATTGTATCAGTTTTATGGCCAAAAAGTACTTTTGGGGAGATATCGTATTCAAAAAAATTATAAAATTATAAAATTGAAAAACTTAAAAACTGTATAATAGCAGTTTCTTAAATCACAAGTATTAACAAAGGGTTAACTATATGTAAAATAAGCATTTATATATAACATTAATTTTGTTTGTCTTTGATGGGTATCATATAATTATAAAACTAATTACTCAACTAAAACAGTGATTACTCTTCATTATATTAATTTAATTATTGAACTAGTATTTTAGCTCGACAGTTTACATAAGATAAATTATTATTATTATTAATATAATTAATTAATACATTAATGATGATTAATTTTTTGCATAAGAGTAGATGGATAATGTTTTAATTTTAATTCACTAAAAACAAAGCAAAGGACTATTCTTGAGTTTTAAATCCAACATTATAATTGCACTAAAACTAAAAAATAGAAAAAACTTTAACGTCTCTAAAGATATTACTTAACTCAAACTCAAACTAGGTAACTTGTTGTTAAAACTCACAAAAATAATATTACTTGCAAACAAAAAAGTGGATAAATTAGTCTCTTTTGACTATTCAAACTGCTATTTTCTTTAGGTACGTCTTTACATTAGGGCAATGTATCCGTAACGACAAATAAAAGAACAAAAATGTGTACATTTTCGTCATTTTCTTAATTTCCGTACAAATAATGTTATATCTTCTGTACACTGCTAGACAAATAAATAATTTTATCAATTTAATTACTAAAATATTTATATTTCTAATAAGTAATCCCTGTGAGTCAAGTTAGGTGTGTTATCCATTTTCGTTGTTTAAAAAGAATAAAATGTTATAAATTTAATATTTAGATAAGAAACAGATAATAAACAATGTATAAAAGCAAAATTAGTGCCAAGCATATTTCCAAAAACAATAATTAATATTTACTATTTAAAAAAAAAAACCCAATAATTAACTGTCATGTGCCAACCGTTGCAAATACGAATGAGACAGGGAAGGACCACTTACAGATACTTATGCTCCATACATTTACAATCACATATTTTTTTGGTGTATTTTCTAGTTATCGACTAACCGACAATGAAATAAAAAAGATTTTTCTTTATGTGTTATAAGAAAAATACTTATAATAAAAAAATGAGACAAAATCGTTTTAATCTTTGAATTAAGATTAAAAATAACATAGAATTAAGATTAAAATCAATTAAAATTATATCACGTATCTTTTACATTCAATTCACATTTAACTGACATTAGTCCCTAAAAGTTTATCTTATTTTAGTCGTTCTTGTATTAAACTGTGATGTCAAATGGAAATAATAATTTAAAATTTGAAGTAGTGAAATATTATGCATATGAAGAAATTTAAATCTTTCTAAGTATAGAGATTTTTCCAAGTAAGTCTAATGGTCTTATATAATTTAAAAATTAAAATTATAAATAATTTAAATACAACTTTTTATTTTAATTTTTAATACACTTTTAAAAGATAAAATTACGATGAAATTTAAACTTTTGAAGTAGATAATACTCTAAGCGTCTGTTTGGATTGGGAAGAAGATGTGTGAAAATTTGAGAGAGTGGATGTGTGAAGACGTGAAAGAAAAGTGTGAAGAAAGTGATAGTGTTTGAATTGGAGTATAACAAGATGGATGTGTGAGTAAAGTTTATGGGAATTTGTGAGTGATGTGATGATTGTGAGGAAATTTTAATTTTTTTAAAAGTGTAAAATGTTACTTTACAGATTTACCCTTATTTATTAAAAAAAATTAATAATAAAATGAGTTGTTTTTGTCTAAAAATAAACAACTTTCACATATTTCGTAGATTTAAAAATTACAATTAAAAAATATATATGTTAAATGTAAATATGTATACTTTAAAAATTGGAAAATAAATAAGATCTTGTATAAATAAATAAAAATATTATTTTTTAATATTAGAAATCCTATAATAATGAAAAATAAGAAAATACTAAAACAAAAAAATATATAACATAATTAACAATAAAAAAAATTTCATAAAAAATTATAATCAAATAAATTATAACTCATAAACATAATAACTATACATAGAAATATATTAATATAAACACAACAAAAAAATTAAATAAAAATAGAACTTCAAATAATTTCTTTAAATATTAAACATGTGCTATAAAATTAGAAAATAAATCACATCTTATATAAATAGAAAAATATTACTTTTTAATATTAAAAAACCTCACAATAATGCAATCTAAAAAATACTACAGCAACAAAAATATACTCTCCTTCTCTTCCTCTTATTATTTACATAATTTATATTTTATAAAATAATAAACAAACTTAAAATTTCCTTAAAATTTATGATGATTTGTTTGTACAATGAAATCTTTTAAATACTAATACATTCAAATGAAGTACTGTGATCATGTGAAATATTAAAATAAATGAAGGTAAATTTGGAAATAAAGGATGCTGACATAGTTTTCCCTCTGCATCTCTTCATTTTGAGGGGAAATGATATTTACTATTTACATGTACATCCTCTCTTTCTCTTCTCCCACAAAACTCTAAATCTAAATAGCTGATATCCCTTTACTTCTTTGTCTGTGAATAGTACATCCACGTAAACAAACAAATAGGAGTAAGGGATAAGTTTTGTGATTGATTCTAATAATATTATTTGATTTTAATAATATTATTTCAGGTAAAAAAAAAAGATTTTTATCATAATTCTTAGTGTGATTTGATTGATGTTGTAGCTTTTTGAAGTAATTTATTACTAACTACCTTATCTACGTTTAATGAATTCTTCAACACAGTTTTCATCCATTATATGTTCGTATTGTAGATATACAGAGAGAGCAAAAAGATAAAAGCCACATGCTTCATAGAAGACACAAGAAATTGGAAAGAAAAACAGTGACAGCTGTTCAATATAACATGTGCATAAGCGAGGGGTTGTCGTTGAAAAAATTATGATGGGTAAAAAGTAAAACGTGGAGAGTAGATTATACCCTACCTTTTATATCAGATACTTGAAAAGATAACTGAAATATTTTTTTTATTAGTAAAAATAAAATAAAATAAAATATTTCAGAGTGTTTCAACTCCTTATACAAATGCTAAATCCAACATACCATCACATACCAAGTAATATAAAAACCAAAGCTTTTTGTCAAGATAATTGAAATGTATGATTTATGGAGATTACATTTCACTCACTCTTCTTTTATTAATGCTACTGTTGTCTTAAGCTTAATTTTAATTTCTGTTTATCAGGTTTTAAGCCAAAATTCACCACCAGTTTCAGTTATGGTGTGTTTGTTTCCATGGGGAAGGAGGGAGGGGGGAGGATGGAGAGGGTAATTTTTGTGATTGTTTCAAGGATTTTGAAGTATGGGGGGTGGATGGGAGAGAGGGTGAGTGATTTTTTTCAGTCTTCACAAATTGAAGAGATTTGTGACGGTTGAAATAGGATTATTGTATTTTACCAAAATATCTTTATACATGCATTTTATTACAATATACAAAATTAAATATTACATAAATTTATTTATAATTTTAAAAATATTTAATTATACTATTAATAACAACATATAACTATAAATAATGAAAATAAAAAATATATATAATATCAACAATATATATATATATAGTTATATAAATAACAAATGGATATAATAATAAATATTATTTTCATAAATTTTAATGTATTTAATAAATTTACTTCAATTTTTTATTAAAAAATATAAGTAATTATGAATATTATATAATAAAAATATTTAATTAATTCAAACGTAAAAAAAAATCATAATTCATTTTTCAAATATTTTTAAAAATAAGGACAAATTTGTAAACTTACCATAAATCATCCTCACAAATTCATTCTATCATCTCTCAATCCAAATAAAGCATTAGATCATTAGATCAATTAATTACCTGCTTGAGATAGTATTTTGAGCAATTTAGAATTGACATGTGTCTCCTATTTTCCTGCTGAATGCAGATTTTGATCAAATTTAAACCATGCACAATTATATGTACATGAGCTATTTTTATTCACTTTCTAAGCAAGATTTCAGATATATGCACCACTGAGTTTATGAAAAAATAGTTTTTATTAAATTTATTTATTTAAGTTTATAATTAATGTGTACCCTTTTAAATCTACTAGTCCAAAAATCCTATTTCCATCATACAACAACATTTTTAATATAACTTTATTTCTATAATCTCATATTTCTTTTATCAGTGTCATCCTCATCAATTTTCTCAATGATATATTATTTGATATTTTCAAGAATTACATAATATGATGATTATCAAGATACGTTATACTTATCTTCTCATACTTATCTTATTAATAATCTATACATACTATTTAAACAAATACAAAAAATATAAAAATAATAATAGAGTATATATATAATTTTCTTTTATCCAAATCCATTAAATGAAAATAATAATTACTTTTACTTTATTTTTATCAATACTTTATATATTCCTTTGAATTATAAAAAATTATATTTCAAATAGTATAAATAAAATAAAATAAAAACTTTTTAAATAATTAAATATTGATCATTATATTATAGAAAAATAAAATTAAAAAATATAAATTAATAAATAAGATCAATATGTAATTAGAGATAAATTAAATAATATAAACACAAATAAAAAAAAAAATATATATATATATATATATATATATATATATATATATAAATGAAGATAAATTAAATGACATAAATATAACTAAATAATAAACAGGATCGAAGCACTTAGAGATAAATTAAATGACATAAATATAAATAAGTAAATAAAATTAGTATATAATTGAAGATAAATTAAATAATAAATATAAATAAATAAATAGATATTAAATGATATAAATATAAATAAAACGAATCAATACTTAAATCAAGATAAATTAAACAATATATTTATAAAAAAACAAAAAAAAATAATATATAATTCAAAACAAACAAAAGATTAATAAAATACACATAAATTCTCAAGATTAATATAAACATAGCTTAACCTAATTTCCCTTTATCTTTTGGAGAAATATATTAGAAATAAAGTTACAAATATCCACCCCACCCCATAAATATAAGGAAAAATTATTTTAATTTTTCTTTTCTTTTAATATTTTGGATAATGTTTTGAATAATATTTTTTTATTATTTATTTTTATTATTATTTTTATTTTATTTAGTTGCAATGTTTCTTAAAAATTACTTGATTTGCTTTGTAACGTTTAAACTTTATTTAGAATACAAAATACTTTTTAAATGAGAATATAATCACATGAATTAGAGTGTAAGATTTGTTAACTTTTATTTTAAGATAAAGATAAAATAAATAATGCAACTATTTAAAAGTAGGGATGTCACAATTCTCATCTTTAAAAAGGTATAGATGTTATTCCCTTAACACTAAAAAATATCATATCTCTAAATATGTCACATTTTTTTTTGGGAAGAAACTTCTTTCTTCTTTTCCTCCACACAAGATGTTAACTTTATCCAACATGTTTTGTATATGTCTTTAGATGAGCCTTTTGTGTCTCCAATTCCAAACATTATTCCAACTTAATTATCCCAATAATATAAATTCTTATCATCAACCCAGTTCACCTAAGTCATCAATGCAAATTCAAATGACTAGTCCAAATACCACACTATAAGTAATCTTCATCAAGTCCTTCACCATCATCATTCCATACTATGAATCCTAATAATAAAGATTCTAGTTGGTCTATTGTCATACGCAATCGTACTCACTCTATAGTCAACCTCTATTTACAATTTTCTAAGTTATCATTGTTTGTCTCCTTACTATTGTTCTTTTATCTCCTATGTATTTTCTATTACAATTCCTAAAAGTATGAAACAAGGGCTTGATCACCCTAGATGATGACAAACCATTATTGTTGAAATGTATGCCTTTAAATATAATGATACATGTGAGTTAGTTATTCTTCCATCCAAAAAGTAGACAGTTGGTTGTCATTGGGTGCATTCCATAAAAGTTGAACGTGGTAGTAATGTTGATCACCTCAAAGCTCGATTGGTAGTAAAAGGATACATTTATATTTATGGGCTCGACTATAATGATACTTTCTCTCTAGCGATCAAAATAACTAGTGTTAGACTTTTTCTTACCATGACAACCATTCATCATTGGCCTCTTTATTAATTAAATATTAAGATTTTTTTCTGCATGACAATCTTAAGGAAGAGGTCTACATGGAGCAACATCTTAGTTTGTTGCTCATGGGGAGTCTAGTCTGATTTGTAAATTATGTCTCTCTTTATGGCCTCAAGAAATCTTCACGTGCATGGTTTGGAAAGTTTAATTACATTATTCAAACATTTGGAATAAAACATTGTGATGCAGATCATTTTATTTTTAAGTATCATAGCTCCCTTGGAAAATGTGTGTACTCAATAGTGTATATTGATGATATAGTCATGACAGAGAATGAAACTGCTTAAATCTCTCAATTAAAAGAAAACTTTTGCAATTGAAGTAGTCCAATCAAAGGAAGGTGTTGCAATTTCTCAAATGAAACATGCTCTACATATCTTAAAAGAGACATGTATTATTGATTGTAAACTAGTGGATTGTCCTATGGATCCAAATTAAAAATTAATGGAAAAATAGGGAGAAGTGTTCTCTGATCCCAAAAGATATAGAAGACTGATTGGAAAGCCATCCCACCTTACCATCACTAAACTAAATTTATCTTTTATAGTTGGTGTTGTAAGTCATTTCCTTTAGAATCCTGGTATTGATCATTGAAATGTTGTCATTTGCATTCTATGGATCCTCAAAACGGTTCTAGGACAAGGTTTATATGAAGATAAAAAGAATACCTAAATCTATAGATATTGCGATATTGATTGGGAAAGTTCTCCTATGGATAGACACTACATAATATTGTGTTTTCAATAGAGGAAATATTATCTCTTGAAAAAGTAAAAAACAAAATGTAGTTTCCTGATCAACTACTAAAGTAAAGTATAAATCAATGATATCTTTCACTTGTGAGCTTATGCGTACAACAATTCCTTCAAGAATTATATTTTTGTGAGGTTTATCAAATAAAGATGTGTTATGACAACCAAATTGTTCTCCACATTGTTTCCAATCCAATGTTCTATGAAAGGACTAAACACATAAAAATTGACTCTCATTTTATTCGGGAAAAAGTTATTGTCCAAAGAAATATGCACTAAGTTTGTTGGATGCAATGATTAACTTGCATGTGCATTAACAAAATCCTTGAAAGGACTTGAAATTAAATTTATTTCTTCCAAGCTTAAAACTTAGAATTTGTATGTTCTAACATGAGGAGGATATTAGAATAGGTAATCTTAAATATACTTTATTGAAAAGATATAATGTGATTTATGTTGTACCTCGTTTCTAGTTGTGACATTTTTTATTCTTTTCTCTTTTCTCTCATTGATTGTAACTAAACTTCCAATGTCATTAAAAGTACGAGAATTTAAGATAGGGGAATCAAACTCTCTAATTCATTATCTATTATTTTGTATTTTTCTCAAGAAATATTAATCCTCATTCTTAATTCGTTAGAAATTTTATCTCTAAAAATATATACTTTAAATTATCTTAGTATAGTGTGGTGTTTTACTATTTTGTTTACCAAGTATACTACTACAAAGGTGGTGAAGTTTATATCACGATAGAATAATCATAATATTGATCTAAATAAGTTGCCATTTCTTTTCTTTTTTTTTCAATTCACTCTATTATATGCTTGGAGTTTAGAAAGAAAATGTTATAGTGGTCAAACTAATGGAAAAAAAATGATGATAATGACGATAATGATGAAGATGATGATGATGACAACTCATCATTATCATTACCATCATCATTATCATCTTCACAATCATTGTTGTTGTCATCGTCATCACTATCACTGTCATCATGATCATCACCACAACCACTATCATCACTAGCATCACCAACATCATCATCACATCTCCATCATCATCACCACCACCACCATCATCCTCACCACCCTCTTCATCATCGTCATCCTCACCTTCACCATCACTATCTTTATCCTCATCACCATCATCTATAACACCAACCATCATCCTCATAGTTATCATCCTCACCTTCCTCTCCTCATTTTCATCATCTTTATCTTGATAGTCCTTTTCATCATCATAATTATCCTTCTCATCACATCATAATTATCATCAACAATATTAACATTATTACAATTATTTGTTTTCTTTGATATTTTCCTTTCTTTCCATGTATAATTTATAAAATAAACCGATTTTATAAATATATTTTTCCACAATATGGATAGATAGAAAACTTTTCAAATTAGTTACTAAACATTGGTAAAATATATTTACGAATATTCGTCATTTTAATAACTATAAGTAACATAATGTGTCATAATTGGTATACAATTTTGTATCTTAAAGAAGTTAAATCTCTATTTTTTTATGAAAAATATATGTTAAAAGAAATAAATTCTTAAATACATTTGAGTACAGACTAAATAGATTATTCTGACCATCTAAGATGAAAAATATTCTAGATTTAAAAAGATAACAAAATTATTTATACAATTTTACTAATGATGTGAGAAAGAAAATAAAGAAGTGAAAAAGTAATCAGGTGAAGAAAATTAAAATAAACAGTGAGATATTTAGGATTTCAGGAAAAATAGAGAATTAAAAAAAGTAAGATTATCTAATTTAATGTTTTTTTTTTCTTCTTTACTGTGAAAAAAGTCCATCATCTCACAGATACAAAATAAGTTATTTTAAAACGAGCTGAATAAATAATAATAGTTGAGGGACTAAATTATAATGTACTTTTAAAATTTATTTTCTACCCACAAATTTTGACTTTTTGGAAATTGTACCCAATGAGTGCCCCAGTTGAGGGGTTGGCACTGTGAATCATAGAATCACCATTAGCCCTCGCTTCTCCTTTCGACGATTCCCCGTGATCTCTCTCTGTCTCTCTCTCCCACGATCATAAAGGTTCAAACTTTGCTTCATCTTTCACTTCAAGATCTATTCTTTTTTCTCTCTGTTCTAGTTACGCTCTTCCTTCTTGTTTCTTTGCAATCTTTTACACCTTTTGCAGTCCACTTAACCATTTACTCTTAATTGGTTTCTAAAATTTCTTGAATGTATCATTCTGCTCTGGACTTTTGGAACACCTTGGCGGTGATTGGTGTCAGTTAGTTATCCTTGGTATTTGGGTAATTGGTTTTTTTTATCTTTTTAATTTTTGTTGTGATCAATTATGCATCACTTAGGTTGTTGTAGGGTAATTGTCACCTCCATGTTAGGAAGCAATGGTCAATTTATGATTTTAGATGTTAAAATTGTGAGCGCGTGTGTTGAGGGTTGAACTAGATATCAGAGAGTTTGAAAAATGTGGAGGGTATGTTCTTTCATGTAATTGCAATGAAAGAAAATTCTTTCTGGTTGAGATATTGAAATAGCTGACCTCTTTCTGTCCCATAAGTAAAGTGAAAAAAGAAATGGAATATTTTAAGTGAATTGAAATTACATTGGATCAGATAGATTGCAAGATATTTCTCCATTTGTGATTGTTGATGTTTAGGTTGAGAATGCTTAAGTTGCTCCTTTTTTTTTTCTAGTTTATTACGTTGAAGTGGAGATCAGTGTTAGAGATTCCACATTAATGATATAGACAAACTAATGTAAGTGGAGGTTAACACTCATAAACTGTTTTTGAAAGGTTAATTTAGACTTAAATTGAAACTCTAAGGTGATAGAAGAGTTTGTCAAACCAATTGTCGTTGAGCCTATCAAACTACCTGTCATCAGATCATCTATTGATGTCCATTCCTACAAACATTATATTCAAAATGTTCAGTCCTTAACATAAGTCCTTAAATAAGAGAGGGTTGTTTAAAATTCAATATCAACTAGTAATATTGTCAAATTAAAGTATATAAGATCCAACCATTACCTTAAAAGTTGATCTTGTAGAGTTTCGTTTGATTCAAACACAAATTCTATGATTCAGGAGAATTTCAAGATTGTGGATTTTAAGTTTGTGAATGAATATTTATGTGAAACTGGAAATTGATTGGTCATTCTAACTCTGAATAATGAAAGGGAAAAAAGATAATACAGAGACCTTGGCTGAAATTGAGATAAAGGATGTATAATGTATATGATGAACATATTCCATGGTTATGGTTAAACTGTATTTTGTTGTCAGTGTTGAATTAAATCCTCCACCACTTTTTGTGTGTGTACAGACACTTAGCAATGATGATGATCAAGTTTTATGACTATCTTTGTCAATCACTTCATACTCAAATTACTGGGAGTAATACTTGTTTCTTTTTTAATCCTCGTTGATTATATCTACATGATACATTTTTAATATGATTCCTGAAGTCACAACTTTTTCTTTTAACCGATTGTATTTTCTTCTTTCCATCATGATTCTTATTTTCCTAGAGTCTGTTGGTTGAACTTTACACTGAAATTTTTATCACTGTTTCAGGACCAACCCATGCCTTCTTAAGCATGTACAACGTCTTACTGTCTTTAGAGATTTTTCAATGATGTCTTGGCATATTTTGAAAGATCAAAATCAAATTAACTATTAACAATATAGGTTCAGATCACGCAGATGTCATATTTGTTTCCTTTTGTTATTATTTTGCCTCTTTAGTTCTTGTCTTATTTATTTTATACTTCCTTAAAGCTTTTGTAGTCGTTTGACTTTCACCAGAAATTGGTGTTAATTAGGATCCAAAAGCCTTATTCAAGACTCATGTCTGTTCCTAAGGAGGAAGACTTGTCGCCACATTCCCAGGTGTGCTCTTCAATTCTGAGTAGACATGCTCCTATGAGTGCAGCAATAATTAAATAATAGATTTTTATGCAAATTCCTAGCACATTTCGCTGTCCAACTAACTTTTGTTGCAAACAATGTTTTGGTGCATTTCAACTTTGAGTTTACATTCTCCTAAAAAGTTTTGGGATTGTACTGGTGGTAGTTATAATTTAGGAATCCCTTTCAAAAAAGAAAATGTTGATGAGTAAACTCCGTTCTATGACTTTGTGTTCGTTGTTCTTTTCCTGTTCCTTATTTTCCCCTCCTTTAAAATTAACTACTGAAAATATAATGTAGAAACTTAACTTACCTATGAATGATACTTTTTCCCCTGTGGTTATGATCAACAAGATAAAGATGATAATAAGATCAATAATGAAATGAAAGAAGAAATTTTGGATTCAAAAAACAGCTGACATTTTCATGTAGATGACAGCAATAGTCTAATAAAGCAAGAAGAGTTGTGAATTCATCAAATTGTTTCACGTTCGTTATATTGTGCTGCAGAGCATGACTTTCAGACCCTGTGCATCAGAATACGTTCATCAGGATTCCCTGCAAATTCATCAATTATTTTTTGTTTTCTTTTCCAGAGAAAGATGGTTCGATGATGCATGAAGTGGGGAGTCTATGTTCAACATCGAACCTATGTGTCTGATATAATATCTTTATTTTAGAATAAGGATGGAGGAAATAGTAAATGCCGCTCTTCTTCCCTTATTTGTTTCCTTAAAAGAATCAAATACACTAAATGGTGTTAGATACTAGTCTTAGTAGAATAGCTTAATCATATTTGTATTTCTTTCTATTGTAGATTAACTCTCACATGCATGTACCTAAAGTAATTATTTATGTCTCAGTGAATTGAAACATTTAAAGTATACATGTGTTTTTCTTTATATATATATTTTTATGGTTATTTGCTTATATTGGGATGTTTTGCAGCTTTCGTCTCACTTTCTCTTGGATCTCCTTGATTCCATCATAGTTGATGTGGCATCAGAGTGTCACCGAGTGGCAAGGCTTGGACTAGATTCGAATTTGGAAGAAGAAGATGAAGAATTGAAGCTGTCAGCACAAGCCAGGGTTAGGGTGGCTGATCCTAGTAATAGTAGTGAAGCAAATGGCAAGTATGTGGTTGACATATTCGGACAAACTCATCCTCCTGTGGCAAATGAAATATTTCAGTGCATGAATTGTGGTCGATCTATCATGGCTGGGAGATTTGCTCCTCATTTGGAGAAGTGCATGGGAAAGGTTATTCTTTTATCTTCTACAATTGTTTGTCTTATTAAATGCTTTCCTCAAATGTTCTAGTTTTCCATTCATTGGTTTCAGCTTTTCAGAATAATCAGAAACTGAAAAGAATCTAAAATCTAATTAAATTAAAACCAGAAGTTATTTTGAATAGTTTCTCATAAAATCAGCTGTTTTTTTTTCTTTCTTGAAAGCGTTTTTTATGATTGTGCATAAACATGAATTATCTTTCTTTTTTTTTTTTTTTTGTAATCTTTAAAAAAAATCACTTTTTTAATTCTATAACAAATTAGTCCTATATATATTCATAATACCATGTAGCATATCTGGAGAATATCATGAAAGATCAAAAAGGTTCTTGTTGTTAGACTAAGATCAAGAAAAACTACAAGTGGAACTGTAGAGAAAAACTTGGAAATCAATGACTTGATTTACATCAGTATATTATGTTATTGGTTAACCCATGTACACGAATTAAAAATTGGTTTTTCCTCAGTTGAAATTATTAGCTTTTTATTCTCCAAACATGCATGCATTTGAGCCTTGTGGTTTTCTCACATGTGTCATTTTCCTACCATGGAAATGCTTCATTCAGGGAAGGAAGGCTCGTCTGAAAGTAACCAGGAGCAGCACAGTCGCGCAGAACCGGTATTCACGAAGCAGTCCTGTTTCTGCACACTCACCATATTCAAATTATTCTACCAACAGCATGAACCGGTTGGCAAATGGAACCTCCACTTTTGCAGGTGAGGAGCACTCAAATGGAACACTGGAGTCATGATGAACTAGTTCATGTGTGATGGCTAGCATGGAGGGTTTATGTCACACCTTCAACCTGTTTAGCTTGAAGATAATACAATAGTTCAATTTTATGTGTTTCAAAATAATGTTTGAAACAATTTGGACCTAAACATATAGTATAACAATTTCCTTTATGTTGTATACCTTTTTTACAAAATAACTTTACTTTTCCATTGTAATTTATAATTTTACCAACTGTTATCATACATGTTTTCTGCAACTATCTAATATCACTCATGGATAAGGTGTTACGTGTGTAGAGAAACTCTTGAGATGAATATCATGATAGAGTTTTATTTTTTCAAAAAAAAATATAAAAATTCCGTTGCCGGGACTTGAACCCGGGTCTTTCGGGTGAGAGCCGAATATCCTGACCAACTAGACTACAACGGATTCTTGTCAAATACTGATAACTAATAATAATTAAACTCATCTCTCATTCTTGTAGAGGGAATTAAATAATTAAAAAAAGTAAAAACCTAACCAGCTTTTGACTTTTAGGAAGGAAAATATTAAACAAATTTTATAATTACAAAAACACTATTTACACTGATGGAAACACTAACAATTATCGAACATTATCATAATAAAAGATAAAATTATATACATGAAAAAGTTATTCAAATTGATTCCATTTTTATATATAAATATAGATAAAAGAAGTGCAGTATAATATTTATTTTTAGCACAACTGAAGATTCATTATTTTACCAGCAACTAATTAAGAAAAAGCATATTAAGCTCTATATTTTTTTTTATAATAATTGTGTTTTATCCACACTATAATTTTTAACCAAAAAAATATTATTAAATAAAAATCTAACATGTATAATTGTGCAAGCATCAGAAATAAGAGAGTTCATTTTAATCCCATCTACTCGTTCTTACCAAAAAGGGTAGAGACAAATATATGTGTCCACTACTTTTAATCTCATTATCATCTACTCTTTCTTGGAGAGGATGAGAGAGTGATTCATTTCAATTTGAAGCAATATATAACACACACTAACTTTGCCCACTTGGATTCTAATTTTGGGGAATATCATTTCTGAATGTCACACTCTTCCATGGATTCGTTGCATTTCTTACATATGGAAAGATGACGTGTTGCCATAATCGACCTCCATTATCAAATCTTCTGAATCAATAATTAATGATGGAAATACATTACGGCCATTAGGAGATGAATTTAGCTTGTTTTATGATTCAAAATAAATATGTACAATATAGAACCCAATAACTTGGGTCAAATTTTGTTCTTCCTCTACCCATTTCACAACATCCACATTTTAAACAGAAGTTGGATTATTCATAAATTAATTTTTATTAATAAAACTTTATAAACTAATTTTAAATTGGTATCTAATTAGTTATCTAAGTCAGTTAAAACCTTGGTAGCTAATTGAATACCAATTTAGAAAATATGACAAAAAGTTTGGAGATTGGGATAAGATGGTAAAGGTGAATATGTTACAATATGTAGACGATACTCTTTTCTCCTGTAAAGCTAATACTCAAAGTGTGTTTAACATAAATGTAATCTTGAACTGTTTTGAGCTAGCATTAGGACTTAAGTTAAACTTTCAAAAGAGTAAAATCGGAGGGGTGAGTGTTAATCAAAATGTAATTAAGCATTTCGCGACAATCCTAAATTGTGGCGCAATTAAAATCCCATTTAAATACTTGGGAATGCTAGTAGGGGGTGTCATAAGAGAGGAACTTATTGGAAAGGTGTGATGGAAAGAATAAGGAATAGTCTGGGTAGATGGAGAGGAAAATTTGTATCATTGGCTGGTAGGATTTGCCTTATTAAGTCAATTTTATCATCTCTACCCCTGTTCTATTTATCCTTATATAAAATGCATGTAATGGTGATGAAGGAGATAGTGAAATTACAGAGAAATTTTCTGTGGGGTTGAGGTTTAGAGGGTAGAAATATAGCGTTGGTATCATGGAAAAAAGTATGTAAATCATGAGATGTCGTAGGTCTTGGTATTATAGACAAAAGATTGTTCAACATCACAATGCTGGGAAAATGGATTTGACGTTTGAGCATGCAGAAGAGCACCTTGTGGAAAGAGATACTAGAATCAAAGTATGGAGGGTGGAGAAATTAAATAATGATTCATTTAAGGATAAACATTGATTGGGAAGTAGGAAAAATAACAAGGATTCATTTTAGTGGAGTAATTTAACGGAGGTATGGATTTCTGAGGATTGGGGTAGTAAATTTGAGGATAACATTAATTGGGAAGTAGGAAACGAGATTAAAATTAGCTTTTGGGAAGATAAATGGTTGGGTAATGAGGAACTAAAAAGGAAGTTTTTGCGGTTATTTTCTTTATGTACAAGTAAATATCCAAAGTTATATAATTTTGGAGAGTAGATTAATAACGATTGGATTTGGAAGTTGAAATGGAGAAGGAGCCTAGTCATGGAAAAAGATGACAAGTGGGTATGGAAGGATGGAGAGTCAACAATGTATTCGGTTAAATCTGCATATAAAATCTTAAAAGGAGAAATACAGGGGGAAGGCACATCAGTGTATGAGTATTTCTGAAGGATTAAGGCATTACCCTCAGCTCAAATCACAAAACATGGAGGGTGTTAGAAAACAACATTGCTACAAAGACTAATCCGGAAAGACGTAGGGTAATTGTGGAGAGCAGTATATGTAGTTTGTGTGGGGAGGTAGAGGAAACAACAGGTCATTTGTTTTTTGAGTTGCTTGGCTAATGTGGGGTATGTGTTACACATGGGTAGGGTTAATGTAGGTTGATCATTGTGAATCAAAGGTACATTTTTCGCACTTTAAATTAAATAACGTCTCTGACTTGGTTAATTTAGTTTTGGAAAGTGTTTGGATTGCAGTAGTGAGTGAGTCGTGGAGACACAAGAATAAAAATATCTTTAAAAATTGAAGAATAGATCATATCGAAAATTTCATAATGGCTCAATTGAAGGCGTGGTTGTGAATAATCTCTAAAGAGTCATCAGTTTTTCTTTCCTATTTAGATTGGTGTCTAGATCCCCTAATATGTTTGAAATCTTTTGGGAATAAATGACAGGTAGGGAAGTTAAGTTTAGGCTAGAAGGGAGTTTTAAACCAATTGTAGGGATGGTTATAAGTGTTTTGTGCAGTGTAAGCTTGAGATGGGTGTGTTGGGCAAGTAAGATAGGAACACAGTTATGGCGTGACAGGGCGATGCTAAAGAGAGGAAAAGTTAAGAATGAAGCTAACATAATGGTAATAAGAAACAAAGGTGGAGATGGAGGGTACCGATTCTTTACAAAATATTGTAGTTTCTGGTACAAACATTACAAGAAAATCATCAAATAACAACCAAATTTAGAGACAAAAATAATTAGTCACTATATTAACTAAATTAGATATTATTTTAGAGATGAAAAAATTATTGGTATCTAAAATAATTTCTATTAATAATAAAAATTTATAAAATAATTTCTAAATTGGTATCTAAATTAGCTACCAAGATTTTAGTTACTAATATTTTAAATTCTAAATTAGTCTCTAAAATACTATTAGAGACTAATTTAGAATATAAGTAATTAGTAGTTAAAATCTTGATAGTTAATGATTAAATGCCAATTTAGAAACTACTTAATAAATCTTTATTAATAATAAAAACTACTTTAAATACCAATAATTTTATAGTTTATAAAATGATCTATAATTTAGTCAATAGACTAACTTATTATTTTAGTCCCTAAAATTAATTTTTATTTAATATTGTTTTATAGTGAAATTTGCACAATTTTAGTGCAGATAGAATGATAAATTAGGGAGTAATATAGGTCATGGGGTGGGTTCATGATTTTATGTAGGTTATGAATAATTGGTTTCTGCGTTTTTTTAATGTGTTCTAATTGAAGGATGAGGTTAGAAGGGAGATATCCATCAACTGGTTTGGATGTAGATTTGATATAGCAGGTGCAGTTATTTTTTTTCTGCATAATAGAGTGCACCAGGATGTTTTAAGAGGGTTTTCAATCTTTATGGTTGATATGAGGATGGAGGCTTTAGATGCTTGTATTGAATTGGGAAAGGATTGGAGTACCCAAAAATATCTTATTTATTAAATCTTTTTATTTATAAGAAAAATAGATATTAATTTATAAATTTTTTATTAATAATAAAAAATAATTTAAATATTAATAATGTTTTTAGTTTATAATATCTATTTTAATTAATATAATAATTAATTATTTTTTATTTTTTATTTTTAAAATTTATTTTTATTTAATGATTTTTTTATAGTATTTTTTTATCCTCTTTACATCATTAGTTTATGTCTAAGTATTTTAAACTTCATCACTTTAGATAAACTTCAAGTGTTTCTGTATTTATTTAACTTTCTTGTTGATAAAAGATCATTGTAAACTTTTACATATTTAAAATATATAACATCAATTAAATATCTTATTTTTAAAATGATCCCATCATATATATATATATATATATCATAAAAAACTAATAAATTATTCACTGAAGAACGAACATGTTTCATCCATTAAAATAAAATATCTCGATTATACATTTAAAGTCTAAAAAATCATTATCCTCATAAAAATTCTTGTAAATAAGCTTCTATTAATGTATTATCTTCTATGTATTTATAAATGTGAATAACCCTTGTCATACATAGAGGAGTTAAAGTTAACATTGTGATTAATTATTTTGACCATATAAAAAGAACTTGATTTTGCATCAATGATATGATCTTCACCAAATGACTCAAGCATTATACATATGTTTATTCATGAGTTTGTGAAATTTGGTTGCAAAAGCAAAGCATGAGAAGTTGAAGTAAATTCATTGTCTATTTTATGTGGATTGAGGAAGAAACGTCTTTACACCTTTTATTGATTTATCAGATTGCGAGTGTTGTTTGGAATTTCTGTAGTAAATGGAATCATCATACTATGAAGGAACATTTCGAACCATTCCATTATCCTTGATTTAGTAACCATAAGTTGTGGAGAAGAATGTGGATATTCATCATTTAATGCATTTAGAAACATAGGAATGAGATAATGTTTAATCAAGTAAAAGTGGATGCGAGTGAAATTTTCGCTTTTACTCAATAGTGTAGTCGTGGGCTTGATTAAAAAAACAAGGTCCCAATGACACTTTTTTCTTTCTCTGACTAGGTCCAATATCCAAATACATGTATTAATATGACAAAAAAAACATTAATTTCTTTGAGAAGAAAAAGGTCACTACATATTTTGACAAATTTTACATTTTTTGTAGGATGCTTTGAGAGAGTATGTTATGTGCCTTTAAAATGTATAAGTGTTGAATCAACTCTTTTATGTTTTCTCTAATTAATTCATTGTTTGGTGATTAAAAAAAAAAAATCAGATGTGCACGTGGTTTGACTCATGACAGAAGCAAGATCATAACATGCACACTTTATAAAACAAAAAATTTTGCAGTGCTTTGTTATTCATGTGAAAGAATTACCATTCCCATGTTGAAGACAACATCTGAAAGGGAAAACCAAATGGGTCGCTTCCATTAATAAATAAGGTCAAGTTCTGCTGCTAGCAATTAAAGGATACCAATGAAGCAAAGTGTTAAAAATCGTCTTCATATCATAAACCATCCAAAATGCTTTCCCTTTTTGAAAAGCTTCCAAAACCCTAATGAAACCCTTTGTTTCCTCAAAACTTCGCTATCAAATATAAATTCAGATAACCCTAGTTTTCAATATCTTACATTTAGGTAATTGTCAGCATCAATAATCTATTCCATCGAAAGCCTAAGTTCTGCAGCATCTTATACCTAAACATTTATATCAAGCTTGTGTTTTGTCCTCATCTTTTTGTTTGACACCTCAAATGTTATTAACTATATTTTACTTATATTTTGAAATATTTTATCAATAAAATAATAAATAAATTAATTTAGGAATTCTGCATAACTTTTAAAAAATTAAACATCTAACAAAAGAGATGTATCTATAATCCAAAAAAATATTTAGGATGAATTTTTGGTTTTGGTTTCTCATATTAAAAACTATTTAAAACTTTACAAATAATATCTAGAGGAAGGAAAATCTGGTAACTCAAAATGCTAGCCTACGTATCAATCAATCATTGATCATTGTCTTCTCCACTTTTGCCTTCTTTGGGTTCATGAATATCCCATTCGATCATTTGAATAATATATGTTATCAAATGAAGGAAGGACCACAAGCCAACAAAAATACTGGCTCAAACAACTGTAAACTCAAAAAAATAAAAAAGAACAAAAGTTTCAGTAGGGAATATGATGCTTTTGTATGTATCAGATGACAACCAGCCCAACCAACAATTGTCTATTCACGAAAAAAAAAATAATAATAATAAATAAATAAAGCTCTGTTTGGTGTAGGTATTAATATCATTGCTCAAAGGCCATTGATAAACGAGAAAAAAGTTAAAGACGTGATCTCTGTACTCCGTACTAATTTAACTGCTTCCATTGCTTTTGATCTGCCCTATGTCTTCTTCTTGCTTTACCTGTTCAACCCTCTTTGCATTTATGTAATTTTGTTATCCATTTTCTTTAAAAAAATTTACCACTTTTAATGGATTTTTTTATACATTTTTTTCATGTACATATTGGAATGCAATTCCCCCCTCAAAAAGCATTATGTAAACTACTTATAGTAATACATTTTAAGTCTTTAACGCATAGTAAAGTATAACTATATCTTTGTACACCATTATCACCAGGGTTCCTTCCTATTTGAAAAGTGAATCTATGGTTACATATACAGTTTCTCACCAATTTGGTTGGACAATCAAAGTGAAGTATATGAAATAGAAAAGAGGACCTTAAAAGATTGAAAATCTTTAAACATTGCATAATAGATAGACTACTTTTCTTTTATATTGCTATTCTTTCCTCTTTATGTACAACAATTGTTCATGAACGAAGAATAACAATCACCAGCTAAAAAGATAGTAAAATGCAAATAGGATTGTGTAGCAGGAAATCATGGGAAGAGATCTAGATAAGTGTGAAAGTGATTGAAATCTTTGTAAGATTATCTATTTTTGGACACCTAAATAGGCAAAGTCATTGAAGCAACAAAATGCCACCTTCTTTTAAGTTCCATATACCTCCCTGCATCCAATTAAATAACTATAATATGTGTACGGAAAAATTATAAATTTAACAAGGGATTGAACTAGAAAAAAAATAAAAAATATTTCATAATAAATAAATGTATATTTATTTTATGAGTAAGATTAAATTTAAAATTTTACTTTTTTTTTAAGTTATTTAAAATATATTTTAACAAAAATTTATTAACATGATCAGATTATTCAGTATTATATCATAATTTGATCCATAAACAAATCATTACATACACCATATTAATAAGCCTCTATAATATGTAAAATTTACCTAAAAGTTTTAGTAATTCCTAGTATGATCCTTCACATCATCCATACTTTGCAATATATTTAATAAGCTTTTGTAAAATATAAATTTAATAAATGTAAAACAATAAACCATTTTTATTATTTTAATGATCATGTAAACCAACCTATTTTGTCTTTTTTTATAGCTCGTTGATAAACATATACAATTTCATGGCTGATATCTATTTATTTCAATATAGAGTATACTATAATGAAGTTGTGTTGATGAAGTATCAATCTATTTTTCTAAATTACATTTTCATAGAAAAATTTAATCTAACAGTTGAATTACTAATGTTTAATTTTCATAAGATATATTGCTGAAATGGTATTAGTATAAAGATTACATTCAGACAGGTAAGATCCCACTATATAAGATAATATCACATGAACTAATGAAAAATTGTAAAAGTAATAGAATATCACAAGATTTAAACATTCTTGCATAATTTTGTAAATTTCATGATCCGAAAGTTAATATATGCTTAATAAAGAAAATTGATTTTAACATACCAGTATGGATATATGGCAGCTAATTAGCCATACATGCATTACAATAATTTTAACCAATGTTCACAATTAATGTATTTGTAACACTATACTCATATTTAGTTACAATATTTCACTAAAAAAATCATTAAATAATAATTAAATTTATAAAATAATTTCAATTATTAATAAAAAATTATAAAATAGTTTTTAAATTGATACCTAAATTAGCTACTAATATTTTATATTCTAAATTAGTCTCTAAAAGGTTAATAGAGACTAATTTAGAATATAAAGTAGTAAGTGACTAAAACATTGGTAGTTTTTAAATTGGTACATAACTCTTAACTACCAATGTTTTAGTCACTTACTACTTTATATTCTAAATTAGTCTCTATTAACCTTTTAGAGACTAATTTAGAATATAAAATATTAGTAGCTAATTTAGGTATCAATTTAGAAATTATTTTATAATTTTTTATTAATAATAAAAACTACTTTAGATATCAATAATTTTTTTTAGTTTATAAAATAGTTTTTAATTTAGTTAAATAGTAACTAAATATTTTGGTATCTAAAATTAGTTTCTATTTAATGATTTTCTTTAGTGTTTCAGTTTAGTATAATAATTATTTATATATGTATTTATTTTACAAAATATAAAAAATTATAGTAAAAAATATGATATTATAAAAAATTCAGATAAAAAGATATAGTTTTTTTTCTTTTTAATTTGAAATAACATCGAATAAATTTTCAAAAAAGAATTCATCATAAAAAAATTCTTCTAAAGATATGATTTTTATTAAGAAGTGGATTTTATCTTATCTCTCGTCGACATAGGATCTTCAACACACACTCTTTATATCAAAGTTGTTAACTCATGTGTTAGACTATATATATTTACGATGGTCTGATAACAGGTTGTCTAATAAGCTCAACAAACTCTACTTAGAATAGGCTCTAAATGGTTCTGATATCATATTAAGAAGTGGACTTAAAATCTAACTCAACCTTCTAAAATCGACTTATAAGATAAAATTTACATAACTTTTTGTTTTTCCTTAGTAAGCACTTACTTATATACTATAAAATATTTTTATCTTTAGTCGATGTGATATCTCCAACAATTTTCAAATTTACATTTCTCCAATATTAGAGACAATGAACTTTCACAACTAAATCCTTAATCTTCCAATATGGCCCCGTAAAGAAACCAACAATTTCATTAGATCCACTTTAAGATGCATGATTTTTTAATTTTCTAACACTTTTGTGCACATATAGGCATGATTGAATTCGCTGCACCAAGGGTGATAATCTAAGTGGATAAACACGATCCATAAAAGATATTATAATATATATATATATAATATAATATAATATAATATAATATAATATAATATAATATAAAGTCTCTTTGGAAACTAAACAAATTATTATATATAACAACAACCAACTAGGAAGCCATCAAGCAAGCAATAGTACTCTATTTTTGTTTGGTTGAAAACGAAGCTTGAGAGTGGGGAAAGAAGTGGAGATTGGATGAGAAATAGAATGTTTTTCTTTTCTTTTTTTAAGTTTGGAAGATCAAAGAGAGAAGAGAAGAAACTCATGATGAATAATGAAGATGGATGATGAGGAAAAGTATGAGGAAGAGTCCAAAAATAAAACAACATTTCTTGGAATTGGATGGGACCCACTTTCCCACTTAGGTTTGAGAAGAGAAGAGAAAGAGTGGGTCCCTATTTAGGACTCATGGGCACATTGTGACTGCAATCTCCAAAAGTAAGCATCCAAAGGAGTGAAGAGGAGGACAACATAATGCATGCAAAGAAAGGCACAACAAGACAGGTGGTACACTTGTTGTGGAGAATACAATCATGAACCTAAGGGAACTTCCCACTACCATTTTTCTTTCTCCTTCTTCCAATTCAGTGGTGGGACCCAACCCATTAATCTACACGTGTGAACTTCCCCACTGGAGGACCTTGGTACACGTGTCTTTTCCATTAACAATGGGGGATCTTATGATTAGTGAGCAAAAGGAAGGTAGTTGGAAGAAACAAAGAGGGTTAAAAGCTAAGTGTATGTAAAGGCTACATTGAAAAGCCAAGAAAAAGACAAAAGGATGAGGGCTTCAAAATGCTTAAGCTTTGTGTATGAGTTCTGCATTCTTACACTTTTGATTAAAGTTAGTAGCATCATATTTAATTTAACACTTTTCATTTTTTTATTTTAATGTTTGCTTATTCACACTTAAAGATTAAGTGATGTGGGCTTCAAAATGCTTAAGCTTTGTGTATGAGTTCTGCATTCTTACACTTTCGATTAAAGTTAGTATCATATTTAATTTAGCACTTTTCACTTTTTATTTTAATGTTTGCTCATTCACACTTAAAGATTAAGTGATGTGGTTGGGGCTAGGAAGGAAGAAAAATAGCAGGGTTAGTTAGGAAACAATTTGTAAGAGTAAACATGAAGAGAGTCTAGGGTTAAAAATCTTAAGATGTTCAACATCGCTTTATTAGCAAAGCGGATCTCGAGATTGAGAAGGGATGTGGGAAAACATTAGTAGTTCTAAATATGGATCATGGAGAGTTTTATTTGAGGATATGAAGAGCAAATTTTATTCCCTATGATGGAGAGACATAGAGAAATTAGTTTTTCCCCGAGTCAGAGGAATTTGGTTCTTGAAAAATATCGCAAAGAAATTTGGAAACGGGAATAAAATTATGTTTTAAGAAGATACTTAAATAGGACAGGCTACCCTGAAAGACATGTTCCTGTGACTATATGTCAATTCAAACCAAAAGGGCATATTCATAGGTCAATTAGGTATTTGGGAGGAGGATCTATGGTGTTGGGATTGAGTTGGAGAAGATCTTGGTTTGTTTAGGAGGAAATTTTGGTCAACGAAAAAAACAATTCGATCATAATAAAGAGGACAAATAGGTATAGAAAGATGTGAGTTTGGGGGATTACACTGTTAAAATTTGTGTATAAGATCCTGTCAAATTTTTAAATGGAAGAGGAGTCTGAGGTTTATTTTGTGAGTTTAAATGAAAACAAAAATGATATCTTGAAAATTATTTGGATAGCCACAGTTTGGAATATTTGGACTATGAGAAACAATATCATTTTTAACAATAAAATTCCAGATGAGCAATAAGATTTCATTATGGTGCAATTAAAATCTTGGGCTTGGATTACTTCTAAATTCCCAATGGCTCTTTTTTCTTACTCTGATTGGTGTGTAAACCTTATCATTATATTCAATTTTTAAATTAGCATTAGGCTTTTAAGCTCGGATAAAAGTTTTCTTTGCAGCTAGTTAAGGACCAGTCACTAATGCAGGCCACAATGGAAATGCTGGTTTCAAGAAGTATAGGCTTGGAACAAAATTCCAATTTGAAGTAGAGACTACAGTGTAAAGGAACAAAGTATAAGGCATGAGAGTTTATACTGATCACCTTTTTAGAACATCTTTTGGCACCAACTAGTGTATTCTATGCAAATCTAAGGAAAGTTTTTTTTTTTTTTCTAGAGTTAGTGGAGCTTTGGCAAGAGTTTGCATTTATATTTTGATTCATTTGTATCTGAAATATAAAAGCCCAACAATACAGTTTTTCTTGATAGAATTAGTTGCTTTATATCTTTGTTTCGTGAAGTGGTTTAGTTTATTCTTTTTGTATCTGTGTAAGGAACCATCAGGTCTAGGTGGGTAATGTGTGATAAGTGTCATATTTCAGTAATATTTCAAATTAAAAGACAAATACTTATGAATATTTATTGATAAAATAATTATAATTTAACCCCTAATTGATGAATTTAAACCTTTTTACATAATTTGCGATTATAATATATAAGAATGATTTATTCTCAAATTTGTGTTAATTTCAGGATTCTAGGGGAAAATGGAGATGAAAGGGCTAAAGGAGAATAAACAAGATGAAAAGGGTAAGTTGGAACACTCAAAACTTCCCCAAACTCACCCAAGTGAGCCCAATCTCGCCCAGGCTAGATCATTCTAGAGAAGTTGGGTTTTTTCTCGTCCAACTCACCCAAGCAAGTTGTAGCTCAACTAGGCGATAATTCACTTAGCCCAAACCCAATTAGGTTAAATATGAGACGTGAAGCATAACCCTAGAGATCATTAAGAGAATAAAAGGAGATAGAAAATCCTAGAGGAGGCAGTCGTCAAGGAGAAACATCCTGGATCTTCTTTTCTTGCTTTCCATGCTTGTAATGGCCAACATTAGTGGTTAATTCTACCCTTTGGGATTGAGAGTAATCTATTCAAACTCTTACGTATTCTAGTGATATTTAAGCATAATACTTTGTTTTTATTGATGATTAGTATTGTCATTTTATTCTTAACATAGATTTCCGAGGTTATTCTCCTTTAGTGTTAACAAACACGTTTCGTTGGATCTTTGCGGGGGTTGGGTTAACAGTGTTTGGTTGTGGAATCCAGTTTGGAGAAGGAGTCTTTTTGAGTGGAAGAAGCTTCAGGTCTATCACCTTCTTGAGGCAGTGCAAGGTTCGAGTCTAACTTCGGCTAATGACGACAATTATATTTGGAAAGATGGTGAGTCTCTAAAGTTTACAATTAAATCAGCTTATGGTATCTTGAGGGGAGTGATCAAAGGGGAAAGCTCGCGAATGTTAAAATATTTTTTGAGAATTAAGGTTTTACCCTCGACCCACGTTACAACTTGGAGGGTGTTGGAAAACAAGATTGCCTCTAAAGTTAACTTGGCTAGACGCAGGGTTGTGGTTGAAAGTATTTTATGCTGCTTCTGTGGGTTAAAAGAGGAGTCTACTAACCACTTGTTTTTTGGTTGTAAAATTTCTTAGTTAGTTTGGAATTTTTGCTATGTGTGGTTAGGGTTGTTGTTAGTTGCTTCCCATGATTCTTACTCACATTTCCTCCAATTTAATATTTGTAATGCACCTGAATCTGTCAACTTAGTTTTGAAAAGTGTGTGGGTTGTGGTGGTAAGGGAGATTTGGTGCCACAGGAATAAGTTCATTTTCAAAAGCGGAGTGGTGGATCACTCTGTAATTTTTTCTCTATGGCCCAACTGAAGGCTTGGTCTTGGGTAACATATAAAGTTCCTTCAACTTGCTTCTCTTTTTCATATTGGTGTCTTGAACCCTTGGTGTGTTTATTCTCGATTTAGAATGTTTGTTTTTAGGTTGGTGCGATGTTGTTTTCAGGATGGTTTTTTGTATGGACGTAAGGGTGTTTTCTGGATGATTTTTTTCTGTGAAGTTGGCTTTTAAGGCGATTTGTGTTAGGTTTTAAGCTTTGATGCTTTCCTTTTGAATGGTGTTTTTGGTTTTTCTAGTTTGGCAGCTCCTTCTTGTGCTTTAGTTTTAGATGTTAGTTGTTGGTTCCTTTTGTGGTTTGGATTTGTTGGGCGAGATAGACATGTTTGTTTCTTATGTTCTGTATAAAAGTTGGATCATCCCTAAAGTGGTTCTTACTTATTTATTCTTTATTGCTAATAAAAAAAAATTATTCTTAATGTTTGTTTTATCATGATTTTGATCTTTATATTTGACTAAAAAATACTTATAAGCATCTAACATAACTGATAATGCTTAATATACTTGAATGCTAGGAATGAATTTGAAAAGTTAATTGCTATCAATGTCTATTCGTAATGATAAGGAGTTTTTATAAAGATGCAAGGAATCAATATTTAGAAGACTATCTTAATAGTTTCATATGCGAGGAATCGATACAAATGAATTTTATATGGGCATCAATATCAATCAAAGATACAATATTACATGCCTTTCAAAAAACAAAAGAGTGAGAAGGATGAATCTCAATCCCAATTTTTCTAATTGAATCAAACAACTCTTTGGTTTATTTACATTATTGCAATCTCATATACAACAAAACTTCCAACAAACTTTTATATATTGTTTTCTATTTAGTGAATATTATAAGATTTGAAAATTTTAAAAAATTATATGTAGTAAATACAAGTTTTGTGTAAATTTTATAAGTAAATCATTTCTACCAAAATCGTATTTAGGAAATACAATTGGAAAATTTCAAAAACTATATATTTAGTAAATACAAGTTTTGTGTAAATTTTATGTGTAAATCATTTCTAATCGTATTTAGGAAATACAATTTTAAGTAGCAGATAATTATGCTAAAATCGTACATGTGAAAAAAGATTTTTGCAAAATACTGTATAATTGAACTCGTACTTTCATGTACAACTCTAGTTATATCAGAGTGTACTAAATTTGTATTTATCAGGTACAAAATCAGTTCAATGATTTTTTTTAAGAAAACTTGTTATTTTTTTTTTAAAATAATGGAATAATTTAAGAAAGATTTTATTGTGTTATTTTGATTGAAAAAGAATGTATAAAATTAACAATGGTGGTAAAACCCTAAATCTAAGACGTTAAAAATAAACTAGAAATCGTAAATGTTCAAATTGAACTTTCATATCAGATGGTAGTCATGCATTAACTACCATTGATATCCACACTGTTCAAGTCGAACCTTTATGATTTAGGTTTCTCTGATTTCAGGGGTTATTGTTTACCATTCTCATATTAAGGTTTTTTATTAAAGTTTCCTGTTTATTTTTAACGATTTAGAGTTTTACCACCATTATTAATTTTCATACATTATTTTCAATCAAAAGTACACAATTAAATATTTCATAAATTATCCCATCATTTAAAAAAACAACAAGTTTTCTTTAAAAAAAAAAAACTATTAAACTAAAGTTATACATAGTAAATATGAGTTCAATATAATCTAATACAACTAAAGTTTTACATGATAAATACGAGTTTAGTTATACAGTATTTTACCAAAATCATTTTTCACATATAAATTTTAACATGAAATGATTTATGCATAAAATTTATACATAACTTATATTTACCAAATAATTTTTTTTTTAAATTTTAAAAATCATAAATAAATGAACTATTTCTTTCAAATTGATTTGTGTTATTTGTATACGATTTTCTCAATTTTAAAATAAAAAAAATAGTTTACATATTTGCAGAGATATCAAATCAAATATAACAAAAAAAATTGTGTATATACATATATAATATATAAGCATTATTATTGTATTATTGATATTATTATACAAATATTAATAAATTAAATGTAGAAGTAGGGCATGTGTGACGTTGATTTTTGATGCAATGATGATTGGTGTTGATGTGTATCGAGTTGTGAAGGTTTTGTTTGTTTTTTTATGCAAAAAGGTTACGAAGCAAAGCCACCACCGTCCAATACCTCTGTTGCTTCTAATTCATGTCCCCATAGGACCCACACTTTCTGCTATCATAATACTTTATTATTTATATACAATAAATAATTAGTTTTTTTTTTTTTCACCTCTACATGCATGTATTGTTTTACTCTTATCACATTCATTATTTACTACTAAATTCAGTTTAAAATTTTTTTTTAAAAAAAAATCCTGGGTGAAATTCATTTGATTATTTAGTAACATAAATATTTATTTAATATTTTTTTTTATTTTTTTCATATTTAATAAGCCATTTAAAGGTTTAAAATAACCTTATGCCTTTTATATTAAAGAGACAGATTTAATTAAAATAAATATTTATTCATTAATTTCATTTTGTTATTATTTTCTATTATTATAATAATATAAGTCTTATTAATTTACTGTGACAGAAAGGTTGATTAATAATATATTTACTTCAAAATAAATAAATAAATAAAACAATAATATTAGAAATTAATATACAGTTTTCAATAAAATTATAATAAAATATATATTAATTTCTACTCATGTAATAGGAGACCAAATTTTATAATAACAGCAACAATCCTAATTAATACTAAGATTTTTTTTATTCGTAAAGTGATTGTTTATCACATTTTTAATTTCAGTTAAAAGTAAAATTATTAATATTGTCAACATGCAAGATAAAAATTATGAAGTAACTCTCATTACTTTTGATAAATCTTCATTAATCTTAATTAACATATATTTAATGAATTACAGATCAAAGTAAGGCAACAATCTATTTGAACTATTGTAGTGTTTTATTTTAAATAGATTTTCTAGTTTAGTTGTTTCATCCAATCTTGATAATTTTTTCCTAGATTAATTGTGAAACAGACAATGAAATCGAACAAAAGGACTAAGATTAAGATAGTACAATTGATTTATTTTTTTTTATAGCAAATCAGGTTGACTTGTTAGTCTACCCTCATTTAGGTGGGATGAGTAAATTTCTTGGACTCACCAATCCGGTAGGTCAAAGACAAAGTAAAACATTTTTTTTTATATTTTTAAAGAAGAATCTAATGTTTTTGAAATTAAAATAAGTTGTAAATATATAATTTTATTTACATTAATTTTTTTATAAATCATTTGATTTATTAAATTATTATTGATATTTACTTTTTTTTAGGCATTAAATTTTCTTTTATTAAAATATTAAAGTTTGATTCAACATTATTGTTTTTCTTTACATTTTTATTGTCCAAAAAATAATATTAATGACTATAACTAGGTAAATAAATTCAAAACAAAAAAAGAAAAAAAGGAAAAGGTGACGGGTCAGCCTGCCAACCCACCTTCTAACGGAACGAGTTACTAATTTCAGTCTGATCTCCTTGACATGTCAGCCCGTCTGATCTTGCTTTCGGTAGCCCGGGCCAAAACAGACTAGATTGACCTATTTTGTCACCCCTACCTTCGATCATGCTTCACTTTTTCCGATGCTCTAAATCTCAAGCTTCAACTCTTAATCGAAAATATATTTGTAAAAGGTAGTTCGAATAAGTATTCAATATTCAGTATAATGATTACTAAAATAATAATGTACATTTATTTTATCTGATATATTTATTTATATAATTTATAATTGACTATATTATTGATAGACCGTATTTAATATATATAATCATAAAAATAAAATTACACTTAATTTATCGCTTATTTTTAAAAGAAAAAACATTTTACATGAAATGGCACTTTACGTTTATTCAAAATATCAATCTAAAGTGTAGAAAATAGCAGTTGCCGATTAAAACTTTCAATGATAGTGTCAACATACCTTCTCGATTAATAATAATGATACCTTCTCGATTAATAATAATGATACCAACAGTATAGTGTGCAGGAGCTTAATTCATCATTTTTCATTTTTTTTTTCCGTGCAAGCCATTACACAACAGAAGTTAAATTATAAGTGGAAGGAAAAGAAAAAGGAAAAAACCAATGCTTTTTTTCTTCTGTGATTGATATGTATATAATGCAGAGATATAATTAAAAATAGAAAAAGGCATGAAGGTAGATAAGTTCCATGCATGCATGTTATAATAAGTTTTTTTTTTTTTTTTTTGTATTGACAATTTTCATGCAAATTTGCGGCGGTAAGTAGATAATCTTACTTGTTACAAACCATTCTGCCCAATCGAATTATTTTTATTCACGGTGACACTTAATTAAAATTTAACACATTATGAGTTAAAATACTTTCTATTTAGATGAATTGAAATAAAACTATAATTTGAAACTGTAATTAATTTTGATTCTATGCAAGGACTAAACAAAAATGAATTAAATTATGTATGAAATTATATTGACATGTACTAATGATTAAATTACATGTTGGTGAGTTTAAAGCAAGATGAGTTTGAATGATAAAAAAGAACTCATTCCAAATTTAAATTGAACTTTCATTAAACTAATTTTAATTAAATATATCTTCTTTTATCCCTAATTACATCCCTCAACGAGCATGTATACTGTCCCATGAGTGAATTTCTATTTCAATCATTCAAAGATATAAGTATTATTACTATGATTTTTTTTTTTTACATTAATTTAGCATTTTAATAAAACAAAATGTCACAGATTTTGTTGTCCTAACATTTTACAAATGTTGACCTAATTCGATAAGTGTACCAAGTCAAAAGTAATAATTTGTCTCGAAATATGAATATCGAACCTATAAGAAACATTTCTATTAAAATCTTAATGTATAGGATTTACTAGATATTGAAATGTGTGCAACAAATTGATTCAATCTATATGAGTATTGTTTAAATAAAATTTGTTTATAATTTAAATAAAAACAGAGTAAATGATTATGAAAAGTTAATTGATAGAATTGGGATTGAAATTAATCTTTCTTACTCATTTGTATTTTGATAGGTAAAAACATATAACATTCTTACTTAATTGATATTGATACAACAAAAATAGTCATTCAATTGATTCCTCACATATAAAATTATTAAGATATCATCTCCTAAACATGGATTCCTCAACTATTTAGCAAAAATTCTTATCATTAAGAAAAGATGTTATAAAACATTTCTTATATATAATAATCTATTCCTAGGATTAAAACACATCAAGTATTTTCATTTAAGTTAGATCATTTGAAATATTTCCCAGTCAATTTCAAATATCTAAATCAAGAATAAAAATTCAAGCTTTAAGTAGAAACTAAAAATAACAATATCAAATAAGATAAGAATGTTATAGAGAAATATCACCTCAATACATAGGAGTTTGAAATGATTACATTTAATCCCAAAGGAAATAAATTAATCACTCACGGTAGTCATTACATGCACCAAAAGATGATTGAAAGCAAAAGAAGAAAATCTAGAGCATTTCTCATTAACGGTTGCCTCTTAGGATTTTCTCCCCCTTTTTCTATGTCTTACATCCTTATTTAACCAAATTGGACTTGGATTAAGTGACATCTCTATTCATAATACATTTATTTGTTTAATCTCTCTTTAAATTTCTAAAAAATAACACAGAATTAAGAATAAATAATTCTATTAATCTCATAACTCAAAAATATATTATTAAAAAAAATTCAAATTAGGATTGAGTCATAACTTATTTAACAATTAAAATCAATAAATATCTAATTTTTTTTCATGAAATTTCAATAAATATAATGACATTTATCAACCATACTTTCCTAAACCATAGTAGATTGATATTTGTTCAACTAGTACTTGGATTATAAAAAACAATATCAACTTGGTCTTTTAATATCATAATTTGAAAATAGAAAAACTGATTTCATATGGGTTTTCAATTATTGAATAACAAAATTATTTTAAAGATGAGGGGAGTAACATTTATGTAAGTCTAGACTTTAGAGGATCCGTATGTAATGCAAAATATTTTATTTTTAGCTTTTTCATTATTATTTTTGAATATTATTAATTATAATTATTACAATTATTACATATGTTATCATAATTATTATTAATGTTAGAAACAAATTGTTGTAGACATGATTTAAAGTCAAGTTTCTTTCGTGATTAGAGAAACTTTAACTACTACACCAAACAAATTCTTTTGTCATGTTATAATTTTTATTATACTTATTATTATTAATAATAATATAAATAGTATAAGTAATATAAATAATATTATCCTTAAAATTATTTCTCCCACTCTTCTAATGTCCATACTCTCTTTAAATCCTTCCACCATAAAGATTCTCTATTATTTCTCCTACTAATTCTAAGATCTCAAATTTATTCTCCTAACAAAATATAATCAAACATTTTTACTGATTTCTAAATAACTCTCATACTATATTAATAATTGAATTTTAAGCTAAGTGACTAAACAAATTAGATTTATTAATATTTGATGCAGAAATTAAATTTTAGATTGATTGATAATATAACTGATATATCTATTTTGGAAATTTTATTTAAGGCTTCGTAACATGTTACGATAAAAAGAGAGGTCATGATTTTTTTTTTATAAAAATAAGATAATTTTTAATAATGCTTTTTTATTCTAATAAAACATTAACTCCTTCAGAAAATTTATTCTTCTTTTTTTACTCCACATTTATTTTATTATAAAACTCCCTTGGGAAATTATGAAATTAACAAAAGCAATATTATATTAAATAAATAAAGAGAGTGAAAATAGTTTTAAAATAAGATATGGTATTATTATGCTTTTGTGTGGATCGACGTTAGGTTAACCTCAGGCTCACGCACGCCACGCTGCACGCCTTTCGTACGATGCTGACGCTCATTCCTTAGTCCATTCCATCCATTACAAAACTATACAACAAATCTCCCCTATCCCATCACAAACATTATTTCTTTTTCTTTTCTTTTCTTTTCTTTCATTTTTAATATTAATATCATTAAGGGCTATATAAACCATGATTGAGTGACTAAATTAATTAATGCGAGATTATCTTAATTTACGGGTAATTTTAATGAAAGAAATTAATTATACTGTGTCTGTTAAATACGAGGTAGACACGTATATAGTCGCACTAATATTTTTTTTTTAATGTAATCGATCATGTAATATATGTATGAATTGAAATTTTCAAAATTCATATGTATAAATAAAAAAATATTCGTCTTGAAATAAAACCATGGCATAAAAATTTATTTTTTCTAAAATCAAATAACTTCTATTTTATTATTTTCGTTTATATATTTATTTTCTCACACTTTCAAACACTGTAGAATAGAGTTTATAAACTAAAGTGCGTGACTTGACTACAAATCTGCAATTTTAAACCCGTTCCGTACAAGTCGGCAGGTTATTAAATATCTTTCATAAACGAGAATCTACTCACTAATCAACCATACTTAACAGCACCTATTCTTTCATTAATTAATTAATTAAATTAAACAATCCTATATTATATAATAGAATAGTCCATCAAAACCTAATTAAACATTTAAGATTACTTATGGTTGGGTTACGTGTTGACCAAAGAAGAAAAGGGGTGTGTTAGCTAAAGCAACATAATTAAGTGGAATAAGGGATTCATAAGTTAATGATAGGAGATTAATTTAATGAGGGTTTTGGGATTGGGGAACGTCGTAATCGGATTAACAATGCAACACTTAAAACTTTTTTCCATTTTTTCAGTGTTAATTTATTTGAGATATGTTTCTGTCTGTGTTGTGTTGTGTGGCCGTGGGTGGCCCCTTTGTCTTTAGGCATTAGATTCGAAAGTGAAAGTTAAACCCCCACTAAACCATGCTTTGCTTTATCCTAATTATGAATTTCCAAATTATTGGAAAAAGGTTGCGCTAAATTCTTTATGAAAGGGATTCACTCCTATGAACATAAATAAAAGTCACTTTAGGGAAACCCATCTTGCTTTCAAAATAGTTGGTCTCATAAATGATATAAAAATGTTTAGAAAGTGAAAACTAAAATGAGTTGGTTTGAAAAAGTTAAGATAAACGCTTGATTTTAAAAGAGAAAATATAATATCATTATCATATTTGAAGAATGTAAGAAGTTTATGCAAAGTCTCAACCTATATAAATGTTGTTGTTTAGGAAAATATTTGAGTTACAGTTAATAGTAAGATTTGGAAACATATGAAGAAATACATCTTTAAAGAAGAAGTGATTGATCATTCTAAAATTTAAAAGTTTAGTCCTGAATTATAATTAAATTTTTTTATACTTGTTTTTCTTTTTCTAATTGGTGTCATAACTCGATGACTTGTTTGTTCTTGATTAAGAGCTTTTGCTAGTTTGTAGAAGTTGATGTTGGGTTGTTTTTCTTTTATTGCCCCTATTGATTTGAGTTGGTAGCTTTTGGTAAGCTTATATGATCTTTCTTTCAAAAAAAAGTGTTTGTAAAAAGGTTAAATCACCCTAAAGTGATTTTTATTTATTTATTTTATTGATAAAAAAAACATATTTAAAGAATTATCCTCTCTATTAAATAGCTTTAATGTAATTACATAGTTAAATCTCTCAAACATTACAAATGCTTAACTATATTTTAAATACATCTAATTTAAGTTTAATTTTTGAAATTTGAACTTATTTTTCTTAATCTATATGATTTATGATGGTTAGGAACTGTTGGAACTCTATTTTACATTAACTTTATAAATTTTTTAAACGTAAGACAAATTAATTGATATTCCATACTCAAAAAAAATTGTTTGCATGATTATATTATTTAAGGAAAAAGGTAATAGTTGAGGAATATAAATTAGTGGGTTATTCAAAGAAAAAACACTTATCTTGCCAAAGAAAAAAAAAACTACCGTTTCAAGTAGGTTCTTTTGTGGTGCGTGATTGTGGTAAACACTGTTGCACTCTGATTATTAATTGACCAAACCCTATGCTACTTTTTCTGACACGTTCTTACTGCTCGAGACAGTGCCTGTATTTTGTTGCTCTCAAAGTCTTGCTCCTCAATGACCTGTTTTCTATACATCTCTATATCAGTAATTATTGGTATTTCATACATTCTCATGTCAGTTCAACCCAGTTTAGGACCTTGCTTTGCTAGGGAAATGACAGTGTCAATCAAAAGCTGGATCATAGTACCTTGCATACTCCATGAATTTGACACATAATTGGGAACTAATGATATTTTTAAAAATAGTTTGATTGATGTCTCAAAAATATTCACTCTTATACAATTAAATATTTGATTTTAGATAACTTTCAAGGGTCAGTTTTTTTTTCTTCTCATTCTTACTACTATCTTGATTCATTATTTAGTTTGTATTAGGTTGGTTAAGTTATGTTTTTGAGTTATTGGTTAGTTTTTTTTATTGTTGTGTGGATGTTTGTCAGTGTTTTATTTGATAGGATTTTAAAGTTTTTTTTCTTATGAGAAGACTTAAAAGTTTTTATTTTTATTTTTATAAGGATTTGACCTCTTAAATAATTTATATTTATTTATTTATTTTTAATGATAAAAAAAAAACTAAACCTGGCGTTTAGGTTATAATCTTTATTTCGTTTAACTACATGAAATTTTAATCTAAGAGATGGTGTGTAAATGAATAAAAATAAAATGAAGGGTAAAAGAAATATCAATGATAAAATTAGGTCATGTGAGAAATTTTAACTTTACGTACAATAATAACATTACCTTAACCTATATAACTTAACCTATATAAATAGGAGGAGTGGACACAAAAAGCTAGAGACAAAAAAACATATTCCATTATTAATCTAACCTTTGTCTACTATTATTATTGAAGCCTAGGTTATTGATGAATCTGATAAAGAACATTCTCCCTAGTTTCAATCTCTCTCTTTCTACTTCTACTACCTTTTTATTTCTCTCTCTTTCCACCACCTTTTTTTTTGTATTTTATTGTATTTTGTTTTTCTTTCTATCTCATGCATATAAATCATTATCATAATGAAGTCTATGCCAAACCATTCTTGTTGTGGTACTTGTATTACTTCTCGTTGGTTGCACTGTCTTGCTATTTGTATCTTGTGTAACTTCTTAAGCTTTGAGCTTCCTTTTACTTTTGTTTCGCTCAATCATCACACATCAAACTCCTTCTAACTTCATCATCCTTGAAATCTCTTTCTTTTGGGTATGGAATTCAACAAGTTCAGAATCAGAAGCTATGAGGGGCAATATGATAGGGCTCAAGTGGAAGATCTTGAGAGAAGATGCGAGGTAGGGCCATCAGAAAGCGTGTTCCTCTTCACAGACACTATGGGTGACCCCATTTGTAGGATTCGAAACAGTCCAATGTACATGATGCTGGTAAGTGATATACATGCTATGTCAGCCACTATAAGGCACTAACTTCATGGCTTCAAAACTTTCTTATTATATTCTCATTATGTACGTGCCACAATTTAATCTTCTGTGTCTTTCACCTCTTCTTGTTCTTCTCCTTATTCCTATTCTTCTTGTTTGATCATCATGTCCACCACTAACTGTTCAATTTGGTGATAGGTGGCAGAGTTGGAGAATGAACTGGTTGGTGTGATTCAAGGGTCTATAAAGCTGGTGACAGTTCATGGTCATCCTCCAAATGATTTGGCAAAGGTAGGATATGTCCTTGGCCTAAGGGTATCACCCCATCACCGAAGAAAAGGGATTGGCTCAAGCCTTGTGAGAAGGCTAGAAGAATGGTTCACTTCCAAGGATGTGGACTATGCATATATGGCAACAGAAAAAGACAACCAAGCTTCGGTTAGTCTCTTCATGGACAAGTTTGGCTACACCAAGTTTAGGACTCCAGCTATTCTTGTGAACCCGGTGAACCATCATTGCTTTCAAGTATCATCCAACATTGAGATAGCAAGGTTGAAGGTTGACCAAGCTGAATGCCTCTATAGAAGATTCATGGGGTCCACAGAGTTTTTTCCTAATGACATAGGCAACATACTTAGGAACAAGCTAAGTTTGGGGACATGGGTGGCCTATTTCAAGGGAGATATTGCTTGGGGGGATTTTGGGTCAGATGGACAAGTCCCTAATAGTTGGGCTATGCTCAGTGTATGGAACAGTGGGGAGATATTCAAGCTAAGGCTTGGGAAAGCACCTTTTTCTTGCTTGTTATGCACCAAGAGTTGGTGGTTGATTGATAAAGTCTTCCCATGTTTGAAATTGCCAACCATACCTGATTTCTTCAACCCATTTGGGTTTTATTTCATGTATGGGGTGCACCATGAAGGGCCATTCTCAGGGAAGCTAGTGAGAGCCTTGTGCCAATTTGTACACAACATGGCTGCTGAATCCAAGGATGAGAATTGCAAGATCATTGTGAGTGAAGTTGGAGGAAGAGATGAGCTCAACCATCATATTCCACATTGGAAATTGCTCTCATGTCCAGAGGACTTGTGGTGCATAAAGTCATTGAAAAATGAAGGGACAAATAACAAGTTCCATGAATTAACCAAAACCCCACCAACAAGAGCTCTTTTTGTAGACCCAAGAGAGGTTTAATGCATGGTCTCAAAAATACATATATTAAAAAAAGTAATAAAAGGGGAGACAAGAAAAAGCTTTGAAAATATCTTCACCTTAATTTAGTTTCTTTTCTTTCCTTAGCTTTCTCTAAGAACCAAAACCCACCTCATGTATTGTGTGATAAGTCCATCCATCTCTCTTGGTGGGGGGTTTTCTCTAGTTTCTTTCACATCGGTGACACAAAATCTCAAAAGATATCCATAATTTTGGTGCCACACTTTGGTGTCCTTCTTAGCAATTCCCATCTTGTGCCTCATGACTCTGACTACTCAGTTACCATGGTGGTCCAAAATTTGTTCCTTCACCTCAGGTAAATTTTTTAGCTGGACCCTCCTTGCTCACTTTGTCGCATCACATTGGGATATCATGTACATAACATTATAAGAAACTGTACACCAAATCAAAATACAATATCCTACATTTTTTTGGTAACATTACGTTCTTATAGACGCGTTTAAACAAAAGAAAAATGAAAAAACCTAACCAGCTTTTGACTTTCAGGCAAGGAAAATATTAAACACATTTTATAATTACAAAAACACTAATAGTTATCCGAACGTTAACATAATAAAGATAAAACTATAAGAAAATTATATACATGAAAAAGTTATTTAAATTGATACCATCTTTATATATTAATATAGATAAAAGAAAGTGCACTGTAAATGATTGCATTCATTATTTTACCAGCAACTAATTAAAAAAGGCATATTAAGCTGTATATATTTTTTTTTATAATAATTGTGTCCACTATATAGTTTTTAACTAAAAATATTATTAAATAAAGAAAGAGAAACAGTAATAAAACTCTAACATGTATAATTGTGCAAGCATCAGAAATAAGAGAGTTCATTTTAATCCCATTCCAATCTACTCTTTCTTGCCAAAAATGGTAGAGACAAATATATGTGTCCACTACTTTTAATCTCATTATCATCTACTCTCTCTTGGAGAGGATGAGAGAGTGATTCATTTCAATTTGAAGCAATATATACACACACTAACTTTGCCCACTTGGATTCTAATTTTGGGGAATATCACTTCTGAATGTCACACTCTTCCATGGATTGCTTGCATTTCTTACATATGGAAACATGACGTGTTGCCATAAACGACCTCCATTATCAAATCTTCTGAATCAATAATTAATGATGGAGATATGCATTACAGCCATTAGGAGATGAATTTAGCTTCTTTATTATTATGATTATCAAAATAAATATGTACAGTATAGAACCCAAGAACTTAACTCAAATTTTGTCCTTCCTCTACACACTTCATAAATCCACATTTCACCATACACATTTTAGGCTTTTTTCCATGTAAATAGAAGTTGGATTATTCATAATTTAACACACCACCAATTATAGAACTTGTACACTAATTATTTTTTACATAAAAAATTATTCATTGTATGTATCGTTCATTACAATAAATTATCTCGATAATACATTTAAAGTCTAAAAAAATATTAATTTCATAAACATCTTATAATAAGCTTCCATTCATGTATAATCTTGTATGTATGTGATTAACCCTTTGTCTTCTTTGCTATCCATAAAAGGAGTTAAAGTTAACAACATTGTGATTACTTATTTTGACTGCATAAAAAGAACTTGATTTTGCAACAGTGAAATGATACTGACCAAATTACTCATTCCATTGTGTATGTTCATTCATACGAGTTTTTGAAATTTGGTTCCAAAAGCGAAGCCTGTGAAGTTGAAGCGGAATTCGGTGCAATAATCAACGCACGTAGTTTGACTCATGACAGGGGCAAGATCATAACATGCACACTTTGTAAAACAAGAAATTTTGCAGTGCATTGTTATTCCTGTGAAAGAATTGCCATTCTCATGTTGAAGACAACATCTGAGAGGGAAAACCAAATGGGTCGCTTCCATTAATAAATAAGGTCAAGTTCTGCTGCTAGCAATTAAAGGATACCAATGAAGCAAAGGATTAAAAATCGTCTTCATATCATAAACCATCCAAAATGCTTTCCCTTTTCGAATAGCTTCCAAAACCCTAATGAAACCCTTTGTTTCCTCAAAACTTCGCTATCAAATATACATTCAGATAACCCTAGTTTTCAATATCTTACATTTAGGTAATTGTCATCATCAGATAATATATTCCATCGAATTGCTAAGTTCTGCAGCATCTTATGCCTAAACATTTATATCAAGCATGCTCAGACAGTAGTCGTGTGATTTGTACTCATCTTTTTGTTTAACTCCCCAAATGTTTTTAACTATATTTTAATTGAGTGCTGATATTTTGAGACTCAAAAAATTGTTATATCTATCTAACAGTTTAATAAAATAATATTTTAAATATATTTTGTTTTATTTTTAATTTAAAATAATAATATATATTATTATAATAAGTTATCAGATGAATGTTTTTATTTTTTAAGGTGTCAAATTATTTTTTTCATTTTTGAAATTTAGAATGAATTTTCGGTTTTGGTTTCTTGTATTGAAAACTATGTTAATGCATTAAACTTTACAAATAATCTAGAGGGAGGAAAATCTGTGTAGCTCAAAATGCTACCCTACGTATCAATCAATCATTGATCATTGTCTTCTCCATTTTTTGCCTTCTTTAGGTTCATGAATATCCCATTCGATCAACTGAATAATATATTTTTTTCTCAGCATCTGAATAATATATGTTATCAAATTAACAAATAAGGACCACAAGACAACAAAAATACTGGCTCAAACAGCTTTAAACTAAAAAAAAAAAAAAAAAAAGAAAAACAAAAGTTTGGGTAGAATATGATGCTTTTGTATGTATCAGATGACAACCAACCCAACCAACAATTGTCTATTCACGAAAATTATATTGTATCCTCCACATAGAAAAAATAATAACAAAAAATAAATAAAGCTCTGTTTGGTGCAGATATTATTATTACTGCTCAAAGGCCATTGATAAACGAGTAAAAAGTTAAAGACGTGATCTCTGTACTCCGTACTAATTTAACTGCTTCCATTGCTTTTTATGTGCCCTATGTCTTTACCTGTTCAACCCTCTTTGCCTTTATATAAATTCTTTTATCCATTTTCTCTAAATTTGTTTCCCACTTTTAATGGAATTTTTATACACATTTACATTTTTTTAATGTACATACTCGAAAATAATTTTTTCATTTTTAAGTATTATTTTTTTATCAGTAAGAAATAATGAGTGATTCAACCGAAACCTAAACCCTAAATCCACCATCCTAAATCATAAACAAATAAGCTAAATCAAGTATAGAAATACTTAAAAAGCATTATGTAAACTACATATATAATAATATATTTTAAGTCTTAATGCATAGTAAAGTATAATTGTACATTTATACACTATTGGTCCTTATCTTCTAATTGAATCTATGGTTACATTAGCACAAGTATTATAACCGTTACTATATTTATATATAGTATCTTACCAATTTGATTGGACAATCAAAGTGAAGTATATAAATGGGCGTATATGAAATAGAAAAGAGAACCTTAAAAGATTGAAAATCTTTAAACATTGCATAATAGATAGATAACTTTTCTTTTATATGGCTCTTCTTTCCTTTCCTTTAAGTACCACAATTGTTGATGAAGGAAGAATAACAATCACCAGCTATAAAGGATAGTAAAAAGTGAGGGCATATACGACATGTAAGAGGAAATCAAGGGAAAAGATAAGTGTGAAAGTGATTGAAGTATATGTAAGATTATCTATTTTTGTACACGTAAATAGGGGAAGTCATTAAAGCAACAAAATGAGGGATGAATTTATGTGATGCTTTGGAATGAGTGGTGGATTTGTGCTAGAGGAAATCATAAATTTGAGGAAACAAAACTGGAAAGGGAATTTATTTAGATTAAAGAAAAGAAATTGGAAAGTGAAGGAAAATAAAAAAACATATATATAAAATTTTGTGAACAATATGATGAGTGTGATTCATAAAATAAATTAATCAATCAAATTATAACATTACAACTTTGTCCGTGTTTAAAATTAATTTAAAATAAAATATAATTATTTATTTGTATATGTGGAACATACGTGTGATATAAATATTATTTTCGTTACGGTCCAGTGACCCCAATTAAAAAAATATAAATAACTGGACATTGCAAATTCATGCAAAATTGTTGAAAATAAATTTTGATAAAATGAAATAAAACTAAAATATAAATAATTGTAAAAAATTTAAGTAAAATTGTAAATTTTGTCAAACTTAACAAAATAAATCAAAATTTACGCAAAAATTTAGCATCTAATTAATATTAAACATAGAATCGTTTAATAGAATATGATGGAAAAAAGAAACTTAAATTACAATAATTAGGAGGTAAAGAAACAACAATCATACAATACAATGACAACTATCATTCAAAAAGAGTAATATGAGTCATCGATAAAATAATAAGAAGAAGAAAAAAATAAACCAATAATAATTATAATAAAATAAAATAATTATAATTATAATAAAATAGAGTAAGAATAATTCTAATAAAATAAATTAATAATAACTATAGTAAAATAAAGTAATAATAATAAGAATAAAATAAATTAATAATAATCATATTAAAGTAAAGTAATAATATTTATAATAAAATAAATTAATAATAATTATACTAAAATAAAGTAATAATATTTATAATAAAATAAAGTAATAATAATTACATTAAAATAAAGTAATAATAATAAAAATAAAATAAATTAACAATAATTATAATAAAATAAATTAATAATTATATAAATTAAATTAATAATTATAATAAAATAAAATAATAATAATTATAATAAAATAAAGTAATAATAATTATAATAAAATAAATTAGTAATAATTATGATAAAATAAAGTATTAAATTATAATAAAATAAAGTAACAAGAATAAGCATAAAAGAAAGTAATAATTATTATAATAATAAGAATAATATTAATTATCATATGATATATTTAAATTTTTTTATTTTTATAATAATTATGTAAAAATTTATAACATTCCATTTTTGCAATTTATTATAATAAGAAAAATATACATATAAGTAATTAGAGTTGTTACAAACAAAAATATATTATTTCATTTCAATGACAGGATTTTAGCAGCATGACTCCACCCTAATATTAATCAATTAAAGTATATCACACGTATTTATTATATATAAGTGAAAAATTAAAAGAAAAAAAAATAATTAAAAGAAAAAAAATACAAAACCTTATCAAATAATGGACACATCCATTACACCAACGAAAGGGACCACACATATATGTATAATATATGGTATTTAAGACTTACTTGTTGATTATTTATACAATGAATTGAACATAAGATGTTTCGGTCACTTACAACACCACACCAATATATTCCTCCACCAAAGTGTCTATATCACAACTATCATACAAGTCAAGCTTCAACTACCTCCAAATCATGCAAACATAGCCAAACAAAGAGATGATCAGAACAAAGCAGGAAGGAGATGACACAAAAATCAATAATGAAGTCAAAATGAAAGCAATGAAAACACATTACTCGAATCAAGTACCTATAATATATGACATGGTTAAAAATGTATGGATTCATTCACACTCTTGGTCAAAGCAAAACACTACAAAAACAACTAGAAAAAAGAGTTTACTAATCGATTATGAGCATGAATAATCAATTATACTTCAAAAGAAAACACTTAATTGATTATCATGTAAAGGAAATCGATTATGCACATAATCGATTAAAGTGGCTCTTGCATTACTCTATGAATACATATTCATATATCATATACAAATGTGAAGAACTTACCAACAGTCTTTAGATATAGTCCACCAACGAAGCTTTCTAACCCAACACCACAAACCAACCACCTCAATTTCTCTTTACACAAACAACGATGAACTCAGGTGGCACCAAACACACAAACACGAAGCAAAAAGAAGGATGGACAACAAATAGTTTGAATTGAAGATCATATTCATGGGTTTTTAATGGAATGTTCAAACCTTACCATGGTTAAAAAATGAATTCCTGACTCTTTGACAATTCATAAATATATGCATACAAGAGTCTTTGCCATGTATGTAAAAAAACCAAGGATAATCCAATCATTTTACACTCATTAACATGATTTTCCTGGTGTTTCTCTTTACATGCAAGGAACCACAATCACTCTTTCTATGCAAATCCTTGCTTTCATTTTCTTACATATCACTTGATCCAAACAATTTTTTTTATGAACAATATAAAGTCTATATGGAAATTAAACAAATTATTATAACAATAATTAAATAAAGGAAGCCATCAATTAGCCAACAAGAAGCAATAAGCAATAGTACTCTTGTATTTTTGTTTGGTTGAAAATGAAGCTTGAGAGTGGGGGAAAGAAGAAGGGGAGATTGGAAGAGAATGAGAATGTTTTTGTTTTCCTTTTTTAAGTTTGGAAGATCAAAGAGAGAAGAGAAGAAACTCATGATGAATAATGAAGATGGATGATGAGGAAAAGTATGAGGAAGAGTCCAAAAATAAAACAATATTTCTTGGAATTGGATGGGACCCACTTTCCCACTTAGGGTTTGAGAAGAGAAGAGAAGAGAAAGAGTGGGTCCCTATTTAGGACTCATGGGCACATTGAGAATGCAAACTCCAAAAGTAAGCATCCAAAGGAGTGAAGAGGAGGACAACATAATGCATGCAAAGAAAGGCACAACAAGACAGGTGGTACACTTGTTGTGGAGAATACAATCATGAACCTAAGGGAACTTCCCACTACCATTTTTCTTTCTCCTTCTTCCAATTCAGTGGTGGGACCCAACCCATTAATCTACACGTGTGAACTTCCCCACTGGAGGACCTTGGTACACGTGTCTTTTTCCATTAACAATGGGGGATCTTATGATTAGTGAGCACAAGGAAGGTAGTTGGAAGAAACAAAGAGGGTTAAAAGCTAAGTGTATGTAAAGGCTATATTGAAAAGCCCAGAAAAAGACAAAAGGATGAGTCCTTCAAAATACTTAAGCTTTGTGTATGAGTTCTGCATTCTTACACTTTCGAACAAGTTAGTAGCATCATGTTTAATTTAACACTTCTTTTCATTTTTTATTTTAATGTTTGTTTATTCAAACTTAAAGTGTTTCTCTTTTTATTCAAAAAAAATTAAAAGAATTACTATATTGTGCATGATCATTATTCGGCTATAAGAGAACTTTTTCATGATGAAAAAAACTAATTTCACACATTGGGAATATCAAAAATTTGATAGTAGATCATACAATAGGTTGAATAATTTTTGTTAAGATATGTCTTTAATAAACTGTAATATTATTTTTAATAAATGTTAATATCATTTTACTAGTAGACTTTAAGTTTAGTTGAATAATTCAATCGTACAAGTCGGCTTAGTAACATAAAATTTTATTAAAAAAATACCAAAATAGCTTACAAATATTATTTGATTATAACGTGATTTAAAAGGTTAATTTTTTTTTGAAAAAGTTAAAAAGTGTAAAATAATTTTTAAATGATTTAAGAGTTGATGGAGTTGGTTTATTGAACTTTAAGGTAACAATCATCATAATTTTTCTCTCTCACAAACAAACTACAATAAATAAGATTCGAAGTATAGTAATTAAAAAAATTTTAACCACTACATTAGACAAGTTCTTTTATCATATTATAATTTTTTATATATTTTAATTTAAGTGTTGTTTAATATTTTGACATAAAAATTAAAAGAACTGTTAATATTATCACTTTTGTGTGTTAATTATTTTTTCCGTACACCCTTTATTTATCTTAATTAAGTGATTTCTCTGTTTTTTTTTCCATTTTTTAAAGGACATAATCAATGAAATAGTAACTGTTGCCTTACAATTTTTAAAATGACAAATAGAAAAACAATCCCTTAACAACTCTTTTAAAAATATAGACTTACCAAGATAATTTATTGAAGAGTTTTGTGCAGAACAGTAATGTGTATACACATATATAGAATATATATATATATAAGCATTATTATTGTATAATTGATATTATTATAAAAATATTAATAAATTAAATTTAAAAGTAGGGCATGTGTGAGGTTGATTTGTGATGCAATGATGATTGGTGTTGATGTGTATCGAATTGTGAAGTTTTTGTTTGTTTTTTTATGCAAAAAGGTTATAAAGCAGAGCCACCACAGTCCAATACAATACCTCTGTTGCTTCTAATTCATCTTCACATTGGACCCACACTTTCTGCTATCACAATATATAAATAATTACTTTTCTTTTTGCACCTCTACATGCATGTATTGTTTTACACTTATCACATTCATTTTATTTACTACTAAATGCAGTCTAAAATAAAAATAAAAATGTCTTTTGTGGGCGAAATTAATTTTCTTTTTTAATTACATAAATATTTATTTAATATTAATGCATTTTTTAAATTTATCATATTTAATAAGCCATTTAAAGGTTTAAAATAACCTTATGCCTTTTATATTTAAGAGACAGATTTAAATAAAATAAATATTCTTAATCATTTCAAGCACAATTTTAGAAAATTGTATTTACTTGGATTTATAAAATAATTTTTTTTTATGATATGTACTGTAAATTTATGATTTTTTTATAACCGTGGTAATAATTTATTGCAAATAATGTAATAATTTTATGTATGAAATAATAAAATAATTACTATGAATAAATATAGTTAGAATATCATACGGCATATACATTTTATGGTACGTAATATTTATTAGTTAATGCCATTTTTTTTTATTTTTCTATTGTTATAATAATATAAGTTTTATTAATTTACTGTAAAAAAATATTTACTAATAGGGTCATTTCAGATTAAGGATTTTCGATTTATTTTTAGTATATCAGATTTAGAATTTTATTATTATTAATTTTTTTAATTAAAATGACACATCTAAATCTTTTTCAAATTATTTTATTATTTAAAAGAAATAATAAATATTTTTCAAAAAGAAAATTACTAAAGTTGTATAGTATAAATACAAGTTCAATACAATCTGTACATCATAAATAAGAATTAAATTGTAGAAATCATTTTTGATTTTGGCATTATTATTATCTTCTAATTAAAATTATAAATAAAATCATATGTATCAAATACGATTTATTTACAGATGTTATTTGTCCAAAATTTAGCCAAAGCTTGTATATGCGATATACAATTTTTTTATAAAATTCAAAAATCGTGAATTTGACGACATTGAATCGTAGTCTCCAAATACTCCAATTCTAAAATTAAAAAAAAAAAACTATTTACGCATTTCATAAAATATGAAATTAAATTACACAGAAAAAAACCAAAGTCTAAAGATACATTTCAATTGAGGTTAGAAACTATTTTATTTTACAAGAATCTTATAAAGATAGGAATTGCAGGTTGAAGTTAAGTAGTTTAATCTTTTACCCTTGTATGAAAAGGTTTAAATTTCCGTATTTAGGTCAATAATAAGACAAAATTACAAGGGTTAGAAAACATTTCGTAATTGATTATAGTTTAATAATGTATTATGTAAGGTTGAACAGTCGATTACTGTGCATTAATTTTAAAACGTGTTAAATTTTTTTCCATGCACTAATTATGTCTTGGATTATCATGCACTAATTATATAATGTATTTTCAAAACTGTTAGAAATTTAAAATAGAATTTTCAATTCAGAATCTATTTTAAAATATATTAATTTAAATATGTAAATATTTTTAAATCATATTAAATAATATGTTAAAATAAACTAAAAAATATTACATTTGTTTCATATTTTTTTATTTTATTTTAAAATTTAATTATAAAAATTATTCACTTAAATAAAATTTACACATATTTTTTAAAAATAATCTAAGGGTATATTAATAATTTTTAATACAATATAATTTTTACAATTTTTTTTCATATTAATTTAATCTCCTACAAACTTGAATATTATCTTTCATTCAAATTTACCTTTTTTTTTTTATATCCAAACAATTTCACCTGTTCTTGTCCAAACAAAGCACTAGTGAAGCAAGAAAATTAGTGGGTTTTTCAAAAAAAAAAAAACACTTATCCTGCCAAAGAAAAAAAACTGCAGTTTAAACAGGAGGTTCTTTGTATTGCTGATAAAAAAAAAAAAAGGAGGTTCTTTTGAGGTGCGTGATATTGTGGAAACACTGTCGCATTGTGATGATTAATTGACCAAACCCTCTGCAACTTTTTGTGACACGTTCTTACCGCTTCAGATTATGCCTGTATCTTGTTTATCACAAAATCTTGTTCCTCAATCACCTGCTTTCTTTATATCCATATATCAGTAACTATTGGTATTTCATATCAGAAAAATGATGAAGCTTCTTTCAATTAAAATGGACATTTTAATGTCAGTTCAACCCAGTTTAGGACCTTGCTTTGCTAGGGAAATGACAGTGCCAATCAAAATCTGGACCATAGTACCTTGCATATACTTGATGAATTTGGACTCATAGTTATGGGTGAAAAAGGAGAAAGTAACGTGGAGTTCAGGTTATAATCTTTATTTAGTTTTATTACGTGGAATTTTAATCTAAGAGATAGTATATAAGTCACTAAAAATAAAATGAAGGGTAAACTTATAATTAAATATTTATAATATAAAATAACATTACCTTAATATAGGAGGAGTGGACACAAAAAACTAGGGACAAAAAACACATTCCATTATTAATCTAACTTTTGTCTACTATTATTATTGAAGCCTAGGTTACTGATGAATCTGATAAAGAACATCTTCATAGTTTTAATTTCTCTCTATCTACATTCTTTCTTTTTCTTTCTCTCTCTTTCGACCACCTTTTTTTGTATTTTGTTTTTCTTTCTATATCTCCTGCGTATAATTCATTATCATAATGAAGTCTATTGAAGTATTAATTCTCGTTGTGTACCTTCTCAAGCTTTGAGCCTCCTTTTACTTATGTTTCGCTCAAATCATCACACATCAAACTCCTTCTAACTTCATCATCCTTGAAATCTCTTTCTTTTGGATATGGAATTCAACCAGTTCAGAATCAGAAGTTATGAGGGGCAATATCATAGGGCTCAAGTGGAAGATCTTGAGAGAAGATGTGAAGTAGGGCCATCAGAAAGTGTGTTCCTCTTCATAGACACTATGGGTGAGCCCATTTGTAGGATTCGGAACAGTCCAATGTACATGATGCTGGTAAATGATTATGCCAACCACTATAAAGCACCAACTTCATGGCTTCAAAACTTTCTTTTTCTTCTTCTTATTATATTATCATCATTAATTATGTACGTGCCACAATTTAATCTTTTATGTCTTTCTCCTGTTCTTGTTCTTCTCCTTATTCTTATTCTTCTTGTTTGATCATCATGTCCACCACTAACTGTTCAATTTGGTGGTAGGTGGCAGAGTTGAAGAATGAACTGGTTGGTGTGATTCAAGGGTCTATAAAGCTGGTGGTGGTTCATGGTCATCCTCCAAACAATTTGGCAAAGGTAGGACATGTCCTTGGCCTAAGGGTATCACCCCATCACCGAAGAAAAGGGATTGGCTCAAGCCTTGTGAGAAGGCTAGAAGAATGGTTCACTTCCAAGGATGTGGACTATGCATATATGGCAACAGAAAAAGACAACCAAGCCTCGGTTAGTCTCTTTAGGAACAAATTTGGCTACACCAAGTTTAGGACTCCAGCTATTCTTGTGAACCCGGTGAACCATCATTGCTTTCAAGTATCATCCAACATTGAGATAGCAAGGTTGAAGGTTGACCAAGATGAATACCTCTATAGAAGATTCATGGGGTCCACAGAGTTTTTTCCTAATGACATAGGCAACATACTTAGGAACAAGCTATAAGTTTGGGGACATGGGTGGCCTATTTCAAGGGAGATATTGCTTGGGGGGATTTTGGGTCAGATGGACAAGTCCCTAATAGTTGGCTCTGCTCAGTGCATGGAACAGTGGGGAGATATTCAAGCTAAGGCTTGGGAAAGCACCTTTTTCTTGCTTGTTATGCACCAAGAGTTGGTGGTTGATTGATAAAGTCTTCCCATGTTTGAAATTGCCAACCATACCTGATTTCTTCAACCCATTTGGGTTCTATTTCATGTATGGGGTGCACCATGAAGGGCCATTCTCAGGGAAGCTAGTGAGAGCCTTGTGCCAATTTGTACACAACATGGCTGCTGAATCCAAGGATGAGAATTGCATGATCATTGTGACTGAAGTTGGAGGAAGAGATGAGCTCAACCATCATATTCCACATTGGAAATTGCTCCCATGTCCAGAGGACTTGTGGTGCATAAAGTCATTGAAAAATGAAGGAACAAATAACAAGTTCCATGAATTAACCAAAACCCCACCAACAAGAGCTCTTTTTGTAGACCCAAGAGAGGTTTAATGCATGGTCTCAAAAATACATATATTTAAAAAAAGTAATGAAAGGGGAGACAAGAAAAAGCTTTGAAAATATCTTCACCTTAATTTAGTTTCTTTTCTTTCCTTATCTTTCTCTAAGAACCAAAATCCACCTCATGTATTGGGTGATAAGTCCATCCATCTCTCTTGGTGGGGGGTTTTCTCTAGTTCCTTTCACATCGGTGACACAAAATCTCAAGATATCCATAATTTTGGTGCCACACCACACTTTGGTGTCCTTCTTAGCAATTCCCTTCTTGTGCTTAATGACTCTGACTACTCAGTTACCATGGTGGTCCAAACTTTGTTCCTTCACCTCAGGTAAAATTTTTAGCTGGACCCTCCTCACTCACTTTGTCGTATCGCATTTGGATATGATCTCGTAACATGTATGTCATCACTGAAAAGAAAAGAAATTTACTTCTAGCCATTTTATATATAATGTGATCATGAAAGTAACCATTATTCTATTCCATTTAAGTCAGAGTTAGACAACTCTGTTCCAAGATAAAGGGGGAAAGAAAAAATACAAGTGAGTGTTAAGGGGTTGTCCCTAACTACATGAGGAATGTTTATGGCGTAAAGTTTCCAAGGCTCGTGTGGGAATCAGCCAAAAACACAAATGATAAACTTTGCTTAGGTTTTCACTTTTTTTTACCATTATGGCAAATGTTGGTTAACCAGCTAGGGACCTTGCTCTTTGTTAGAACCATATACAGAGTGAGTTGGACTAATGAAGTTAGTGGATTTGTATTTAGAAAGATTGTGTACTTGTTCTGCTTCTATTCAGTAACCATAATAGCACTGATGAAGCTTCTGCAGTAATTGATTGAGACATTACATATATCGACTCCATTTCTGACCATGAATATTTTTCAGTAAAAACAATTTACTTAGTTTTGACAGATCATAAGAAACAATACACCAAATCAAAATACAAAATCCTACATGAAAGAGCGTGTTTGTGGCTACATGAGGCCACGAACTCATCACTGTGCTTTCTTTTCCCTGTAAATTTTCTAAACATATCAAGATCAATATCGATGTAAACTAATATGATATGTTTAATGAATAGAAGAAGGATATTAATGAAATAGTTTTTTCATGAATGCATAACTTAGTATTCAATAAAAAAACAGAGGACATAACATTATAGTTTCAAAATTTACGTTTTAAACCATTTTTTTCAGTTTCCTTTCATAAGAAAAGCACAATTAAAGACAAATTTGTGATATTTTTCCTCTAAACTACCAACCGCATTTAAGAAAAATCGCCACTTCTTGTAAACTGAGAGAATATTCACCAAAAAAAAATTCCGACAAAATTTATGAAAATGTTAAATTTTATTATCGAAAGTTATTTTTATCAATATCAACTAAAAATCAAAACATTTTATATTCATAGTATATATTCATATTATATAAAATCTTATTTTATAATTAGTTTTATAAAATTAAGTTAAATTTAAAAATAAAATTAAAATTATATTTAGAAAGTTTGTGGACACTAATCGTCCTCCTTTAATTTTTTTAACTTTTTCTACCCACATTTGATAAAATAAACATATAGAGACCCCTTTGGTTATGAGCAAAGAAAAGTTTCCTTCATTTCACACTAAATTTTTTAAACCAAGGGCCATGCATTGTCCTTCCTTTGTCTCCAAAAAACAGGTGCCGAAAGTCCCTTGGAAATAAACCTATGGATGCCTTAGATATGGATTGATATATCTGACCTGAAAGGGAAGGGTCTGAAAGTAAAGAAATTGAAGAAACATTGAACCTGAAGGTAGTCTCTCAGGACCACTTTGATTAGTTATCTCCATAGAAAGCCAAAATCTAAAAGGGTTACACATGTTTTGGAGTTGCTTGTCGCCAAGTGGATGAAGCTACCTTTGCTTGCTGTTTTTAGTTTTCGCAAACAATTTTATTGTCATTCACTTTAGTTCCTGCTTATATTCAAGAACATTTCATGGCTTTGTTGACAATCAACACCAACCACCTTACAAATTCGGCAATTTCTTCATGCACCTCCATGCTTTATTCATGTATAAAACACCTTAAATGATATCTTTATTCTTTTCTTTTATTTTTTCCATTGACACCTTCTTTTTCCTATTTCTAACTTTAAAAACTCTAAAATTCGAAATCCAATTTTATATTTTTTGAATTCTAGAATTTGACATATAATTTTATATTTTAAACTTTAAAATTCAAAATATAATTTTGCATTTTGAATTCTAAAATTTGAAAGATATTTTCTGAATTTAAAAATTTATTTTAAACTCTAGAATTAGAAATACAATTTTGTATTTCAAATTTTAGAGTTTAAAAATTTTACTGATTATATAATTTAAAAATAAATAAATAAAAAAACAGATCATGTACTTTTTGACAAGGGTAATTTTGAAACCAAAATATTTATGGAAGTGCAGGAAGAAATGTCCTACATATTCGTTTTAAGGGATGTGATGAGAGAAAAAGAGTATAGTTACAATTTAATGCGTAATATTAATTAATCATAAATGATGAGTCCTGATTGAAGTATTATTCCTCTGTGTATTTTTTTTCTGTTTTTTTTATTTATTTCAACCTTGTTTACATTGGGTTCAATGAACCTTTCCTACAACTTTTTATGGTCCAACTTTGGGTTTTTCTTCTTGCACCTCTATACTCTTCTTCCTGCACCCTTACATTCCTCAAAAATATCAAAATTATTCTTTACAATTTTAGGTGTTTCTGGAATAGTGATTCATAAGTAAAGAATTTTTTTGGAATAGAAAATCTCGAAAACAGAAAATCATTCTGGAACATCTATTCCAGAATACATTTTTTTTTTTATTTCTGGATTGATAAATCCAGATTTCATAAAACATGTTCTGAAAAAAATGTTTTCGGAAAAAGTAATCTGGAAGTTATTTTTTAAAGGAGGCAAAACCGTCTTTTCCAAAATGATGGGGTGCAGGAAGAAATTTGTAGAGGTACAGGAAGAAGTTGTCCCAAACTTTTTTACATTGGTCCATAGAATAGTTTGGAAGGGCTCTTGGAAGGGCTCTTTCTTCCTCCCCGATGGTTTCCTCATGTACAGCTATGTTGGAAAATACTTAATTGTTCTTCAGTTTTGGATTGTGTGTAATTTGACAACATTTTGAATTGTACTTTATAATCTAAAATTGTTATTTGTAGTTTACAAATCTAAAAAATGTTTTCATATTTAAAATATCTTTTTAGATTTTATAATATGGAAATGTATTTTAAATTGTATCATCATGTATTTTCGTATTACACAATCTAAAATTCTATTTTAAATTGTAAATTATGAAATGCAATTATGGAGATGTTAAAGCTTTTGGGTCTCTATTGGACCCATATTATTTTTCTATTTCTTTGCCAACTGTTTAGGCACTGCTTTCCTATATATATAATGCTGTATTTTCTATTTGACAGTGAATCAGTTTTACACTTTTACATAATACAATTCATTCTCACTTTCGCATTTCTTATTCTCTCTTTTCTCTCATCTTTCTCATTGCCATTAGGGTTCTTGTTTTCACTGTCTCTCGCATTCGTTCTTCTCTATTAGCTTGATTCTTGATCTTTCATATTTTGGATTATATAATGTATTTTTGGGATAAGATATCTTGAAATATATTATGGATTGTACATCCAAAATATATTTATAGATTACAAAATTCATGTTTTATATATTTTGGGTTTTATAATCTGAAATATATTTTTAATACATTTTTAAATTGTGTAATCAAAAATATATTTTTTACTTTTACACTATAGAATTTAAAATATATTTCTACATTATGTAGTTCAAAATATTTTTTATTTATAAATAATTTGAATTTTTAAAGAGATGCTGTAAGAAAATTTTAGGATGAAGAATTTGAATTGGAAGAAATTCTAAGGTGCTGAATAGCCCAGTAGAAATGAAAATGCGACGTCAAGGAGGCCTAAAAGGTTAAAACGAGAAAGGCTCAACAAAATAAAAATTGAAAAAGACAAAAGAAAACATATTGAGGGTCTGCAAGCCTCATAATCAGTAATGTGTGTGTGTATATATATATATATATTAATGTGTGGTTGTGGAACTGTGGTAGGTAAGACTCTTTTTTTTTATCACTGCTTAAGTTTTTGTATAATAACTAGTTACTAATGAATGTTGATGTTTTCGGATTATGGTTAGCTTGAAAAAAAAAAATGTAAAGACTTTTAGGAAAAAAAGTTTTAAAAAAATAATTAATAAAATGTTCAATATGATAAAATTAATTTATGTAAAAAATTAGAAAAACAATAGGAAATTGTTATCAATTTAACTTTTGAATAAATTTATTTTATTTTATACTTTTATTTTTAAGTAATTAAAAGTAATAAAAAATTTATTATATTAATAAATATAAAGTTCAACAAATATTTGTCAGGACTAATTTAAATAGATGTTTTATTACTTTTAAATGTGTGAACCTATCTATCATTTCAACAAAGAGAAAAATAATGAAATTGTTTTCAATATACTTTTATCATAGGGAGTTTCTTGCGCTCCTACTTTTTTCTTCCTACACTCCTACAATTTTTAAAATTCAGAAACTAACCTTGACCTTTTATTTAAAAAGGACACCTACATTTTTTGAATTACGGTTTTGTGAATCCATAATGCATTTTTTGCATTACGGATTTTAAAATCTGGAAATGTAATATGGATCTGCAAATCTGAAAGATTACCCGACTCACAAATCTGGAAGATTTATGGATGCACCAATCCAAAAGACAAAAAACAAAGTGCGAGTTCCCTGTTTCATAAACCTAGCGGATTGCAATGTTTGGAATGACAATATATACTGTGGAAACAAAAATTTGCAATAAAAACGGAACTATAGATTCGTAAACCAAAAAAAAAATTATTTATCTTCTTTTCCAAAGAGAGAACTGTCAAGAGAAACCATCAAACCACAATCAAGTCGTCGTAAACACCACTGATCACCACTACCTAGTCATCGAAGATACCACCACCAATCACCACCAAAAAAAACGTCTTTCTATGCTAAGAGATGAAGTAGCTTCACTGTTGAGAGAACAACGCAATTTGTCTGCAAAGGAAAAAAGAATATAGTTTGGGTACTATGTGAATTTTAGGATTTTTAGAAAATAATAAGATGACTTATATATTTATATTAAAAAAAAATACTCAATTTGTAAAAACTGATAAAAATTACACTAATATTGTGCAAAATTCTGTTTTCAATACACAAAGAGCAGTTATAAATAATTGAGATAGGTAAAACATTAAAAAAAAAAAAGATGAATGTGCAAACCAAAATAATTTGAAAAATAAAAAATTGTAATAGAAATCTAGAAAAAAATCACAGAACAATTGCATGCACAACTGCTTCAGATGCTTGTGGTTCACTTGTCATACGGTTTGTCAAAACTCTAGGGCGTGAGTCTTTCACCAGTACTTTTAAGAAAACAAATAATTTTTTCATAAACTAAAATTAACTATATAAAATGATAACTCAAGTAAGTGATTAATACCACATGTCAAATTACAGGACACCCGGACACCCACCCCCTGCATTATGCATTCATTCCTCTAACCCCAACACCATCCTATCAATAACCTGTTATTTTTTAATTTTAAATTAACTTCTGCATAATTGAAAAGTTAGAATTTTGGGGAATTAATTGAAACAAAACTTCTACACAGAAATTGATTTTATTTTCTAATCCTCAACAGAGCTTTTACGTCAAGAAGTTAGATTTTTGAGGAATTAATAGAAACAAAACTTCTAAATAAAGAAATTGATTTTATTTTCTAATCCTCAACCCAGCTTCTACAGATCATTTGTTGTGCAGTCAAGTTGTAATGTTAAATTCGCGGAATCTTTGAAAACGAATTAGTCAGCACCAAACATAACAGAAATGGACACAAATACAGAAAAACGAATTAAAATTCAACACCAAATATAACAAAAATGATACAAAAGAAAGACGCAATAAGATTCAACACCAAACATAACAAAAATGGATACAATATAAAAAAAGGATACAATATAGAAAGAGAGAAGAATGGGAGAAGAACAACTCAGGATGAACTTCCTATCTATATTGCAAACTTTGATGTATTCATAGGTCTACTGGATAAGCATGATGGATACAAATAAACCACTGTCCATCAATTTTTTCAAACACATTTGTTACAACTTGTTCTTTCCATTTTCCTCCATTTGTCTTGACAAATTCCATGCAATTAACAGAACCTACATTCCCTCTAGCGTGAACCTTAATGTCTTCTAACTTAATTTCTAGTGGAAACTTGTAGTTAGTCCATATAGAATTCCAGCTCTTAATGATATCATCATAACCCGTTATCTCCTTCAAACCAGGACGACTACAGCATGCCTCATCCCTTTTCGCCCACAGGGTTTGCATGACTGCAAGGTCACCAGTCTTGAATGACTCATAAAACTGGCTGTTTGCTTCAGATATTGCTGTCTTGCTATTTTTCTGAAGGTTTTTCAGAGTATCCTTTATTACTTCTGCTTCAGCATAATTCTCTTCAGCTATGGCATTCTGGAGCTCTTCCTCTAAAGTCTCTTCATCCAATACAATGTTTTCGCTATTAAATATGCCCTCTGAGTCTTCACTTTTTACTTTCAGTATTCCCACTGATAGAAACCAAAGGCATTTTAAAAATGGAAAGGCTAAATTTTGCAAAATATGTACTAAAAAATTGGGGCATAGATGTGCAAAATCTAAAGGAGAGAAAAAAACTAGCGGCCTTGTACTCATCATATTACTCCAAGGGCAAGTCCCAATGTAAATTATAAGGTTTTAAGTGAAGTTACTTACTGAATCTTTCCATTTGCAAATTGAGAAATGGACCATGAAAAAGACATATTTGGTTTGCTCTCTCAAAACTTTTGCTCCAAACTAACTTGTTTGAAGCACAGGCAGGGAAAGAAACATGATGCAGCTTCTGAAAATTATTGATGAATGAACGTGGCAAGTTGAAAGCAGAAGTAAGTCCCTACATTAAGATAAAATCAATGCACTGTGTTGTAATCTACTTAAAAAATACAGAATTATTTAGAGGAAACGTATAACTTCATCCTCACTCCTCACAAATCCATAAAGTCAATTTCTGTCAGCTGAATTCATGGTATATCATGCAGAGGAAAATATAAAAGCATACAAATATCATATATCAGCTTCTAACCGAGGTAGAAATCAACCCAAGCAAGCATGCGGAGTTTCAATGAATCGAGATTCAATATGGGAATTCTTATCTAATATGACATTGATCAACACACAAATACTCTTATATGAAAATTTGCCAAAAACTAAAGAAGGCGTCTTATCAATTCTGTAAAATAATAAATAAGTTAGTCTTTAGATTAAAAGAAAATTGTCATTACATTGAAGGATAAGCTGGTTCCGTGAAGCCCCATATTTCAAACTTCAAGATGCTTATATCACCGGGAAAATCACTTCCGTTGAGAAAAGAAAACTAAGAAGAAAATACTTATCCTGAAAATTACAAGAAAGAACTAGTGACAATCTTGCACTTAATCAGATTTATATATAAAAAAATTAAATTATTTGAAAAGTAAAATCAAGAACATAGACAAAAATAAAGAAAACGACATTAGCAATAATTCTTTCAAGTTCAAGAAAAGTTCCCATTTCAGAGATCTTTATATCCAAAAATAAACTTCGAAAATCAAAATGTATTCAACATTAAAAAAAAGAGAGAACTTTAGACAATTGGGGTTGAGATAAATCACACAGGAGAAGGGAAAACAATGTGGGTATCTGTGGAAACTTCGGTGTTCGAAGTAACGCAGAGAAACAGAGATTAAAAAGAACAATAATGTAATTAACTAAAAGAATATCAAATAGCAGCAAGCAATTAGAGTACCTAGGAATTGAAAGAGAATCAAAATCAAAACAGTGTGTCTTGCAATAGAATCAAAACAGTGCGCAACACGGAGTATATATAAAGGAGCAGGTTCCAATGCTACTGTACGCTTCTTTGATTGAACGAACTAAGAGGGTAAGAATTCTCTTACCTGAGAGAAGAAGGAAAACGGTGTCGTTTGTTTGCATGAAAACCTAAATCTCACCCTACTTAAACCCAGAAAATCAAATTTAAACTGAAAATCGTAAAAAGAAAATTGAACAAATAAAAAATTATAAATGAATTCAGTTTATTAATTATAATTTTTTATTGTTATTTATAAAATAATTTTGTTACAAAGGCAAATGTTAGACTAAATTGCTATAAGAAAATATTTAGAGAGACTCATTTTTAACAAGGCTCTCTTTAAGATCTTTATAGAAGAAAAAAAAATTCTTTTAATTTAAAGTTGGTTTAATGTATAAGTTCATGTGTAGAATTTATTTCATATTATTTATTTAACTTTTTTATTTTTTATTTTGTGCAGGAGTTAATTTCAGTTTACGAAGAAATAAAATTTATTTATTTTTCTTTTTTAGTGATTAGGGGGAAACTCATCTAAATAGATAACGTGTTTTAAAGATAATAATATAAAAAATGGACAAAAGACATATACATCTAGATAAAACAATTAAAGTAAAATATAAAAGGCATAAATATATATATATATATATATATATATACCACAAACAAAACTTATAAATAATAAAAATATTTAATAAATTTTAGTCCCTTGTGTAATGAATTATATCTTTCTAAAATATACTTTTTCTTTAATTAAGATTTTATTTCCAATAATTCTCTCTTACTCTTGATTTCAATTTTTAATAAGCATTTTTAAAAAATTGAATAGAATAAAATTTAGAATTATATAATTATATATATATATATATAATTTTATTTGCTATTATTCAATTATGATAATAATTATAAATTTGAAAATAATTTAGAGAAATGTTTCTCTCTTTTATGATTGATTATGTATTGTATATTTTCTTTTTCTTTTTCAGTTTCTATTTCTTTTCTGAATGTGTATTTCATATACTATCTCTCCAACTATCAAAATATTTATATTCTTGTCTGTCTCAAGCTATTGTATTATGTAGAATAGGTAAAACACTAGTAGTTACAAAAGAAATTGGTCTTTAATATCTTTAACCATATATAAAATTGAAATTAATTATTTATAATAGTATAACAAAAATGGACATTATTATAAAATATTACAAAAATAACAGAAATATAGAAAATAAATTACTTTTTTCACAATTGAGATAATTTATGTTTACAATAATAGTTAGACAAACGCAAACTAGCCAGTGTGCTTATAATATAAAATGAAGAACTCAAAATAAAATCATTAAAAGGTATATGAATGCATTTTTTTACTGTGATTTCCAATACATTCTAAAAGTGCTTTCCAATAAAAGAATATTTTGAACTCTTTAACCAATACACTTCATACACTACTTAAGAAAACCCTAACAAAGACTCATTATGAAATAAGGCAGCACCTAACAAAAGTCCAATGAATTAAAGAGGAGGTTATAAAGGGTTATCATCATAGAAAACATTCACTTCACAAATCAATAAACTAGTATTTTAATCATATTTAATTTAATTTTAATTTTTAGTATTATTATATTATTATAATGTGGTGTAAAATATATCTTTTTATTACGTGTAGTGTCAAAGAAATCTTTTCCGATTATAAAAACCATTAACTTATCTTCAAAGGATACTTTAACAACTGTTATTTGACACTCGATAAAATTATTATTTCATTATAATATAATATTTTATTTTAAAATATGATTTTGAATGATTTTTTTTACTATTACAATTTCAAATAAACTTTACTTCAAATTCTACATTCATTTTCTCTCTTTAAAAAAAAAAAAAATCTAATATCGTATCTTATGATTCTTTATTTACTTTCAATGTCTTGTTTAAGAGAAAGTAAACATTTCCAAATACATTAAAAAAAATCATTAAATAATAATTAAATTTATAGATAAAAAGTAATTAATTACTATATTAATTAAATTATAAATTATTCTAGATACTAAAAAATTATTTATATCTAAACTGATTTTTATTATTTATAAAAATTTATAAAATAATTTTTAAATTGATATATAAATTAACTTACTAAAATTTTAGTTATTAATATTTTATATTATAAATTAGTCTCTACAAAACTAATAGAAATTAAATTAATTTAACATATAAAAAATATTAAATAGTTAAAACTTTGGTAACTTATGTCAATTTAGAAATAATTTTATAAATTTTTATTAATAATAGAAATTACTTTAAATACTAATAATTTTTTTAATTTATAAAATAGATCTGTGTAAGTCAAACAATAACTAATTATTTTGATCTTTAAAATTATAGTTTTTATTTAATTATTTTCTTATAGTGATAATAGAAAAACATTTTTTTAAGATGATGATAGGTTTACATCCCAAATGGTAAAAAATATTCATTTAACAACATATTAAATTAATATTTTAATTATATTTAATTTATCTTTTAATTTAAAATATTATTATATTATTATTATTATAATAGGTTGTCAAGTAGATGTTATTTACTTTTCTAATATCAAAGTATACTTTTTCATTTTTTTTATTCTGGTATATCCATTTGTAGATTGATGATAAAGCAGGGAATACATAATTCTAAAGTGTTGTAATTTTGTCAAGAGCATTGTAAAAAATAAGAGATAAATAGAGTTAATGGTTGCAACCGCAAAGTCAAAAAACCTTGTACATTGCAGCTTAATTACAGTTGTGGAGTTTAATTTAAAACCATGATAGATTCATGATGTGCTTGGTGTATGAGTTCAGGTTGGTATGTTTTTGTATCAATATAGGTTTTCATACAAAAATGCTTAATTAATGGTTTTTTTATATGGATGGACTTTGCTATCTTATTCACACTATTACATTATTACATTTGGTTGGGGAATAATTTTCAAAAATTTAATAAGTGACTATAAAAAAGATGTTAAATGAATGTTTTTACTCTCCTTCCATTTATGTATTTTGACTTCAAACATCTGATAACAGTGTTAGTATTTCCTATATTTAGTACATTTTAGATGCACTTTAAAAGTGTTTTTGAGAGTTTATTAAAAATTTAGTATAAAAGTTCTTAGTGGTATATAATATATGCTTTCTTCTATGTTAGAGCATACAAAGATTCATGAGACAGAAAACAATAGAATATTATTTATGGGTATTAAAACTGTTATGAAGAGCAATAACAGATAGAGATATGTAGACCCATGCAGGTGTGTTACAACGGTATCCCTAACACCCCCGTAAACTCATGGTGGTTTGACAGTCACTGTGAGGTTTATTTGAGTAAGAGAAGACTGGAACCAGATATAGGTTTAGTGAGAAGGTCTGAAACTTGATACTGAGTAAGGATATGAAGCAGTTTAACATGTTGCTGAATGTAATCTCTAACAAAGTGCAAGTCAAGCTCAAAGTGTTTTGTCTTGAAGTGTATAATAGGATTGACACTGAGAAGAACAACACAAAGATTCGAGAAAATCTAATCTAAGGACTTGAAGCGTGATTGCATAACTAGTGAAGAAGAGACTTAAGCCAAAGGATTTCAGTCATAACAACAGCTATGGCCCCATATTCAACCTTTGTGCTGCTTCGTGATACAGTTTTTTGTTTGTAAGTGGGTCAAGAAATGAGATTGGAACTAAGGTAGACACAATACCCGATTGTTGATTTTCGATCATCTATGGCAGCAACCCAATCAGCGTCTGAAAAGCAAGGATCGAGGAAGAGGAATGAGGGGGAAGCATGATGGACAGAGTGGTTTATTTGTATCCATCATTCTTACCAGACCTATGAACACATCAAAATTTGCAATATAGATAGGAAGTTCATCCTGAGATGCTATTCTCCGATTTTTCTCTCATTCTATATTTATATCCATCTTTGTTATGTTTGGTGCTGAATTTTAATTTGTCTCCAAATATTTCGTAAATTTAACATTATACAATTTGACTGCACAACAAATAATATGTAGAAGCTCTGTCGAGGATTAGAAAATAAAATCAATTTCTTTATGTAAAAGTTTGGTTTCTATTAATTCCTCAAAAATCTAACTTCTTAATTATGAAGAAGTTAATTTAGAGTCTAAAAAATAACAGGTTGTTGGTAGGATGGTGTTGGTGAGATATGTGTTAGCCCAATAATTTTTGTTTAACTCAACAACAACATTAAGAAATTGATTTTATTGTCAACATAGCTTCTACAGTCAAGTTGTAATGTTAAACCAAGTTGTAATGTTAAACTTGAGGAATCTTTGGAGACAAATTAAGATTCAGCACCAAACAATAACAAAAATGGATATAAACATAGAAAGAGAGAAGAATTAGAGAAGAGCAACTTTAACTTAGGATGAACTTCTTATCTATATCACAAACTTTGATGTGTTCAAAGGTCTATTGGGGAAGCATGATGGATACAAATAAACCATTGTCCATCAATTTTCTCAAACACATTTGTTACAAATTGTCCTCCCCATCTGCCTCCATTTGTCTTGACAAATTCCATGCAAGTAACAAATCCTGCATTACCTTTAGCATGAACCTTAATGTCTTCTAGCCTAATTTCTAGTGGAAACTCGTAGTTAGCCCATACAAAATTCCAGCTCTCAATGATATCATCATAACCAGTTATCCCCTTCAAACCAGGATGGACACAACATGCCTCATCCCTTTTCGCCCACAGGGTTTGCATGACTGCAAGGTCACCAGTCCTAAATGACTCATAAAACCGGCTGTTTGCTCCAAATACAGCTGCTTTGCTATCTTTCTGAAGGTTTTTCAGGGTATCCCTTATTAATGCTGCTTCAGCGTAATTCTCTTCAGCTATGGCATTCTGTAGCTCTTCCTCCAAAGTCTCTTCATCCAATGCAATGCTCTTGCTATTCAATGTGCCCTCTGAGTCCTCACTTTTTACTCTCAGTGTTCCCACTGATAGAAACCAAAGGCATTTTTAGACATGGAAAGGCTAAATTCAGCCAAATATGTGCTAAAAAAGTGGAGCATAGATGCAAAAGGATTGGACTAAAGCGAAGTCTAAAAGAGAAAAAAAAACCACTGGCATTATACTTGTCATGTTACCCAAAGGGCAAGTCCCAATGTGAATCAATGTAAATTATAAGGTTTCAAGTGGAGTTACTTACTGAATCTTCCCATTTGCAATTTGAGAAATGGACCATGAAAAAGACATATTTGGTCTCCTCTTCCAAAACTTCTGTTCCAAACTAACTTGTTTGGAGTACAGGAAGGGAAAGAAACATGATGCAGCTTCTGAAAGCTATTGATGAATGAATGAGGCAAGACATTTAACTCCTTGACAATAGAAGAAAGTCCCTACATTAAAAAGATCAAATCAATGCACCGTGTTGCAATCTACTAAAAAAATACAGAATTATTTAGAGGAAAAGTATAACTTCATCCTCACTCCTCACCCATCCATAAAGTCGATATCTGTCAGATGAATTCATGGTATATCTTATTTACAAGAAAGCAGAGGAAAATATAAGCACATACAAATATCATATATCAGCTTCTAACAGAATCAGAAATCAACCCAAGCATTCGGTCAATGAGAAAGCCTAATTTTGATTTCCGGAGTTCTGTGTTAAATAGTGAAAGTATATCGAGATTCAATATCCGAATTCTTATCATCTAATATGATCAACACACAAATGCTTCATGAAATTTTGCCAAGAATTAAAGAAGGTGTCTTATCAATTCTGTAAAATAATAAGTTAGCTTTTGAATTAAAAGAAAATTAGACAATTTACATTGAAGGATAAGGTGGTTCCGTGAGCTGCCATAGTGGAAATGCTTATCCTGAAAATTACAAGAACTAGTTCCCTGCAAAAGAATCAAAATTTTATACAAAAAATAAAAAACAAATTATTTGAAAAATAAAATCAAGAACAAACAGAAATAAATTCTTTCAAAATTCAAACAAAAGAATAAAGAAAACGACATTAGCAAGAATTCTTTGAAGTTCAAGAAAAGTTCCCATTTCTGAGATTTTTATACCCCACAATAAAATTCGAAAATAAAAATGGATTCAATATTAAAAAAAGAAAACTTTACACGATTGGGGTTCAGAAAAATCAATCAGAAGAAAGGAAAACAATTTGGGTATATGTCGAAACTTCGGTGTTCGAAGAAACGCAAAGAAACAGAGATGAAAAAGAACAGTAACTGAAATTAACAAAAACGAATATAAAATAGCGGAAGGCAATTAGAGTACCTTAAGAATCAAAATCACAGCGCCTTGGGAGAGAATCAAAACAGTGCCCAACACGGAATATATCTATAAAGGAGCAGGTGCTAATGTTACTGTAGACTTCTTTGATTGAGCGAACTGAAAGGGTAAGAATTCTCCTACCTGAGAGAAAAAGGGAAACGGTGCCGTTTGTTTGCATGAAAAAACTAAATTCTCACCTTATTTAAACTCAGAAAATCAAATTTAAAAACTGAAAATGTAAAAAGAAAATTGAACAAATAAAAAATTATAAATGAATTCGATTTATTATTATAAATTTTTATTATTATTTATAAAATAATTTTGTTACATACGCAAATGTTAGACTAAATTGCTGTAAGAAAATATTTAAAGAGACTCATTTTTAACAAGTTTCTGTTTAAGCTCTTTATAGAGGAAAAAATTAAAAATAAATTAAATTAATTTGTTTCAAGTTAAAATTGGTTTAATGTAGAAGTTCATATATAGAATTTATTTCATATTATTTATTTAACTTCTTTATTTTTTAGTTTATGAAGAAGTAAAATTTTTTTCTTCTTATTTTTCTTTCCCAAAAGTGGTCAGGGAGAAACTCATCTAAATAGATAATGTGTTTTAAAAATAATAATATAAAAAAATGGACAAAAGACATACACATCTAGATAAAACAATTAAAGTAAAATATAAAAGGCATATAATATAAAAGCCTTCAGTTAAAGAATTAGGTTTTAACATTCCACCAGATCTCATCCAATGATTAAAGATTACTCAATATATATATATATATATATATATATATATATATATATATATATATATATATAATTTCGCAAACAAAACTTATAAATAATATTTTTAATTACTTTTGTAATGAATTATATCTTTCTAAAATATACTTTTTTTTTTAATTAAGATTTTATTTCCAATAATTCTCTCTTTACTCTTAATTTCAATTTTCAACGAACGATAATTTTATAAAATGATTTATAGAATAAAATAATATTAAGTAATTTTTTAATTGACCAGAAAGAAACTATGAACATGGATATATAAGTCACTACGTGAAGGGCTATATTATTGGGGCAGTTTCTTCCTCTACCCTTACATTTTTCTTCCTTCACCCCCTACAATATCATGCAAAGACAAAAATATTCTCATTATTTTTCTAAAAACCCTAAAAAGTCCTTAAGCTTAAAATATTTTTTTTCTTCGTTTGCTTCTTAGCAACACCGTTCCATTCCTCTTTCTCAGAGCATCATTGTTCCATTACCTCTCCACGGACCCCATTTCTCTCTCAGCGTCATGATTCCATTTGGCATTTATGTTGGTGGTTTAGGGTTGTGGCTCGGAAACTTGGTGGGAGAAGGGTAGTTTCTCTTTAAGGTAAGTAAATTTTTTTTGTCTTTCGAATCTCCAGTTCCACAATACAGTCAATGGTTCTACGGAATAGGGAATCCATAATTATTTTTTTGCATTTCAAAATATAAAATCTGGTAAAATTTTGGATTGACGCGTCCAGTAACCTCCCAGAATGGTGCTTCTGGTAGTGCATGAATGGCAGTGTTAATCCAAAAAAATTGTATCACTCCCCAGTTTTGAAAAAACTATGATCCAACAGTGTGAAAAATTAAAAGAAAAAGGAATAAAAGTTAGGATTCATGCAAAAACGGGTTAAAAGGAAAACCTATTCAATGTCCATAACAAGCACAAACATGTTGCGATTTAAGGGAGAAAAGTTACAGAGCTGAATGAAGAAACCCTCAATTAATGCAAATTGACAATAATACAAAATACTCTTTTCACTAATGTCAGCAAAATTTGGTTGCTTTATGCTACCTAACCCATTATCATCACAAAGCCAATGAAAGTTGTAAATATTACTTTTAATCTTATTGGAATCCGAAATTTTGAAATTTAAATTTAGGAAATCTTATTCTAAATCATTAGAAAAGAAATAAGAAAAGGTGGTAGATTGATTTTATAATATATGGGTTGTCTCTTTGATGAATGATGGGTAAAAAAAATGCAAAAGATTAATACATTCCGGATTCGGAAATCCATAATTGAAAAAACCATTTCGGATCCACCAATCTGTAATAGAAATTAGGTTTTTAGATTCAACAATCCATAAATCAACAATTTATGCGAATTTTACTTTTGGAACACCCCCTCATTTGAAAAATAACATGATTCACTTCTGAATTGATAAATCCGTAGCACACTTCCAAATCATGATTTTCAGTAACCCAAAAAACTCTAGTTTTTAAAAATAAAAGGTGAAGGCCAATTTTGGGATTTACAAAATTATGGGAGTGTAGGAAGAAAAACGTAGGGGTGCAGGAAGAAGAAGCCTATTTTTGGATACGAACAGGGTTATGAGTATGGTAGTAAGAGTGCATTTGGACTCTTTCTTCTTGCAACTCCATATGTTCTTCTACCATCTCATACAAAACATGAAAATATATTTTTATTATTCTTGTGCCACTTCCATATTTCATATTTCATAATCTAGAAATTAATCTCGAATTTGGAAATAGCTTATGAATTATATAATCTAGAATATATTTTTAAAAAATAGTATTTTGGATTATATAATCCAGAATTCTGGATTTGAGAGTAGTTTCTGGATTATGTATTTCAGACACACATTTGAAAAAGGCTTTCGAATCACATAATCTGGAAGATAAAAAAGACTTTTGGATTATGTATTATGAAAACTAATCATACATCTGAAAAAAGATTTCTGAATTATATAATCTGAAAGCTAATTACGAATTTGAAAAAAGATTTTCAGATTACATAATTTAAAATACTACAGAAAAATATTTTTTGAAAATACGAAAATTTATAGAAATGTACGAAGAAACAATTGTGAATTTGTTGATAGCTTGGGAGTGATTAGGGTCATGATCCATCAGTGACACTGAGTACAGTGTAAAGAAGATGACTATAAGGCAAATTACACTTCTATACCTTCTTTTCACATTTATATATATATATATATATATATAATTTTATTTATTTTTTTTTTTAATTTCAATCATACCTTTACGATATTAGAACTTTTTATTTGTTTTTTTTTTCATTTTTTTTATATTAGATTATAAGATTTGTAACACCCCTATTACCTCGTATGTAATTTAAATTGTATAATTTATAAAATAATTTTAATCAAAAAATATCTTTTAAATTGTATAATTTAAAATATATTTTTAAAATATATTTTAGATTATATAATAAAAATGTATTTTCAGATTTAGAATACTTTTCAAATTCTATAATTCGAAATAATTTTTTTATAAAAAATATATATTTTTGAATTGTAAAATTTAAAAGGTATAAATAGATAAAAAAAAACATTTTCAAATTGTAGAATAAAAATAATCCCATGAATTTTTAGATTGTAATATGGATGATTTGAAATAATTTAGAGGAAAGAGTGAATGGAAATAACTGATATTATTTGGAGTAAAACATTTTTGAAAGGATAAATTCATTTTACTTTTAGTTTATTTTTAAATATTATTATTTATTTCTCTATCTTTATATTTTTTTTTCTTATTCAAATCCATTTTATCTTTCACCTCTTTTCATTTATCTTTTCTATCTAATTATTTTCCTTTGACAGACGGATTAATCTTGTTGAATGATTTCTAATTTTGTAAAAGTTTTCAGTAGGAGGATGAAATAAAAGCAACAAATTGGTGTTTGTAATAAGGAGAAAAAGCAAGATAAGAGGATGTGATGAAGAAAAAGAGTAAGATAAAAGGTGAAATGATGAATGTTCTATAGATGGAACAATACAAAAGAGAAAAGAAAAAGAAAAACATAAAAGGGATAAGGATATAATAGAAACGAAACATGGTGGAACATGGGGGCGATAAGGAAGAAAGAAAAAAGGAGTACATAGACGACAAAGGTGGATAATAATTGAGACTTATTTTCTTGGCCTGTTTGGTGTAGAGAAATAAGATATATAAATTTAAAAATAGAAATACTTGAAAAATTAAATCAAAATTCTCCTATTTTTTTAAGCTACAATTTTGCTATCTACTTCCAAAATACTTTTATTTTAATCTTTAATTTCCAAATCATATGAAAACTTCACTTTAATTTATAAAATTGTTTGGTGTGTGTGTTTGAATTTATACACACAACTTCTATGAATCTGCTTATATTATTTTTCCAATCACAAAATCTTCATTTTGATTTTTATCATTAAACCTTTCCTACTTTCCTACCATATAAGTTCCACTTTTTCCATTGTGTTAACTCAGTCCAGAACTTTGACCATGGGATGATTACACATTTAAAAAAAATTATTAAATAAAAATTAATTTTAAAAATAAAAAATAATTAATTACTACATTCACTAAATTATATATTATTTTATATACTAATAAAATTATTAACAGTAATTTTTATTATTAATAAATAATTTCTAAATTATTATTTAATTAGTTATCAAGATTTAGATATCAACTTTAAAATCTAAAATAATTGGTATTTAATTTTGGTAACCAATTAGATATCAATTTATAAACTAATTAATAAATTTTATTATAAATTAAGTTATATTTCACTATTATAAATAAATACAAAATTTTGTCATACAAAAGTTTAATTAGATTTAGAAATTAATTTTTAATATAATATTAGAGTTTATTTTAACTAGATTTGTAATACTTACTTTACTTTGTTTGGAAGAGGTGGCAGTGGAAAAGAAAGAAAATGAGAGGAAAAAGAGTGAAAAATGATGTTATATAGAAAAAATAAGTTTATATAAGTGAAAATTTTGTAATAGATATGAATGATGTGATTAATTTTTATTTTTTACTTTTTATTTTAATAATATTATATTTATTATGTATTTTATTATAATAAATTAAAAAAATTATGTGTAACAACATTAATATTATGAATAATAAACATATTAATGTTAAAAGTATTAATATGAATTATCTATAACTACAAGTAAGAAGATTTCTCATTGTAATTGTTTTGTAACCCTTATCTTAGGGTGCACAATTTATTACTGATTTTATCCTCATAAATATATCTCATTTTATTATTTAATTCTTTATAATTTTTAAAAAAAATCAATTAACTATCTTATAAAATTATAAAAAAATATTTATTTATTTTATAATTACATTTTATAAATATAATTTTATATAAATTTAATAATAATTTTGTAACACCCCAAAAAATACATCTAATTAATATAATAAAAGTTATACTAGTTTCCATACAAACTTAGAATTTTTCAAAATATTCTTATTACAACATTATAGCTCATAGAAATACAAATATTTACAATATAAGATTTAAAACATCCTAAAGTCTTCCAAGACTTCCTACACCTGTATGATCATCTGCTTGTTTATATAGTACAGTCATTGCAGTTCAAACACAACAGGAAAAGCAAAGGTAAGCTAGTGAAAATAAAATTTTATAATATACACAATTAAATCAGGAGAGAAAACCAAATTATATGATCAATTTTTCAATTATTCAATCTTCTTCAAAAGCCAACACAAAACAATCACATAGATCTCACATGGATCTACACATCCAAGATATTCAACAAACAATATCTTCCGGAAGACTCGTATTAAGTAAGTCCTACCAGAGACTAACACTTGATCCAAAGATTACCAGCGAATCCAACAGAAAATGTTAGGGTAAGTTCAATACAACCCAAGTCGTGCATCTCATATGTCACGGTGTGCATGAACTCCTTCGTCAGCTTCTCACCACCTGATATCTTAGTCTATGTGGCTTAGATCATCAGTGAAGCTCGGAGATCTCTGTTACCACATAGGCATCAATACTTAATACACCAGCAAACATCCGTCCATACATTATCCCAAATGTATGAATTCAATTCCATAATATTTTCATCATACAGTATCATTCCAAAACATGATCCACAATATTTAAAATCTTATTTAACGTAAAAAAAATAACACTTAAATACTAAACCATCAAAATGTAATATTTTTACGAGTTTAAATAATATATAAACAAACAACATAAGATATAAACACACATCCCTACAAGAGAAATTGAATATTAGGACCACGTCCTTTTCACATTCAGATCTTCTAGTCTTGGGTGCTATTAAAAATTAAATTTAGCTTCCCTTACCTTAATTGCTTGCTTTTCAAGTATTCTCTACAATTTTAGTCTCTCATTCTGGATAAGCTTTAAAATATAAGGACCTAATGTAAGTTATCCAAATAAAACAGAAGTTCAGTATATAATAGAACAAGTTGAGAGGATTACTCTTTTCAACTGACTCCACTAAAATTGATGACTAAAACATAGAGAAAAATAGAGAATAAAGAATCTTTAGAATAAAAATGAACTTACTCTGTTTGAAAATCTAATCGAGTAGAAATGTACTATGAATCCTCAGCTACACCATGACGTGATCAGATTTTGGAATAGATGAGGTATGGAAGAGAAAGTGAAGAGAAAAGAATAGAGAGAGAAAGGGTAAGAAAAAAAAGAGAAAAAAAATGAAGGTGCGTTGGGGGTTTCTGTGGCTCTTTTCTTTTCTTTTTTTTTACTTTCTTACAATTTCTCTAAAAAAAACAAAAGAATTAAAAAAAAAACTCTATGAAATTTCCCTTCATTTAATAATAATTTTTTTATAAATATTATTTATTTATTTATTGTTATTATAAAAAAATTTGGATATACATATTAAGCGCATGTGTTTTTACTAATATTAACATTGATTAAAACTATAATTTATAAATTAATAAAAATACTATTAATATTACCCACAAATATAAATTCACATGGATAGATTTACCTAACGAATTTATATTCGTTGATAACATTCGTTGAAACCTCTTTTAATAAAATAATTACAACCATTGTTTTATTAATATAATAATATATTTTTTTAAAATTTAAATTTATTATTGTTATTCTAAAAGGTAGTTGGGAAACTATCTTCTCCCCATTACTTATATTTTCTAGATTAAAGAAATACTTATGTTATTGATAAAAAAACCTAAAATAATGAAAGAATTTTAAGTTTAGTGCATCTAAAAAATATTAATTTTATCCTTTAATTTTGACTCTTACACTTAATATGTTATTATTATTATTGAATTGATTTTCATCTTACTCTAAAAAATTATACTTAACTTTTTACCATTTTATTAGAAGAACCAAGTTTATTACATATATAATATATAATGAGAATTAAATAATAGAAAACAAATAATACTATCAAATAAAAAATATTTAAATATCATATAATTAATTGTTGATACATCTTGTTTATATTCACTTTATAATTTAAAATTTATATTCTTCTCTTTAGTCACGTATATTATTTTTGTTCAAATCCCATTCATCTCTAATTAATGTGCATATACTATAAATACAATGGTGTGTGATCAGGTTTAGACACACAGAAATTCAAAATAAAATAAATATATATTTAAGAAAAATAAAAATATTTTATCCATTGAATAAAATCTTTTTTAATAAATACTTAATTGAAATGAGAAATAGAAGAAAGACTCCAAACAAAGAAAACATCCACAAATTCATGACCATTAATCTTAAATTAGTTTCTAAAATTTTCTCTCACCACATATTATATCTATAGATTCTTCTTTTGCTCTCTCTTTCTAGTTATCTTTTCCTGTTCAAGATGCATGCATTAAGAAATGTGGGGTTTCAATTGAAAAACATCACCACCAAAGCACTAGCCACCAGCAAGTTACAACTTTGGTAATCTCCATCTTTACGTGTAGCCTTTAAAATGCGTGACGAAAGATTGAACACTGAACAGTTTATAAAAGGCATGCACTTCCATGAAGCTTGATGGATTTCAGATTCAGCCCACGAAAGCACCCACCAATACAAAACAGTCTTGGTGGACGAGTGAAGGCATGGGACCTCTTCACTAAAGGAAAACACACAAAGCCTAAACTCAAACATCATTTCATCTCTCTGTAAAATACTCTTAATCCAATCTCTTCCCTCACACCATGGTGGAGTGTGTGACGGACATGGCTCAGGCCGCCATGTGCCGCAACAGTATCGCTGCAGCACATTTGAAAGTGATCTCCATCTTCACAATCTTTGTGACCAGCGTGATGGGTGTGTCAATGCCCGTCATGCTTGCACGATATTTTCAAGGAAAGTCTCTCTATGATATAGCTATCTTGGTAATCAAATGTTTTGCTGCTGGTGTTATTCTTGCCACCTCATTGGTTCATGTGTTGCCGGATGCATTTGCCGCGCTCTTCGATTGTCAGGTGGCATCGCAGCATCCTTGGAAGGATTTTCCCTTTGCTGGCCTGGTAATTTTGTTTGACTTAGAGACAAAAAAGTTGTTATTTTTAAATACTGGGTTGAATCTTTGTTCTGATGCATTGAAAGGTGACCCTGGGTGGGGTTCTGTTGGCTCTGCTGGTGGACACTGTTGCGAGCTCTCACGTGGAGCATACGCACTACACGCCGGTGGAAACGGAGGAGAAGGAGGGTGGCGGTGGGTCGTTGAGCATTGAGCTGGTTAGTGGTGGTGGTGATGGTGGTGAAGTGCAGAGGGTTGAAGAATTGATGAGGTTGAAGCAGAAGCTGGTGTCGCAGGTGTTGGAGATAGGGATAATCTTTCACTCTGTTATCATCGGAGTCACTATGGGAATGTCACAGAATGTTTGCTCCATTCGCCCACTCGTTGCTGCTTTGGCATTTCATCAGATTTTCGAAGGCTTGGGTCTTGGTGGTTGCATTGCTCAGGTAAATCAATCTGTCAATTTTACCATTCACGTTTATTTATAGTTAAGGTACATGTTTATATCTACCAAGGTACCTATTTTAGTTAAAGTGGGTAATGCATTTTTTCTGCAATCTCAAGTTTCAACATTGACTCCAAAGAAATGTACTTTTATTATAGACTAAAGATTAGTGACAAATATGAATTTCCCACTAATTATTTATTACTTATGCTTAATTTTTATTTACACTAATATTCATCATAACAACAATCATATATTGTTTATATTAATTAGAGAGAATTTAGCAATAAACCAAATGAACAAATCTTTGAAAAAGTTAGAATACATATAAACGAATTTCAACTTATACAAACAAAAATTAACTATTTTACTTTACTAAGACTAAGTTGGAAGAATCAGTTTGTTAAAATTGGCTTCATCAATAGAGGATTGTAGAGAGTCTAATGCATCTGTTTATGAATCATTCACAGAATAGTATTCTGTTTTCTGATATTTGAACTCCATAATATGTGGTCACATCAAGTGGGTGGATTGCATCGCCCATCATCAAGATTCGGATAAAATATTTAATGATGAATTAATCAAAATTGCGAAATGAGTGGTGACAAATGATGTTGATTCGTATATATATTTATGATTGTGTGGGGTTACAACTGCAGGCAGGGTTTAGCTTCGGAACAACTGCATACATGTGTTTCATGTTCTCAGTGACAACACCAATGGGGATAATTTTGGGGATGGTGTTATTCTCAGTGACTGGTTATGATGATAATAACCCTAAAGCCTTGATCATGGAAGGGTTACTGGGTTCAGTTTCATCAGGGATACTAATTTACATGGCTCTTGTTGACCTCATAGCAGTTGATTTCTTTCATAACAAGCTTATGAACTCAAATTTGTGGCTCAAAAAACTCTCTTTTCTTGCATTAACTCTTGGCTCTGCTTCAATGTCTATTCTAGCACTTTGGGCTTGAAACATTTTGCCCTGTGTTAAATAATATTGTGCAAGAGTAAATACAATATTACTAAAAGGAATTAACTTTCTGCCCCTAATTATACTTTATTTCTTTTCAAACTTCTTTTTATATTTGGTGCATTGGTTTTAAACTTCAATAAAAAATTATTTAAGATTTAGTTACACATTTTACCATTCAATAATTATTATTCCATAAATTTTTTACTTAAATACTTAATTACACTTTGTATGGTTGAAAGACTAACCAAATTAATTATTTTATTAAACATAAAGATGAAAAAATAAATAAATTTTGATAAGAAATAAAACTAAAACCATGACATTTTCAGGGATATATATACTAACCCTGTTTTTATTAATTGCTTGAGAAAATATCAAATACTTTTAGAATTTAAACATATTTAGGGATTTATTTATTGAGTTATCTTTATTTTTTACATTTGTTCCTAAAGACACACATTCAAAAAAATTATATTCCAAAACATTTATCTTTTTTTAAATTGTGTTCCACCTTAGTAACTTACCGACTTTGCATTATCCCCGCCTATGTGAATTTGAAAGGAAGAAGCAAAATAATATTAAATGATTAAACACGAATTTAATTCTTTTAGAATTAGTAAGTTTCATTTTTTTATAATTTTCCATTCTAAAATTAATGTAATTTCTTATTTTAATTTTTTTTTTGGTATTTGTAACATAATATTTCATTCCTCCAAAATTTGAAATTATAATTTTTAAGTTTTAACAATAATTTTAAGATAGCTAAATATTATTCAATTAGAAATTAAAAAAAATAAGAGTCTCACGTAGTATAGTACCATTGGAATTACAAATATATGTCATTTAATATAATCGCTTAATTCTTAAATACATAATGAAATAATTAGCATCATATCACAATAAAAGTATCAAACAAGGAGATTAGAAATGTGTTGAAATCTAAGTCAGCCTTGCTAAAAAATGGACTGATCCAACCCTTGTTATCACGGCTACATCCAAACACAGCTTATAAACTAAAAACTTCTAAAATAAATTACTTTAAAAAATATTTATCAAATATTTTTATATTAATCAAATTAACTTATAAACTATTAACTATTCACTAAAAAAAACGTGTTAAAAAAATGATAAAAAATATACAAACTTATCTGTCAAATAATAAATTTTAAAACTTCATCTTTAACGAATTCAAGTTAGTTTTAATTTGACATTTAATGGTCTCCAATATTACAAACATATTAGCATGGAACTATGACTGAAAGCAAAATTTCTCAGCACACCAAAATAAAAGAGAAAAACAAAAGTTCTCAAGTAAAAGTGAATTTGGATGGTTTAATACAGCTCCAATTAATCACTTATTAGGTGGTAGCTTTACTCTTAATGAGAAAACAAACTGGTAAAGGTAAAAAGTGATCGCACTAACTTCAGTAAAATGCATTTGAAATTTCTCTGTGTCACTTCATCCTAATGGATTCTGAAGTGTCATTCCATTGTACTCCAACCTTTTTTCTTTCTGCACTTTAATTTCTTTAAAGCATGAAGACAGATTTCTGATTCCACCATCTACCCTTTTAAATTAGTTTGAAAACCTTTTATTTTAGATAAAGTAATGTGTTGTGTTCTCTACTTTCATTTCCCCATATCTTTCACAGAAGCAGGTTAGCTAAAAAAAAGTGATGAAAAACAAAAGTTTGTCTCATAAGCAGTTTAATGTTTGTATAGTTTAATTAAGGTATGCAGCTTAATCTCCAACCTCGTATATGCATTTATACCTTTAAAATAAATTTCATTAGTAAATCTTACATCAATTACATAATTTATAATTAGAGATAATATTAATTTATAATATAAGTAAAAATAATATTGTACAACGGTTACTACTTAGATCGAATGACATAGTCCTAGACTGGTCGGCGAGTCATGTAACTGTTTACCTACATGGATCCCCACTGAAAGATGTCATCCAGCTGATTGACTCATGACGACAAGTCACGAGTTGACCAAGTCAATGAAGGTAATCCGTGATTAAGGACTGTTTAGTGTTTCTTAAACACGGTCTATTTTCCTAATCTGACCCACTAATGAAGGTCCAATAAGATAATATAAATAACGCAGATTTCAAGGATCAGGTACGTCATTATCTATAGTACTCTGACAACCGAGTGCCGAGTCTTTTGCAGAAGAAAAAGAGATTAAAGACTCGACGACCGACTGACTACAATAAGAGACAATCATTCTCTGTGCCTTTATAGTGTCCTTATATCCGAACGAGAACAATTATCAATTTTTAATATATAAATATATAAATTTTTTATTTATATATTAATTTTTAAAGATAAGTTAGATTTAAATTTTTTTAATATAATATTAAAATTTATTTTAACAAAAATTTTATAAATTTATCAAATCACGTCAAAATATATAATTTCATATATGATTTGAAATGTATTAAAAATCATATATTAACTATAAATAAAATTAATTTACAATATATAATAAGAATAATCCTTATTTTACAAGCTTTGTGGATAAATTAGGTTTAAAATTGTTTATTTAATAAGTTTTATTAAATAAAAGTTATTATTGAGAAAATTAAATAATAACATTTATCTTTTAAATTTAATAAAATAATATCATTATAATTTATATAAAATTATAAAATCTCATATTGCTAATTTTAAATTTAACTTCTTTAATTTTCACTGAATTAAAACTAAAATAACACAAATAAAGTTATTTGTGTAATTAGTTATTTTTAAATTAAAATAAAATGGTCCCGTAGCTCAGTTGGTTAGAGCGTTGGTCTTATGAGCCGAAGGTCGCGAGTTCGAGCCTCGCCGGGACCAACTGAAAATAAAAATTTTATGTTCATAAAAAATATTTTACTTATTTTGTCTTTAAATTTAAAAAGAAATGGGCTCGATCTCTTTTTTTTTTTTTCTAATCATATATGTTTTATAAATATATTGGTTTCTGTTAGTAAAATTAATTTTTTTTAATCGATAATCAATAAATTAAATAAAGGGAATATAAAGGGGGTTCCAACTCTTATAAAAAAAAATTAAATAGTTTCTCTAGGAATTCTAAAAAAAAATCTAGATAAGCATTTGGAACAAATAACTAACCTTCTTAACCGCACTAATATCAACGATGCGCTATCATATTGATACAAATTATTAGGTTTTGAGTCCAATCTGATAAAAAGAAAGTTATCTTCGAAATCTTGTTTTTTAACCAAATTCACGACTGTACTTGAACTAAATAAAAGATTTCACTTACATTTACTTTTACTTGATTAAAAACTATTTTATTTCTGTGTTTTAAAATATACTAAATGATTGAGATTCACACTCTTTTCCATAACTTATTACTTATTTTATTAAGTCGAGTATAATGAAATTGTTGAAAGTGTATTTTCAAATCAAAAATTAATGATTAGAAGTAGAAAAAGAGGAAGCCATACTTTGATATCCTAAATAGCTTAGTCTGAAATACGTATTTAAGTCTACATAGCTTGAAATTGCATATGTATTTACAGAAGAAAAAAGACATAGCAGTTTTTATTTAATTTTCATATATTATGAAAGGGGATAATTTTTGCAGGTGAACTAATTACAAATTGTGGTAGATGTCACTTCTAAAAAACATTTTCATTTTATAGTTTATTTTCAAAAATATATAACATAAAAAGTGAAAGATAAAATTACTGATGTGAAACAAGTTTGTAATATTAAAATAAGTATTTGTTTTGTCTTTGTTGTGGAATCCCAACAAAGCTGGTTCATTTTTCAGAGACTTTAGCCTGAGAGAGGAAAATTAGTCGTCCAAGAAGTTATAGAATGCAAAATTTCCAATGAAAATTTAATGCAATTTTTGTAATAAAATAATTACCACATATGAGTCAATGCAACAAAGAGAAAAAGATAATTTTTTTATTAATTTATAGTTAAATGAATAGGCTTTAGGTATAAAGACAAAAAAAGAATAGTTTATACAACTATGAAGATGATAAGAGTGTTAGAATTTTATTTTTTTCATAAACTTTTTTGAAATGTAATCATTTTTATTGAAACACTTTTTTTTTATGACAATCATATTAAATCAGACAGAACTATTGTAGATAATTGATAAAACTTTGTTTTTATGTTTTTAAACAACTGTATATTCAGAAATTCAATTTTAAAATACTGATTAATTAAGTTTCTTGATTTACTTGTTCAATAATAGTTACATAATAGAAAGGGGTATAATACACAAAGCATGATATAAAACAAAAATAATACCTTGAAAATCCTAAAAAAAAATACACTCACTTTACCACCAGCTTTAATAATATAATAATATATATTTTTAAATTAAAAAATATAAGTAAGATGTTATTATTTTGAGTTAACAAGTCATTTTAAAATAAAACATAAATAAATAATTTTATATGAACTTAATTATAAAATAGTTAAGTGTTATTTTAATTAATTTTCTAAACGCCTACAAATATAAATAGTAAGAAAAATATTAATAACATGTAAAACATAATTATTATATTTTTAACCTAATTAATTATTTGACGTAGTTATACATAAATTTTATAAATATATATACAATATAATAAATTATGTCAAAAATATAATTAGTTATATCTTAAAATATAACTGATTTTATTTTCTTACACAATTTTTTTCACGTTTATGTTGAAAGTTTAATATGTTAATTTATTTTCATTGTTTTTATTTTATTTTTTACTTTTTATTTATCATCTTTTGTACTTTTTATTTATTTCTTGAGTCTAACATGTCTGTAGCCTTGAAACAAATTTGGAATGAAAGCATCTTACACGATCATTTTTCTAAATATCAAACAAATATAATAATAATAATAATTATCATTTTATAAATTGAATTTAGGGTTTTTAAGATTAACTCGTAACTTGTGTTAAATACGAGTTGTTATATAGTATAGTTATCTTTATAAATACATGTTAAAAAACTAAACAAAAATATGTATTTAATAATAATTAATACATCAATCACTGATAATCAAATCGTAATTTGAGTATTAGAATGTCTTTAGAAGTATTCTACCTCCGACTAAAGCTGGAAATCAAAGTCGTAGACCATAACGATTAGAAATTACCAATGACAAAGAGAAAAAAACAACCCATTTTCGACCTGTGTAAAAACAATATTAATAAAATAACACACAAATTTATAAACAATTTAATTACTATGATAAACATTTTTTCCAAAAAGAATGATATAAAATATTAGTAAATAGCATTAAAAAAAAACATCCACCAACTACTATTATGCAGTCAATTAAAATTAGCTTTAGTTTCCTCAGCCAACCACACCAAATTAATCAACACCCATGCCATGCCTCATCTAATACCAAATTTCTAATAGCCCCACATGCCCATACATAGCATTCAACTTATATATATAATTAAAAAACCGAAATTTCATTATCCATGTAATATATACTGGTAATTTTCTCATCCATGCAATTTTTTAAAATGTTTATCTAATCAATTGAATATTTTATTTTAAATTAAATTAAACAATCAAGCCTTCAAAATGCTTAATATTTAAATGACGCATTCATATAATATTCCATAATAATGTAAAAATAAACATAAAAAGTACTAACTGCATTCAAATTTTTCATAACATATAAACTCCTAAAAAATAATTAATTATCATTCAATATTAATGTTCCGTTGGAGTTAAAAAAGTTTAACTATGATTATTTAAACTCAATTTTTGAATAATAAAGTTTGTGAATAAAGTTTGTTTGAAACTACAAATAATAAAAACAAACACTTTACTATCACTTTTCAAAATAAAATATTATATTATAATAAAATAATAATTTATTTAAATTTCAATAACGGATTCAAAGTAATGAATAAACTATGCCCGTTTTTTAAATAAAATACATTTAGTCAGGTTCTTCACAAAAAAAAAAAAAAAGAGGAGGAAGAGATGAGAATGAATACAGAGCAAGACAGCAATGCGGAAAGAGATAAGAACTTTTTCTTTTTTTTTTTTAAATTACTAAACTTTTTTCAGAAAGTTACTTATTTATCTTTTTTATAAAATTGTGCTGCTTAATATTTTATGAATTTTTAGACAGTATTTAATTCAACTTCCCATTTAAAATAAAAGTGCAAAAAATGAGAAAAATAGTAGTATTACTTATAAATCTTTCACATCAAATAAGTTAACCTATTTAAACAAATAAAATACGATAAACCACTAAGCAGGGTCATATTATAATTGTTTTTATTTTATATTATTTATTTACTTATATTAATCTTTAAATTTCTAACATACACATAAATTTAGGTCTCTTAATTTATTTAAAGATAGTTATTTTACCTGCTTATTTATTATAAAATAGGATTATATATATATATATATTAAAAGAGGTTTTTATTCAAAATCAAATAAAATTATTACGACTAACAAATTTTTCTCTCAATATATTTAACCTAATTATATACTTGAAATCCAAATTCAAGAATACTCTTTGACTAAAATAAACTCATTCTAAATTACTCACTTGATAATTATATATATATATATATATATATATATATATATATATATATATATTAACATTGTAATAAAATAAAAAATTTCAAAAAACAAATTAATCATTGAATAAAAACCTGTATTACTTAAATAATTAAATTAACACACAAAAATCATTAAATTTAAAAATAAAAAATAATTAATTACTACTAACTTAAATACTATTTTACATACGAGAAAATTATTTATATAAATTAATTTTTATTATTAATAAAATTTATAAACTAATTTCTAAATTGATATCTAATAATTATTAAGATTTTAGTTACTAATTTCAAAATTTAAAGTAATTAATAGTTAAAATATTAATTTATAAATTAATTTATAAATTTTATTAATAATAAAAATTATTTTAAATAATAATAATTTTTTAATTTTTAAAATAATATCTAATTTATTTAATATAGTGATTATTTTTTTAAAATTAATTTTTATTTAATAATTTTTTAGTTGTAAATTTGTATTTCAAAGTCTAGTAAAACTTAAATGAACCCACTTTATTAACTTTTTATAAGTCTTAGTAACTATGATATTGGTAGAAAATGTCATTAATTTTACTGATAATTTTTTTTTTTGAAGAACCTGACTAATTTTGTTAATGGAATCTTTCTTTATCTATAAATCAATTGAAAATGTAAAAAAATATATATAAAAATTATTTTGAAGTGGGGAAAACCTAAAAAAAAAGAGTATGTTCTTCAATTATGTCTCATTTTTTTTAAGGTAGAGTAGAAGATGGTATTTTCCTATCTGGTAAGATAGAGATATGATCACAAATGCTCACAACCACCTTACACAGGACTCACGGGTCGGGTCGGGTCATCATGCTCCATTTTCTCAGGCCAACAACTACCTCCTCCCTTCATCTTACACTATTAATTTCCAATCTAACCTTTTAACCAAACTCTCTCACCATTCATCTTATTTCACTATTCTCATACACTAACACCCAATCTCTTACCAAACATGGCCTCTCAACAACAGCAACACTTAATTCACATGCACTTTCACAACAAGCTCAATGCTTCAACCTTTTTTCACTCCTATCACCAAACCTTGTTCTTATTGCTCCTTTTTTTTGCTGTTCTCATCTTTGTTCCTTCGCTCTTCTTGTGCATCCACTTCTGTCGCCGTTGTTTCTCACATCATGGAAGGTCCACACCAACCACAGTGCTCTCTCCCCTACCTGATCTTCAATGGGTTGGAATTGAGCTAACAAACAACATCATGCTACCATCTTCAACTACCATGCTTGGTTTTCAGAAGGAAGAATGCTGCATATGTTTGAGTCTTTTCCAAGGTAATGAAAAATTGAAGGTCTTGGTTGAATGTAAACATGTCTTTCATTCTGACTGCTTAAACTTGTGGCTCACTGCACACCCTACTTGTCCTCTCTGCAGGGCCTCACTCCATGTCAGACAAAATCTCAACAAATAATAATAATTTTTCCCCTCATTTCTTCTTACTTTCTAATGTTGTGGAACAGTACATCTTTCAGAATCATAGTTTTTCATCTTTGGTTGTGTTTCTTTTATCTATGCATCTATATTTTTATATAGAAATTATTCGTTTGTAACTAGACTTTAACACTAATCAACTTACAAAATTAGCTTACACTTTTATTTATATATATATATATATATATATATATATATATATATAATATGTAGACATTGATTGAGATTACAAAAATATAGTGTTGGTAGAAAGTCAAATAATTGCTTGTTTTGGTAATCCTTTAAGCCTACTTAATATACTTAGTAAAAGAAGAGAGAAGTGTAAATATAAGAATATATGACGAGATAAAAATATGACAGTGAGGTAGTTCAATTGAATTGTAGGACTAGTTTAAATAAGTTTTTCATAAGAATTTCAAAAAGAATAAAATATATAAAAAAATATTTTTACAAAATTAATTTATACTCGTAAGTTAAAATTAAAATTAAAAGGAAAGCATATAAAAAGTTATACAAATTTTGTAACTAAAATCATTTATAAGTTAATTATAAAGAATTAGTATTTTGCATATAAAAATTATTGTGGACGAGTCTATTCAAACCTAACCTTTTTTTTCTCATTAAAGAAATCCCATATCTTATGGGAGGTAGTAGGGACAGGATTTAATTTCCATAATAATTAGTATACATATTTTCTAACATTGCATTTATATATTTATCGTGACCAACTGTGAAGTGCGCGAGGAGATAGTCCTTTTTTTCTTGCTCAAATCTTATAAAAGACTATAATCAAATATATGGACCCACTAAAACGTGTTTGGTAGAAAAAATAAAAATAACAGAATGGATATAAAAAAATTAATGATAATAAGTAAGAATTAAACTAAAAAATACAAAAGACAAAACAAGTAAAAAGTAAAATAAAACTTACGCACTTTTCAATTTTTTCAAGTAAATATATTAAATTAAATTTATCTTTTTCTATTTTTACTCCCTCCTTTTCAACCTAACAAAACATAAATACAGTATTCTAAGAAATAGAATGAGGTAACTTGTATAATCTGTATTCACCTGTGTACATCTTTTTACATTCAAAACATAGCATAATTCATACAAACTGCTGCGTGCAGATTTACTGCAAATGTATATTATCGTATAAGTATGAAATATATATATATATATATATATATATATATATATATATATATAACACAAAAAATTTTTAAAACACTATCATACTGTATTAAAAAACAGCTGAAAATAAAGAAAAGTGGTATTATGAGAAAGTGGTCATATAAATAATATAGAATTAATATATACATCTTGAATAAGTATAAAATTATGGTATATATAATCATATAATTTGTATAATCTCCATTAGCGATCATGTAATATAAATCATAATCTCAAGGTAATCTATTGCTTACTTTTCTTTGTACAATAATTTTTTTATTAGCATATGACATATATTTTTGTCAAAAAAGCATATGATGTATTTTTAATGATAAAGAAAGAAAGAAAGCACGCTTTGTTAGTAGGCCCGTGTAACCAGACAATGAGCCCATCCCAATTGAAAAGAGGCCCAAAAAATTAAACTCTCATTCGGTCCCATACTGCATTTGCTTTTTCAACCACGGCCCCGACATGAGTTACAGCATCGTTGACTTATTTAGCAAATAATTATTTAATAATTTTGGACAGGATTTTATCAAATAATTAATTTTAGAAAAATTTCATGTTTTTAGTATATATCTGTTCTTAAATTTTATTTCAATTCCTGTACTTTTAAGTGGATGAATTAAGTCTTCCAATTATTTTTATAAGGTATACAATAATTGCTTTTCATGATTAGCAATTGCAGGTTTTGACTACTCCAAACTTAAATAGTGGCTAAATCAACATGTCTCTCAAGGTCAAGAGACTAAAAAATCAATTTAAAAGTATAATAAAATCAACTTCTTTTTCTAATTCCAAGTTTAATTGATGGTGTTATAGTAAAACAAAAGTCCTATCAGGATTCAGAAAAACAAAATATTAGGCCCAACCCAAAGTTGCTTATTGTTATACTTGAATCTAGCTTTTAAAAAACCTAAAATGTAGGTTGTCTCATAAAAAGGACAATTTTGTTCAAAATAATATTTTTTTAAAAATATTACTTTGAAAACTCAGATAATGTCAATTTAAAATTGTGATGTAATATAATATAATTTTAAATTCTTCATTTTTACTTAAGATTCACATTAAAAAAAAAAAAGTTATGATATGGTGAAAATTTTCAATATATCATCGCTCATAATTTTATTTTACTTCTTTCTTTAGCTAAAAATAAGATGTGTTACAGTTTTCTTTTTCTCTTTCTCATGCAAAGTTTGCAGACAAAGCACACAAGAGAAAGTCTGAATGTTGTAAATTTGTGAACTACTATCTTTTTCCTCTAATTCACTCTTTTATTCAAATACACTCTATATCATGCACTTAGTACGTAATTTTATACTATTATTCAACTATAAATTACAGTTAACATAATTATTATAAAAAAAACTAATAAAATCTTATATAGTACCTTTTCTGTAAAATCTTATATCAGTTTCTTTAAAAACTTACTTTTATATTTATACATATATTAATTTTAGATTTCTTTTTCATACTATATTATAATATAGTATAGTACATTATATATATTTCTTTTTCATTTTATTTGATTCTATTACGAGTGTTTATAAAAAAAATGTATTCTAGTATAGATATATCATACTATATTATAATAATATTGTATCACAGTATATTATATTTTTAATCAAGATGTTATATTATATAATATTTCATAGTGTAGTATATTTTATTAGTGCTTAAGAATAGATAAAATAGAACTTCGAGTGTTATAATTGTCTTATATAAATATTTTTTGGCATCTGGGTGAGATTAATTAGTCATGTGTTCTCGGCATGGCCATACACCATTAAATGCATTCAAGCAATTGCATTGCTGGGGAAAAACCACATATTCAAGATCCAACCCCAACTCAACCCATCATCAAATTTAGGCAAACATTTTTCCATCACTAATGAGTAATTACTATAAAAACTAAAACAGCTTTTGAAGGGTAATTTTTTTGTGTTCACAAATTAAAATAAATTTATGTCACACCATTCTAGATTCACATAAAGTTTAATTCATAATAAAAACATTAAACGGTTTAAATTTGATTTTATTCACTGAGAAATAAGAAAAAAAAACAACTTCATATTTTGTAAGAATGAAAATCAAAGAAAAGAAATTTTCGAAAATAAAAGAAATTATTTAACAAATACTAAAAAAAAGAGTTAGAGATAAAAAAAACAAAAAAAAGGCAAATTAAAACTCAATTATCTTGCAAAACTAAAAATATATTAAAACATGTATTTGGATATGAAAAACATGTAGCTATCAAAGGGGAAAAGCATGGGACAAGAAGCCAACTGGGAATCTATAGAGCCATGTTCTGTTTTCTGTATGCAGTATTGACCAAACATTTTTCTCTGGGTCAGGCCGAGGTGTGCATTAAATTGTGTGAAGCATACATCATTTTTAATGGGTTCACTTGCACAGTTTGTTTGACCCTCTCCACCCTTGGCTTCATGTACAAATTCAAACAAATAAAACACTAACAACAAATCATGAAAGCCTGCACAGTGCACACAGTTGTCTGTATACAAATGAGTAAGACTACTTTGTACTCTCTGCTTAAAACACAATGACAAGGTTATTATGACTAATACAACTCTGAAACAAAGTTAAATTCAAATTATCTGAACTAATTTGGTTTAAATTGTTGAATAAAATGATATAGGACAGAATGATGGACCCACTATATTGGTTTCCTGCAACCTAGCCACGTTTTTTGGACTAGAGGATCCTGACAGAAAATAACACAACTCTAGTCTTCAGGACAATCAATTGCTGATAAAAGGCGTGTGTGTGTGTATATATATATATATATATATATATATATATATATATATATATATATATATATATATATATATATATATATATATATCATGAAGTGTGACTGACCAATGCAGCACAGTTAAGTGCTTAATTAGTAAGTACTGTCTTTTGTCTTTTTCCTTTGGTTTAGGCACCTACCCTAGTGTTAACCTTGGTTACTTTCCTCCTCTACTATGTTCAAAAGAAGCAATAGAGTGTGGTTGCTAGTTCCTAGCTGCATTGTTCTTAAATACAATGCAGCATAAAGTGATGATGCTCGTAGATTGTCATGGATTTAGTCTAAGCAAAAAGATTTCTTAAGCAGTAAAGTTAACTGACCTATGATGTAAGCATGCAGGTATACCAGCCGGTTCAACTTACCCCATCAAAAAGAAAATAGAGAGCTCTAAATAACTTAGTTGACTAATTATCAACAGGTGTTCCTTGTACAAGTTATCAATATGGTTAAAGAAACAATAAGATCAAATTAATTTTATACAAGTGCTTGTATTGTATCACATAGAACAAATCTAAATAAAAATGCAAATGATGTTTCATGTTGGAGTTTCTTCTACAACTCAGATAGCCCACTGTCAAAAAAAAGCAACAAGAAGTAGTTTTTGCATCATTTAAAACTGTTTAACAAAATATGCTGAGGCTCCACATTTACATTTTCAGAAGAAACCCAATCCTAATTTATGCTTTAAGCGTACATTGGGATGTGTGTTGCAACAATTTGGACAATAACCTAAACATGCACTAAGCCTGTTATGATTTGACTTTTTTTAGTAAATATGATGTGAGGTCAGTGTTCCAAACATGCTCTTAATGAAATTCAACAACCTATTTAATAGTATAACATAGTGAAATGCAGGAAAAAGAAGACAAAAACATGAAGAAAAAAAACTTTTGACAGCTTCAAGGCCTAGAATAATTTCTGAGAAGGATGAATCAGAGAAACCTGTACAGAACTGTAGTTTATGATCCTCATTTCATGGTAAATCTTGCAGAATATACATCTCAAGCATGTGATTAATTAATTTACATCAATTAGTGGATGGGAAAACCTTGCCAAGCATTCTCTCCAAAGAGCACCCAAAAAAAGAGAAAGAAGTTTCTGACACAGAAACACTTGTTCTTGCTCCTCCGTTGCCATTACCATTACCACTCCCGTTCTCACTCTCTCTACTCTCATCAGAACCAGCATCAACCACAATCTCAAAATCAGAACCACCATATTCATCACCATGATCTCTTGAAGACACAACCTGAGAAGAATCACTCTCAGCAACATTTACTACAATGGGGGCTCTACAAATAGGACAATTGGAGTGTGAACTCAACCACATGTCAATGCACTCCACATGAAAACCATGGCCACACTTTGGCAAACACCTTCCCACTTCACCACCCTCAAAGGCACTCAAACAAATCACACAGTCAAGTTCTTCATCTTCTTTGGCCTTGTTATGGTCATAGATGAAGAGAGGAATTGCTCTGATGGTGGAAGAATCAAGGCCTTTGGTTGAGAGGGGTGAGGAGTCTTCTATGTTGAAGCCGTGGAAGTGGTGGAACCTTGCCGGGCCAAGGACGTCGGAGACGGTCACCGTCGTTCGTCGGCGGCGGCGTCGACGGCGGGCGTGTGCCTGAGCCTGTGCCTGAGCAAGGAACCATTTGGCATAGAGGTGGAGAAGGAGGACAAAAAGGATGACAAGGAGAAGGGAAATGATGGCTGCAAGCATAATGTTACTGTTGTCTGAGAAGATGTTCTGAAACATTTGGGTCAACGTGTTGGGTGAGTCAGGTTGGGTTGGCATTGTGAAGAGTGGCCAAAAGGGTGTTTGGTTTTGGCTCAAAGGTTTGGACTTGAAGGGTTTTATTAGTAGGGTGGGTGGCTTAGATTCTTGGTGTGTGTTTGTTTTCTGTGGTGAATATACATGTATTTTAGATACACTCTGTAACATATTTTTGTTCAAAAACACTATATCAGATACTGAATATTTTGCAGATAATTTTGAGAAAGATAAAATCTTATAAAAACAATCATGTTAAGCAATATCTCAAATTTAACTCTAACGAAAAAACAAAATGTAACTGAGATGAAACAACACTAAACTAATTTTACAAACTGAATTTACAGAACAAACTTTATGAACCTTAACATGACACTTCTAGAGACAAAATATACATAATAGAGTAGTAGATTGGGGCGTTGTTGGTGTGTGGTTGCTGTGTTTTGTTAGTGTCATGTGAAAGTGATTACGTGAGAGTGAAGTTAGTATTGTATGATGGAATAAATTAGGGGTGTTGCCTCTTGCATATGATACACTTGCGTGTAGTGGTTAGCAACAAATTTGTGTGTTCTCATGCATTATTTTGTATATATTAAACTAGAAAGGGGTGTTGTTGAAGTCAAAGAAGAATCCCTATAGCCGAGGACGAGAGAGTGATGTGATGAGAAAAAGGTGCAGAAATGAAGGACTCGTGAAGGCGACGGCAGCAGAAAGAAGGTGCCTGAATTTTATTATATTCATGTGGAGCAGTGTACTATTCTTAATACTTTATACTACATAGGTTTTTCTAGACCATGGTTTCGGTGCTCTAATTTTTTAACTCCTTCATCAATTATCCTTATACAAGCTCATCAAAATTTCTTAGTATTTTAATGAGTTTTTGGTGTAATAGAATGGACCATACGTAATTTCACTAATGTGGCGAATTTAGGGATCCCAAGGCAGAGCCAGGGCATATAATTCCGAGTCAAGATTCTTTAGATTTTTGCAAGAAGTTGCACCAAACGCAAAGTACACCCAAGGAAAGGTAACCTTGGTTCATCCATTTTTTGCTTAGAAACAAAATTTGTTGACACTAGTGAGGCTTTTTAACCCTTGTACCGGAATAAGATAGCAATTAGAAATACTATTTTACTTTAAATGGGTCCATATTGTGAGAATGAATGAACTAAATGTAAAATGACACCTCTTGATTTGGAAAAGAAAACCATATATTGAGAGTGTGAAAAATGTTTAATTGTTTGGAATATATGAACATAAGGAGATATTTGTTTGAGTAGAATTTGGGGTTGGGGTGGCCATTATTGTTTAAAAAGGATAAAGGATGTTGAAGGGTCCATGTGAATGGAAATGAGAGGCATTGTTCTCTACAGTTTATTTTAGCACACCTTGACCACCCTACAACCAAAGCTAAATGACAAAAGCAACAACAGTAGATATCTTTGCATAGATTCCACCATTTTATGCTGCATGCTTCCGACCACCATTTTAGACATGCCATGCTGTGTGCGTGAATGTTCATATTCAATCACAAAGGCTCGTGAACTCTGACGTACCCCAAACTGCCACCATGTAATTATTGTATCATGTAAAGAGGGACCTATGACCTCTTTCCATGCACTTCAAAATTATTGCATGCTTCTTTTTCTTATTTCATCATCACTCTACTCATTATTCTCTAATGTGCTTTTAGTTTAGTTTCCATACATATGTACTACATTTTTAACATTAATGCATTCTTTTTATTTCTTTGATCTCTTTATGTGTAATATGTTCTTTTACGGGAAAAAAATTGTTTCATCAAATAATTGTTAATAGTTTCAATCTTCGACTATAATCATCAATCTCGGTTAGAGTAGAGTACTTACAAAAAACACGTTCAAGTCAGAATTTGGTATACGATAATTGTAGTATTGATTGTTATTGTATGTGTGTACCTCTATCTAATTCTTGGACATGTATTTATAAAAAAAACACGCTCAAGTCAGAATTTGGTATATGATGATTGGAGTATTGATTGTTATCATATGTGTACACCTCTATCTTATTCTTGGACATGTATTTATAAGGATATCAGGTGGGTCAGGGTATAACATGATTTTTCGAGTTAATCTTGTGATTAAAATAAAATTGCATACTGTGTGTTTCATTTAATTGATTGTCTTAAAGCGATATTTATTTTTTTGGATGATTGATCCTTGTTCGACCTTCAAATAGTGTATGTCGAGATCTCTTCAACCACTTACCTAACTTCAATTTGATTATTACTTATAAGAAACTTAATTAAAAATGTGATACACAATTATTTGTAAAGTAATTATTAAAAAATTAAACAAAAATTGTTTAAAATTATATTTTGAATAGATCGGTTAAGATTTATGTGGATAAAAATATAAGCATTGTAGGAATGGTGAGAAGGGTGGGTTAGGTCTCAGGTAGAGTTCTGACAGTGAGGATGGGGATGAGTTCAAGAATTCATTGTTTGATGGGAGCAGAGAACATACAAGTCAAGATGTAGGTAGATGCTTCGCTACACCCTACTCTTCCAATCACGTCTTTACAGATGTGGCAAAAGGGTATGTATGGAATATTGACAATGGAGAGAAGAGAAATATGATGGTGAAACAAAAAATAATGAGTAAAATTAAAAACATTTAATTAAATAAAAATAAATGAGAAATAAGATAAACTAATATTTGTCAGATTAACCAAACTCATCATGATGAGAAGAGTGGAAAGGATCTTGGTCGTTTGAAAACAAAACAATGAAAATAAGATGAAGTCTTTATTTTTTTAATTTTTTTACCAATTATCTTTAAGAAAGTGAAAAAGGTAAGAAAGCAAAAAAAACGTGACTTTCCTTTTCTTGGTTATTTAATAACTTGAAAGAAAAGTAAATAAAAATTCTTCTTAAATTCATACTCTTGTTTTTCACCATTTTGAGAAGAAAAAGAGAATAATGACATATTTTGTTGTATTTAAAAAACCAATTTTTCTGCTTTTACGCATCTCTCCTTTTCGTCATATGTGTATTTAAACTACAATTAAACAAGAGAAAACAAAATTCTAATTTTTTTCCTTTTTTATATTTTTTTATTTATTTTTTTTGTCATCATCACATGTGCTGGGAGTGCCAACTGTGTGACAATAATAGGTGTGAAAACATTCTCCTAAGAAAAAAAAGGATTTTACTGGGGTAATTAATTAAATTTTTAGAGTTTGAATAGAAAAAGAAAGTAATATATAAAAGTTAGGGATGACACCAAGACAATAGAACTTGAATATACACATTTTTGTCTCAAAAATAAAAATTCATATTAATTCTTGTCATGTGTGAAATTTGTATCTTATTTATGTCTCTATGGAAGAGTAGATATACTAGTATATGAATCCGTCTATGCATTATTTAAATATTAATTAAATAATTTTTTTATAAAAAATAAAATTAATAATAACAAAAACGAGATATTGAACATTCAACATTAGAGGATATCAATATTCTTTATCGAATGTTAAGAAAGAAATTTGTATCAATATTAAAATAAAATATTGATAAGAACTACATAAATATTAAATAATTATGGAAAAAAGAAAACAATTTCATACAATTGAAATTTTATGACAATTAGAACATTTATTAATTTTGTAAATGTTGAGAGAAAAGGTACTATGAAAATCTTAATAAATTTGATATTTAGTAGAACCGTTAAACAGAGAATGAAAAAAATTGTTTTTCAAATAAAACAAAAATATGAATTAAAAAAATAGAAAATAAGTATTTAGATTATTTAATAAACTAAGAATTAATTACGTGATTCAACATAAGATATAATATTAAAAATGAGAAAAAATAAAATATATCCTATAAACTATTTAATTCAATAAAATAAAAGTTTGTAATTCTTTAAATGCATCACATATTTTGAACAGAACTGTCAAATCATCGAAAATAGTTTAAAATATGAATGAATTCGGAACAATTAAAAGAGAAAATGAAAATCAAATATATATATATATATATAAAGAAAGATCTTTCAAAAAAAAAAAGAAACCCTCAACCATAATTTTTTTAAGTTAGCTAATACATTTAGAACATTTTATAAAATAAGGACCAATATAAAGCGTATGCAAGTTAACTTATCATTCTATAAAGCACTGTAATGGCAATAAAAACTAAAATGTTAAACTCTAGCAAAAAAAATTATGAATGCCAAAGATCATACATTATTTATAGTAAAGCTACCATTTGCTAATAAAGATTTAAAAGTAGTATTTCATAGCAATGATAAAAATAACAAAAAGGTAAATATGTCTATAAAAAATTTACATTAACAAAATAGAACATATATTAACCTCTAAAAAATATCATAAGAGATATTATTTAAACGCTTATGATAAAAAAATGTAATCTATATTCCTACTATATTTAATCCATGTAAAGCGACTAAAGATATACAAACAAAGACTTATCAACCATTGATTTAAAATCATTTAAAGATTGCAAAGTACTTTAATTAAAATTAACAACGAAATCATCTTCTCCACTTTACATTTACTTAGTTTAGAGGAGACAAATTCATGTCAAAGAGCAACAATACTAAAGGTTAAGATGCAGAAGTTTCAACATGAGTACTTTTAGAATATGAAATTAAAAGAAAAATGAAACACACTTTTTTACATTTATAAACTAATTCATAAAAATTCTCTCACATAATATTTTCAACTTATAAAGAAATTCATTTCAATTTTTTCACCTAAAATTGTATATAAAGAAATTTGTTTAAACGTGTCCAATAATATTAAAATTAGAACATAAATGAATAACATTTATTCCTCCTCCAGTGGTATTTACAACAACAACAAAAAAGAATTATCACATTACACTTATAATAGTATGACGTGAGTATAATATTTGTGAAAGATATGTTATTTCCAGTTGAAGTGAAACAATTTTGAATTTGAAGAGCATAAATTGCCTTCAAAATGGTAATTTTGAACAAAGTAATCTATTAAAGAAAAAGAAAGAATAGGGTAAATCTCTTGTGTATATTGAACACATAGGGTTATGTTTATATAGGAAAAATAAACATATAGGCTAAGCCCATTACATAAATATGAAATATCAAACAATAACTATAATATTTCATAATATCTAATAATATCTAACACTCCCCCTCAAGATGATGCATATAGATCATATGTATCCAGCTTGTTACAAATGTAATCAATCCTAGGCCCTCGTAAGGATTTAGTAAAAATATCTGCTAATTGATTATTTGAATTAACAAACTCAGTCTTGATATCTCCCGATATAATATTTTCTCGAATGAAATGACAATCAATCTCAATATGTTTGGTCCTTTCATGAAAAACTGAATTTGAGCTAATATGAAGAGCAGCCTGATTATCACATATAAGTGTCATTTGAGTGACCTCTCCAAATTGCAATTCTTTAAGTAACTGTTTAAGCCAAATAAGCTCACAAGCAGTTGAGGCCATAGCTCTATATTCTGCCTCTGCACTAAATCTGGCCACAACACTTTGTTTCTTGCTTTTCCAAGAGATCAAGTTATCACCAATGGAGACACAATAACCAGAAGTTGATCTTCTATCAGATGGAGATCCTGCCCAATCAGCATCTGAATAACAAACGACTTTAGTATGATTATTATGACCATATAACAAACCTTTTCCAGGAGAACCTTTAATGTACTTCAGTATACGAATGACTGCATTCCAATGATCTTCACATGGAGAATTAAGAAATTGACTCACCACACTGACTGCAAAAGAAATATCAAGACGAGTAACAGTGAGATAGTTCAATTTTTCAACTAATCGCCTGTACTTCTCAGGATCTGAAAGAGGCTCCCCCTGATTGGATGGAAGCTTGACATTGGGATCCATGGGAGTATCAACAGATTTCGAATTCATCAACCTAATTTCCTCCAAAATATTTAATGCATATTTCCTTTGAGAGATAACAATACCATTATCGGATTGTGCTACCTCAATCCCCAAGAAATATCTGAGTTTGCCAAGATCTTTGGTTTGAAAGTGCTGACAAAGGTGTTGTTTTACTTGTGAGATGCCATGGTGATCATTGCTTGTAAGAACAATGTCATCAACATATACTACAAGATAAAATACACTCAGCACTCGAGTGACGATAAAAAACTGAATGATCTGCTTCACTGCGAGTCATAACAAACTGTTGAACAACATTGCTAAATTTTCCAAACTATGCCCTAGGAGACTGCTTGAGGCCATATAAGGATTTTGCGAAGATGACATACCAATCCAGAAGACTCTCCCTGAGCAACAAAATTGGGAGGTTGCTCCATATAAATTTCTTCCTGCAAATCCCCATTAAGAAAGACATTTTTAACATCCAGTTGATAAAGAGGCCATTGTTGAAGAGCAGCCATAGCTATGAATAAGCGAACAGAAGCCATCTTTGCCACTGGAGAAAAAGTATCACCATAGTTTAAACAAAAAATTTGGGTATAACCCTTAGCCACAAGACGAGCTTTGAGATGATCAATAGTACCATCAGGACCAACTTTGATAGCAAAAATCCACCTGCAACCAACAACAGATTTCCTAGATGGTAAAGGAACAAGTTCCCAAGTTCCATTATTCTGAAGCGCATTCATTTCATCAAGCATGGCCTGACGCCAACCAGGATGAGCTAAGGCATCACCTACAGATTTTGGAATAGATACAGAAGAAATAGACGAAAGGAAAGTATAAAAGGGTTGAGATAGTCTATGATAACTCAAAGCAGTATAATGTGGAGAGGGATTACGGGTAGCACGTATATCTTTTCGGATAGCAATAGGAATATCAGGTTCAACTATCGGAGGTTCAACTGTTGGAGCCAGAGGGGGATGAGGTGTTGGCACTAGAAGAGAGTCATCTGATGGACGATGAGACGTTTGACGACGACTATACACCTGAAGAGTTGGTGGTGATGGTGAATCTTTAGGTGCACTAGGTACAACAAGAGTGATATTAACTTGATTAGATGAAGACACAGAAGGAAAAGGATAAGACTTAAACTAAAGGGAAGATTCACTGAAGGTGACATCTGCTGAAATAAAATAACGATTTAGAGAAGGGGAGAAACATTTATACCCTTTTTGTGATCTAGTGAACCCTAAAAAGACACATTTGTGTGATTTAGGAGATAATTTATCAAGACCAGGACTAAAATTATGAACAAAGCATGATGTGGACCCAAAAACTTTGGGAGGTAAAGAGTGGAGAGGGTCATGTGGAAATAAAATATAATGAGGAATTTTGTTATTTAAAACTGAAGATAGCATTCGATTAATGAGATAACATGCACTAAGAACAGCATCACCCCAAAAACGCTAAGGAACATGACCATGGATTAAAATAGTACGAGTTGTTTCAACAAGATGTCTATTCTTGCGCTCAGCTACCCCATTTTGTTTAGGTGTATAAGCACATGAAGTTTGATGAAGAATACCATGAGAAGCCATAAAATTTTTAAAAGAATGAGAAAGATACTCACGTCCATTATCACTATGCAAAACGCGAATGGAAATTCCAAATTGATTTTTAATTTCATTGTAAAATATTTGAAATATAGAAAACAACTCAGAACGGTTTTTCATTAAAAACACCCAAGTACATCTTGAATAATCATCAATAAAAGTAACAAAATACTGAAATCCTAAAGTAGACTTAATACGACTTGGTCCCCAAATGTCAGAGTGAACTAAGGCAAAAGAAGATGAAGCACGTTGTGAGACACTACTAGGAAAAGAACTACGAATGTGTTTCCCTGATTGACACGACTCACATGATAAACTAGACACCTTAGACAAACTTGGAACAAGCTGCTGCATCTTGGCAAGATTAGGATGACCCAATCGAGCATGAATGAGAGATGGAGAATCCATAATCGCGCCAACATGTGCAGAGATCTGTAGGTGATAAAGTCCATGAGACTCACATCCGGTGCCAATCATCCGTCCCGAACTCCGGTCCTGTACAGAAACAGAATCTTTGGTAAAAGAAATAACACAATCAAGGGAACGAGTGAGACGACTAATGGATAATAAGTTAAATGGAGACCCAGGGACATAAAGAACATTATTAATAGATAAAGAAGGAAAAAGGTTAATAGTACCAACACCATGTGATGGTACCCTATATCCATTGGTCATGGTAACTGAAGGTAAATAACCCGTAGTAGATAGGGAAGAGAAAAAAGATTTATTACCAATAATGTGATCTGTGGCACCTGAATCTAGAACCCAAGGGCAACAGAAGTAGAGTGAGTGAGGCCAACAAAAGATGTACCTGAATGTGCAACAGAAGCTGTGGAATTAGAGTTCTGACGATCCTCATACCATTTAAGAAATTCATTGAAAATAGCAAGCTGGCCTGGGGTATCAATTGAAGTATGGTCCACAGTAGAAGGTTGCACAGGAGCACTTTGAGCAACCGCAATAGATTTAGGAGGATGACCATGTAAGGCATAACATCTGTCAATTTTGTGTCCAAGTTTGCCGCAATGGTCACACTTGTGACGCCCTTTGCTCGACTTGTGAGGACGAGTACGATCATTATGCTGAGAGACTAAAGCAGAAGAGTCATCTACATGAGATGTTAATTCAGTGGTTTGTTTACTTGGCACACGCAGAAGTGTAGAACAAGTGGAAGTAAAATTAGGTACGATAGGGGATCCCAAAAGTTGATCACGAACATGAGAATAATCATCAGGTAGACCATGTAAACCCAATAACATGAAGAACTTGGATCTTTGTTCTAGTTCTTGAGAAGGAGTAGAGGCAGGAGGTAATAACTCATTAAAATCATGAAGAAGAGCATGAAGTTTACCTAGATATTCCGCCATTGTACCATCAAGACGTTTGGGAGCAACAATTGTGAGGAGATTTTGACACACACCATAAAGACGTTGAGTATCATTAGTGTATAATAATTTCGCTTGTTCCCAAACTTCTGAACAAGTCTCATAGGTACGAAAAATTTGTTTTAAAAATGAATGAATGGTAGATTTGATAACAATGCATAATTAAGCATCAATTTTCAACCAACGAAAAACCTCATTTTCAGCAACATTAGGACGGATAAGATGATCAACATAACCTTGACTCTTAAGCCATAATTTAATATCTGAGACCCACATATCATAATTGGTTCCATCCAATTTGTCAATGGAGAGATGAACATTGACACAATTAGTATAAATAGACAGATCTGACATTATGACAGCGGAATGAGTCACAGTGACAGCGAAAGAAGTCGTAGTGGCAGCGAAAGTGGAAGAAGCCATATAGGACAAAAATTAAATCCAGTCACCAGTCAATTGGCGGTAGCAGCTATTCCAGTGACGGTTCCGACGAGATTCCGGTGGCGGCTTCAGCGAAGGTCCGACAGAGGCTTCGGCAACGACTCCGGTGAGGCAGCAGCGGTGTCAGTTCTTGCAAGACGGTGGCTAAAAAATTCCAGTGAACAGTAGGTTCACCAATAAAATTTGAACCCTAACCTTATACTCTAGATACCATATTAAAGGAAAAGAAAGAATAAAGTAAATCCTTTGAGTATATTGAACACATAGGATTATGTTTATATAGGAAAAATAAACATATGGGCTAAGTCCATTACATAAATATGAAATATCAAACAATAACTATAATATCTCATAATATCTAATAATATCTAACATAGTCCATTAAGGGCAATATTACATTAAGGGCAATATTACATTTTGCCAATAAATTGAAATCAGAAGAATGGATAATTGGTTCTAAGGGAAAGCAAGCAACTTTTCTTCAATTCATTTCAGTCCATTAGTTTATATCTTTTTTCTTGGACACCAGTGACTCCCATTTGTATCTCAATTATCGTATGAAGAGGGACCTGGAAATCACAAATCTCACGTTAGATATCTTCACCATATTCATCATCATTCACCAACTCATCATTTATCCAACTGACATGAACATCACCAAAATTTGTAAACGAAAAGTAAATACAAGTATAAGAAAATAAGGCAATATTCATTCCATTTATCAACTAGAAACTTTAGTTTATGTTTTGTAAACTCTTCTATCTAGTACTTGAGATTGTATACATTGATAGAAATGATTGAGTCTCTCTAGACATGCTGTAGCACACAAGTGTCTATGCATCATTTCGTATAAAGAAAACTTAGATGCAATATAAGCCATTGTTCTCCAATCAAATTTGAAGTTTCACTTCCATAATACACATAATAAATAATTCCATCAAATATTTCAAGTATTACCAAGATAAAATTCCAAATCTGATTGGAGAATAGTAACATCAAGACTAATGATTTTGTGTTTTCTCCTTTTCTTATCAAGAATTGTGAATCCTTATTCGTTGTTCTTTAAATATTTGACACCAAGTAAATTAGACCAAAAGCATCATTCAACTCCATGTTTCATATGCAACCATCTGGTAAACATATATATGATAGAAGTTCAGCTAACCTCAATATGCGGAATTTCATTCAAAGGCCTGTCAGCAAAATATGCATATAGTGCCCTCAAAACTGCCTGCAATGAGAAAAGTATTGGAAAATCTCAGTGATTAGAACAAGTCAACCATAGAAGCAGGGGTTTAGCTTAATGTCTTGTGTACAACCTGGTGAGATATCACAACAACAGGTGCTCGTTGTCGCTCAAGCTCTATAATTACAGGTTCTAACCTGTATTATTAGTAAAACTAGAGTTATTTGTATCAATCAAATTGAAGCAAGGAGCTAAATAATGTTCATAACATAAAATGTACCTTTGAATAACATCCAAGTAAGACTCGCCACGAGGATAACGATACCTAAGCTTGTCCATCTTGCGGGACCTGCAATATGAAAAGAAGAGGGGTGGGATAATAGCCATGACTTGATTATCTTCTAACCCCAAAACAATAGAGGTTTCACACTGTGCTTATTTGATATCTGATATATTTAGCTGCATTCACTTGCAAAGAAGAAAGAGAGTACGAGTTTGCAACGTACTCATATTCCTCTGGCATGTTTTTCTTGATTTCAGCGTATGTCATACCATCACACACCCCTGCATTTATCTCATCAAGTGCACGCCATTGTATCTAACATAGAGATAGTAGGTCATAATGTGTAAACTTGTGAAACTATTTCTTGTGAAATAAATAACACGGCAGTACACAAAAATCAGCTTAAGATTGACACTTACCTTGGGAAACCCAACAATTGGACTTGCTGTCAGAATTGTTCGTTGTAGTGTACTAGTCCAAATCTAGACAACCAGTTACAAAATATCACAAATCATCCATCACTTTAAAACTTGCTTATATTTATACATGCTGTTTAGCATATTCCTATAATCATTGACACTAGAACACAGTTCAACATAAATGCTATATGCAGATTTAGCAGACAAGGACTTAGCCATATAAGTGTAGAAGGACAATGGCTGCAAGCATAAACTGTTTGAGCATTGAATTTCAAGGAAAATGAAAGAGATTGAATTTATACAGTTGATAAAGCTTACAGAAGCAGCTCGTTCTGATTTGAGACGCTTTCCGACAAACTTAGCAAGTTTCTTTGAATAAAGTTCCCCAGCCTCACTATAACAACAAATTGCATAGAGCTCTAGAATTCAGCCAAATATTAAAATTTATTCTAAAAAATGCCAGATATCACATAGAAAAGAGAGTACTGAGCCAACAATCAAACATGCATGAAAGTCCTTGAATTTATTATCTAACAACCCTTTGCTTTGTCTTCCCTCAGAAACCAAATGTGAAATTACACTAGAAGTCACAAGCCTTATTTCTACAACTGAAAGGGGTGAGGGGGAGATTGAAGAAAAAGAAGACAGGGAATCTTAAAGGTTCAAAAAATAAAATCCCACTTTCCACAATGTATTTGTTAATAAATCAAAACAGTGGTCAGATTGTTTGTATACTGATTTATATCATCTCTCTTCTTTCTAAATCTAAAATATCACCCTCAACTTCAAATTTACATTGAATGGCAACTTAAAAAATCAAAACTAAGAAAATACCTTATTGCAGTATCTCCTCCAATTCTTCCTCTCACATTATCCTGACTTTCCCCATGTCGAGTAAGTAATATTGGGCGAGGAGTAAGATGTGTATTTACCTGCAGCACATAAATTGAGGTTCATAGAAATGTATGAAAATTAAATAGAAGAAAATTTCTGGTTATTCATAAGAAAGTTACCATTGATACAAAGTCTATCATTAATCTAAAATACAAAGTTACCATTTCTTGTTCGTATATATTAGTTTTCTAAAATGTATAACTTTTTCAACTATCATTAATCTTCTATAAAATCCATTTTCATTTCATAACCATGCACCAACAAAAGCATGTTCATTTAAGTCAAATTTAGACTGAGCAGTACAATATCCTCAGTAACATTTTCCAGGAATATTGACATGCATTTATGATTGAATATAAAAAACTAGTTAATTAACTTAGTTCCAGCATCCATGGGTTTTGCGTATTTCATGTTCCATAAAGCTAACATGAGTCAACTTGGATATTGTGTTAGCTACGTATTGATTATTGTAAACCTCCCTTATGTAACCATAAAATACAATGGTTTTATTCGATAATATTTTACCTTAATCTGGTCAATAACTCCTAACCCCGGCCTATTAAATTTAATATTTTACTTTCCTGCATCATGTCGCCAGCATTATTCCTAAACCAAAATTTAAGAAACACCTACTTATAATTAATAGCTATCCATCTTGTCCACAGTCAACAAAAGACACTTTGTTCTTTCAGATTGAGTAGAATAGTAAGGATTTGAGTTCAGCTAATAGAACTTTGCATTTGAGGAGTTATGAGGAAAGTATCATAGAAATATTCTCTTGAGTTTTAGAAGATTATGTTCTTGCATCTGACGTATAAACGACAAAGTCAAACCCTGGCCACTAAAAAAAAACATTGTACCCTAAAAGAACCCTGGCTTTCCAAAAGGCCAATTGTGAAAGCTCAATTATGCATTTAATCACATAAGACCAACCAAATTATTTACATCACATAAGGTGGGTTAATTTTAAGGAACTTTGTACCTTCAATAAAAGTTCAGAGTGATGGGTCATTTACATTTAGTCAATATTGGGTTAGGTAAGTATATTAATCAACTTAATTGTTTATTTTGTTTGTGCATGTATGCCAATCTTCGACTGTAATTTTGGTATTTAACTACATATAAAAAAACTTACCAAGAAAAAGACAATTCGTCCAGGAAGGTAGCCACTAATATTGTTCACCTAGACCAAAAGACAGAAGTTATTAACAATTAACAAATCAAAGCCACACTTTAAACTAAATGGGTAGAGTAAAACTCAAGGACATGCACACTAGTACTATACATTCAATCTCAGCTAGTGTTCACAAAAGTAAGAAGAACCAACGAATTCTAAGACAAGCAAAACGTTCTGAATTCAGTGCTTTTAAGTGACCTGTTGTAGATAGCAATACTCCTTTCAAATACTAATTCTTCACAGCACATTCGCATCTTGAATTTTGTGCTTTCAGTCAACCATGGAATAAATAAATAAGACAGAGAAATAAAAAAAAAATACTATAATGATTTAAAGATATGTGTAAAACTAGACCATTTCAATGCTGTAAACATCTAGTTTCTATTAGAGTCTGGTAAATCTTATTCACGTGACCTAAGTCACTGACTGAACAGAGTCGGTTCCCAAACCAGTTATGTCCAATCGTACAAGGAACACAATGAAGGAAAGGGAAAGAACACATTCAATATGCTGCTGAACTACACATTTTTTAACATTTTTGCATTTTCTACAATTATCAACAATGCTAATCCCATCACAGATTTCTTGTATGATATTACTTCATTCAATCACCTTCAACTATCAAATAACAGCCACTATACGGACAATAAACTTTCAAATGCAATCTCTGACTAGGCAACTCAACAATCAACTGCGTAAAAGGATTATGTTTGATGAAACAAAGGAATAAACATTGAGCTTACTTGTATTTGTCCACCATGTCCACTGACCATATCAATCATTTTTATGTAAGATCCTTCATTTACAGTTTCATAAACCTGGTGCATGGAATCAACATTATTTAAGGAAAAACCTCAGCTTGAAAAGTCATTAAAAGAACATGGTATGTATACACGTACCTTTTCATAATTGGCTAGACGATTTTTAAAGTCATGCAATCCAGCCTCAAAATCTGGCCTGCAAAAGAAAGCTAATTGCATATGTATCCACATAGCCATCAAAATATCACAGGTTTTAAAAGAAACATTACTCTTCTGCATAATCAGGACTTTGCTGAATTTTCAGACGAACATTCCTTTCAATTATATTTACATCATTGCATATTGTTTCAAGGAAGATTATCTACAATGAAAACAACTATGGATCAGAAGAGTTCAAAATTAAATATCGTATTCTTATTTCAGTTCCATCTTTGACTACCTTGCATCTTCCTTTAGCCAATTTCATCAGCATATTTCTTCGTTCCTTGCTACTGTTTGTGGCATCAAATATCCCAACCTAAATCAAAATTAAAACTTATCATAAAAATATGAAAGAACACGTTAAAGTAACAAAAATATACAATAAAAATGAACTTACCTGGCCACCTTCTTGCATCCAAGAGAACATATCTTCAAAAGCCAGTGCTGCTACCTAATGGCACGTGATATATTAAAACTATGTACACAGAGAAAGGGTCAACGTGGTGTCAACTTTATGAGAAACATTATAAATCAAATATTTGAAGTAACATTATATTGAAGGTTAACACGGTCTAAACATGTTGATGCCTGCTAATATGATTTTTTCTTTTGGTTCATTTATTCTAGATTAGCTGGTTGGTCTTACCTTATATTAACAGACCTGTTAAAAATAAATCAGTCTTGGCATTATAACATCAACCATTGTACATAGAAAAAAGGATTAAACTATGTCAACCCCTTTTTTTCACTGTCCGATTTCCCATCCTTTTTGAGGTCTTGCACTATGCTGTACTTAACAATCATATAGAATAGTTGAACATGATAAATATTACTTTTATCCAATAAACAGTGGCATGGATGATTCAGGAAACAAAAACAGTTAGTTTGGTGTCCTCACCCAATGACAAAATAATTTGTTAAATGAAAAAGATTCAAGAAAGAATATAGTCCCATGGAAAGATTCAACAAAATATAGTAGCAAAACAATCAGAATTTTAAATAATTAGCAATAATAAACAATTATGGCCTAGCATGCAAGCTACAGGTTTTACTAGGTCAGTTATCACAGACTTGCAGTTAATCTACTAAAATTAAACAATAATAATAAAAAATAGATAAAAACTACCTCATTGCGTGCCTCCATGCCTTCAGGATTATCAGCTCGAAAGAAATCAGCGGACTGCAGGGAAGAATGACATGATTAAGATTGTCCAAGAAAACCTGAGGCTAATGGTGCAACATTTTGATTTCTAGAACATATCATTTAGAAAGGGAATCATGTTAGGAGCTCCACATTGATTAGGATGAGCTTCCTGATATGGTACTTAAGCTTTAAGGCTCTCTGACCTAAAGGTCTATTTTTGGGTTGGGCTCTCCTCGTGTGCTAAAGTCCTAACACTTGATACTTGTTTTGAGTGTTAGTAAGTGCTACATTTTGGTTCCATCAAAAAGGGATGGAACAGAGAACAAAATAGACCAGATCATTACTTTCATTTTTTCTGTCTGAAAGTAAAATGCTACCTATGCATGACCCTTTGGTATTGTACTCACTTATTTCCCCTAGGTATAAAAATCACAAAAACCAGCACCCCATGAAAATCATCATGAAGTCCCTAAGCATCAACGACTGTGGAATTCTCTGTAATGTAAATTCCCTAGCTATTCAAACCAGATTTACTTCAGACCCACTTAGTCAAATGAGTAATGCTGCGAACATACCCATTTAGGCACAAAATGTCACATTCCTACACAATATTTCATTGGTGGCAGAGCTGGGTCAAATATTCAATTGAATTCCAATTTCTTCTATAGAAACAAGTGGGCTATTTCTTTCCAAATTATGCTCATTTTCGTATTCGCATTTCTGCCTAGTTTTAAGGCTCACAAATACTAATCAATATCTACCAAAGGGACAGCAATGAAAGAGATAATAAATACATAAGTGAGACAACATTTCTCTGCAATGATGATAACTTTTGTGCTATTAAATATATGTAGTTATGCAGATAATCATTAAAGGAGAAGTCATAAATGATTTCACACATAAACATTACCTGATTAGCTCCATGCTTAAGGCGACGATACTGTGACAAATAAATAAGTTTGTTAATCTTCAAAGTTCATACATGACAATTAATGTATTTCAAGTTTATAAATAGGCCAAAGTATATTGATTAAATAAATGAATGGTCTTAAGAATGTGAACAACCTTCCCAACATTGAAGTGTTTGGTATTATGACCTAACCAACGAAGATATCTAGTAAGTTTAGCTGCTGTGAAAGTTTTGCCTCGGGCAGGCAGACCCACCTACATAAAAGTAATTTCCAAATTCAAGCTTTTGGCATATATTCTAAAGTAACTTACAACTAGAACTCCACATTGAAGCAATAAAAAACAGTGACCGAGAATTACAAAAAATTATGGATATTAATGAGTAAATAGTGCAGCACAGTAATGAACAATTCAAGAATTTTTTTTATATGAAACAAAGAAATATTATTCAGATTGCTGCTAAACATTTACAGGTCAAAGGCTTAAGTAGAATGCATAATGGAAAGGGAAATAGGAAAAATAACTTAGAAAAGGAAACTAAACAATATAGAAACTAGTTATCTCATAACAAAATAGAACAAGGAAACAAATCATCCCATAACAAAAGAGAAACTAATTACCAAGATTTGAATCGGTAACTAAATACTCATCATGACAGAATAATACCAGGATAATTGCCAAATGTCTATCTTCCTTGGGACCCATCATCTGATCAGCAACAGCTGCAGCAGCAACAGCTCCAGCAGCAGCTGGCATTGAATTCTATCAATAAAAAGGCAAAGGAGCAGAAACGTTAACAGCATGATAAGTTACTTAACACGCGATAAATTTTAACAATAAACAAGAAATGGAAATCATTTATGCAAACCTTAGTATCAGCAGAGAAAATATTTGAACTAGAAGATTTTACAAGTCTAGGAGATCCAACACCTCTATCAACAAAAAGTCCCTTCTGACTCTCTTGCCTTTGCAGAGGCGAAAATGTTCCAACTGACTTGGATTCAACCATTCCAGAACTTTGAAACATCTTAGATGGATCAGGTACAATAACCTCCATCTCCTGATTGGAACATCAGCATAACCTATTAGATGTAATGAATTATGTGTTGCAGGAGCAAGAGTCAATGTAACTGTTATAATGATGTAAACAAGGAGTTGATTCTATATAATCAGGAATATCTAGATTATATATATATATATATATATATTGTTAGGAACATTTTTTATTTAATCTCATATTATATCTTTATTATTAGAGATATCAAACCTCCCCTATATATTGTATTAATTCCTTTTTGTTACAAAGCACCCCTATTATCTTAGAAATACACGGCTTCAGCTTAATGTTTTTCTCTTCCCCAGAGTTTAATAGTAACCTAGTAGTTTACTTCCTTATGTATTTCCTCTAAGGTTTGAAGTGCCATTTTTCATTTTAAACATCTCATACACTGTTATTTGTTACTCATAAGGATACAAAGATATATATCAAAGAGAGAGAGAGTCAAATCAAGTAGAGTTAATCATCTGCCTGCTAGTCATAGATGTCGACAAACAGAAGAGATTTCATTTTCAATCTTAAAAGAATTAATCTTATGTAAATACAATCACATATTACAAATACAGAAAAATAAAGGTTCATGAGAAAGCATCAAATTTGCACATTATTATAATATCATCTGTCTGATAATCAAAATTATGGAGCACAGAAGACATGTTCAATCTTGAACCAGTTAAATTCTTATGTACATCCAATTGCAGATACATTACAAAAAAACAGCGAGGATTCATGGTGAAAAAATGGACAGGTTGAAAGTAAGCACCAAAAATTTAGTAAAGGGATAACAGTGGACCGATTTATGTTTTTAATTAGTCAATTATCCTCACAGCAATAAGCTGTAAAACTAATAGTCCATTTAGAAAGCATAACATGACTATAGAATGCAGTTTTGAAAGTAAAACCTTGATGGGAGATGAATTGCTGCCAGACCCACTAACCAGTGACCTTGGATTCTCTGTCAGGTTAGCTGCATATACATGGGCTGTATTTGCAGAAGTTACTGGAGTTGGGACAACATAAAGCTCAAGATCAAGTTCCAAACCCACAGAAGAACAATTCTGGACCAAAAAATAAAGTAAGCCTAAATCACTTGAAGCTTGACAATAAACACTGCACGTAGAATCCCCCTCAGATTAGAAAAATACCACAAACAAAGTTGCAATTGAAGTTAATGCCTGATTACACATCACATATTGAACAATCAAAGGAAAAATTAACTGGAATATCAAACTGACCAATATTTTGGAACTATTTGAAAAATATTGTTTAGAAAAAGGTGAGGTTTTAAGTGCAAGACCTCCCAAATGTGCATACTATCTCAAACCTCAGAACAAGATTAACATTCTGTGAAACAGTGGATTACAAAGTAAAATGAAGGTGCCAAGAAGGATCTTTTTATTTCATCTTACCTCACCACCTGTCTGAGGTGCTGAATTTATGCTGACATCAGGAATCCATCTCACAGATGATGGACGGAAATTATCCTGATAAGCCCTCCAACTAGCAGCAAGGTCAAATGGAGAAACCCTGTCTGCTTTGACAAACACTTGATACTCAAGAACCTCACCGCTATCAAGCCTAAACAATGCAAGCCTGGCATCCTCTTGCAATGCTCCCCCAACAAGCAGGTGGCTTGGACCCTCCTCAACAAAACAAGGTGCATTGCTGTCCTTGGGCTTCAACAGGAATTTGAAATCCAAGGTTTCTGAAACCACATAATTCAAAAATCTAAACACCCCTTCAATTTCAGTAATGTCACAATCATGCACAACACAATTTCCATACCTAACTCCTTTCATTCCACAAAATTGGACTCCTTAATTCTGGATTCCTTCTTATGGTAAAGGCAACAAAGCCATCGCTAAGAGTCACATATTCCTTCCTTTTTTCCCAATAAACTCTCAATCTTAAGACATTATGTACTATTTTATTAAGCATACTTCTGTTAAGGGGATGAGATAAGGAAAAGAAAGGGACAAAGGGTTAATAACATTTTTAAATTTTAATCCCATACAATATACTCATTTTTTTTGTTAACTTTTATCCTTTATTTTTAAAATAGTCCTTTTATTCATTCTTTTGCATTAGTCTTTTTTGCTTCCTAGTTGCCACTAATTGGTGAGGTGACTACATCACATCTCATTGCACGCACTTACACAATTTTTAGTTTAATATTCTAAAGGATATGTCTGCACGAGTTTCTCCACAAGTACTTCTAGAAGAGAAAAATAACCAAAAGGTAAAATAAATTTCTCTGTAAGTTAAAATTAGCTTTTAAATAAATTTAAAATAAAATTTAGAGAACTTACATGACAGAGTTTGTAGAAATATGTATAAGCTAATTTTAACTTATGGAGAAGTTCATTTCAATTTTTCTTCTTACTTTTCTCTCCTAAAAGTGCTTATAAAGAAGTTTGTCCAAACAAACCTAAAGATGCTTAATTTTTTTAGTCCCTCACTGTCTAACTTTTTCCCTTGTTCCAATTTCCAGCACCTTCATACATCCCAGATCCATGCACACATGCATATTCATAAAGCAAGAGACAAATTATTAAAATTAAAACTTTTGAATGCAAAAAAACTTAGAAACCGCACATGTAACTCAAAGCAAACAAAGCAAGAAAAGGAAACAAGCATTATCCTGATTATGTAGAACAACCAAGCTAAACTCTGAAACCCACACATAATTCAAAAACCAACACCTCTTTAATTTCACTATTGACACAATCAAGCACAACACACTTTCCATAACCAAAATCAATTCATTTCCCAATATTACTAAGACACCTTAATATGGTGATGGAAACAAAGCCATTGCTGAGAGCCAACACGACCATTGCCCCTTTTCACCACTCACCCCATGCATCCTTTGCACCCCTACTTCCTCGACCAACAGCCACAACACCTTTTCCTTATCACCTGACTATGCCCTTCAACCCTCTTCACACACACACCCTTTCTCCTTCATTTCGCTCTCCAAAACTGCAATTAGTGGCTTTTGGTGGCTCGGAACCTCTTGACTATTCATTTCAAGCTGAATAGTTTTTTTCCCTTTACCACGTTCCTCTTGAACAACGCCTTCATATGGCTTCCCTCTACATTAGCAGCTGGCTTAAATGGAAGCATCACAATTCCCAGTTTACAACTTAGGATATTTTCGCTAAGTCTCTGGAAAATCGTTTTGACCCCTCCTATGAAAACGAACAAGCTGAACTCTTCAAGCTCTACCAATATGGTTCAGTAACTGACTACCAAGCAGATTTGAAGAAAATTAGTAATTGTGGGATTGCCCCATGAGGTTATACTAAATTGCTCTTTATCAACTTCTACAAAATCTACTTAAAAGTATTCGATAACGTAATTTATGATTGGATTATAGTATAAAATTGATTTTACTGGACGACCATCAAACTAAAAAAGAAACTGGGAAACAGAGACAGAAACAAAAGACAAAGTAAAAGGTATTACCGTGATTAGGAGGGACAACAAAGCTAAGTTCCCACATTGACACCGATTCCCGCTCCATGAAAAGCTAACACCAAAACCGAAAAAGGAATGAGAAACAAGGAAAAAGAAGACATCCCAGAAGAAGATGATGCAAAATGAGAAAAGGGCAGGGACAAAAATTACAGCTTTGGAGGGATCCCAAGAGCCGACGAGAGGAAGAGAGCCATAAACGTGAGGAACAAGGTCCCCAGTGAGCTTGTGATTCTCCATCTTGAGAGAGACGTAGAGTTGGCCACCCACTTGGTCGAGCCTGTCACTCTCTTCCTTGCCCCCTTCCTGCTCGTCCTTCGATGTCCCCGTTCCCATATCTCTGCGCTAATCCTCCTTCGATGATTCTGCAAAAGCAAAAAAGTGTGTTTGAAAGTTGTTGTGGTGTGTGTGGATGTGAATGGATTAATGGATAGGTAGAAGAAAAGGGTTGGGTATGTAATGTGTTGGGTTTGGTGTGATATGGATAAAGAGGTTTGGGAATTGGAAAATGAAAATGCAAGAGAGAGAGAATGTCGTGAGTTGCTCTTGGACATTTTATACCTCTCTCTTTCTTGTGCTTTTTGGATGTGCCACTTTTTTTTGGCTATGTCTATGTGCTTCATCAGATCACATTTACACGTGTTACTGAATGAATTGCATCTTTGTTTGTACTTTCAGTTTTCACATATATCTTTCTTTATTACTAGTATCTTTGACCCGTGAAACGCATAGGAAAATTTTAAATATTTTATATTTATTTAAATGATAATATTAGAATTTAAAATAATTAATAAATTACATATATGTAAATAAATTTATTTTTCTAAAATGTAATATATTAAATTATAATATTAGTTATACAATAATTTTTAAGTTTAAATTAAAAGAATTTAGAATCTTATAAATGAAAAATACATACAATTATTATATTAAAATCACAATAGAGAAAAAATTGAAGATTAATTAATATTTTAAAATACTTATGACACGATAAAATAAAATCAATAATAGTTAATCGCACTATCATATTTTTAAAATTATAAACTTAATTTGTAATATTACAATATTAAAGAAGTAAAAAAAATAACGTTAAAATATTACATTTAATATGGTATTAAATTCTACAATAATTATAAATCAAAATTCCATCAATTATTAATTACATTATGTAAATATATATATATATATTATATAAAATGTACAAAAATAAATAAATGTATTATGATGTCAAATAATCGTCTAGGACATAACATAGAAAGGAAGTACATGATATATTTATTTATTAAGTATGATTATGATATTAATAAAAAAACAAATAATTATAATTTATGCTTAGTTTAAAAGCAGTCTTCAATTCTAAATACATTACAATAAACTTCCAATCAAATAATTTTGATAATAATAATCCGAAAGTGTTGTCATGCACATCATCTGTCTCAAAAATAAATTAATCATTCTCCTGAAGTAAGTGTTCCCAGCAAAAAAAATTTCATTCAGTTGCCAATTTGACAGTCTTTTTTGGAACATTTCGAGAACATTTCGGATTAGAACTTTGCATTCCACCTATTCATTTGGACCATGCAAATGTGTGATTACTGAAATGTGTACTATTTATAAATAATAAGTAATAAGTAATAATTAATAGTTTTTATGACTATAAAACAAGGAAAAAAGGTTTAATATGTTGGTATTGTAAATTTTTGGAAATGACAGTTATAATAAATAAATTGCTATTTTCGATTATGAGTGAGAACTATAGACAACCATAGAAAAGAACATTGGTCAATGAGTTTAAAATGCAAGAGTTTGAAAAAGTCTTTAAGGTATGTTATACGTTTTACTGTGAAATAATAAATAACTTTTAATGAGCCAACACATAAATCTAATCCAGCAAAGCACAGTGTATGTCTAAAAAATGCACCATATAAATGATGTTCATCCTTTCTTTGCATTGAAATGATGAATGAAATTTTTTGGAAATGAGTGTTATTCTAAATAAATCACTATTCAGATTATAAATGATAAGTATAGACAACCATAGAAAAGAACATCATTTCATTATTAAAATAATTAAATAATTATATAAGATCTATAAAATACAAAAATAATAAAAAAAATGAACTAAATGTACCTTTTATTTAGACATTCTTGGTAACCAAATGAGCTCCAATATGTTATTTTCATATATATATATATATATATATATATATATATATATATATATATATATATATATGTTTAATTCATTTGATACCTGCAAAAAATAAAGAATTGGTAATCTTTTTAGATACAATGTCCATGACGGACTAATGAAGAGAGTAATTTTAGGAATGATATATTGATGTAGCTGCCTTTTACATGTTAACCACATTGAAAATGGTAAACACATTATTCCAAACACAGCAAGCCAGAACTTAAATTATATACTTGTACATGTATGCATAATTTTGGAAAACTCTGTATGTTGTTTTCATATTATTAAATAAAGACTTTTGACATAGGAAATAGTTCAACACTTATTAACAACATGTCTTGAATTATAGGAAATACTGTTACAGAATAATGCAGCAACTTCACTACTTTTGACCAACTCTATTTAATACTCAATGCATACAATAATTATCATCAATTTCATGGAAAATGTAAAATAATTTCCAAAACAAAATAAGTGAGATGTATTGTTAAATTTAAAATTTGATAACAAAAGAAATACTCAGGAAAAGAACAGAACATACTAAAGAAAATAAAAAATGGACTACATAGCTACTTTTCTTTAGGTGCTATAAAATGGGTGTTGATAATATTGTATTTAGTGTCAACACATCTCAATTCGCACATGTTAAGTGTATTATTGCAAAAAGTAAAAAATAAAAGAGAAATCTCAATATAAGCATGGACAATTAATAAAATCATGGAACTATTTTAAATTATGAGGAATGATTGAGTACCTGTCATAGCCTTTGTCTCATTAGTTTAAAGAAATATATAGCTGAAGTTAATACTTACAGAATCTTCCTATGCAATGAAATAGACATAACCAAAAACAAAAATACTGAAGTCTGATCACTTTATTTAGGAAGCATTATGTAACAACACATGTGGAAAATATTATAATACAAAACCTGTATAAAGTATAATAGCTTCCTATTTTTTGTATTGAATATTCCCTTCTTTGTTGCCAACTACAATAAAATACCTATATTAAAACCATCCAAAAAAAAAATTTCAAACTAAAATTATAGACAATTTAAATTATGAAGTTTATTAAGAAGTTAGAGAAGAATACCTTTCTTTGTAATCCATTATAGTGATGTTAATAGGTTTACTATGAAAAATAAGAAGAAACCTATTATTACAAAAAATAAGACGTATAAAAATTATTGGTTTCCTGTTAATATAATAGAACAAAGTTATGAGAAATATAAATACTTCTAGATTAAAGAATTTTGATACCTGATATGTAAGGCTGTAACAATATGTTCAAACATTTTCAAATATTTCTTTGTAAACCACATTAGTAGTTGAATTACTGGTATTTCCATTATCATCCAAAATCAATATTTTCAATCCTTTCTTGGATTTTACTCTGGAAACAGCAACATATAATTGTCCATGTGTAAACACTGGATGTGGTAAATATAGTCCAACTTTATTAATCGTTTGACCTTGGCTTTTGTTTATTGTCATAGCAAAGCACAAAGATATTGGAAATTGTCTTCTCTGAAACTTAAAAGGCAACCCTGATTCAGTAGGAGTCAAGTTCATTCTAGGAATAAGTATGTTATCACCAATATTTTTTCCACTAATAACTCTGGCACCAATAACATTCTTCCCCAAGTGAATTACTTGTAATCTTGTTCCATTGCAAACTCCATTGACTTGATCAATATTCCTTAGAAGCATTATTGGAACTCTAACTTTTAATTTAACACAATGATTAGGAATTCCGGAGCATTTGATATCATTCAAAAATTCAGTTGTAAACCACTCAGCTTGGGCATTTTCTTGTTCATCAGATTGGCACAGGGTGTCTGAACTTAAATAACTAACTTCTTTTCCAAGGATCAAGGATAAAATGAACTCATTCACTTGGTCTACACATTCTGTAGTAGGACACAGTATTGCATTATCATCAAAAAATCCATTAAAGCTAAGATTCTGCATGTAGCTTGGATAAACAAATTCGACCAAGGGCAATAAAGGTTGATCAACATTTAGAATTAAGATGTCTTGTGGTATTTCTATAGTGGCTTGTCCCAAATCATTTAACTCCATATCTCCATCTCTAATGTGAAGTATCCAATCTGCAAAGTCTTTTATTTCTGTTGCAGTTTGCTTTGATTTTTCACTGTTTCATCTCATATTTTCTGTAAGTTTGAAGACTTTGCAGTTTTTCCATAATTCAGAGTAGTTTACAGTGGCCTTCACAATGTCATATCTTGATCCATTTTTTTACAACAGGCAATATTGATGACTTTTTACGGCAAGTGCACCGCATTGTCAGAAGTAATAATTGTCCCTAAGGACGGATATCGATCCCACAAGGAACAGTGAATTATCGAGTACAATAATCGCTAAATATAGAACAAAACAATTAAAAGTGTGTTGAAAGTGGTTGTGTTGGCGATGATCAATAAGAAAACAGACAAAGAATTGGTTGCTTCAAGTTGGAAAAATAGGGATTAGGTTTCATCTCTCTCACCCTCATGTATTTTGATTAGCATGTCAATATTAAGTTCTTTGATGGAAATTGATGCCCGTATAAAAATCATTTATATCGATTCCTCGCATATAAAATCCTTAAGAATGTCCCCTAACTATTGATCCCTCGCATAATTATAAGAACAACATACAACGAAGCTCAGACGTTAATAGCAATTAACATTTCAAGTCTATTCCTAGCACTCAAATATGTTAAGTATTGTTATTTAGGTCAGAATCCTAAAAATACTTTCCAGTCAGATTTAAGATTCTCACTTTGTCACGAAAAATTAAAAGTAAAACAACAATACCAATAATCAATCAAGAACTGAATATTTTAATATAAGATATCACCTCAATACATAAGAGTTCGAGCAGAGCAGATTACTCCCAATCCCAAATGGTAGAATTAGCCACGCATACTTCTAGCACCTTCCATTCTCCCAATTTGGTTACAATTCACTCTATGGTGTTTTCCTCTCAATCTAGCACACTAGGGTTGTGCCTCTTGTAACATCCCGCCAAATTCTTTTCATATTTATATAATAAAATAAAGGTAAACAAATATATTGAAGTGAACATAATTATATATATATATATATGTAATGAAGTTTCTCCTCACAGGGAGTTTAATACATAATCGGTCAATTTCCAAAACTTAAACAAAATACAGCAAAAAGACAAACAGGCGATCTCCTATCAGAAAAAGGGCGATCTCCTATCAGACAACAGAAAAAGGGTGATCGCCTAACAGAAGCAGAAACAGGCGATCTCCTTCCGGCGACCACTCACTGAGGAGCTCTACTTCCTGCAACATCATCTGCTCTCGTGTAAATTATACACGATCATCACAGGTTTAAGAAAAAGCCAAACACAACACCAAAAACACAGGGTAAGCTAGATATTTGAAAGAGAGTTTAGATATGAACTTTAAAATCAAGATAAAACAAATTCAAGATACCCACGTAAAACCATCAACTTTCTCATTCTCTTCACATGACCATCAAGTAAACACATATTTCACAATTCCTCAAAAGTCGTTAAAATCACATAATTCATCAAGTGTCTATCAATTCAATGTTTCTCATTTCTCACGTCAGACTTCCACTGACTCATCACATAAGACACTTGACCCTACTTCCGGAAGACTCGTGCGTTGAATTTAGCATCCAGAGACCTGCACCTGTTATACTTCATTGCTGTAATGTTTCCACAGCCATGCGCATCAACACAATCTCGATCTCAATTTCATCACTCTCACAGTATGACAGGGTTAATCCATATAACAGGTCAAGTCAGTTATCTTTCAAACGACTTACCCATACATATGGACCTCCCTCGACTCTCACCAACTGAATGACTTCATCTATGTGACTCCATCATATCAGCAGAGTCAGGATCGTCTCATTCACAGGATACTCACTGATCAATACACCTCATAACCAAATCTCAACACGGTATTTCCTTTCCTGAAAATACTATGTCTTGATCCCACATTCACAACATTCAACACATCATATAACACTTAAATGAATGATTCCAATCACAACAACAATCATCCCCTGGTTCAGATTTTCGAATATCACATTTAAATCTCAAACAGTTTCGAACAACACAAAAACAGGGGAGTTCGAAAAACAACGCCAAAACCGGCGATCTCGTCCAAAAACAGGGGATTATACAATAACAATTGAAAACCGGCGACCACGTCGCCCCATCATCTCAGTCATCTACTATAAGGTTTTTCGTTGGAAAATAAGGCTAGCTTCCCTTACCTGGACTTGCGCAAAACACCAAGAGCTCCAAAACCCACCGAAGCTTAAAGATGCCTTAGCTTTGTTCTAGCGTCTGGTTTGTAGAACTTGCAGAGAACCTCCCAGGTGCTCCAAGGGCAGTCGTCGCTCGTCGCACTGGTGCTTGAGGATGCCTGAATCGCAGCGCGAAGGAGAGAAAAGAGAAGGATGAAGGTAAACTCACTCTTTCACTCTTGAACCACTGCAACGTTCTTTGCCTCTCAGAAGTGGGTTTTTGAATCTAACCCAACTTGTCCACAAAAGCCGCTGCCACCACCCACTCTGCAGGGAAGTTTGCGTGTACGCTTCCCTGAACAGTACGACTACGCGTGCCTCTGCGCAGGCCAACACTCTGATGTCACTATTCTGAACCACCCTTTTTGTCTACGTGTCGCGCGTGCAGTACGTCTCCTGCTGAGAGCCTGGGTCCCCCCTTATCTGTGTGAAACTCGACATCGCGCGATAGCCTTCCACCGATGACCACTCTCGCGATGACTATCCACCGATGTCTCATCCTGGCGGACGACCGATGTCTCTCCCTGGGAGACGACCGACATCTCGCCCTGGCGATGACCGCATGCCTCGCGCCCTGGCGATGCCCGCAATGCCTCGCGCCCGGCGATGACCGCATGTCTCTCATACCGGCGATGACTGATGTGCCTCATCCCGGTGATGACTGATTCCTCTTCCTGACGGAGGACTGATTCCTCATCCTGGCAGACAACCGATGTCTCACCCTGGAGGACCACCGATGTGTCTCCCATCCTGGTTGATGACCGATGTTGCTCTCATCCTGTTGGCGATCTCTTATAGCCCTTGTGTGTGACGAGAACACATCGCCTTACTCTGGTCACCGATGTCACATCGTCACACCTTGCTGAAGGTTCTTCATCCCACTATGTTACGTCCAAGGTATCATCTCCACATGACTTGGTGACGTCGGTAGCTTCACATTTCCAAGAGTAGGTCAGCACTACTCCTCGTGCGCCCATGCATGCAACACTAAGGACGATTTCTTATGCTCAAGCATAGAGCTTCGCATGCACAACGTATCTAAGGCTTAACCCACACCTTGATACGTGTGGTTTTGTGGAACCCACTCTGGTTGATCCAGTATCCTGACCACACACTGAGTGCACTTTCGGCGATCATGTGCACCATAGGCGACTGGCGATCTCGTGTAATCTAGGCGACAGGCGATTATGTACTAACTAGGCGATCTCATAGTCTTCTAAACTACACTTTCCTTCCTTTTTATTTTAAATAAAAACATACTTAGAATTCATTTAAAATATATTCCTTTTTATTCCAATTTAATTTTACAGGTCCTTACACCTCTAGTCCTCTATTTAACCTAATTTGTTAGGGTTGAGCGACTTCCTGGGTCACACTTATGGGCTTAATAATAAAAACATAAAAATAGCCAAATTAATCTGACACATTCTTGTTGTTGAGTTGGACTTTTCTCTCTCTCTTTTGCATGTTTTGGGCCTTCCAGCTTTCTCCTTTTAACATATATCATTCTTCTTTAGTCCAAATCTTCATTCTTCTATAAAAACCTGCAATTAATACCAAATCTAGGAATAAAATGCTCTTATTCAATTAAAGATCATAAAAAATGTAAAAAGATATAAATTCATAAATTAGGGATTATTTATATGTAAATTAGCAATTAATACTCATAAGTGCCTATATTTTAATATGAAATATTACGGAAATTAGACGCTTATCACTCTCCCCAACTTAGAATCTTGCTTGTCCTCAAGCAAAGTAAATGAATATATTTGAATTTAAATATCAAAACAGCTTAATTCACTAAACAATAGATTAAATTAGAAACTTATGATGCTTCCAAATTCAAATATAGAAAAATATAGACATAATCAACTTCCAGGATCAAATCAAAACAAATGAATGACAATTCATCAAGGAATATCTTCTCATATGCTCACAGGTAAGTGTTTTTCCTCTATTTTCACTGAATCATAACAAATCACAGTTGTTTTTCATTTCATCTTCAAATCACAAACATATTAGAAACATGAATCTTGAGGTCTTTTCCAGGGTTGTAATGAGGCTGGGCTTCCAAAAAGTATTGGTTTTTCAGATAATAAAATGCACATCTTAAAGAAGAAGAACATACCTACAATTTAAATATAGCACATATGTGTTATCTAATCACCATTTTCTTTTGAGTTCACACTTTTTCTCATTTTTTTTTCTCATTCATGATTTTCAACATGATTTTTTTTTTCTCTTTGAGATTTTTTTTTTCTCTTTCATCAATAGGAATAGATTCTTCCTATTTTCAAATTTTTGAACTTTCACAATTAGAACCAACCATTCCCTTTTCTATATTTATTGCATCTATGTTCTCCTTCCTTAAACATGCCAAAGGTTAGGAATATATATCATCAAAGGTTAAGGTGCAATAATAACAAAAATTCTTGGCTCAAAGGGGATATATAAAAAATTTGAATTCTAATAAGATCAAGGTTGGCTATTTGGCCCTGGGTTCCTAATTAACACAAATGCCTCAATCATCTTCATGCTCTTTTATGATGTAACAAAAAATAAAAATTAAGCAACCACAACTGACAATTCATCAGTAAAACTCTCAAAACTGTTTAAGGTTCACACACTCACTTGGTTTAATCGGTCTCATTCCTTTTTGTTTTGTCATTCTTTGTTCTAATCAATCATCCTGTTAAATTTTCATGTATCACAATTTCAACTACATTTGAATAGAGATTCAATCATATTTTCTTTTCTAACCTGTATCTAATTCATCTCACTATTTAATATTTAAACACAAATTCTTTTTTTCCACAATTCAAAATTAATATTCTAGTTCTTTTTTATTTGAAAAAAAAAACTAGAAAACAAACAAATTAAAACTGAAATTTATTCAAGAAAGATAATTCAAGACCTAAAACTAACAAAAACAGCAAATTTATTCAAATACAAAATAAGCAATTAAAACAAACTAAGCAAGTAAACAGAAAACAAAATAACTGAAAAATAAAATAAAAACTAACAGAAAATAAAATTCAAATAACTGATAAAAAGAAAAGAGAATTAGAAAGATAAAACCATATTTTTGCTCAATCCTCTCTTCTTAAGAAGTCATCCAGCTTTTTGTTAAAATCTTTATCTATAGTCTTGATTCATTTGTTGGATCTGCCCCCCTGAATAATAGAACCTGTCCCTAGGTCAAAATACATAACCTGCAAAATGATTAGGAGGCATATAGGATTTTTATTTTTTATTTATTTAATATTTATTTATTTTTATTTTTATTTTTTAAATAAAATCAACAAAGGTAATAAAACAACATAAAACTAAAATGTGGATTGGGTTGTCTCCCAGTAAGTGCTCTTTTAACGTCATATAGCTTGAAAAAAGTTTTTATCAAGGGGGATAATTATTCCGTTTGACCAGAGCTCTTGTTATCACTTTCATTTTTCTTGTATATGGCTCTTCCACTTCAATTTTTCCATCCAGCTTTAATTCCTTAATGACCCACAATTTCTTTCTCTTCTTCATTCTTTCCCCCTACCTGCAGTGAGCATGATAGGCTGTCCTGGCCGATATTCATCTTCTTCCACTAGCTTCCCTTGATTGTTTCGGTCTCCTTTTGCCTCTAACTTTTGATGACGAGTAACTTTCTCCTTTGGCTTTAAGCCCTCCAACTGCTCACCATCTTTTGATATTTCCTCTTGTCTCCCATTCTTATCTATAATATAGTTAGTTACATCATCAAAAAGATTAAATCTTACCTCTTCATCATGAGACCTTACTCTAAGTTCTCCTTTACCAACATCCACTACGATTTTAGCAGTCTTCATAAAAGGTCTACCGAGAATCAAAGGGACCTCCTCATCTTCTTTCATGTCCAAGATAACAAAATCTACTGGGAACATGAATTTGTCTACTTTCATGATGACATCTTCCACCACACCATAAGGATGTTTTATAGTTCTATCTGCCAATTGTAATTGTATTTTGGTGGGTTTAACCTCCAAGTCACCTATCTGTCTTAACATGGTTAGTGGCATCAAATTTATACTTGACCCCAAATCCAACAAGGCATTACCCACAAATAAATCACCAATTGACACAGAAATAGTAAAACTCCCTGGATCCCTGAATTTCTTTGGCAAGTCTTTTAGCTTCAAAAAACTGCTTCCAGCTTCCGACTCTATATTTCTGTCTTCAAAACAACATATCTTCCTTCTAATTCCATTAAAGAATGTCTTTTTCTCCGGCCATCCTGCAAAATAATTTTTTGGAAGCAATTTATCATAAAATAATCCTTTCTTTTCTTTGTTTACCTGCATAGGAGAATGAGATAATTCTTTTGAAACTCTACTCTCTACAACTTCACATTTTTCTCCCTCTTTTCTATTTTCTCCTTTTTCTTTCTCATCTTTCACCATCTCACCATCTCCCTCTCTTGTTATTTTATCACCCTCAGTAGTGATTTTATTACAATGCTCCTTAGGGTTGGTTGAAGTGTTGGCTGAGAATTGGCCACTTTGTCCGTCTACAAGTTGTGCAATTTGTGCCACTTGTTTGGCTACTTGTCTTATCCGAGTCTCCATACTCCTAATCGTGGCCATGCTATTGTCCTGCACACTCACAATCTTTGCCAAGGTGTCTTTAACTTTATTCATCCTGTCAGGTATGGATGGATAATTATATTGATGCTGCTGTTGGAAAGGCCCTTGCTTGTTGGATGAATTATAGTCTTGTTTCCACCCAAAATTTTGATTTTGATTATTTTTCCAACCTTGAGAATAATTGTTGGAAAAACCGCCTTGCCTTCCTTGATTGCCCATATAATTTACCTCAGCTTCATGTGAGTTGATCTGAAAAGAACAGTGACCATTAGGATGATCACCTCCACAAAAATCACACCTGCTAGGTATATTCTGACTTTGGGATGATTGAACAACATGCAACTTTTGGGGTAGTTTGGCCATTTGTGTAGTCAGTTGCTCAATCTGCTGTGTCAGAATCTTATTTTGAGCCAGCAATGCATCTGCAGTATTTAACTCCAGTAAACCTCTCTTTTGATGACCTTGTCTGTCATGTTGAGCTTGATAGTCAGTTGTGGCCAAAGCTTCAATAATCCTTGTTGCTTGATCTGCATCAACAACCATCATTGTGCCACCAGCTGCGGCATCTAAGAGCATTTTCGTATCAGATCTGAGACCATTAATAAATATGCTCAATTGAGCAATATCTTCAAACCTATGATTTGGGCATTTTCTCAGCATCATCTTAAATCTTTCCCATGTCTCACAGAAAGATTCCTCTGTTCCTTGTTTGAACATAGAGATTTCATACTTGGCTTTAATGTAACGAGAAATTGGGAAAAATCTCTGTAAATTTTTTTCCTCCACATCCTTCCATCTGGTTAAGCTCTTATTAGGATGTGATTTAAGCCACTCTTTTGCTTTTCCTGCCAAAGAAAAAGGAAATATACGCATATATATACTTTCCACATCACCTGTCGGAAAACCCATAGTTCCCACCAATTCATAAAAGTTAGCCAAATGTGTATGGGGGTCCTCATGGTCCATCCCTGTGAATTGATTGGTACTAATGAGGGTGAGGAATGTTGGTTTCATCTCCAAAGTCCTATTAGTAATACGTATAGCAATGCTAGAAAAGTAACTAGGTCCCTGATGTATGATGTAATCTCCAAGAGTCTTCTTAGGAAGTGATGTTTCCTCCGCCATGTTGCTCTCCTCCTTAAAAATGTGATTAGAAAAAGAAGAAGTTGTTGAAGAATCTTCACTAATATCTTCTTGATTATCTGTTGTCTTTAATTTTCGGTTTCTTCTAGCTACCTTCTCAATTTCTGCTTCAAATAGCAATTGATCTTTTGCAATCCAACCTCTCAATATCATATAAAAGCAACTAATGCAAGGGTTAGCAAGAAAAATTCACAAGCAGTAACCGAAAATTTGTTTATATATATATATATATATTTTTTTTTTTTCTATTAAAAAATAAACAAAAATTTAAATAACTAACTAAAATAAAATCAATAACTGCCTAAACTATAAATTAAAGCTTAAAAAAATAAAATAAAATAAAAACTTACGTAAAATAAAAACTAAAGACAAAATAAAATAAAACAATAAAAAAATAATGTATTTAAAACCAACAAATAAATACTAGAAAAATAAAATAAAATAAAAAAATAAAAACAACTAACTAACTTACTTTAAAGATTCTACAAAAACTAAGTTTACGTAAAAATAAAAACTAAACTAAAATAAAATAAAATATAAAAAAATCAAAAGAAATCTAAAAATAACAGAAACAAATAAAAACAATTAAAAAATAATAACTTAAAAAAATAAAAACAGAATAACAAACTACTAAAAACAAATAAAAAGAAATCAAAACAATTAAAATATTTTATAGACAGAGAAAAAAAATTACGTAAAATAAAAACAGAATGAAATAAAAGAAAATAATAAAACTAAAAAAAAACTGAAAATAAAATAAAACAGAAACTAATAATTATAAATAACTAATAAAAACTACGTAGTAAATAAAATTACTTAACTAAACCTAAGAAAAAAAAACTATATATATATATATATATATATAATAAAACAAAAACAAAATCAAAATCAAGATCAAAATTAAAAAAAAAAACAAACAATTAAAATATTCAAAATATTTAGGAAATTATATTTAACAATTCAAACCTGTTCTCCGGCAACGGCGCCAAAAACTTGATGACTTTTTACGGCAAGTGCACCGCATTGTCAGAAGTAATAATTGTCCCTAAGGATGGATATCGATCCCACAAGGAACAGTGAATTATCGAGTACAATAATCGCTAAATATAGAACAAAACAATTAAAAGTGTGTTGAAAGTGGTTGTGTTGGCGATGATCAATAAGAAAACAGACAAAGAATTGGTTGCTTCAAGTTGGAAAAATAGGGATTAGGTTTCATCTCTCTCACCCTCATGTATTTTGATTAGCATGTCAATATTAAGTTCTTTGATGGAAATTGATGCCCGTATAAAAATCATTTATATCGATTCCTCGCATATAAAATCCTTAAGAATATCCCCTAACTATCGATCCCTCGCATAATTATAAGAACAACTTAGAACGAAGCTCAGAAGTTAATAGCAATTAACATTTCAAGTCTATTCCTAGCACTCAAATATGTTAAGTATTGTTATTTAGGTCAGAATCCTAAAAATACTTTCCAGTCAGATTTAAGATTCTCAATTTGTCACGAAAAATTAAAAGTAAAACAACAATACCAATAATCAATCAAGAACTGAATATTTTAATATAAGATATCACCTCAATACATAAGAGTTCGAGCAGAGCAGATTACTCCCAATCCCAAATGGTAGAATTAGCCACGCATACTTCTAGCACCTTCCATTCTCCCAATTTGGTTACAATTCACTCTATGGTGTTTTCCTCTCAATCTAGCACACTAGGGTTGTGCCTCTAGTCCCCTATTTAACCTAATTTGCTAGGGTTGAGCGACTTCCTAGGTCACACTTATGGGCTTAATAATAAAAACATAAAAATAACCCAATTAATCTGACACATTATTGTTGTTGAGTTGGACTTTTCTCTCTCTCTCTCTCTTTTGCATGTTTTGGGCCTTCCAGCTTTCTCCTTTTAACATATATCATTCTTCTTTAGTCTAAATCTTCATTCTTCTATAAAAACCTGCAGTTAACACCAAATCTAGGCATAAAATGCTCTTATTCAATTAAAGATCATAAAAAATGTAAAAAGGTATAAATTCATAAATTAGGGATTATTTATATGTAAATTAGCAATTAATACTCATAAGTGCCTATATTTTAATATGAAATATTACGGAAGTTAGACGCTTATCAAATATCTGCCTAAAATCACCTTCCAATACAATTACTTTACCACCAAAAGGTTTGAGAGCGTTTTCTTCACTTACAGCCCTCATGACATCCCTTAGAGTCTTCTCCAGAGCTTCAAAACAAAACCTGTTCATCATTGGAGCTTCATCCCAAATATTTAATTTAGTCTCAATCAACAATTTGGCACGAAAGCTTCCTTGAGGTATGTTGTAGGTTGAGTGTTCATTTATTAACAAAAGGATGCAAAAGGTAGAATGAGCTGTTTTTCCTCCAAGTAGGAACAAAGAAGCTATACCGCTGGAAGCTACATTCAACACAATCAACCCTTTTGATCTAATGGCAGTAGACAAAGTTTTCCACATAAACGTTTTTCTCGTGCCACCATAACCGTATAAGAAAAAAAAACCTGCCAACTTGTGACAGTACTGTTGTCATTATATTCTCATACACATCCAGTTGCTCAGCAGTTAGAGATTGAAAAAGAGAAGCATGCATTTCAGACATTTGTATTTTGTCATAATTTAATTCATCAATAATAAATCTATTCTCATAAATAAAAGAATCTGAATGAATAAGTTGTGGTAAACTGTTAAAGTCTTTTAAAGATTTACCATTAGAAAGTAATAAGTCTTCTACTTGTAGAAGACAAAGGTTTTCTAATTGAGCATCTTCAATTGTAAGACCTAGGAAAAAAAAATGTCATTCGTTAAGGAAAACAATATGTTATAAACTTTGAGGAAACATAAATTTATACCTAGTAGGTTAAACTCTTTTCTTTTTTGGTATACAATGTCATCGGATAACAATTTCCAAGTTTTGTTCCAAACCTCCTCAGGTCTAGACATGGTATTCATGAGTAACATTGTAACAAATAATCTTCTCAACTGAATTCCTGAAGCAAGGTTGCTGGCCTCAATAATTGCATCAGTAAATTCTTTATCCTCTGCCAATAGCCCCTTGCATAGCAAGCCTCCTTATATGTTTTGTAAATTAGACCATCAACAGTCCTGATGTTATCATAATCACAACAACCCTTTTTAAAATTCAACAATAACCTGAGATAATATAATTCCCTTGACCCAGGAGGAATATATGTAAGCCTTCCAATACTAACACCTCTCTTCCTTGGTTTCCATTCTCTTTGTTCTACCATCCATACAAAATGGCTAGGATATTTAGAATAAGTCAAATTTTTCCCCTCTGGATAAATTTTATTAGCCTCAAACCAGGCTAAAAACATTGTTCTTTTATGTTCATTTGTATGCAATATTTCTTCAATTTCTTCATTATCTTTAAATAGAATTGGTTGTTCGTAAAATAGATGAAAAGTCAACGTTTGAACTTGAGGCCATCTATGATGAATATCAAAGGCAAATATTCTCCACACAGCTTCACACGGAGATATATATCTACAATCATAATATTGTTTAATTTCATCTATAACTGGTGTCTCAGTAGAGTCTTTTGGAGTATTAGTAATTTTCAAATTTGCTATATCTGGACCTTTGTTTACATATTTAAACAAATACTTGATTGAATTGGATTTGTTGCAATATTCCATGTTAACATGAGCTTGGTACCTCAGTAGTAGCAATAGGCTATATGGCACAACATTTCTATTGTCAAACTTAATTCCATTTTTAAGAATGAATATTCCATATCTCGACGTTTGTAACATGAATATTCATCCTCATCAATAGTAGTCAACAATTTAAATTTCTTGGGGTAAAATTTCGAACATCTATCGTTATTCATGCAAGGTGAGGTAAACCGAGCAGCTTCGCATGGACCATGTATCATGTATGTTGCAACTGCCTTTGACAATTTATGATATAAATCTGCATGTGGTAATTCTGCTGAAATTACTCCATCAATGTCCGTTGGAGTTGTTAACTTTTTCTTTCCATCCAACCACAATAATATGTGGGCATGAGGCAAACCCCTTTTTTGAAATTCCACAATGTACATACCTATAATAAGATAAAAATTATTTGAAGTATAATACATAAAATATGAACGAAATTTTTAAATAACAATTAATGTCATCACCTGCATTGACTTTTCCAAAATATTCATCTTTTTTGAAGTCATTAATCATTTGATCTAATTTCATCTTGAAAACTCTACAAACTATGTCTGGCTTATCAGCAGCACTTAATCCTTTTGATGTGACAAAGTCACGTATTTCAGACCAGTTTACATTGCAGGTAATAGTTATAAATAAATCAGGATATCCAAATATTTTACAAATGGCCATTACATCTTGACAATTATTGAACATGTACCTCATTCCTCATATGAATGATGCTGGTAAAACTATATGCTTTCCAATTGCAGAAGAATTTGTTTCTCCTCGATTCATTGCTTCTTGTACACCATGGAGAATATCACAACATATTGTTTTTTGATTCCCTCTTATGAACGACAATCTTTGAGCTTCAACCATAGTATATGCATCAACCAAGAATTGTTGAAACAATCGACGTGAATGGACTACATTTCCAAACTCAATGATTCTTTCTTGAATTCTAAAAGCAATAAATTCTCTTAACAATATATGACTTCTTTTACGTTCTTTGCTATTACTTCCAGAATTACGTATTGGAATATCTTCTTGATACCCATCCTCTCCAAAGGGGAATATTAAAGGATATTGTAATGGGATGAAGGTTGTATGTGCCTCATGCAATCTAAACAATTGTCCAGAAATTCTTTTCACTATGATATCTCGTCCTACATCCATGTTGCTCATATCACCTACAATTAACGCTGCTATCTTATCAGTTGTAGGGGTATTGTACACTCTTGGATCTTTGAAGTGATGTCTAAACAACCTCAATCCAAAATCTGAATATACATCGGTATGTACAAAATCTCTCACCCTTCTAAAACTTTTTGCCAAAACATTGTTCTCATCAATCATCTTCATAAGATCTTGAATCAATGATTTATCAAACTTCAAGTCTTTTAAATTTGACCTACACAAAATTTAAAGAAATATTTACTTCAAAATGACTTTATAAATGAATTTGGTTAAGATAAAGTAAAGTAATGTAACACATACTCAAAGTGAGATACTCTGTTTGAAACTTCATTTTGAGTATCATATATGTAAAGTTGTGCGAACTTGGGAGTTGATCCACTCTCAAGGAGTAATCTTCCAATCCTATGATAGTTTTGTCCATGCAGAATAAATTGAGGAGGTCCAAATCCATCATTTACGGAAGACTCAACCTTTCCTCCAATTGAAGTAAATGAAAACATACTATTGTAACTTCTAATATTTTTTAGATAGTGTTGGCTTCTTCTATCTTGACCATTTAATAACTCTAACATCAATTTAGGAGGTTGTTGTAGGAAAGGTAGTTGTACTTTTCCTTTTTGGCAACATATAGAAAAATCAACCTTCACGTAAGTCTTTGCTTTAAGAGATCTTTCTTCATACCACACATCGACCAAACAATATTCACATTGAATATTTGGTTGTCCAAATGAAACAATATCTATTTTTGAAAAATTAAATAAGGTTATATATTAGCTTGACATAAATGTATTTAATTTGCATACAGAAGTTACAGTTAGAGACATGCACCTTCCTTTTCAACTTTTGAATACAATTGGGAAGTGTAAACTTCTATGCTCTCATCTGACAACAAAACACAGTAAAACAAATTTTTCAAACAATTAAATAAATTAAAATTAACATTTAAAATTAATTATTACCATTATTTGATTCATTTTGGACATCTTCAAAATTCAAGCTCTTAGTCACTGATTGCAGGATTCCAACACTGTATGTATTGGACCTCTTATCTAAGTTTATTGTGTTATTACCTATACTTTCTCGATTAAAATTACCTGTACAAAATATGTTCAAAAGTGGAATTAAGTATTAAAACAATTTGTAACTAACAATAGCAATATCAATTTGCATTGACTTTTTGTCATCTTAAATAAAACATATTTATATATTCATTTAAACGCTTCGAATTTATTCAATTGAAGGAATAAATGTATCAACATCATTCATTGTTTAAATTTATATTTGTAGAACCTCTTCTAGGGTGATATTTTTAGCGCAACGCAGCAATTAAGTTTTTTCTATTTCCTCCTACATCTTTTGCAACATCTTTATTAATACAAACAAAAGAATATGTTTCTATATTAGTATATGTTTAATTCCGTACTAACAGTATAAATTGTAATCAGCCTAAGTGAATGAGGCGTTATGAACTTACCACGAAACTGTTCTGTAAGGCTAATTTGTGCATTAATAATTGTTCCCATTGATGACAATACTTTTGTAGTTGAATGCATGGTGTTGAATTCTTTGTTAGGAGTCAAGTTTTCAGAGACTGGATAATCTGTGTCTATAATACCAGATGATTGACAACAAAATTGCTGACTTGAGTTGCCGGTAGATTGACCTAAAACTAATAATTAAAATCAGTAATATAATTAGTAAACAATGCATTAATTAGTAAACAATGCATTGTAAGAACATAATGTAATTAACAAACTTAATACGTAATTACATTGAAAAAATAATAATTTTAAAAATTCAATCAATTCATTTCTAACAATGATAATTTTAAATGTAATTGTAATATAGAGATAGGTATAGTACCTTGTCTTTTCATATTTGTATTGCGCAATTTAAACGGTATATTTTTTACTTTTTCTTGTGCCACAGTTTGCACCATCAAGATCCAAAACTAAAACAAAAGTAATTAGAAAAATAAAATATATAGATAAGATAGTGTAGTTTGAACTAAAGAAAATAGATAAAATTAAATTTACCATCACTTGTCTCAGATAAGGATATTGTTTTCTGATTTTGATGTACTGATTGTGTTGTTCTTCCATTTGTGTCATTTTCATGATAACAAACTAAAGACAATAAATTAGAAAATTAATTAAAAATTGTATAGTAAGATATGAAATTTAAACTAAAACAAAACATAAAATTCAGCTCACCATTGCTTATCTCAATTAAGGATTCTCTGTTAGGCATGACATGTTCTACAACTAACAATAGATTGTATTATACATATATGTAAATATTAAATAAGATCCCATAGATTCAATTTAAGCTCAAATACTTATCTCGGTTAATGGTATTCCATTTGGAATGACATGTATTTGAAATAACAATAAATCGAAAAATTATAATGCTATAATTAAAAAAAATGGATTTATTGGGTGGAAAAAGAAAAAGAAAAAAAACCATATAAGAATGTTTCCAGTATATGGTATCATAAAATATTTTTTCATTATTTTGGCTAAGATATAATATTTACGACTAAAAACTACACTGATCTAAATTTCACAAAGAAAATCAAGAGCATAGATAACTCAAGGAACCTAAATATAAATATAGATGTTTTACCTGATACATTAACGTTTGTCTGAGAACGGGTAACAATTCTGTTTCTTGTAGAAACCTTTCTCTTGAGTTCCTCCATAAGTTCAGAGAGTATTGTGCTCAGAACAAACTACTTTCAGGTATACAAATGTTGTTTTGTTATAATAATTTAGTGTGTAGACTATCTTTCTTTTACCGCCAATTTTTTGGATACATTTGGAGGAATATTTAGTTGCTTATGTGTCATTACTTTTGACATAATTCACTTAATAAAAATACTTATGGGATTAATGACTGTGCACCATATATATGTCAGAGAAAAAAGTTAAAAACTTCTGGAACTTAAAAAGTAAATAACTTTTAAAAGTATATCAAGTTAAAAACAAAAATGAATTATACATTTAATTGAGTGTAACTAATACCAAAAACTAAATATAATATCTAATTCATGGACTATTAATAATAATAAAAAAAAAAAGCTAGACATGGAACTTATTTGAAGAGCTGACATGATTTTAATGTGGTTTTAATATAACTAAATTTAATTGTTCAAAATTGTTAAATATAAAAAGGTACCTTTTACTCGCGATAGCATTTGTACTCTTATCCATGATTTTGTATAATAATGAGACCAATATGAAATATACCCTAATTAAAAAATTATAATAAGAACAATAAACTGGATTAACAATTTAAGTAGTATCAATGTTCAATCATGACAGGTCATGCAATGCATGAAAGGAAGTCGATATCCAAAATGGAAACTTAACTTTGCAACAAATCTGCTTTTCTATTGCAAAGAACGTGTTTCTATTTTAAGCATTTCCTTTAATGAAATTCTTGTTTGACCTTAGAAAGAGTCCCCCTGCAGGGAAATATACTTGTCAGTTTGTATACAAAACAGATTTAAACTGTCAAAAAGATGAAACAGAAGCACAACAATTTAATCATTGATAGCATTATCTGAGAACAGGAGTATGCAAAAAAATGGAAACTTTACGTAAGTGTGTTTAACAAAAAAAAAAAAAAGAAACCCTTGCAAGAATACCTAAAATTTGTATACTACCTACAAAAGTTCCCCTTTTACATACACTGTTGGTTTCTATAATGTGCATTGATAGCCTGTAGTGCCTAATTTCAGAAAAAGAGAAATGGTTTTAACCTTAAATCTGTGAACTAAATGCATATAAAAAAGGGAACTTTCATTAAAATCAGTGTGCAAAATGGACAAATATCCAAAAAAAAATTCATTTTCGCTTCCATGCATGCTATGTTCTTATGTTGTAGAGCTGATGGATACTAAGAATAAAGAAATAAGAAAGTAGAAATGAAAACCACAAAACTCACCAGATTTTGCTAAATGTAGAAAAGGTAGTAAGCCAAACTGCTGGAAGCACAGACCTTGGAAACTAAGAGCTATTTCTCTGATGGAAAAAAAGATAATTTTGCTTTAAATATTGAAATTTGAACAGATGAAAACTGGGCAACGAATTTGGAAGTAACGTTAAAAGACCCAGGGGTTTATTTGTTGTTTCCAGAAAGTTCCAATTTCTAACTTATTTATTTATTATTTCTATTCTTATTTTAAGTTAAATAAGTTTGAAATTATTTTTATTTTTATTTGTAATTGTATTCATTTTAATTTAATTTAATGAATAATAATGTTACTTTGAAAGTGTCTGGAATATTAATTAATATATATTATATTATATATTTATATTATTATACTTGAATTAATTTTTAAAATAAAATAAAAAGTCATTTATTCACCTAATTTGAAATTTAAAACACAATTTATTTATTGTATTTAAAATTTCATTAATATTGGATAAATTGAAGATTTAAATTTTGTTTTATTTTCTTATCATAATAATTATAATAATTTTAAATATCATAATAGTAGATAAATTGAAGATTTAAATTATTTTATTTTCTTATTATAATAATGATTATAATAATGATAATTATAATAATTTGTTTTATTTTCTTACTATAATAATGATAATAATTATAATAATAATAATTAATATAATGTAGAAATTGTTCATAAACAAAAATTTCCTTAAAATTTGAGGAATTGAAATTAAATTAAATATATAATACATAAACAATTTATGATAAGATTACATAAGTTTACCATCATCTAAGCAGTACATCAATTGTAATAAGATTAAAGAAGGAAGTCATTAATGCTCTCCATAACATTTACATTTCAATAATAATTTCAACAAATGTAAAATGTTGGCCATAAAACTGTCATATGTAAATTCGAATGTTGGCCACCAACTTCATGATGTATGTAAATCTCCCAAAATATCTTTCACTAATATCTGCATTTAAAAATGATAATTTATTTAAAAAGTATAAAAGCACAGTTTAAATAAAATTGATAAAGGGAAATGTGTAATATTAATATTTGATATTAATATTTGGTAGAAAACAATTACAAAGGAAATGATAGAATAGTTCACCTCCTTATCTTGAATCACCATTTCCATTGAGAATGGTAATTTGCTTTTCTTGAAATCTGAGACAAACCACAATCGAATTACTCTTCCTATCAGAATCAAATTCTCACTTTCTAGATTGACATCTTTAATTGAATTTGTATTTTGTCTTAAGAAAGACATTGTAAATCTGACTTTTGGAGTAAGAGGAAAATCCAGAATATAAATGCTGATGCTAAATGTGATTCCAAAGAATATACCAAGTATGTATCTATATAGAAGATGTTGTACTTATTTATTTTTAAAAACAAAAAACTAATTAAAATTTACAATTTAAAATAACTATAAATAGTAAGAAAAGAAAGTAAGAGTATAAGAGTATTGTGACACAAAGAAACCATTTGAAAATTGTTTTTAACTACAAAGAACATGTTTCTACTTTAACCATTCCCATTAATAAAATTGTTTTTTGACTTAAACATGCAAACAAATATAATTTTCAAGTTGTATACAGAAAATACTTTTACAGACATCCATGTAATATGTAAAAGAGATGAAAAGTAAAATACCCAATTATAAAAATCTACAGAATAACTTACAACTCTAGAATTGTAAAAAATGAAAACTTTAGGTAACTTGTTTTGCAGGTATTCTTCAGGTAAGCTAATTAGGTGATAAAAGAATAAAAAAATACAAATCTGAGAGAGGCGGCGAAGGAAGAAATCCTCTGTGTGCACAATGACCAAAGATGAAACTTTTACTTTATTTAAATCATTGTATAAATCACTGTATGCTTGTGATGTAGACAACACAATAAATAAATCCCTAGGTAGACATGAAAGTACGATTTTTTTAAGAAAGGCTTTTTATGCAATGCAAAAAGTTTGATTTTCCCTTAATTGACTGTTCGTGTACTTAAAAAAAGACAATAAATTGACATTATGCTTACAGATATATAATCTACATTTTGCCTTTTTGAAAAAGATCCTCAATTAAAATATTTTGTATTTGAATTCATTTTAAAGATTTATCTATCATATTTATGAAAATTTTTATATTATTATTAATATATTTATGTTAATATTTGGAACCTTGCTGTTTTCAAATTATTAGACAATTACTTTCTGAAATGTAACAATTTCCAATTTGTCCTATTTTTTATTTGTCTTATTTTTTTTTAAAGTAAAAACTTATAAATGGATCGAGTGAAAGAAATGATAAAATAACATATTTAAATAGAAAATACAAAATAAATATATTCCATAATAAAAAATAAAATGAAATTATATTAATTTAGAATTTTATTACTCAAAAGTTTAAAACAAAATTAAATAACATTAAAATATTTTGTATTTGAATTCATTTTAAAGATTTATTTTCATATTTATATTATTATTAATATATTTATGTTCATATTTGGAATCTTGTTGTTCTTAAAGTTATTAAACAATTACTTTCTGAAATGTAACAATTTAAAATTAAATTTGTCTTATTTTTTATTTGTCTTATTTTTTAGTAAATAAGACAAATAAAAAATAAGAAATCAATAGTTTAATGCTATGATAAATAATTAAAGTAAAGAAATCAAGATATCAAGATATATTCAGATATTCAGATTATCAAAATGTCAATGGAGATTTTTTGGAGAATGCAAACGGTGATGTTAGAGTGCATGGAAAATGAAAAAAATAAATAAATGTAAATACCTATTTTCAAATGCAAGTAAATAAATACTCAAATGTAGACATAAATGCAAATACCTATTTTCGAAATTTCAATAATTTAATGGTATGATAATGATTACTTGTTGCACCAAATATCTAAGAAATCCATTTTGTTGCACCAAACAACTCAGATATTTAGATTAGGATATTATTATGAAAACGTAAATGGAGATTTCTTGGAGAATGCAAATGATGATGTCAGAGTGCATGGAAAATAAATAAATGCAAATACCTTTTGTTTGAAAAACTTAAAAATGTTCAGAGTTTTCCTAAGAACAGTGAAGAAGAACAAACACAAATAAAAAAACATCATAATAACACGGAAAAAAAAACACCAAACATTAAACAAAGACATTAACCAAAGACACAAAATCAACAATCAGAGCTGAAAATCTAAAGAACTGCATGACTTGGAAAAAAAAAGTAACAAACACAGAACTGAAAACATATAAAGAAATGGAGTTAAGAATAACATAAAATCTTGAAAACAATGTAGTTACCTCACTTTTGATTCTCCTCATTGTTCAATTCGGTTCTCAGACATTTTACTTCAGATTCAACCTTGTTCTAATTCAAAAAAATTTAAAGCGCATGAACAAAAGAAATAAATGCAAATACCTGTTGTTTGAAAAACTTAAAAATGTTCAGAGTTTTCTTAAGAAAAGTGAAGAAGAACAAACACAAATAAAAAAAAACATCATAATAACGCGAAAAAAAAAACCAACCATTAAACAAAGACATTAACCAAAGACACAAAATCAACAATCAGAACTGAATATGAAATGAATCAACAAATGCAGAATAATGGAATGAGAATAACACACTTTTAAGAATCGAATGAGAAGCAAAAAAAAATAATTATTCAGTGCAGTGCAAAATCAATCCCAGAAGATGAGGTATATGTAGTCCAAAAAAGGCGCCACAATTCATCGAATATCAAATTTGAATTTGAAAAAACATTACCTTGTTTATGATTTATGAGTCTTCTGTAAACACAGATGCGGAATAAAAACCCCAATTTAAGCTTTTGGGAGAAGAACGAAACCCTAATCCTCCATTCTGAAGACATTGCTTTTGGGCAAACTGTGAACCGTTCAAAAGTTCCATATCAATGACACAGTTGCCAAAACGGTGAAAATGAGTGAAGGAAAAGGAGAGTAGGGAGGGGCGGAAGGGTTGCAATTAGGGTTTCAGAGAAAAGAGAGTTTGAGAAAGAGAATGAAGAAAACGGAATGAGAGAGAGAATGAAGAAAACGGAATGAGAGAGGAAGAAAAGTGACTTTTAAAGAGTGTTACGTGGCACGTTTTGATTGGTCCAGATGTATTGTATTGATTGATAGAATTTTTTCTACTTTTGGCATTAACTGTTTTGATTTTTTTTTTTGAAATTTTGTGGAGAGGACACGTGTTTAAACTTTCCTTGAGAGTCCTCTCCATTTGTAATATCTATAGATTTCCTTTCTAAGTCGCACCAAAACTAGTAAGTCGTTAGGAATTGATTCTCCTTGAAAAAAAGGTATATTTTGATTCAGATTCTCCGTCCTTCTTTGATCATCAAAAAAATAAATAGTATATACTTATTGTTCATCCATGAACAGTGTGATAAACTATCATGAAATTACTTAGATCAAACAACATTCTCAACGATGAACTAACCATTCATTTGGATGAATGCATTCTTTGTTTTTATCAAATCAAGTACATGTATCTAATAAGATCACTTTTTTTTGCTAAGTTTTCATCTTCAAAATCTGTAGGTCTCGGTAGCTTCTTGTTATTTGGAATTTGATAGTTAGTTTTATGGAATTTTTACCATTTATATTCAATTTTACAAGATAATTATCAAAATGATAAAATTTTTAAAAATCACCAAAATGTATAAGTGGTTTCAAGGTGATACAAATTCAATTGAAATCTAATTACATTGTTCAAATATATTGAAATTGTGTCAGTTGGTACTTCTTACCTATTTGGTAATTTTTTAAAATTTTATCAATTTTGATAATTAATAAGTGAAATTGCATCTCTTTAATAAAAGAATATAGTTTTAGTTTGACTTTAACAATCATTTCAAAGTTGGTTTTAGAACCAAAAATGGTCTTTTACTCACATTGTATCTTGTCCTATTTTTATTATTTTGAGATTGACTTTTACTTTGTGAGCTTTGTACAAGTCCAAATCTTTTATGTCTCGTTGTTTACTATGGTATTAATATGATAATCTTGGTTAGTGTCTTGATTTTGTGTAAGTATGATGTTATTAAGTATTTTATGGAAGGATTCACATGTATTTGTGGAGTCCGAACTTAGATACCTTCGATCATGCATGGTTAGGTCACTGAATCCTATATATGACTCATTAGTACTTAATATGTGATCGATGAGAAGTTTTCCTTAACACGTTATTCGAAAAGGAGTTATCACACTCTTGGAGAGACATCTACTCCACTCCTTGAAGGATTATTCGGGACCGAGCTTAGGTTGGTTGAGCGAGAGTTGTACAGGTCAGCTTCATATAGGGAGTTGATAAACGCTTTCATGGAGCTCTACTCGGACAATGTTGCAGGGGGAAACGACTAGGGAATGAGGTCTTCAATGGGGACTCTTTTGGAAGATGGAGAGGTTAAAAGAGGAGTTGGAAAAATCGAGGAGCTCTCTACAAGAGGCTTTGAATGCAAACACTTTGTTGGGAAATAAAGTGAAGACTTTAAAAGATGAGCATTCTTGTTGTGATCCCGTGAAGCAGGCATTGTCAAAGAAGGTGGCGAGGTTGATTGCAAAGCAGAAAAGGATCCATGTGAAATTGCAAGGAAAGCCTAACTAACATGACTTTATCTCATCATGCCGAGCAGATTAGGAATGAGTGACTAAAGAAATACATATAACAGGCACAACAATTTGTTCTTTAGCATGAGCTTGGTTTTTTGAAAGCTCTGCAATAAGTCGTGTACTTCTGTAAGATTCTTATCGACCAAGGTGACTTTGATGTCGAATGGGAAGTTAGTTCTCATGAAGGAAATTCTAATGAAGATGAGGGAGTTCCTTCTTCTAATGTTGGTAGTGGGGAAATTGATGGTATTGGGAACGAGAATGTGATTCCCTTAGAATATGGTCTTTTCATATTTTTGTCGGCAATGTCCGACTTTTAACTATGAGGTTGTGGGTTCGAGCCCCATGGAGGGTGCCAAAGATGTACTTAGAAGATTGTGATAGTCTTAATAAGATCACTTCTCTTACTAAGCTTTAATAATCAAAATCTTCAGATCTTGGTAGTTTCTCGTCCTCTAGAATTTTGGTCTTTGTGGGTTTTCATTCTTGAAAATCTCAATTTCAATAGGTGAGTGTACCTATAAAGATACTCCAATGAACAAGTTAGTTTTAGTTCGATCTTAATAAAATTTTCAAAATATCTTTTTAGAAGGAAAAATGATCCTTTACTTGTGGGGACTCATGCCATATCTATACTATTTTGAGATGGACTTTTACTTATGGCCCTTATATAATTCCAAATCTTTTGTTGTCCATTATTTGTCGTGGTTAGTGTCCTGATTTTGCATAAGTACGATATTATTAAGTATCTTATTAAGGCAATTGTGTGTATTTGTGGGTCGAGATCAAGATACCTTCAATCATTCGTGGTCAAGTCACTGAATCCTATATATTTCTCACCTTACCAATGCTTAATACGTGACTGATGTTCCAAGTATGTCGAAAGTATGTATTCACAATGCAATTTTGGGACACAAGAAAGTTGCTAAGTCTCTCATACCACTATCTTGGAGTCTCTTTTAGACCATAAAGTGTTTTCTTGAGCTTGTAAACATATTTAGGAAGCTTTAGGTCTTCAAAATTAGGTGGTTATGGTATATCAACTTCCTTACTAATGAATCCATTGAGAAAAACACTATTAACATTCATCTCAAACAACTTAAAACCACTCATACAAGCAAATGCAAGAAACAATCTAACAACTTCCAATATAGCTAGTGGAGGTTTCATAGTCAATGCCTTCTTCTTGATTATATATTTTTGCAACTAGTATAGCTTTATTTAATGTAATCACACCAGATCCATCCATTTTATTTCAGAATACCCATTTAGTTCCAATAATATTCATATATGCAATTTTAGGTATAAGAACCCATACATGATTTCTAACAAACCAAAACTTGAATAATTCTCAAGAACTAGCTTTAGATACCAATTGTTAAAAATCTAGGTCAAGTTCAAAAGGAGGGGGATGAATTGAACTTTTAAAAATTTTCTTTTAAATTTTAGTTAGAATAAAACTCTTATAAAAATCAACCAATTAGAATATGAAACAACAAATTGAAAATACAATTAACCAATAAAAATTAGAAAAAGTTAACCTCTTAAATTTTGTTAGGTCAAGCAATTAATGAGTTGAATTAGTTGAATTTCCAAATACACAAGAAACACGTAAAGATATAAATGAAGAAATGTAAAGAGAGAGAGAGAATACACAAAGTAAAAGTGCTTTAAAAAATCAAGATATGCAATCCAAGAATGCTCCAAGAATAAAAAGTATTCATTCAAAGTAAAAGTGTTCTACAAAATCACTTAGCTCTCTCTTAAAAATTGTAAGAATTCATAAATATTTTCAAAAAATATTTTTATAAACCTCACATAAATACATTTTTTCAACTAATATGTTGTTTTTTAATGGATTCAATCGATTGATTTCACTTATAATGAAAACAATGGATTAATTCAAATATTTAATCCGTTAAAAATATAACATATAACAACATCCTAAAAAAAAAGAAGAGAATTCAATATGTTAAATAACATGTTTTAATAGACTAAACACCCTTATATAACTTTTTGGTTTAAAATAATTTTAACATTGTTAAAGCAAAATTTCAATCCATTAAAATTTCCTTAATACCAACAATAAGTTCTACATAGTTCTTTAAAAAAAAAAACATTTTAACACTATTCTTGAATTTTCATGAATTATTTACCTTGATATAAAGAATTATACTAACTATAGAAACATATAGATTGTATGACAAAAAGAATACTAATATACAAGTACATAGTATTTAATATGATCTTCATTCAATGAGATGAATTCATCAAATACATGCTTCAGCTTCACAAACTTTAATAAAATAAAAAAGAAGATATTATTCCACTCCATAAAAAACAAAATATTCAATGAGATGAATTCATGAAATACATGCTTCAGCTTCACAAACTCTAATAAAATAAAAAAGAAGATATTATTCCACTCCATAAAAAACAAAATATTCAATTTTTAACTTTTAAGTTTTAAGTAATGCAGAAAACTCAAACTCAAAATAGACACTCGACTAATTTAAAAATTTGTAGGATATTTTTTTTAATTAAATATCTTATATAAAGTTATTATTATTATTAAGTGATTTATTGAATTTTCAAATTCTGTTATAGTATAGTAGTGTCATTTAGATTGACACTTATCTATAATTTTGTTTGAATAAGATTTTCAATAATAATAATAATAGTATATAAAATGATCCTTGTGTGAATTATATCAAATGAATAGTAGTTTTAAGATTATATATTTCATTTAAATTGTTTTAATTTTATTTTATGATTAACCAGCTAAAAAGTAATGTAATTATCTTTAACGATTGATTTTGCATTTAAAATAATCCTTTGAGAATATCATAGCATAAACAAATTTGCTAAATCATTCCTTCAAATAACCAATCTAAAAAGATAACTATGGATATACAGAATTAAAAATTAATCATGAATTCTTTTTATATCTTTTATCTATATATTTTGTAGACCCATTTATTTAGTTCAAACTAAAATGGAAGATCTAAACTAAAACATTTATTATATTTAAATATAATATTATTTGTTAAGAAATTAGCTAATAGGTAATAAATATGTTAGTAGGTTTTTAATTCTATTTTAAAGTATAATTCATATTTTATTTATAATATATTTATACATATTAAAACATAATAATAAATTTGTATAATAATTTTTATGTAATTTGTTTATTAAAATAAGAGAAATTTTAAATTATGAACATATCTCTTTATTTGACAAATTTTCAATATTAAAAAATATTTTTATTTTTTAAAATTTTTTTAGATATTCAATAATTTTATAAAAACAATTTGCAAACACTAATCCAAAATAGAAATTATAATAAAATTCCAATATATATATATATATATATTATTTTATATATCACAGTACAATATTTAATTTAAATTTTTATACTATGCTAACAATTAATTTTTCAAGTTATTTTGTTAACTAGTTTTATTCAGATCAAAATACAATAAAATGTTTATATTTAATTATTATTTTTATGAATAAAATATTTATAAATTTATTAATTGATTTATTCACATAATATTTATGGACGGAAAAAATATGAATCTAACATATTAAGGAATAAAATAAATACAATTTGATGAAAAATAAAAAATAAGTTATAAACAATAACTAAAAAATGTGAAACTGAGCAAAATAAAATAATCTTATAAAATCAGTTTTAATCTTGATTTTTTTTTATGTATATATGCATGTAATTAATTATTATACTATTTATTGTAATTTTGATAATTTTTTTATTAATTTTAAATAAAAAATAGGAAAAGTGGATTATTGATACAATGAATCTATTTGAATTTACCTATAATTTATAAAAATTATTTTTTATTAATATATTTATTTATTAAATTATAACAATAATTAAGTTTTTTTTCTTTAAATATAAGTTATATTATATACATATATATTAAAAGAGTTACTTTTAAAATAATTATTTAACTATTTTTTTTAAAAAAATTATTCAATTATTTATTTTATTAAATAAATAAATAAATTATTTTTTATTTAAAGATGCATAATCTAACTACTGTACACTTTTTTCTTTTTGCAAAAAATTATTTATTATTGTAATAACTATTAAAATAAAAATAGATTATTAGATTACAAAAATATTTTTATTAAACGTAACTATAAAAATAATAAATTTTTAAATTTTATTGTATGTAATTTTTTTAGTTGGTTTTTTATTGAGAATAATTATTGGAATTAAAAAAAATGGGTTGTTTTTCAAATTCAAATTTCTCTAAATTTTTTTAATTCAAATTTTCAGTTTAATATAAATAATTTTTAAATTTATTTAATTTTAATATTACAAAGGATGGTAATAAATTGTGTAAAAAAAAAAAAGGAAATCCCAATTATATATTTGATTTTATTTAATAAATCTGCAAAATATTTTTTATTTAATAAAAGATAAGATTGTTTATTAAGAATCTTTATATCTCTATATAAAGAAGTGAAGACGTAAGAGGAGAAATTCATCTATTCATCTTCATATCCCTTCAGCAACAGGAGAAGGATACGCTGCAGAAATACCTAAATCAAATTAACTGTCGATTCTTCTTCTTCGTTTCTTCTTTGATTTTCAATTCTGCATACTTCACACCATGGCAACCGCTTCAGGTACTCCTTTCTTCCGTCCAATTCCGACATTTTTATTTTCTAGGGTTTATTATATCAGTCCCACCTTAAATCATTCGCTTCCTATTTCGTTTTCCTAAACCTGCTGATTTGTATCCGCTACTTCAATGTTTTGATTCCAAAGCGCTTTTTGTTTTTTGTAATTTTTTTTTTCATTCGGGATTGGCTGTTGTTTCGTTCATTCATATCCAGATCCCAATTAGATCACAATTCCATACTCATCATGTTTTGAATTAATAGATGATAGAAACATGATGGTATTTTTGGCAAGGTTTAGAGAGCATGCGGGACTTTTTTTTATTCGGGATTGGCTGTTGTTTCGTTCATTCATGTCCAGGTCCCAATCAGATATCACAATTCAAAACTATTAATCGATACTCATCAAGTTTTGAATTAATAGATGATAGAAACATGATGGTATTTTTGGCAAGGTTTAGAGAGCATGTGGTATTTTTTTTTTCCTCAGATTAGTTTAGTATTGTTGGCAAGTACAGAATTGGGTAGGGACGTGTACAAAATTGAAATACTGTTTGCTTCATAGATCTTAGGTTAATTGGTTTGCGACTGTTTGCACCATTTCTCTTTTTTTTTAAAATTTTAATTGAATTTTAAACATGACTATGTTTTTCTCAATTTGCCTTGTATACCTCAATGTTTTTAAAACTTGTTTGGCATGAATTTCAGTGGCATTTAAGTCCAGGGAGGACCATCGCAAACAAATTGAGTTGGAGGAGGCTCGGAAAGCGGGGCTTGCGCCAGCTGAACTTGATGAGGATGGAAAGGAAATCAACCCTCATATTCCCCAGTATATGTCATCTGCACCTTGGTATCTTAATGCTGAGAGACCTGTAAGTGTCTCCACTTTTTAGAGTTATTGAGATCGGTAGGAATTTGTGGTGTTTGATATATAAAAATTAACGTATTCTTTTGTCCCTTGTAGAGTTTGAAACATCAAAGAAAATGGAAATCTGATCCCAATTACACCAAATCATGGTACGATAGAGGTGCTAAAATCCATCAGGCAGACAAGTATAGGAAAGGTGCATGCGAAAAGTAAGTTGTTTTTATTTGTCAAATATTTGAGCACTTGTCTGTGTTTGATTTATACACTTTGTCTGACAAACAACCTGTGAACTCTTGATTAAACTTTTACTACTTATTGACTTTGAGATAATAAATAAAGATCACATTTACTTGCTGGTAAATTCTCTTTCAAACTAATGAGTTTAAGTAAACACTTGCTTGATCAGTTGATTTTCCTCTTGAATTTAAGAGGTATCCGGGTGTAACTTTAGACTGGGTAATTGGTGCCGTGCTGCTATTCATTGTGTATTTTTGGTTTTCAAAGTTTGAATATTTTAATTGGTTTTTGTACTGTTATTTAAGCTACACAATAATGCATGGGAGGGGACTCTATATAGCATTACAGATGACTTAGTTGTTTATGTTTTTACGTTAAAACTTCATTACGTACAAGTATGTGAATATGTTATTTGATATGTTTGGTTATTAAGACATTTTTTTAAATATTATCTTTTAAACCCTGTAAACTACATTTTTTAGTGACTACTCCAATCTTGTTACAGCTGTGGAGCTATGACACATGATTTGAAGTCATGCATGGAGAGACCACGAAGAGTGGGAGCAAAATGGACAAACACTCACATTGCCCCTGATGAAAAGATAGAAACTTTTGAGCTTGACTATGATGGCAAACGGGACAGATGGAATGGTTATGATGCGTCAACTTATGCTCGAGTCATTGAGAGGTATGAAGCTAGGGATGAAGCACGAAAGAAGTACCTGAAAGAACAACAGCTTAAGAAATTGGAGAAGAGCAACCAAAATGGTGAGGAAGGGGATGCTGATGCTGCAAGTGATGAGGATGAAGAGGAAGATGATCTAAGGGTAGATGAGGCAAAGGTTGATGAGAGCAAACAAATGGACTTTGCAAAGGTTGAGAAGCGTGTACGTACAACAGGTGGTGGGAGTACAGGAACTGTGAGGTAATTACCATCATTTTATTAGATCTGACCAATTTAATTGGTCTATATTTAAGGTTATATATTTCATTATTTATTTTAGATGAATTGGAGCTGAAATATTTTTTCCCTCAGGAATCTACGAATTCGAGAGGATACTGCCAAATATCTTCTTAATCTTGATGTCAATTCTGCACATTATGATCCGAAGACCAGGTCCATGCGAGAGGATCCACTTCCAGATGCTGATCCAAATGAAAAGTTTTATTTGGTCTGGTCTCTATAATATGAAACACTTTAACTTGTTTCTAGTGCTATATGTAGTCTTGTATTTAGATATTTAGATTGAACCTGATTGAACTTGCTTTTGTATTGTATTGTAGGGTGATAACCAATATCGAAATAGTGGGCAAGCTTTGGAATTTAAGGAGCTGAACATCCATGCTTGGGAAGCATTTGAAAAGGGACAAGATGTTCACATGCAAGCGGCTCCATCACAAGCTGAATTAGTCCATAAGAGTTTCCTTATCCGGAGTGAGGAGCTGAAGCATCAGACCAAAAAAACCATTATTGAGAAGTATGGTAATGCTGCTGATGAGGACAAACCTCCCAGAGAACTTCTGCTGGGCCAAACTGAAATGCAAGTCGAGTATGATCGCGCTGGAAGAATAATAAAAGGCCAGGTGAGATGCATTCTAAATCTGTTTAGAGTAGCGTTTGTAATTTGCTTATAAATCTTCAATATTCATGGTAGTGGTACTTTAATTGTTATTTATGTGATGCTTCCAACAGGAAGCAGCTCTTCCCAGGAGCAAGTATGAAGAAGATATTTACATTAACAACCACACGACTGTGTGGGGCTCATGGTGGAAGGATCACCAGTGGGGCTTTAAGTGCTGCAAGCAGACAATACGAAATAGCTATTGCACTGGTGCTGCTGGCATTGAGGCTGCTGAAGCTGCAAGTGATCTTATGAAGGCTAATATTGCCCGTAAGGAGGCTTCTACAGGTTTGTTCGCTAACAAACACCACATCTATGCTGTGTCTCCACCACTACCTCGTTCCTTTCCTATTTCTGTAATTGCTTTTTGTTTGATTGTATTTAGCATGTCCTTATTAATCACTATTTTTTTTGGATGCACCTATAGAGGATGCTGCACCTGTGGAGGAGAAAAAGTTCGCTTCATGGGGTACTGATGTCCCAGATGATCTAGTTCTAGATGAGAAATTGCTTGCTGATGCACTCAAGAAGGTAAATCTCATTTTATGGTGTGTACTTGTTATTTGTTAGTCTCATTCTGCGTCCTAATCGTACCCCCACCGGAATTAATTATATTTTTTGCCAATAGCTCTGTCAATCTTAATTACCAAGGACACGACACATTTGATAAAAACTAAATTTTGTATATAATTTCTTGTAAGAAATATGACTCTAATGTCCATTTCTAGTGTAAAATATATTTTTGTGGAGCATTTAGTCCTTTGATGGGTTATTCAGACATTTATACCTACTTATTTCACAGGAAGATCTAAGGAAAAGGGAAGAGAAAGATGAGAGGAAACGCAAGTATAATGTCAGATGGGACGATGAGGTTACTGAAGAGGATATGGAGGCATATAGGATGAAGAAAGTACATCATGATGATCCAATGAAAGATTTCTTGCACTAAATACTAAGCTTGAAAAGAATGTCTCTTTCCTTGAAAGTCAGAAGCCTTGGAGGGTGTTTTTAATGCATTGCTTAATCACTCCGACTACCTTAAAAATGCTAGTTTTACTGGTAGTGTAATATTTTATCAACCTTTAAAGGATGTTTCCTTCTCAGTGATATGTAAAATGAAGAGGAATTTAGTGGTTTGATGGAAAAGTGTTAAATTGCTGTGGATACTGATAGAATAAATAGTAATGGATGTTTAAAAGTTATCTTAAAAAAATTAATTAGTGTGGAGTGTTTAACGGGATATTAAATTAAATGTACTTAAAAATGAGCTCTATGCGGATAGATTTTGTTATTTAATTATACATATAATATTAAGAATGACTTATTAGATTAAAAAGTGACTTGCTTTATGAAACACAAAGCTGAATATAATTGCGGACATATATCAATTTCGCTAGTGAATTGTACGCATCACCCATTTTGGTCAAGTCAATTTAGGATACTCATTTGTGACCATTTTAACTAGTTTGATTAATTTTGGGTAATGATCATTTTCCTAATGCTTGATACTAGCATTGCCAATCTTCAATTCTTGAAATTCTAGGTGGGTCCAGACTTTCTGCACCCGATTATTTTTTTACGTCTACCCCATCAATTTTCGAATTTTCAAATTAAAAAATATACTCTGAAAAAGAAAATCAGGAGTAGTTTTTGTTTTAAGAAATGAAATTCCAAAAAGTGGAATTAAAAATCAAAATCCCATTCCACAAAATCAATTTCAAAATACTTCTGAAAAAGGAAATTCTTTCTAGGAAAGATTTTGAGAATTTTAGAAAAGAAATTCCAGAATCTAGTGTTCTGAATTTTTTTAGAAATTATTCTGGAATACTAAATTTATTATGTACCATCAATTAGTCGAAATGATTAAAATGTTCCATATAATTTCTAATCATTTTGGAAAGTTTTTTTCGAAACGTGTTTGACAAATTTATTTTTGGAAAACACATTATGAAAGATATATAATACGTTTTGGAAAGTTTATTTCAAAAATTAGATTTCAGAAAATGTTTTCTTGAAGTATATTTTATGAATTTCGCTTTTTGGAAACATTTCTAAAGTCATTTTTAAAAGGGATAAAAAAATCTTTTTCTAAATTAATGGGGTTTAGGAAAAAATTTGTTGGATGCAGGAAGAAACACCCCTAATGCTTTATGCTGTAGTGCATCTTAATTGTCTCCACCCATGGATTTCCTCTCTATGCTATAACTTTGTTGTGTTTGGATCTGCTAGAGAGTGGATAGGGGAAAGAGAGAATTCCTTGTTCTGATTAGCATATTTGAAGGTGGGGTACAGAGAAGAGATAGTTACATAGATTTTTCTTTTCTCTCACATATAAAGATTAAGTGATGTCTGTAGGATATGAGTATTTTACGTTAATATCTTTAAAATATTAATAATATTAATTATTTTATTATTATTATAATTATTAATATAATTATATATATATAATATACAAAATTAAATATTAGATAAATTTATTTAATAATTTTAAAAATATTTAATTATATTATTAATAATAACATATAATTATAAATAATAAAAATAATAAAATATAAAATTATAATATGAACAAAAAACATATATATGTACATAATAATAAATATTATTTTCATAAATTTTAATATATTTAATAAATTTATTTGAATTTAACATAAATTTATTTTTTTTATTACAAAATAAGAGTAATTATGAATATGATATATTAGAAAAAAATAATTAACTCAAATCCAAAAAAAAATATACCATAACTTATTATTAAAATATTTTTTAATAACAAGGGTAAATTTGTAAACTTATATTTTACACCTTTAAAATAATTTCTAAATTCTTTCTTAACTATCACATCACTCACAAATTTTAATAAATCATCATCACGAATCCACTCTATCATCCCTCAATCCAAACAACCTCACACATCTTCTCTAATCCACTTTGTTTCCTTCCCACAAATCCTCCCGTGCACCTCAAGGTCCCATTTGTGGTGGTTCTTGGAAGATTTTTAAAGATTTTGCTCTCCCGCTTGTGATTGTGTGCTTGTAGAGATCATTATTTGCATTTATTGGAGTATTTTCTTGCATTGTTTTGTTCAATGAAGGTCATTTTGTTGTTATTTTTTTTTTAGAACTTCTGGATTACGTAAACTAAAAACAATCCATCAATATTTTTACTTCATTCTAGATCTGACACCTTTTTGGATTATGTAATCTCTAAGCTTAAAAAATTAATAATTTGATTTTGGATTGAGTCATCCAAAACTCACTCTCGAATCTGGATTAACATTATGACTTATGTAATTCATAACATAACTACATATTTTGGATTACATAAGCCGGAATGTTAAGCTGCATTTAGGAGTAAGTTATGGATTACTTAATCAGAAATATAATTGTTAATTTTTTAAGCTTACAGATTAGATAATCCGTAGATGCATCAAATTACCCAATTCAGAACACAATTAAACCACGATACCTCTGTAGCACAACCACGGGAAAGCAAGTTGAAAACTCACCTGAAAATGCCACCACCACCACGAACCGCCGCCAACTACTGTCAACCACCTACACCTCTATACTTTTTTAAAAAAAATTCAACAATACCGTTCAATTGAAGTACAAACTAAAATTAACAAAACGTCTAATCTACATTAAATAAAAAGAGACTAAAAACTTAAAATATCTCAAATAAAATTTCCTATAAAAAAAAATGAAGTTATTAAAATGTCAAGTTTAAATTGATTTCTTTTTATTTAAAAAAATATGTTTGATGTTTATTTTTAAATGCTAAGAAAAGTTAAATAAAAGTATTAAATTATTTGAGCTAATTTGAATATAAGTTAGCAATGATTAAATATTTTTTTTTCAAATAATGAAAAAATTGAATCAAATAAATAAAAAGATATTTAAAAAATATGTTTACTTTTATTATTAGTTTGAGTGAAAATATTATTTTATTTTTTAAAACTTTTAGTATTTTTTTAGAAGTCATAAAATCTAGAAAAAAAAAATCTAGGAGGTGCAAAAATGGAGTACAAAACTAAAAAAAAAATATCTTCGTATGGGAAAACATTGAATAAAATAAATTTTCTCATTAACCCTCTCACACATGTTTAAATGATAAAACTAATCTTTCAAACGTTATGGCTGGAGAAGAATGAAAGTGTTGCAACTAAAATAAAGTATACAGCTGTAAGAGAGGTATGAGGGTGCAGGGATGCAACTGAAGTTATGTTTCATTTAAAATTATTTAAAATTTTTAAAAAAGTTAAAATTGATTTTTTATAATTAATATGAAAATGTGGAGGTGAAGGGAGAATTTATCTCTTTCCAAGCCTGATGCTTTATGCTGAAGTGCAAATTCTCTCCTCACCTTTATCAAATGAGTGAAAAAAATAACTCTTGATTTAGAAGTTAACATTCCTACCCCTAGTAAAAAGGCTATATATGAATAACAAAACTGTTTATTTCTTGAAAACAAAGTCTTCGCATATAACTTTTCTTCTATTAAATCTTCATAAAGTAACACTCAAATTCAATTGCTAGAAACTAATTTTAGTATTGTTCTCTTATTTGTTTGAACTAACTCCTTCAATTTTCTCATCATATTTAATTTTACAAAAAAAATTGTGGACACTCAACTCTCATATTTAGAGGCAAAGAAAGAGAATGGAAAATGATAAAACAAGAAGAAATTATGAGCCTTAATAAGGTGTTTAAAATTTTTTTATATCTACTACTCCAAAAGCAATTTAAAGTTAATAGGGATAGGTTTTGTAATTCATTTTTAAAACTAAAAAACAATCACTTCTCTTATTGAATATGATTTTCGCCCTTAATGTGGGCGGATAACTTTTCTATTTTTCTTTCACAATAATTTCATAATGTTTCATTTGAATATTCATGAATCATGTCCGAGTCTCTCTTCAAAAATTATTTATTATGCAAAATGAGGATTTAGTAATATATTATTTTGAACATGCTTCTTTACTGTTTGTTTTATATTTGAAATATCAATTTAATAACTTTTTATGAATAAATAATCTTTTGTAAAAAAGACTTTTTAGAAGTTATTTTAAAATATGTTTTTAAGTTTTTTTAAAGTATATTGACTTTTGAAGAATATATTAATAATATCTCTTGTGTGTATGCTACCAGATTTTTATATATTATTTTGAGAGTAGTTTTCAAATCATGTAGTCATAATTAATTTTCGTTCAAACTATTCAATTGAACAGAAAATGTATTACTAATAAAAATATATAATGGAAAATATATCTTGATTTTAGTTTTTATACTATATTTTATATGTTGCGGAGGAAAGATTATAAAACCAATATTGATGGAATAGAGACAATTATCCATTTTACTTATTGTTTCCAACTTTTTGGGTTAGGAGACAATGTTGGTATGCTGATTGTGATTTTCTTTCAATTACTTGTACTATAAGAATCTCATCCTAAATTCTATGATGTAGTATATATAGTTGAGATTGAAAATGAGGTTGAAAATGAGGTCCTGATGAGATTGAGATCATCTCCACAACCTAAAATGATTAATTAGTCTAAATAATTATTAAAAATTAATTAATGTTTTAATTAATTTGTGTTGTCAAGTTAAAATGAGAGTAATTTAAAAAATTGTGATAATTTAGGATTAATATGAATAATATTTTCACTCATCTCTATAAATAAGTAAATATCACCTGGTAAAAGGTACATTTTCTTATAACATTTAATACTAATTTAAGCGTTAGAGATCTTTTTATCGGTACCTCATCATCCCAATCAAAATCCTACATGTCACCAAATCCTAAATCCGATAAGTGATCAAGACATAGGATTTCAAGTCTTACCAGTGTTAAAATATATAGGTCAGTTAAAGATAGAAATGGAGTATATTGAACTTTTAAATTTTTTCTATGAAATATGAGAATAAAATTCATATAACAATCAAACGATTATAATATAGAGTTTCAAGTCTTAACCAATTAAATTTTGTCAGATAAACAGTTGCTCCTGAACAACATCAATTTGATCATTTAGGTGCTTAAATCTGGCAGCACAGAACTTATAGTAATCTCTTTTATCACTGCCCATGGTGTCCAGACGATTTAGCATCATCCTCTTAAAGTAAGACAAAGATTCACCACGATCAACTGAAGGCACATATGGGATGAGTGCATGCATATCATTTTCAACATTGTCATTCTCAATATTTCTACTTGGGCCAGATGAACTTCCTGCATCATCTATGCTCGTCCGTTTTTCTTCAACTTTCGGAAATTCCATCTTATTCAAAGTCACATTAGGACCTAGATGATGCAGGAAGTTGGAAATCCAGAAGTTAGAAATCCCAACTTTTTGGAAATCCCATATTATTCAAAATATTTTTTTTTCATTTAAAGAATAATAGAATGATAGAAGGAAACAAAGAAAGGTACCAAATTCAACAAAAAGAATTTCAGTTAAAATTTTATTGTATATAAGGAAATTATTTTTTACACGTTTTTCAATTTTATCCTTTATAATATTACAATATAAAAATTTAACAGTTATTTGTTCTTAAACCGGAAAATTGTATTTAAAAAAAATAGATAAATTTGAATTAAAAAAAAAAATAAAGAACCCATTTTCCTACAATTTTATATTTTAAATAACTACTTTTTTTTAATTCAAATAACACAATATTTAACTCTACAGTCATCCTCTTAAATCAAGTGTCTCCTTCACACCCTTTGTAAGTGTGATATACTCTATCTGGATAGTAAATAGAATCACAACTTACTGCAAATTGGATTTCCAACAAACTACAATTCCAAACAAAATAAAAACATACCTAGAAAGTGACTTCTACTATCAACATTATTTGAATAACCAGAATCTACAAACTTTTCTATAGCAACTTTATCATGGATAGAGCATTTATACATTAGATTGGACGATATTATTCCATTAAGATATCTTTGCACTCAATTCAAAACCTCTCAATGACCATGTTTAGGATCCGTCTTGAACCTACTAACTACTCTAACAACATGTGTCAAATCCAATATGCTACAAACCATTCCATACATGATGTTCCCTACTCCATTAACATATGGAGTAGTCTTCACCTCCCTCCTAACTTTCTCTATACTAGGAGCTTGGATAACTAAGAGTTTTGTGTGTTGTCCTAAAGATATTTCCACAGATTTAGATTCATGCATTCTAAACCCCTCAATCACCTTCAGCAAGTATCCCTGTTGAGATGAACACAATATCCCAACCATCTTATCCATTTGTATGTCCATTCCCAATAATCACCTTGAGAGACCAAGATTCTTCAATTCAAACTCTGAGCTTAATTTTTCTTTTAGCTCCTTCAACTCATTTTTATACTAGCTGACTATAAAACGATCTACAATAGACAATTATTTGCTCTCTTTCATAAGACATTTTAATAATCTGATTGGACCCTTTAGTAGAGAGTCTCTTACATATTATTTAAAGTCAATCAATCATTATATTGCCTATGAAATCAATCAATCATTATATTATTGTCTTTGAAATGTATTTAAACATTCAAATATTTTGAAGACATGCATATTTTTTTGCGAAGTTTGATGTCTTTGATGATAGGAGTTTTGGAAGGTTTATGAGCCATGGCTTGAGAGGAATTATGTGAGAATATTGGGGGAAAAAACCTAAATACCATATTATTATTAAATTTTGAAAGAAGATAAAAGTAGAAATTTGTTAAGGAAATTCTTGTGAATTTATGATCCTTGAGAATGTCAACCATATTATCCCAAAGATCACAATGTTAGGATGTTAATGTCTACTTTATGTGTATGCTTCTTAATTACATCAATTATCTTTAGTGGAATATTTAAATAAAGTTTTACTGGAGGTAAGTTAGATACAGTAACGTTCCTTTCAAAGGATTATTTCAAGTTTTAACTGCATGTCAGTTTCCATAAGTAACCTATTGCAATTTCAGTTTTCCACTTTCACTAACGTTGTGTTTACACTTTGCATATTGTTAAGGTACTCAACACAATTTTGGATCTATTTCTCATAATAAACCCAATTAAAAAGAACCAGTAAATAGACTTATTACACTTTATTTTTTAAATTATATCTGTTTAAGGTGTAAGTTCAGAATTCGATTTCCCAAAAATCGAATTCTCAACTGTGAATAGTGATTTGGCAACTTCTTCCTGCACCTCTACATTCTTCTTCCTGCACTCCTACATTCTTAAAAAATACCAAAATTATCCTTTATAGTTTTGGTTGTTTCTGGATTAATGGTTCCGTAAGCAAAAATTATTTCCATAATAGAAAATTTGGAAAACAAAAAATCATTCCGGAATAGTCTTTTTGGAACATATTTTTTTTTCATTTCTGGATTAATAAATCGAGAATACATAAAACATGTTTTAGAAATGATATTATGGAAATATTTTGAAAAGAACAATCTGGAAGTCATTTTTTAAAGGGGGCAAAACCATCTTTTCTGAAAATGTAGGGGTGCAGGAAGAAGAATGTAAAGGTGCAGGAAGAAGTTGCCTAGTGATTTCTGCTACAGCGAAACAGGTTAGAATTGGACTCCCAAGACCAAATTCTAACATGTTTTCCCTTTTTTTTTTTCCAATTTTTTAAATAGGCAAAGAAAAAAAATTATAAATTAAAAACAATATTGTTATTGTCGGTTGACTCTCCTGTCAGTTGACTCTACAACGATCACACGCCTCCTTTCCTTCCCTTGAATTATGCTTTGCTGTCTCGAAACAACCTGCACTTGTGAGATAGAAAGGGGTGCCCTGAGGCCGTTTGCACTCCGACGCTCAAGTCAAAAACTAGGGCAAGCACACCAAGTGTATTCAGTATCTATGTTAGGTCTAGAAACTGCATACCTTTGTAAAGTATTTTACTACCCCTTATATAGTCTAAGGTTTTCTCTGCACCGCTACCCATACTTAGGGTTTACAGGAATACCCTTGCGCCGCTATCACCCAGACTTAAGGTAATCTAGCACGTAAGGTTTCCTTAACTGGAGTGCAAATACTAACAGGATGGCCACCTGGGTACCCCCTTGTGCACCTAATCTCTGGGGCCACCTGTGCTAGGAGCGCCTCCACTGTTCAAGTGTCATGCATGTAGCTTCACTGAGAAACCCTAGTTCTGATGAGTACTCAACCCTTCAGGACTCTGCACCTAACTGTGCTTTCCCTGCCACACGCATAGGCACTTCGTGACTTAGGCCTCTCCTTACCTCTGGGTATTTTACTGATAATTAGTCTTCCCTTAAGACCCATCGTAGATGTTCTAGCTCTGTTATTCGAAACATGCAAGGTCGATGTGACCTCGTCACACCCAGCTACCAATGACTCATCACCCTGCTGAATGACGAGAACACCTCAGTTCACTCTGGTAGTCGATATGCTGATGACTAATCATTCTATTAGTCCCTATTACCTGTGGGACCCAGATCATGTGGCTCTGGCCCATGCTGTGGGACCCAGTTGACTAGGCTCACCTTTACTAGTTGTTCGAGGTGTTCGAGGACTGGTCAGTACAAATATTATAGTAAAGAAAAGTAATTTAAAATAATTAATTAAAATGATGAGATTAATTTTAATTTAACTTGGGAAAACAACAAAATAAAAAACAATTCCAACATAAATCAATTTTATAAAAAAATGAGTATAATTCCAATTTTTGATTTTGTAATATAATTGAGAATAATCTTTTTACTATTATTATAATTTGTACAAAAATATAATGAGAGATAGAAAAAAATATAAAATTTTATATCATTGTTTTTATAACACTAATATATTATTATTATAATGAATTAAATTATTTATCAATTTAATTATCATAGATTGAAATATTATAAATTAAAAGATGGTATAAAATCAATTAATGTAATTATAACTAAGATTAAGGATTAACTTAAAATTTGAAAATTAATGTTATAATTTGGTGTGAATAAAAATATTTGAATGTTTTTAATTATTTTATTTCAAAGAAATTTTTAAAAATTAAATTATTTGAATGAAAATTTCAACTTTATCATCCATTTGTTGGAATTTTATTACAGAAAAATTTTACTACAATATTAAACTCTTAAGACATATTATTATTGATTTTTAAAACCTCATTTCAGATATTTTTCAACATCAAAAAGTTAAAATAATTAAATTAATAAAAATTTATATATCACATTTATTTATACAACCCGAAATAATTTTTATTTTAAAAATGATATATTTATTTTATTTTTCAAAAGTTCAAAATTAAAATTATATTTTTTATTACATTTTTTTTAAATTCCTCCCTTTTAAAAAAATTGATAAAGAAAAGTAAAATAGAAAGAAAAAGTTAAAATTCAATTTCTATTAATTCAAAAATTAAGAATTCGATTTTCTGAAAATGGAATTTTAAGCTTGCTCACTCTAGTTTTGGAAATAAAGTGTGGAGAGGTCAATTTGGAGCTTTTTTTTTTTTAATTTGGTTTATTTTGGGGAAAACATCCGTAGTTTTGACTATTTAATTGTAATTATATTTATTTACTATCTAGATTTGCTCTCTTCAGACAAATTTAAGACAGGATTACTTATGGGTTCGTATGAATCCATGATGACAGGCTCAATCACGAATTGAGCAATTCCGTTAACGGTTTATGAACCTCAATATATCTGCATTTTTCTTGTGATGTATGCAAATCAATTATCGGGTATGTTAATGGACTCCTTGTTCTCCTTCACTTGATTGCAACAAATTTTCAATGTTTGTCTATAATGTACAATTTGTTTTCTTTTTTGTTCTCCCTTGACTTTTATCTAAACAATACCTAATTTATTTTCCTTTTACTTTCCGTCCAAGAAAAATCTTCTATATTTATCTTCCTATTTTTTTTCTTCATCTACACATCACCTTAAAAAACTCAGTATACAACCAATTAGCGCTCGTCTTTACTCCACTGTGAATTAAGTGGCAATGTATTATGTCAAACACTGCTTCTCAAACAAAGGTATCTGTGAAGGGTTCGTCAAAACTAATGACTAAACTTCAAATTTTAAGAGCTGCAACTAATCAATAGCATGGCTATCCAAAAAAGGTGCTGAAACTAAAATGGATTAGTTTAGAAGATTCAAGATTTATGGAATCAATGACTAAAAATTTATGGGCTAATTTATATCATTGAAAGAATGAAACCAGCATACAGTAAGAGATCATTTTAAATATTATATGAAAGTCTATATACTAAGAACAAGAACTTTAAGTCCTAATCAATAAACATTTATGACTTCACAACTACGAAAACAAATAATTAGAGAAAATAAACTATACAGGTCGCAACAAGCCAATGCCTCAAAAGGACATAATCGGAGAAGAAAAAAGTAGCGCAGAAAAGTTTCATTGAAGAAAGCCGCAATCATTCGGAAGTAGTATCAGGCTAGGCTAGGCTAGGCTTGAAGGATGATGCTTGGTGCCACCACGTGAAATTCTTTAACCCTATGAAATAGTTACCTTGAATGCAAAAATGAGATATTCTAAACTATCTAGCTTCACCCGTAAAAAAAATCGCAAAATTCTCTCCTTTGTTGTGGATTGGGATATTAGTAGCCGCCCCCCCCCATTGGAGGCATGCCAAAAGGAGGCATTGGTGGCATCCCCATTCCACCCATAGGTGGTGGAGGTGGGGAAGGGGCATAGCCTCCACCCATTCCAGACATTGGAGGTGGGGAAGGGGCATAACCTCCACCCATTCCTGGCATTGGAGGTGCCGGCAAAGCAAGCGGTAGCAACTGGGCATACATATTCTGTAGATCATTGAAAACACTGTTAATTTAATGATCATACAAATAATATGATTGTCCTTAAAAGGAGGTTCGGAGAAGGGTTACCTGCTGAGCAATCACATTCTTCTCCTCCTTTTCCTTAGCTTTCTCCTCGTTTTGTGCTTCAAGTTTGTCCTTGATAAGCTCATCCACCTTGCTAGTATACTCTCTAATAAACTTCAAGCAAAAAAAAAATTAAAATGGTTAACTACGTCTGTTGATGAATTGCTGATAAAAAAAAAAAAAAAAAACGTCTGTTGATGAATATAATTATACCAGAGCCACAAACAAAAGCATACCTGTAAGAGATATGGGAAAGCAAAATCAATCATGTTGTTCATCCAAGCTAGCTCAAGAGCAACATCTGGCCGGATAATATCATAACAGACAAAGAGGCATGATGCAAAACACTCTTTCTTTCCCTGAAATCAATACATTCGCTTTGTTAATTAAGACAAAAGAACTGCTGCCGGACATGAAAAAGGAAGCAGCAAAATTATTTCTAACTGAAGCAGGGGTCAAACTGCACACTGGCACCAAAAGGGGCTTTAGTTTGTATCTAATCTTATATTACCAGAGTTGGATATTTTAAGGAAAAGGACAACAAATAAATACCTTCTCAATAAAGTAGATAAGCAAATCTTCTGAGAGTTCACGATCACCAGATTGAGAGCATGTTTCCATACAGTCCTTGTAAAGATTGTCTTTCTTTGACAGAGCAATGGATAGCTTCCATCTTCCTGCTTTCTTATAAATGTATGCAGCAACACGCCTCATCTCAAGAAGTTCATGCTTCTCAATCTGCACATGCTCATTGTTGATCTCAATCAGTGATAATTTTGAAAACGGTAAATTTCCCAGTAACATTATGATCTCAATTTTTGCTAATTGTCAAAATAAGACAAAAAATAAGGAGATTCACCTTCTGTGCAAGACCTATCTGATCAAAGTTGTCATGCAGATCTATTGATTCTCGAAGTCTGTCATAGTCCTCTTCCTCAACATAAATTTCATTCAGAGCTTCATTGACAGCAGATACATTGTTGCTTTGAACTGCAACCATGTACGGCTTAACTAATCTAAGGTGGCCAGCCTAAAAATAAAAAATCCAAGCAACAAGCAATATTATTACAGAATGACATTTGAAACCAGTAAGTTACCTCACTAAATAAGATTGAAACTGTAACGAGTGTATAAAAATTGCAGACCTTCCGCATGATGTCTACTACACGAGTATGGTCCACACGAAGAGCAATCACGTTTAACATATCATTTATTACATCAGGATGCTCTTGTAAATAGAAGTGAACAGCCTTATAGTAGAGCTCTACACTTGCAACTTTAACTATAACATCTTTGAATTGCATGTGGTCCCATGCTTCTGGAGAGTGATTCATGACAGTGGTTGCAGCATTATCAAACTCATCATATTGGATGAATAAGTAAGTGAGTTCTTTCCAATGCTGCTGTTCATCACATGCCCGAATAAGCTTTGGAATGTTAAGCCGAGTTGAGAATAACTTAATGTGTTCCATTAGCTTCTCCTCCCGATATCTTGCATATAGAACTCCCAACTCAGTAAAGATACCCATATGTGCACGCTCCAATCCTAACCCACTTTCCATTAAAGATATGAGTTCATTGAAGCATCCTCTGTTCTGATAAAACTCGCTAACCTCCTCCAAATCATCCACCTTCATATATAACAGATAATTAGTCAGACAGCAGCAAAAAGGTTAGACAAAGAAATCAATTGTTTTTGTCACTTATTTTTAGTACTTTGCTAGTAGCCACCACATCCTTTATCTTGCCTTTTAAAGGATTTCCATTATGAGGAAGGGAGGGGGGATCTGTGCAGTATTTTGGAGTGAGGACGGGGCAATCATTCCATGCAAGTAGAAATTCCAAATGCTAAAATATAAACTAGAAAATGATGTCACCTGAATGATGACATTTAGACCACAAATCTGAGCTAAGCGGAATTCCTCAGCATCAACACAGGCAAAACAGACTTCCTTCCATGTTTTTGAACTGTTTGCTTTCCTGGCAGCATCAACAGCTCCTTGGAACTGTTTAAGCTTCACCAATGTTACTGCCAACTTAGCCCAGTTAGAAATAAAAGCAAATATAATTTTTGCAGCCTCATACAATGTCTCATCATACAAGCGGTCTCCAACATTTGGTAAATTGGCAACATTTGGCATCAGTATAAACTCTTCAATTTCTCCAAGCCGGTCAATCTTAGCATAAGCATAAATGAGCTCACTGTCCACCTTGGGCTCTTTGGTCTTCTGCCTAACCATGAGAAGATACTTCACCAGGTCATGGTATACATCTGCATCTTCAGAAGCCTTAATAACCTCTAAGAAATGAGTTGAATCGTCTGCACGAATGAATGAGTCAATTGCATCACTCACTAAGCCTTCTCTAAGTTGTGCTTTAGCCACCTGGCTCCAAACAGCATCTTCCTCCACCCGAAAAGCAAACTCCACAGCACGATCAATAGTCTGGAGGTTATCCAGCAGGACATTAACAGCCTGAACATTCAAGTTAAATTTCTTGAAAATAGCAAATGCCTCTTCAAATAGTTGTGCTTCCACAGCGACCTCCCCTACTGCAGGTCCATCAAAGTTGTCCAACCTATTAATGTAATCCATAACTCTTGAAGGATCTGCCTTGATTGCAGTAAGGATCAGCAAATTTTGCAGATTAAAATTTCCACTAAATGCAGAATTTTGTAGCACAATCTTTTCGAGAAGCTCAATCAACTCATGAGGAAGATCGGCAGTCATAAAAGCTTTCACCGCAGCTGAAACTTGCTCTGGACTCTTGCTTTCAGGCAAAGCAGTGGACACCACTTGATCAATCAATTGTCTTCTAAACTCATTCTCAGGATTAAGAACTTTCTCCCAGAGGTCGGAGTCCATCCTTTCCACAACATATCTGACACACATCAGAAAATAACATGAGTGTCCCAGACTAGTAGCATTATGGAATACAATGAAAACTTCCTAATAAAGGTCAAAGTATGCACCTTGCTTGGAGTTTGAACAAGGAGTTTTTATTAGTAACATTAACAAGCTCATCATCACATTGCCCTCTCCGGTAAGCAACAACAGCAAGGGTAGGATCCCGCTTTTCACAATATTTACCAACAACACGAGAATCATAATATGGATTGGTTGTGAGAAAATGCTCGGGATTGTTGTTGCTGTCAATAATGATTTTACCCAGAGCATTATGTACATGCACATCCTGGCTTCCTTCACTTACAAGATGCTCCAAGAATTGAGTAAGCAAGCGGAGACGATTCCTATGCATAAGAATTTATATTAGAAGTCTACATGAATTTGATATCGGAGATGAAAGTTAGAGATAAAGCTAACACACCTCTTTTCACATTCTTCAACTAAAGGCTCAACTGGCAGAAGAGAACGAACTGAAAGTATAAGACCTTTAATAAAATCTTCAGGGCATTCATCATCTAACAACTGTCCTACAACTAGAGGAGCATTTCCAGGATTGACCTAAGAGCAAGAAGTACAAAGTTTTGATCACGGTTCTAAAATTTTTGCAAAGAAAGATTTGAAGGACACCCATATTTACCTTTTGAACATAACCTTCAATATATCGAAGCATGTTGTTAGTATAAAGATAATGGGTGAGATCCGGAACAAATCCAAAACGATCACAGACATTAATCAATGGTCGTGCATCAGGAAGCTTGGTCTCCATAAGAAAATTCTTTGTCTTCTCAGCATCATAAAAGTTTGATTCCCTTGTCACACGCTCAACCTCCTTAATTTGTCCCGTTTTAGCAGCAGCCTCAATATACTTGAAGTGAATATCAGGATCCTCACTTTACAAGACAAAAAAAAAAAACAATTATAATAATTGAAAAAAAAAAACACTAGAACAGGGAAGCTGGCCGAAGAGTGAACTGAAGTCATGTTCCATCACCAATAAGAAAGAAATACCTAGAGCTCAAGTATGCACCCAAGAAAAAGTATAGTCCCTCATAGGATTTGAACTGCTCAAATAGTTTAATGCATGCATCAACACCCAGCTGTTCAGAATATTCCTTAGCAGTCTGCAAATCATGTACCAGTAAGATTCTCAGAGAATTAATTATGGAATTCAAGAAGAAGAAACAGAAGTCTTGCGGCAACATTATCCAGAAACTTTACCTGAACAATTATTTGAAGATTGCCCCTAAGATTGACAAGTAAAAGATCTTTCATACACTCTAGTGCCCATTCTCGAGAAAGGGTACCAAAAAACTCAACCAATGCCTGAAATACATCATATTATACAGTAAGAAATAAGAATATCAAACAATTTTAAGACAGACTGGGTCATTTGAGCAATTGCAATCAAAACCTGTGGCTCAATGGCATGTGTATTCACAATCACGCGTTTGATGTCTGGCAACTCAGAATAATGCTGCATAATACACAGACAAGGCTCAGGATATATTCTAATGAGAGAACATTATACTGCCATCAGAACTTAAGAAGCAAAGAAACCTGAAGAGCCCGAATGAAAAGGCCAGCCTTTTCACATAATTGTCCAATACGTGGGCGATCATAATGACTGAACATGCCATTGGCCAATATAGCATCAGCGACATTTGGAAAGGTTACCAGATTAATTTCCAAAACCTAAGTATAACACATAGAAAAATATGATTTTATTTAAAAAAAATCCATATATATCGCCATCCAGTTCAGGGACAGTGATAATGACACGTAAATTAAAAGAACCTTTGTTTGAAGATATCCATGTTCAGGAAGGTTTGGCTTCAGCACATCCAACAAAAAGGCCGTTGCCTCACGGATTAAATTCCTCTAAAAAGTAACAGAAGAAATATATAAACAAGAGTTCCAATTCACAGATAACCAAAAAGAGCATGAAACTGGTTCCTACATTAAAGTTTAAACAAATCATTTTTAGTTGAATAAGTTAGAGGAAAACATACTAGCCTAAGCAAGAAAGTTATCAAAAAGCCTTATCAAAACCAACTTTAAGGAAGATTTGTTTTCACATAATAATTATTATTTTTCATTTTAAATTTTCAAAAAAGGTACAGAATGAACGCAGTGAGATTAAAGGGAAACAAGACTGTACATGATACTGTCTTCTAAAATTGCAACAGAATAATAAGTAAAGAGAACCCAAAGAACAAAGTATCATGAAAATCCAAAGGGTAGACTGCAAGTAAACCTGAAGAAATAGATCAGTAATTGTGTTATAGTCAATGGGGCATCCTCCTTCCATTTGAGACATCATCAGAGCAAAATTTACAGCACCCTGCAATCAAAAAGTTTCGAATTATTCTATGTACATAAACCCAAAAAAAATATGGATGCTAGAAAAATAAACAATTTAGATTTGAGTGTAGATTAGCAATATGAAAATATTCTTAAAATGAAAGCAACATAAGCATGAGAAAACCATTTCCATTTGGATGCATTAACTGTAATTCATTAGGTGATGCTACTTTAAGCAAGCTATGCTCGGACTTCCAAACAAAAGTAAGTACATCATGAAGGTCAAGCAAGTCAGAGATAAAATTGAATCAGATGGTTGTTCAGACAAAACCTTCTCACCTGGGGGTCTGTTCGTAAAATTGTTTGAAGAAGGAACATATAATCAGGTGTGTATCCAACCTTCATCAAAGGAACAGATAAGAATGGCATTACAAAAATAGTAGTGGTAAAAAAAACTAACAAATGACATACTAACATTTAATAACAACACCAATAATTTTATGGTTCTAATAAACTAATAAAAGAAATTACCTGCTTTGAATATATCAGGATCTTGTCAAATTCCCTCCTCTCTGCAAAAGCTGCAACAACTTTCGGTGTTGCTCTAGCTTTGATATATATTTTCAAAGCAAGGTCATTATCCACTGTCTGCATATATGCCAGCCTCGTAAAAATTAGGAATAACAAAGGAAACAAGTGCAAAACACAAATCAGGGAACAGATCATGTGTTTCTTTAAAAGGAATAGACAATTTGGATTTTTCTTCCCCAAACCATCTATAAAATAAAATTAATAAATAAGTCCAAATGAAAAACAGATAACACATTAAATTTCTGTCAGGACCTTCACAAGGTCACCAAGCTCCTCACTGCATTCAAGTTTATCCTCCGCCAGCCAATTTTCCAAAAGATTCTTTTTGTTCTGATTTACAACAAGTCGTGACAGTTCCAGTGACTCAAAAGCATTGAGTTTTCCCATGGTTAACAGAGTTCCAAAGTATTGCAACAGCGGTGGCGTTTGCCCAGCTTGTACAGGTACACTCTGAAAGCAAATTAACAAAGGCAACTCAAGAACTTAAGATAAAGAGCATATTGATATATTAATGTGATTATGCATACCCCGAATTTGGTAACTTAACAAAACCAAGAAATATTAATGGAACAGCATTTCGATGCATAAAACACCTGAAATTTAGCAACAGTATCAGGAGTTCGAAGTACTCCTTGTGGTGATTGTGCAGCAAGCTCTGCAGCTTCCTTATACTTGGTCTGAGCAAATAATTCTTGAAAACGCTTAACAACCTGAGAGAAAAAAGACAAGCATAACAACAACAATAGGTAAAATAAATAAACTTTAAAATTGAAAAGAAACTCATGCTTCCCTCCCTCCTATCAAATCAACTAGGAAGAAAAGAATTATGTTTGGAGAAAATTTTATGCCAAATAACTCCAGTTACTGATCTTTGTATCCGAAGTGGATAAAAAAGTTACAGTTGCCATGTTCACATCAATATCATACTTCTCAGCTCATACTTCTAATCAAGATTCCCTCGGGCCTCAAGTAATTACAGCTTACAAACTGTTACCTGTTCATTCTGGTATTCTGTCAAAAAATAAAAATATATATACAAGCAAATGCTCAAGAAACAATATCATTTTTCCTCATTTTCTCACACTCTAGTGCTAATTGTCTTGTTGATAACTGATCTACTCTAGAAGACACATCTGAAATAATTTTATGACAACTATAATCTACTGAGACAAAAGCATACAAAGATAAATCTTCTAGTCAAGTATCCATCAGTTAATAAAATGTAAGCCAATTTAAAATTAAATGCATGGAGTTCATGAACTTTAAAACTACAGATAGAAGTATAAAATTATCATATGCAGCACAAGTTACCAATTCTTCTGCACCAGGGAGGTTTCCTCTTTTAGCAAGACTAACAGCAAGTTCCAAATTATTTAACTGTCAAAAATACAAGCAAAAAATTAAAAGTAGATAGAAAAAGAGGTGTCCGCAGAGCCAAAAACGTGATACAAAGCATTAAATACCTGGCCACTAACAAAAGGTACGATGGTTGCTTCATTCACAGTAGCAAGCAACACCTGGCCACGTCTATTTATAGCATAAAAGCCCCCTGCTGTTGAGGCTTCTGCTGTCAAAAATATCGGATCGGGGCTGATTCGATTTCTATAAACTGCAGTGGCAGTCTCGAGATCATAGACAAATAAAAGACCGAGTTTTGTGATAACATATATCAAACCATACTTATTTGAAATCTGCACAATGAAACAAGTCAGATATTCAACATAATGTTTATTGGGAAATAGAGAATCATAAAGTCTACACTTATACCTGCATTGATACAGGAAAGTCATCAGCAAAGTCTGGAGGGAAGAAGAGATCTGCTTGTTTTTTTGAAAACGATGGCTTGCCTGATAACCAATGCCACAATATACCAGAAGGTAGCAAGTAAGGCATAAGTAAGTAGCAAGAACATATACCGCAAATAGCAGACACTCTATTGAAGCACCATAATTATATCTTCTGTTGTTTACTCCTATTTAACTTATTAATCATTTATATCCTATAATCTCCTCTTTCATTAACAACTTAAATTGATATTGAAAATTTATTTTTCTTTTAAGATTTTAAAAAAAAATGTTAGTAATAATGAGTGGTAATGTGTCTATTGGCTGATAAAGGAAAAATAAAGACATGCTTATACCTGGCTGGGCGCCAAGTTCAATGACATGCATCTTTGATGCAACCTGTCCAGCATTGATGCTCTTGGATGCAAAACAAATAAGAGTTGAATCCTTATCATTGCCGGCAACCTACATGTTTCAAAGTAAAAATATCAAACAGTATTCAACCTACAAGCCACATAGCTGAAATACATATTAATTAATCACAAAGAAGACAGAATTACTCTAAATGTGGCAAATGAGGCAGCATGTGCTTCAAGAGCCTGGCTCCGCTGTTGATCCACAGAGAAGAGTTGCATATTTCCTTTTACAAGTTGTGGTCTCTGTAACCAACAAAACAAAATACTATCACTCAACAAATAATAATTACAGAAGATTTGATCATTAGCAATAAAAAATATGAAGAGATGGTCATTCACTAATCCCCCTCTCATATAAAAAGCAACAGAAAAAATTTTAATCATACAATATAAGTTCAAAACATATTAATTTTTGTAAAACATTTTGTCATTAATAAGGCATTGAAAAAAGTTGAAGGAGGATGACATTTGACAAAAATATTGAGAAGCATGAACAACCCTAAACCTAAGTTATAAACCTTCGTAGTTACAACACATAGCAAGGAAAACCTTCTCAAATGTATGCAATATACATACTAAATAGAAGTAAAAATAATAGAAAAAAATCAAAAATATTCAGGAAAATATAAATTTGAACCATCAATTGAATAACTAAAATCAAGGACTTGTTTATTTCATCAGGAAAACTTTGACATTTATTTATCTTAATATAACATCTAGTACCAACCAGAAATAAAGACAATGGAGGTAAAACTAAATGACTAAACCATTAACAATTAACATTAGGAAGTATTAATATGTTGTGTCTCTTGATAGCTTTTGTGTGTAATTGTAAATCACATGTATATAGGCCAAGATTTATAGTCCTTATTTCTCACAATAATACAAGAGAAGTAGAATTAGATCATAAATAGATGGTTAAAGATTAAAAGTTATTTTGGTATAGTTGTGAAAATAGAATTATTTCAATGATCAGTTATATGTATAATATATTATATACTATTGTTATAATCACAATCAGTTTCTGGTTGGGTAAATTTTGCTGAAAAATAGTTTCAAAATAATTAAAATCGTTTAGAAGCAACAAAAATCTGCTTTTACATAAAAAAAAAATGTGTGAGAAGCTTACAAGGTAAAGAGCTAATTTTTTCAGGAAAAAAAAATGTTTAACAAATTTCAACCATTATCCTAAACATCCAACTAAAATTGCAAACAGTTTTTTTATCCCAAAATCAGCTTAATTTCCTACTAGTAATCTTTCCCAAACATAAACAATGATCATGTGACTACTTAAAAAGGTTACGTGACTACTTAAAAAAGTCACACGACTTCACGATTTAATCTTAACTATGTTCATGAATGATTGTTATTTCTTCCTCATCTCTCACAGTATGATCCTATTACTTCTCTCACTTAATGCATTCCATACAACCCCACACAGATGTGCTTAGTGAGAGACATTTTTAAGTGCAAAGAGGAGTAAATTTGGGCTATATAGAACCCATACATGAATGGTCAAAATTGAAGTCAAGTGACCACTTAAAAAAGTCATGACTTATTAAAAAAACTCGTATCGTATAATTTTTTTAATCCAATCATTCATGTAAGATCTAAGGGTTAGTATGTATTCATCTCACCCACTTAAAAAATGTTATATGTGTGTGTGCATATGTATCTAGTAAAAAGGCCTTTTTATGAGACAAATAAAATCATTAAATCTTATCACGAACAATCAAGATACCCAAAAGTCATATAATTTTTATGAACAGTCATACGAATTCTTTATGAAACGAGACTGTAAAAAACTTTAAATTTGGACCTTCCGTGTATGTTGTCTATGACCCAAACTCATAAAAATGACTTCCTCACTGTGTACATTAAATATATATAAAAATATATATATATATATATATATATATATATATAAAAATGAGAATTTTCTTAACATATTTAAACAAATTCCTCAAATCTACCAAAAATAACTCATAATGAGGATTGGAACAAGGCCAGAATTTACAGTATGTTACAGCACTAGAGCCATTGCAGTATACAAATACAATTCTTTAATAAAAAGCGACAACAAAACGTGTTTATGCAGCTGTTAATAAAAAAGTATCTTTTGTCTACATTTACAAATATATATATATATATATATATATATATATATATATATATATGTTTGTGTTGAGTGTATGAGAATTTTACTAACATATTTGAACCAAACTCTCAAATCTAAAATAATTCATACCAAGCATGGGCACGACCAGTCCACAATTTACAGTATGTTACAGTACTAGAGCCATTGCAATATCCACAAATACGATTCTTAATAAACAGTGACAAACCTTCACTTAATATGTAGCATTTCTCGGAAACAGAAAAAGCAAAGTAAACTAAGCAACCTAAGCTTTAACCTAACAGGAAAATTAAGTGGCAAAAAACAGAGTTCCTGACAAGAACAAACAAGTTTTTAAACAGAAACTTTCTTTGATGGGTGAAAAAGGTATAAATGAATTTTTAAATATAGTATATTTCTAAAAAAAAAAATTAAATATCTAGATTGGATTATTTATTAAATGGGGCATGAATGGATTTGATTTTTGAATTTACATACATTTTCAAACAATCCAAAATACATTAAGGGGCTTTTAACTCATCCATTATAATTCAAATTAAAATATAAAAATTTACCGAACTGTAGGTTTTGTATTTTTCATTACAACCTTGTAATTTTTAAAATCTCTACCCAGGTGATTGTATAACGATAGCACCTCGTTGACTATGTTAGAAACTTATAATGTCTTCCTCAAATACTCACAACCAGCCTATGCAATTAAATTGAAAAATTTTGCATCTTATTAGTGACAGCAAGCTGACAACAAATACAAGAATAAGACAAGGGGAATTGCTAAGGGCAAGGTCTAGACGTTGCAAGAGGAAAACAAACGCATACCTCAGCAGAACCAGGGGCAATTCCAATCAAAACCAACCACTTTTCCGTAGGATCACAACGGTAATTGATAATCTGATTATTCGCCAAATTAGCTGTCCGGTCAAACACCTTCACCGGCTCTCCATCACCTAGATGAGAGAAAAACATTAAACTCACAGTTTAGAAAAAGGTCCATCAATAGAACAAAAAGAGACATAAGATAACCCGCAGTCAAACTCATACAGAAAGCAGTAAAATAATACAACATTACATTACCTTCAATTGACCAGTGATACACGGATGACTGAGTCACTACGCCTAGCGTCTTTGGAGTTATCCACTTCCAAAACACAACCTAAAGGAAATTGAGGAAAATGAAGAACATCGCCATTAATTAACTAATTAATTGATAAAAACAGACAGATTGTGCGAGAATCAAAATCTTCAAACAAAATTACAAATCCTCGCCTGTTGGCTCATTTGATACGATTTCATCTTCGCTTTCGTTTCAATGTTAAACACTTGCAAATGATCCTGACTAGTGCCCGGAACTTGAGCTGCACGGAGAACAACCGTCACATTCGTTGATCGAATTGGAATCATCGCACTATCACGTAAAGCAATCGGAACAGCGAATGGTTACCTTTAAGCGCGAGAATTCTGGCGTTAGGGTTCATGAGAGCGGAATCAGCGGTGATTGGGCGTCGGAGCGGTTGCATGGGCATGGCCATGTCGATCATGACGACGCTGTTCTGCGGCGCGGTTTCCCTGACGCAAATGTACTTGTCCGACTCCATGGTGACGTGCGTGAAGGTGATAAACTGCGGGTTGATGCCGACGCTTCCCAACTGCAAAAACGACGAACGTATCGGAGAGTCAGAAAACGACGAGAAAATGGACAATGCAGCGAGGCATTGCGGGAAAAACGACGGGATAGTGGGGGAAGGCGGACCGTTAAGGCTTCGCGCATGGCGATGGGGGCGTTCGCGGCCATGGCGGGCGTGGATCCAAGGGAATTCGAAAGTGAGAGATGGTGTGTTAGTGGTGCGCTGCGAGATCTGAAGCAGTGAAGAGAGAGACAGAGAGAGAAAGGGGAGGGAGAGAAGAATAAGGAGAGTGTGTGGAGGGAACAGAAAGGAACACACCACAACGAACGAGGTGGAAGTGGAAATGGAAATGGAACAATGGAAGGATCCTTTCTAAAATTGTTTTTGCTGTTTTTGATTCCTGAAAGATGGAGGAAGAGGTGGGCCTTGGGCCTGGTAGGCCCAGGCCTTCCGTTTTGACATTAGTAAATTAATTCATTAATTAATTGCCAATGATGATTTCAATTTTTGTTAACGACTGTTGTCATTGATCATTTCGTGGTGTGTTTGAGTATCTTGTGGATAACGTGTGGACAAGCAAGAGTGTCTGATCCCAATTCATGGCTAAAAAGCCTTCATCTAAGGTCCGGTTAAAAATCAGGTTTTTATCTTATTTTCTTTTCTCTAACTACATTGTTTGAGTTATGTAGATGGTGTGCCATTCTGATCACAACTTCATCGTCCCTTTGCCTCGATGCCCAACATGTGGGTTACATGATGCAGCCAAATCCACCCATGCCATCTCACTGTCGATTAAATCTAATCAATGTTTCCTTGCTTTGCATGGTTGCGTCATGCATGCGTTGTGCTTGGTTACAAATATACTTTACTCATAATACCATCAAAATTAATCCACCCAATAACACCAAAACATAAATATATGTTTAAATACTTCAAAAACAAACAATGTGATTTCAATAATTTACGGTACAACTTGTAAATCTTTATTTTCATCATCATTCTTTTTTTCTTATCAACATTTTCCCACCCAAGTTCACACTCGATGCGCCGGTTGTACAGTACCAACCAACGCCTCCCACTCAAACTCCACATTCCAAATTTTTCCATTTTCTTTTCCAATCCTACACATTTCAAATTTGTCCCTACATGAATTCCCCGTTCTACCCTCAAAATCTCAAAATTCCCCAAAATCATCCCTTCTCTAACGTCCTCAGAACTGTCTCCCGCCACCGGTTCCGCATCCAAAGCCAATTCCCTCACCATCACCCATCCTTGCGTTTCCCAGTCTACCCCTACGCTCATAGCCAAATTTCCAATTCTATCCCTCGCCGATTTTTCATTTTCAGTTCTCATTGTTTCTTTTTCTTCTTCTTCATCTTCTTCGTCGAACTCAGCGAACTCCGAGTCAACTCGGTCGAGAACGCACCGAGGCGACGATTCCACGATCACACCACACGGTAACAGAAAGGGATGCTCCAGCAGCTGATCGCAGCTCCACCGCCGCCGCGGCTCCCACCTCAAACACTTCTCTAGAAAATCCCGACCGAGCTCCGACAACCGGCGCGGAAACCCCGGTACCTCGCCGGAGAAGCCAATTCGACTGAGCGCGTCGACCGCGTTCCCCTCCCACGGCGGCTTTCCGGTAAGCATCTCGATCACCGTGCAACCTAACGACCAAACGTCCGACGCCGGACCCTGACACTCCCGGCGTATCACTTCCGGCGCCATCCACAGCGGACTCCCGCGCGGCGAAGCTGCCGGGAGACCTTCACCGGCGAACTCCATCGCCGATCCGAAGTCGGCGAGCTTGCAGCTGCAGCCGTTGGCTCCGTCTCCGATAAGGACGTTCTTCCCCTTCACGTCGCAGTGAACGACGCCGTTTGCGTGCACGTGCTTCAGAGCACTCACCAAGCACCACGTGTATTGTCTCACTAAATACTCTTCCACGTCGGCGTCCAGGTCAGCGAGAGTGCCACCTGGCATATACTCCATGTGAAGGTTCCGCTTCTCGGACGTGGTGTCTTCACCGAGAAAGGTTACCACGTGCGGCGAGGACATGCGTTGGAGGATCCGAATCTCGCTTTCCAACGCTTCGAGCTGACCCGGAAGACCCGTTTTAATATCCACGGACTTCACCGCGAAAATTTGCGTTTGAGCCTCAAGCTTTCGAAGCGCGACGCTGATGGTGCCAAACGCGCCCTTACCTATGCACTTGCCTCTTACCCAAGTAGAAACCATTTTAGAGTGCGTTTTTGAGTGTGCATTTGAGAGTATATATAGTGGAGTGAGTGTTTGCTGTTTGGTCCTGCACTAAAACGTCTATTGTTTTCCTTTTTTTCTTTATTTTGGGTCCTACGTGGAATTAATGGAAGTGGATAATTAACGAAAGTAGTCGCAAGAAGTGACGTAAATGGTGTGGTGATTGAGAGGGAAGGAAGAGTTTTTGTTTTGTGGGTGTTTTAATCGTTATCCATTTTATTATTCGAGTTTGAAGAACTTTTCGCATTTTACTTCTTTTGTTGTTTAATTATTTGTTATTAATGGTATGTATAAAAAATAAGATTGTTAGATGCTTATCCAATAGCACTCATTTAAGCTATTTGATTTGGAATTAACTAGAGCAAAAACCATGTATTTTAACTAAATTTAGCTTCGGAACTAGATTGAGACATTCATTGTATTTTAACCAGATTGGATTCACTGTATTTGGAACATAATTAGGTGAGTTATCACTTTTGTTAGATAAATTATTTAGAGAAAAGCTTAATTATCATTTAAATTATTAAAAGTAAATTTAAGTTTATCAAGATAGAAGAAAGGCATTTATCATGATTCTTAAGAATATAATTCTATTTGAGTGATAAGATGTGGTTAACTTCATTTAAATTTCTGTGTTCTAATGAACAAATAATAATTTTTAAAATATACTCTTTCACTTGTTTTTGAATTTTTATGAAATTTATTATATATATATATAATATTGTTTCTTATGTATATGATAAGTTAAGAATTTAATTTTTTTATATTAAAATATGAAAATTTCATAAGTTAATTACACCTTAACATAACTTCATTATAAATAAATCATAAATCATATGATATTGGCATAATTTTATTATGATTTTATTGTGAAAAAGTAACGTTAATGTGTTACAATTTTAAATTATGATTTTATTGTGAAAAAAGTAATTTTAATGTGTTACAATTTTACTAGTATATTTAAATTGAATTTGTGTTAAGTAGTACGATTTTAGTTAAAATTTAATTACATAATAAGTTGTATTTAAATAACACGATTTATTTATTTTTAAAAAAATTTAATTTAACTAATTTTAGTAATTAACCTAATTTGATAAAAAAAAATTATAAATTTTAATATATATCTTAATTAATATAATAAAAGTGATAAAGTTCTAGTTCAAACTATTATGGATGATAATTGATGATAAAAAATAAGAAAAATATTTGCTATTTGACTTAAACACCTTTTTTTTCTCATAGTTAATTTTAATTTCTATCATTAATTTTTTCTATATATTTATTTCAGTCTCCACCATCAACAATACGTGAAGTACCATTCAAGAAGTCATAATTGAAATCAACAGTATTAAGAAAAAGTAACCTAAATATGATAGAATTATAGGAACTATGATCTAAATAAATGAAGTTATAACTATGAAAACCCAAATTAAAAAAGAAAAAAAGAAAAAAGTAAAACCACCGAGATTGAGAAGTGAATCAATTTATGTTGGTTCTTGTAAAGAATGTTATGAATTAGAAGATGTGGCTACAGTGAGGAATGTGGTGTTTTGTGGTTTTGGCAAAGGGAATGGAACAGAAGACAGTGAAAGAGAAGTGGGGAAGTGAGGCTAGTAGAGAAGATGCCCATCCCATTATGCTTGTTGCTCTTAGCCACACAATGTTCAAAAATATTTTTTATGAGAATTTTGGTGCATGTGGATACTTTAATTTTTAGGTGAGGTCCCAAAATCTACTCGTATCTTTTTTAAGATCTGAACCAGGATGCATTCTACACCTTCTCTTCTCTGTTTCTCCTGGACAACATTATTGGAACACTACTTTTGCTTCTCGGTATCTTACTTTTGCTGTCATCATAAAATATTATGGTTTAGAACATTAAATTTACGTTAAATATGGCTTTGAACCAGTTTTATGTATTTTTTTTCTTACATCATCTTATCTTTGATACATTTTTTATCTTTTTATTAGCCTTGTAGATGGCATTATGGAGCACTTTCCCTCTTGACAAGTTATAATAAAAGCAGTAATTGAGGGAGATAAGCATGCCTTTTGGTTTTGTTTTTATTTGCGCTAATTGGTTTGTGCATGCAAACTCAAGTTGAGTGGCTTAAAAGTACTGTAATTGCGCCACTTGTCATGGTGTGGGTGCTTGTAAATGACATTCTAATGAATTGACCCAAAACATTATAAAACAATGAACTACAACGTTACGCAGGGGGAAAGGGAAACGAAGGGGAAAGGGTCATCCACACAACATGCCTTTTGACACAAAAACTAGAAATCCAAAAGGAAAAACAAAGTTTGAAAACGAATTTCATTAGATTCCATTCAAACCTCATCCTTCTTTCTTTTCTTCTTGTTTTCAATAAATTACTTATTTAAGTAACCATTTAATAATGATTTGGATTATCATTGATTTTGGCTTTCACATGAGTTCGAAAAGGAGAAGAAAATAACATGGAATATGTTTGGAATATGCACTAGGAAAAGTATGATATACAACATGCTTGGTTTGGATGAGGTTGTTGTTAGGAGGGTCAAGTAAAGTGCTTCATGACTTTGACTTGCATGTTGTGTGACGCAATAAACTGCGACAAACAAAATAAAGGGATTAAAAATTATAAAGGATTATAAGAATATATCATGATTGCATTTTAAACAACCAATTAATAAATGAAGGTTCTAATAGGGTAATTTACAATTTAACTAGTTGTAGAATGTCATATTCAATCGTGTAATATGGTAAAAATAAGTTATATGACATAACATTCTTTAAGAAAAAAATATTTTAAATAAGAAAAAATTTTAAATATTAAATTTGAAAAATAGTAACGTGACAATTAAGTAAGAGAGTGTTTTTAGATCATTAGTTTAAAAATTATTTCTACTGTAACTTCTCCTTTGATGTGTAAGGAATGATATTGTTGGGAAAATACTTAGAATTTCATTATCAAGAAATTAATAGTGAGTGAATTTCATCCTTTAATAATATAGTAAATGAATAATGAGTGTATATGAGATAATAAGGTTACCAAAGAGTATAATGGGTGACAACTAGTTCTAAGCTTCTCAAGTATAAATTCTTAAACAATTTATCATTTTATTGCTGCTTATCTTGTATTTTATCAATTTTAATCTCTTTCAATAACATCAGACAATTGCTTGTGGTTACATTAATTTTATATATATATATATATATATATATATATATATATATTTATCTTGTTTAATCAATTATAAATAATCCATTTACCAACAAGTTGTTGTCAATATAACGTTGTTGTAAATATAACTTACTAAAAAAAATTAAGTTACTTATTGATAATGTGCTACGAATTTAAATTCGTAAATAAATAATAATTTATACAGATTTTATCTCTAAATTAATATTTGTATGTAAAATCAAGTTATTTATGAATGTTTTAATATGTTACAGTAAATAAAAATTATATACAGATTCTATCTCTAAATTAATATTTGTATGTAAAATCAAGTTATTTATAAATTTTTTAATATGTAACACTGAAATAGTTTCGCAGCTAAAACTCATAATAAAATTGGTACATAATTTTGAGGTGTTGAAATGGGTAAATTTATCGACAAATTTTATCCGTGTATAATGATATTTGAATCGATAGATAAGGAAAGTCAAACTTACTTACTGCTTTTACATATGGATTCTAAATAATTTATTAAAAGATTAAAATTAAAATTAATATTATTAATAATATAAATAACATTAATATTAAAAATAATAATAAAGAATAATAATATTAATAATTGTATTAATATTAAGAATCTTAATAATAAAAACTATTAATATTAACAATATTATTTATTAATACTATTAATAATATTATTAATTTTATTAATATTATTATTAACAGTATTAATAATAATGTGAACAATCATAATATTACTAATATTATTATTATTAGTATTAGTATTAATAATAATAATATTACTATAAAAATATTAATATTATTAATACTAGTGAAAACGTATTTGTATTTGCATTTTTATTACATTAAAATATATGTAATTTTATAATTTAATTATTCTTATTAATAATTAATTAAAAATATAATATAATTATATATATATATATAATTTTGTAAAAAGTAGTATTAAAATGTTTTATAACCTTTATTTTTTTTTTAAAACAAAGTTATTTAGTTATTTTAAAATAAAGAAAAATTATTCGATTATTTATTTTACTAAATAAATAACAAATTATTTTTTATTTATTAAGGAGTAAAAATATCCAATTAAAAATAAATATAAATAATTTTATAATTTGTTAGACAATTTTTTTTTTTCATTTTGTAGGTAGTTATTTTGTTTGAAAAAATGCTTACTAAAATCTAGTATAGTTTTTAAATGACCGAGTTATTATACATAATATTTTTTTGCCATAGTTGTTTTTATACATACGTATGATAATCACATTATTTACGTACTTAAAAAACATGATTATCTTTCCACCATAGTATACCATATCACTATACATACAAAAAGTGGTGAGTCATTTTGATGTATGAATATATTTATGTCTAACATATTTTTCATTAAATAAAAAATTATTATGATGTTAAGGACTAATCACATGTTAAAAATAAGGATCCAATTTGTGAAATTTATGTTTAACATACTTTTTTCCATAAGTTACATGATAAAAACAATTGTGAAATTGACCTGTTTCACAGTAAAAATAAAACCATCTACTTTTCTAAACAATAGGTGCGATAAAAATATAACTCACATATTCCCTTTTAACATATTTGATGACTTCTTATTAAAACATTAATGAGAGTGATTGTGGTAGCCTAGAGTGCGCAACCCATACGCAAGATTATTCTATAGCCACATCTTTATTCGGTGTTGTTAATGGACATTTTCTACGCTTCTAATGCCACCAAACTTGGTCAAGTCCTTTACAAAAACGCTTATCACTTCTAAAATCGCGTTCCCACCACTTCTCGTCACTTTTTAGAACAATTTTTTTCTCATCATTCCTTTTGCATGTTTAACGTACCCAAACAAAACCGTAACTGTATGTGTATATCACATTGTTTCCTATTTTCAACGCTTTACAAAGTCAACTCCTACGTGGGAGAGGGAAAGTTAAACAAAAGTCAGAAGATGGAATCACAAGCCATTTGTGATGTAAATTTCTCATTCCCACAATTTCAATCTCATGTTCAAAAACATCAGAAGACTTTGCCACTTTCAGAAACCAAAATACAAGACACTTTTCATGCACCTTTTTAGCTTTAGAATTATTTTACTATACTAAATTATGTACCAAGTTATTTTTGTTATCCAAAACCTGTTACGTTTCTAGAAGTATATCGAGTCAACGATATATATATATATGTCATGTCCTCTTAATTGAGCCAACTTCAATAAAAATCAAGGTATTTTTATATAAACAAGACTATGCTTAAGGAGATGGGGAATTAATCATGTGATATAAAACCATATAAATTATACAAAACTACATCGTAGAAGTGTAAAAAAATCAACTCTTTCGATTATAGATTCATTAGTTGTTGTTATTTCTTATTAAAAGAAAATACAACTTATTTAGATGTTCTATTATATGGTCTATTAATAAAATTTAAAAAAATAAAAAGATATGTTCTTTTAAACTTTGAAATCAATCAAGGAGAATTTTAAGAATTAAATAATATTAGTTAATATTTAGAATATAAAAAATAACTAGCAAAAGGTTATATTTCTTTGTGTTACTGGAAAATTGAGGAGAATTTTAAGATTAAATTATATAAGATTTAGAAAAGATTTAATAATTGATTATGATGAAAAAGAAAAAAAAAGCAAAAATATTCCGTCTGGGATTATTTATTCATAGTTAGGTAAACAAGTAGATCACTTGATTTTGCTGTTAATTCCTCTTTGAAATATTGTTTTCAACTATGCACGCTAAGTACCCAGAAAGAATGTAGTAAAACTTGAAAAGAAAACATGAATTATACAAATAAATTAACACTTTATATAAAGTATGTTATAAATAAGATAATTTGCAAATAGGATCGGATACAAATTCAACCCAAAAGATGCTCATTGCAAGAAGATCAATATTCTACCAAAAATTGCTTAAAGTTAGTGCTAATTTCTTCAACGAACTCTGCTATTCGTCGGATATATACAGATTAAATTCTTAATTTCAGGTTACCAACTTCTATCCTTTAACCATAATAATCACATTCATCATCCTCTGACTGTTGAAGAACTAACTACCCTCCCAACCTTCTTCTTGTAGCAATGAGACTTCAAACATAGTTTTGCAACTTGATAATCATTACACTTATGTCATCCACAGAGCCTCTCGACACAGATAAATCCACGAGCTTCTTACAAGCCAGCAAAAGTTGTTGTCTATTGTTCCCTACACAAAAAGGATGAGCAATATCCACTGCTTCCTGATTGCTAACCTGATCAAACACCATTCAAAATAGAAGCTTAATATTAATAGCTAAGTAATGTAGAATACCATGCAATGCATGACGCAAGAGTTATCAAAATGAAATCACTGCACATGTGTGTATACCTTTTCCCATAAGCCATCTGAAGCTAAGATCAACAAGTCATGCAGAGATTCAATTTTAAGAACTTTGGTCTCAGGTTCTGCTATCACCCATTGTTTCAGGTTCCTATCTCCAATTCCCCTAGAAACAGCCAATGACCCTTGAATCCTCCACACACCACGGCACACATCGACATAGCCACCCTACGTAAATTAACAAATTAATGTCAAATGAAGAACTTGAAAGAGGGTAAATTATATATCAGACAATACTACACCATCACATGTTCATGGTTTGGACCATTCAATACATGTTAAATAGTTAAAATGTTCAAATTATAATACTTGTTATTAGATGATTGGAACACATGCTTGTAATAAGGATCACATGTTTAATTAATCAATTACCTGAGTTTCAATTCTGTCCCTTTCATCTTCCCTTGAAGGCTTGTGATCAGATGTGAGGGCTTCTGCCACCCCCTCTCTGCTAATCACAGCACGACAATCCCCAACATTAGACACAACAAGGTTACCATTCCTTATCAATGCTGTCACACAGCAAGAGCCACCATGAAGATCCTCCTTCAAGAATTCAGAATCTGTGTTGAGGTAACCATGTTTCACTGCCTCCTCAATGTCACTTTCATCTCTCCTAACCACCTCATCCAACACGTTCTTCTCCAAGTTATGTGCAGCGAATTCCGAAGCCTTTGTGCCCCCATGCCCATCAAATATGCCGAAGAAAGCCTAAAAATAAACAACAAAGAAACTCCATGTTAAAAACTCGTTCTTGCACTTGCATATATAATTAGGTTAAAACAATTTTCAAACTAAAGTTGCTATAGCCAAATTTTCCTAAAGAACTTAATTATTATCAAATTTGATGGTTATTTTATAACTATTGCATGATTATAAAAAAATTAATGAAAATAATTGATGCTGAAAATTAGTTTATAGCCGTTTAAAGTAATCATAAAAATAACAATTTTAAGACCCCTGGGATTTAATTGGAAAACAACATATTTATTATTTTATGTTTGGATGAATTTTTTTATAAAAGCTCTTAGAAGAGAAAAATATTTAAAAAGATTGAAAATTTTCTTTATAAGTTAAAATTAAATTATATACAATTAATTTTAGAAAATAATTTCATGTACTTTCTCTAAATTTTTAATTTTAACTTATGCAAAAATTATTTTATTTTATTTATCCTTATATTTTACTATAATATAAATTCTTATGAACTAAGTCGCCAACATACTAATTTGACCAACTATTTATAGTAATTCTAAAAGTTTTGTCAATAAATCTTTTTACATTAAACTTGGTGAAAAAGAACAATTTGCGTCACTAAATTTGTTCTCTAATTTATTGATTTTCTGAAGTGGTTCTAATATGTCAATGCCAAACACACCCAGGAACAAACATTGTTTTTGTTGAAATCCCAACACCAAAATCTTGGAAGAAATTGCAGAAAACTTGATTCTATCTATACCTGTTTGGGTTCACCGTCAAGATCAACGGCAGCGGAGTAACGATCCTCCATGTGGTGCCTCCTTCCTCGTTTGCAGAAGACAGAAAAGCCGCTTTCGTCGACCTCGACGACCGCGTCCCTCGCCGAAGACGGCGCGGGCGCCGTGGAGAGCGTGAAAGCAAGAGAAGCGACGGGAATGTCGAGCTTTGCGGGTCTTCTTCGCTTCAACGTGGGAGAGGATGGTGGAGAGGAGCAAGAGGGTGTCGTAGAGGGAATGGGAAGAGAAAGCATGACAGGTTCTGGCATGGAAGAAGAGTTATTGTTGTTGGTGTTGTTGTTGTTGAAGAGAGAGAACACGGGGGAAGTGGGAACTGCCACGGAACAAGACATATTGCAATAACAACGTTGGCACTGTGGAGTTTCTTGTTCTTCTTCCTGTTCCTGTTCTTCAAGAAAACTGTGTTTGTGTTTTGTGTTTGAGTTTTGTTTGGGTTACGATGAGGGAGAGAGAAAGGACAGAGGGTATTTAAAGGAGAGAATGAGTGAGCCTTGAAGATGGGTCAAATGGGACTCTTTTGATCATTCAATTTTTTGTTTCTATATATTACTAATATTCTTCTTATGCAATTTATATCTTTTAAATGGTCATTTTTAGGATTTTATTTTTAGTTTGACTTAGAAAACAAAATTTAGTAGTCAATGATTTTATTTTAACTTCAATGGACAATTTTTTAATGTTTTTAATTTTTTTTTAATTTTGTTACCGTATTATTCATTTGTATATTTAATGAATGGTTAAATGCCAGTTTTAGATAGAATATATGGAGTAGTGTTTCTTTACCAAAAGCAAGTTAGTATCTGAATGAAATTTCTAATGCTTTTATATTTGCACAATGGGTCCTATATTTAATTTAAAACAGATATTAAAATTAAAAATAACGACTTCGGTCAGACTTTTGAAGAATGAAAATTAAAAGAATCCAGAAACAAAAATCAAAATCTATTAGGTAAAAACAATAACTTTAGATTTTAGAAGAATAAAAAAATAAAGATTAGCTACCCATTTATCATTACAACTTCTTTCAAGAAATAATAACTTTTTTTTTAAAAGAATAACAAACAACTTCTTTAAATTTTCAGCTTTTTAAAATAAAATAAAAAAGTTGTTAGAATCAAAAGCTGCTTTAAATAGTTTAATGAAATCAACCAAAATTGATGATAAAAAGAGTTGTGGTTAGGAAGAATGGTGAAATGTTAAATGATAACATGTTGTTTGATGTTTGACACTTTGACCACATCTTTTTGGTTTAACCACGTTCCATTTTGTATGGCCGGTTTTCTAGATTTTTTGATTCATCACAATACACAACACAACCATCCTATGGACCTCTTCTTATTCATGCTCTGCTGTCAAAGTCGGCGATTAATTCTATCACACTAATCTCCTAAACAAAAATATATATTACGTATCAATATATTCATCTTTTAAAAATTAAAAATAATACGATTTAAACAAAAACATATATTACGTATCAATATATTCATCTTTTAAAAGTTAAAAATAATAAGATTTAAAACTGAGTTTGCATCCAAACGAATACTATGACCCCAAATAGAACCACAAGAGATAAGTATGTTTTTTTCTGTTACTTCATAAAGATTTAAAAATACCAAATTAAAAAAAAAAGATAAAAAAAAAACAATTTTCTATATGATACAAAAAAAAAATTAAAAAAGTACATCTAATAAATATTAAAAAGTCAAATTTATTCTTAATTATTCATATACACATATAAAATAATCAATTACATTATAAAAAATTATAACATAATCTATTATATTATGAATTTTGTAACATATAATCCACTATAATATATAGGGTTTAAATATTTATAACAAACAAAATTATATGTTATACATAATTGATGTTATAAAATTTATAATATAATCAACTATGTTATATATAATAGATTATAATAATATAATATAAATATTAAAAATTATAAAATAATAATATTTGTAACATCCCTAATTTCTACTCATATATATATATATATATATATATATAATAAAATAAAAGTAAAACAGGTAATATCTAATTAACATATATATACATCCATCTCATAAATGTATCTCAAAAGAAACATCCCTCTTCGCAGGGATTTTAATATATACATATCAGAAGTTTACAAAACAAAACAAAGCATTAAATATAAAATTATCCCTTTCTCCAACTGCTCACTGAGGAGCTCTATTACCTGCAATCTCATCTGCTCCCGTGTAAATTAACACGATCATCACAGATTAAAGAAAAACAAACACACAATAAAACACAGGGTAAGCTAGCTATTTTTTTTAAAACTTCAAGTATGAAACTTTATATCCATATAAACTATTAATATTCACACATTTCACAATTTCATCAAGTGTCTATTCAATAATTTCAATATTCATCTTTCTCATGTCAGACTTCTACTGACTCATAACACATAGACACTTGACTCTACTTCCGGAAGACTCGTGCGTTGACTCAGACTCAGAGATCTGCACCTGTCATACTACTCGCTGTGAAATCCACACAGCTATGTGCATAAATAATCTCAATATCATCTCTCTCCTAGTATGACAGGGTTAATTCATATAACCGGTCAAGTTAGTTATATTTCAAACAACTTACCCATTCATATGAACCTCCTTCGACTCTTACCACCTGAATAACTTCATCGATATGATTCCCTTATCTCAGGAGAGTCAGGATATCTCCTTCTAGACGAATCCCTAGTCAATGCACATTCTAAAATATCTTAACACGGTATTTTCTTTCCTGAAAATACTATGCTTCGATCACACTTTCACATCATTCCATATATCATACAACACATCAATGAACCATTCAATCATATCATATTTTAAACCTTTTCTAAACAATCCAACTTATCTCAAATAAATTCCAATCTACACAAAACAAGGAAACGTAAAAAAAACAAATGATTCAAAATCTTCTAGCCTAAGGTTTTGTTGGAAAATTTAATCTAGCTTCCCTTACCTGGACTTGAGCAGATGCTCACAGCAAGCTCCAAACCCACCAAAAGCTTAGGGATATCCTAACTCTGTTTAAGATTTTGATCGGCCAACTTGTAGAGTTCTCTGCTCGGAGTCCAATGGCAGTCGCCGATCGTCAAACTGCTAAGTGAGGGTGGTCCGAATCATAGAGAGAAGGAGGGAAAGGAAAAAGGGGAACAAATAAACTTACTCTCTCGAGATTATGATCGAACAATCCTGTATACCTTCGCTGCCATCACCCACTCTGAGAGAAATCTCTCGTGCAAATTTCCTCTTCTTGAGTGCAACGTCTGACAGGATGGCCACGTGGGCGTTTCTGTGCGCACTCAAACTCTGGGGTCACCTGCCCTACCTAATCTCTGGCGCCAACTGCTCTGGGCACCCTCACATTCTACGTGTCACGCATGCATAACGCTCTCGCTGGGAGCCTGGGTCCCAGCTTAACTGCGTGTAACAGGACCCCCCGATGACCAGGCACCGATGACTGATCGCACTATGAGTGCACCGATGACTGATCGCGCTTCGTCACTTGTCGCGCTCTGCTTCTAAGCGTTCAACTGGGCACTGATCTAGGGGTGGTGGTCACTCGATAACCGACCACCGATCACCGCTCTGAGTAATCTGCTCCCTGATTCCCCTGCTACCTTATTCCGCGTGTCACCCTATGAATGGTCCCCGTGGTCATCTGCTGCTGACGTCATCGACTACCAATGACCGACCGGATCACAAGCCCCCCAGTCTCGAGCTGTGAACTTGTTCTCAGCGAAGAGACTAAGCGGTTGATGGCAAGCTCATTCCTCCTCCTGGAGCTTCTCCCCTTGCTACTTCTTCTTCTGTGTAATTTCTTTTTCTGCCACATAACTTGCATAAACCTTTTAGCTCTAAAGGCTCACTGTATTGACTTCAATATGGATTAAATCTATGCTTCAGCTGCTTGTCTCTCTCTATCTTTAACTCTCTGCATGTGACTAACTATTAACTGGATTAGGCTTTAGCGCGATCTCACTGCAACCCTTCAAACTTGGTTTGTGACTTGATCGTGACTAACTGTAACCTTAGCATTGTCTTTAACAACTTTATGCATAGCTTCATGCTGGATGACTGATGTGTCTCTCATCCTGGCGATAACCGATGTGTCTCTCATCCTGGCAATCTCTCATCGCCCTTGTGTGTGACAAGGACACATCGCTTCGCTCTGGTGACCGATGTCACATCGTCACACCCTGTTGAGGGCTCATCGACCCACTACTCCAAGTCTGTGGTATCACTCCCACATGGCTCGGTGACGTCCGCAGTTTCTCCTGCCCGAGGACTGGTCGGTCCAAACCCCTCATGTGTCAATGCATGCTCACTAAGGATAAATCTCCTATGCCACAACATAGCGTTTCGCATTTATCCTGCGTGCATGGCGTATCTAGGGTTCAAATCACGCCTTGACACGCGTGATTCCTTGGACTCACTATGGGTCCATCATACCAACCGATCTCTACCATGCTGACCTCAGACCTTTTGGACGACGTCTGAGATCTGGCCACTATTTTTCATTTTTAATAATAAAATTATTCAGGAGTCCTTTAAAATATACTACTTCTACTCTAAATTAATTTTCTAGATCCTTACAATATTAATAAAAACAATGATAATAATATTTAAAGTTAATTTATAAAATAATAATGATATAAGAAGGTCATAAAATTAGAAATAAGAGTAATAATTTAAATAATAATAAAAGTAAATATAAAATAGAAAGTTAATAATAATTAAAATAAATTTATTAAATCATAATAATATTAGTAATAACCATAATTTTATTTTAACTTACAAAAATATTTGTTTATGCGTATCTGTAATATTACATAATTCAAATTATTTTTAAATGACTTTACTGATTATAGTAAGAGTAATGTTTTGTCATACATGATTTCGGTATATAAATAATTAACCATTTAATTTTAAATTAATTTTCTTTATAAGTATAAATTTATAATCTTTAATTTTATTATTCATTTATAAAAAAATTACTTTTTATTTTCTTTGGTTAATCCAAACAATTTCAGGTTACTTTTTTTCTCCTCAAATTAATCATTCTCCTCAACCCTTAAATCTACTCTTTAATCCAGAGAGTACTATACTATATTTACTCGTTAATCCAAAGAGTAGTTTACTATATTCATGTAAGGATGAAATGAGACATTGAAATAGCAAACTTTTTGCTATTTTAACATTAACTGTAACTGTTTGAATTTTAAAAGAAAAAAGCATTGTAGGAAAGCAGCCAAAAAAGTATAGATGACAAATGAAGAAGGCAAGAATTGGTCAAAAACTGGAGAGAGGTAATAAAATAAGAAGAACTAACTCTCTGAATTGTTAAGCATGACCTACTAATAGTAGTGCTGCAAATTTTAAAAATGGTTTGCATGATTGCATATAAACCGGCATCAAAATCTGTGAAAAATTAAACGTTGACTGAAACAAGTGACAAATTCTTTGGAAGAAAAATAGTAATTATAAAATTGTGTTGAATGTGTATAATTATAGGGACACTTTTTTTTTTTTCTAGATTGAAGATTTGACTTAAGCACTGCCTTGTTGGCTAATTACATTTATTTTTTGGGGTGGGTTCCTGTTGCCAAGGTCAATTCCGAACTCATTCTGCCGGCCACTGATGTGGACATTTTCCAACGTAAAACTTTCAATTATTTTTTTTGGCTATGAAACATTCTTAACGTCACAAATCACGACCACTTAGCTACCAACTTCCTTCCTCACTTCTATCACTACCTTTGCTCAATTTGTTTGTTTGTTTGTTTGACTGGGTTATTATTGTTTATGAAAAAGTCAGTGATGTGTAAGTGTAGTTGTAAATTTAATGTATATAATTAATCTTTGGCTTTCTATTTTATTTTATTTATTCCTGTGTGGAATGAGCTTGCTTAAGCATACCTGGAGTAAGCAACAACACAGCCGCTTTTAATGTTATTCCAAACCCATTTTGTAACTTTCAGTATAGTCCACATCATTTTCATTAAGAAATTAATTATCATTCATGTCTTATTACATACTTTCACTCAGTTAATTAACTAAAACTTCTTTTATTTATAAAAAATTGTTCAATGTACGACTTCTTCATTACATTTTAATTGGAATATATTAAGAAATAAATTTTAAATTTAACTTAATCTTGAAGTTTTTATATAAGATGAAATTTACACTCATTTATATATTATAAAAAAAATTATATTTAATCAATTATGAAATCTTCAATACACCTTATCACGCTCATATTTATCAACTTGTGCATAAAACTAAATATTTATAGATAATCGATAGTGATTCGATAGTAGATAGTCTGATAAATTCAACAAACTCTCATTATAATAAACTCTAAATAACTCTTATATCATATTAAGAATTGGACAACCTTACTAATAGACTTATGAAATGAAATTTACACCTACTTATTTATTCTCTAAAATACTTTTAAAAAAAGTCTAAAAAACGAAATATAAAATTAATGATAACAAAAAAATTTCTGGATCAGATTTTCCACATTCATTTTTGAACAAATGAACCAAGTTAGTTTTAGAGAATCATAATTAATTAAAAATAAATAAAGTTAACTGATTAAAACCAAATAAAATAAAATATAATATATTTTTTTATTTTAACATATTAAATAATTAAAATATGTAAATTTAAATAATAATTAAATATGCATAAATATATTTTATTATTATAATAAAATGAATAATTAAAATAATATTAAAATATATTTTTTAATATTTTTGTTAATAAATGTTTTATATTAAATTAAACGAATAATTAAAATAAATATTATAATAATAAATAAAGTATAATTAATTAATTTAAATTTTGATAATTTATTTTAATATATTTTTATTTTGAAATATATTTTTTATTTATTAAAGTTTTATAATAATTTTGTATTGTAATTCTAATTTTATTTTAACTTTAATTTACATCTTTGAAAAAATATTTTTTACATTAAATTACTTTTAAGATTTTATTTTATAAATTATTCTCTAAATATACAAATTTATTTTATCACATAAACCAAATCTACAGTAAAATTTAATCTCATCAAATAAATCTACAGTAAAGTTTTATTTGATTTTCTACTTTTTCTCCCTTAACTCAAAATAAACTTATCTTTCACTTTCTTTACGTTGTTTTCTTACTTTTTACTTCTTCTTTGTTGAAAGTTCTTTTAAAAATACCATGTACTTAATTAAGGAGATTAATTGTGCACTAAAAATTTGATATCAACTTATTTAAAAGTGAGAGATTTTGATTCTTTGAACTTTGATTTTACTCATTCACATTCAATTATCTAACCATTTTTTTTATAATATCTCGGTCATTTTTGCAAGTACATATTTTCCCTGTCAAAGTAAAATTTCTTATCAAATATTTTGATTTTCATTAGACTCAATTGCTTTGATTGTATTTTTAGTAAAATTATTTAATAAAGATTTGTATATTAATATTCTCTTATGCATGATATGATATGATATGATATGACCATTTTTTAATACTTTAAGACTAACAAAATTTAAAATTGCAATACCTGTGTCTTATATAATAAATTCACAAGACATGCTTTTTATACTTCAAATGAGTTTTTCTAAAAGGTAAAGTTTGAGGGACAGATGACATACTATAAAACAAATCATAAAACTTAATAAAATGATTAACATTATACAAAATAAAGATTTTTATGTGGGATTAATTATAATCACTTAAATTACCCTAATCATGTGTTTTTATGAATTTAAAAAAATAAAAAGAAAATCAACGTGGTACTAACAACTTGCTTGATAAATCATTATTTTTGTAAGGATTTAGTTTAAAAAATATAACCTTAAGGATCCAGTTAAAATTTTAAAAACTATAGAAATTTAATAAAACTTTAAGAACCTACAAATTAATTTGATATCATTATCAACAAAAACACTTACATTTTAAATTTGATAGCTTTGGAAATAAACCAGCTTATGTAGCATATTGACCTCGATTATTTTGTCCTTCAAAATATTACTCTTTTTTTTTCTTTGGGATAAATTCGTTTCTATAATCCAAATAATATATAACTATTATTAGAAATAAATGTTTACGATTTTTTTTATAAGGTAAAATATCTACCAACATGAGAAATCTCGATTAAAAATTCTGATTGATTACTTTTTATGAGATCTTATTCTTTCTGTTTATAGTAATTGAAGTTAATATTTGACTTAAAAATATTCATTTTATTACTATTTGAAGCCACAATATGAGAATTTTAGTTTACTTTTTCATATAGCATATCTTTAATCAGAAATTATTATTTTTAGATGGAATAATGAAATTTAGAAATAAAAAATAGTTCTATAGTTGATTCAAAAGACTTTAAATGGTAAAAATACCTCAAAATTTAATTGAAGAGTGAAACTCTAATTAAGATAATTAAAAAATTGAGATAAATATGATGAAAGAGAAATAGGTTTTTATTCTGTTATTTCGTGCATGAAAATAAGAAGAGAAAGTATTGGGCTTAGTACTATACAATAGTTGGTGGGTTTTGATTAGGAGGGCAGTGTTCTGGTGGGCATGGGTGAGTATGTGAGCCAGCATAGTCTATATCTAGATCCTCTACCTTCACTTCTGAATTTTCTGCAAAAACAAAAAACAAATATGTGAATTTTTTTAAAACAAACAAAATTTATATTTCATAATATACAATTTTGAATACAATATATTTCAATTTTCAAAATTTTAAATACAATTTTTTTATTCCGAAATTTGTATCACGGATTTTGAAATCAAGAATGATCTAAAAAAATCCAGAAATTATTTAAAATAAAAAACATAATAATAGATATGAAAACAAATAAATTTCTTAATATCAGACTAAATACAAAATTCATAATTTTGTGGGTTAAAAAACATATTTAATCGTTTTTTTTTTTAGTTTAGAAATCTAACTAAAAACTTTGAAATGGTTGAAAGAACTATTGATTAATTTAACCTATTTCAAAACTTAAAAGAAACGTTATTTAATGCAGAAACATACTAATATTTTAGAATAAGTTATTTAGTATCTTCCTTTTTTATTTTTTTATTTTTAAGTCAATGCCTTCCATTGATAATATTTTATTTTATTTTGTACATATTTACTAAGGCTATATTTAGAGGGAAAAAAGTTTTCTGAAAATTTAACATTAGAAAAAAAGTGTATAATATTTGGTTATTTAAAAAATCACATTCTCAACTATCAATGTGATTAAAAACTAGTTATTAGCTATGTTTTTTTTATGGGAGAGAAGTGAGAATTTTTTCAAGTTTTAAAAGTTATACTGTATAAAAATTTCATTACTAATGAATATTTTCTCCAAGGAATTTTTTTAGTTATTCCTTAAAATTTATAACTTTTAGATTTTATAATTTCCGGAATTATAATTCATGCATATAATTTTTTTTATCAAACATTCTCTAAAAAAAGTACTCTTAATGCCTGATAAATATAACTAATACTCTTATTTACATCAATATCAGACTATTTTTAACTCTTTTTTTTTCCCTCTCTTTATGATGGATATTTAAACAATTAAATATTTATTAGTACGTTATTAGAACAAAAAAAATATTTTTGAAAAAAACTGTCGCATTAAAAAGGGGTATTTAATGCTTACTCTTGAAAGTAATTTAAAATATATTTAATGAATCGAATTTAATACTTTCACGCCATTTAGCCATGAACACACAATGAAAAAAAATCAATATTAACTTATACATTTAAATTCAAAGATAAATAAATTATTGTGAGCATAAGATAAAGAAGAGGAATTGTTTACTCTGTCTTTTCAATTTTAGTCAACTTTAGTATTTTTTCAAATTCAAAATGTTTGTTTCTATAAAAAAAAATAAAATAAAGTGTTATATAAAGATCCTCCTTTTTTATTAGTATATTATTTAAATATTTAGTTGCTTCGTAGGATCAAATACTTTAATGAAAGAAACTACATATAAACCGTGTACCATTTAAAGTTTTATCTCTACACATGTTTTTTTAATTATTTTAAATCTCACACATATATATTAGTTTTGGTAAAAATAAATTAAAAGAGATTAAAAATAATATGTAATGAATTACCAGAAAATTTGACATGTTGTTGAATTGGGTGCATGACTCTGTCTTCCTCATCTAACAATCGATGATCTTGCTCAATGCTTGGAGGCAATGGGTTGTTCTTATCTGCATTTTCATAGGTTTATACAAAATATTAAAATTCAGATAAAATTTATTAAAAATAAATTTTAAATTTAATTTAATCTTACAAAACCATACAATAAATTATAAATTAAAATTTATATTCATTTATATACTATAAAATATTTTTATCTTTATGGGTTTGATGTAGGAGAGTATATAAAAAGTATTGAGAAAGAAAAGCTTGGTAGAGTATCAATGTATACCTGTGGGAATGGCACGACCAAAGCAAGGAACAGCAAAAGCAAAGATGAAACAGAGCAATACGAAACGTGAAGCAGCCATTTTTAGTTTTTGTGAGAAATGGTTGTTTCAATTCACTGTAGAGTTAAAGTGGTGGCTTTGAGGTATAAATAAGGCATTTTGACGTATCTGTAATCAAATAATAACGTGTTATTCAGTATTAATGCTTCTGAACTGATACCGCATCTGCATGAAGGAAATATTAAGGTGTGTTTATCGAAAAATACTTTATAATTTACTTTATGGTTATTAATTTAATTTTTACTAGATTTAACGTGTTTGATAATTACTAATTAATGAATGAATTAATAAATCAATCAATAAATTAATTAGTAAATCAATCAATAAATTAATTAATAAATGTAATATTGCATAAAAGAATGTAATTATATCAATTTTTTATATAAACAAAATTTGTGACTTTTAGAAAAAAAAAGTATTATTGTACAAATAATTTTAGATTTTAAAAAATTAAACTTTTAATGCTTTCATTTTCTTTAAAAAAAAAATCCATGTTTTTTATGGAAAAAGTCATCTTATTTAGAATATTTGGTCTAATGAATATTAATTACATTTAAATTTTATTTATTTTTAAAAATCTAAATATTCTTAATTTGAACTACATAAACAATTAAAAGGTAACACAACATATATTAAAAACAATATCATGATTAAAATAAATATCCAATATTTTAAATGCTAAAATTACTCTCAACTTTCCATTAAAAACAGCCGAAACAATGTATTAGACTATATTGATGATGGTAATAAAGAATTGTTTTAAAATGTTCCATTAAAACACCCGAAACAATGCATTGTATTGATTATGGTAATAAAGAATTGTATTAAAATACAAAAGTTAATAGTGGAAAAAAAATAATTTAAAAGTTATTCAATTAAATAAGGTATAACCTTAAACTATGAGTAGAAATGAAGGTCAACTTATCTCATTTTGGTTCGGCCCATATTTAAAATGTCAAAAGCAGGTTAAGAGGGTAAGAGGGGTTGACACACATGACACTTGTAAGTTAGGTTTGTCTTTCCTCTCATAACTGCAAGTTTGAATATCTAGTATAAATTAAAAAATCATTAAAAAAATTAATTATTTTTAAACAAATTTAATTCTAAATTTAAGTATCTTACGAAAATAATGTTTCACTCCAATTATATACTTCAAAATATATAATATTAATCAAATAATAAATAAAAATATTTAATCATATTTAACACCGTTAATATTACAAAATAATTAGAGATAAAAAAAATAATACAAGTTATAAGATAGGGAGGGTCAGTCAGGTTGCCTACTAATAAGTTTGAACGTGTAAAATTCTCCCTCCATCTCTATATTTTTTTTAAATTTTAACAAGACCCTTCAATTGAAACAATCAAATTAAAATAAACGAAACATCTGATTTACATTAACTTTCTTTTAATAAAAATATATATAAATAAAAAATAACAAAAAACTAAAACAAGAGTTAGTAAAATACAACATTTAAATTGATTTCTTTTTATTTTAAAATTTTTATTTGATATTGCTTATTTTTAAATAGTAAAAAAATTAAGTAAAAGTATTAAATTGTTTGAACTAATTTGTGTTATAAAAATATAAATTAATAATAATTAAATTATTTATTTTTTAATAATAAAAAAATTGAATCAAATAAAATAGAAAGATATTTAAAAATATGTTTACATTAGTTTGAACGAAAACATTATATTCTTTTAAAATTTTTAGTCATTATTCCATAAGGTATAGACAAAAAAAAATTAACTAAGTACAAAAATAGAGTTTAAAATTAAAAAAAAATTATCTTGGTATGAAAAACATAAAATACAACAAATCTTTACAACTAAAAAATAATGAAAGTGTTGTGAATGAAAAAAAAAAAAGAGTATAAGGGTAGAATTGAAATTATTTAAAACTGTAAACTTATACTTCATTTACGATTACTTAAAATGTTTAAAAATAACTTTTCATATTACTTAATATGAAAGTGTAAGAGAAAAGTACGGAGATGGAGGGAAAATTTTATATGTTAAAAATTTCTAAAGTATTTTAGTTTTAAGGTATCTTATCAAACACTTTTGTATTGCTCAAATTAATTTATAAATCAGCACCTAACTTAAGTTATTGATCTCACCAATTACACTCTAAACAAATTATGTTGTTATTTTTTACACCTTTACATACTTTAAATAAAGTTGACAATGTTATTTTAATGGATCAAGTGTTTCTTTCCTTTGAGACATGCATGATAAAAGTCTTCCGGGATGCATTCGATACAGTAATTTGTTTTAAATAACTAATAATATATAATGGAAGAGTCAGTTATTTAGTATGAGAATGTGTATAATTGTTGCATAAGTTTTTTGTTTTAATAACCTTAACTCACGTATTGTGTAAAATATTTATTTGATTAGTAGATTGCTTTGTTTGGATTGGGGAGTGAAAAGTTAAAGGTGTGAAGGAGTGAAAGTGTGAGAATTTGAGAAGAAAGTGTGAAAAAAATTAAGTGTGTTTGAATTGGAGTATGTTAAAATGAATGTGTAAGGAAAATTTATTAAAATACATGAGTGATGTGATGATTATAAGAATATTTTAAATTATTTTTAATGGTGTAAAGTATAAAATTATAAATTTACTCTTATAAATATAAAAATAGAAAAATGAAATAAAATACTAATGGTAGTACCAGTGATAGTACCACTTGATATTATTATCACTTGTACTACCACTAGTATTACCACTTTAAAAATTCTCAAAATTATTATTTATAAATTTATTATTATTTTATAAAATAATATGAAATATTATTATTATTTTAATATTTATATTATTAATATTAATAATACTTTTTTTATTATAATTATATAAATATATTTATATTTTTAGTTATATAGGTATTTTTTTATTTTATTACAAGTATTATTATTAATAACATTGTTAATATTTAATATAAATAATATAAAAATAATTAATAATAATAATATTATTATTTATTAAAATTATTTTATTTACATTTATTATCATTTTTTAAAAAATTTATTTTAGTTAATATTATTATTTATAATTCTATTATTATTTATTTGGGTATGTACAATTTATTTGAAATAAACTTAAAAAATTAAATAATTTTAATTTCTTTCATTATATATTATATATTGAGAGTAAAAATGTAAATATATGTGGCTTTCTCTTCATCAAAGACCAAAAAAGAACCTTCATTTTTTCCTTTCTACACTCATTCTCCCTTTTCCATCTCTTAAAACAAACATGGGATGCGCTCCCAGATCTATCCGCATTAACCATTAACAATGTACTCTTTAATCCAAACGCAATGTAAGAGAAGAAACAAAACTAAAAGATTTTCTTCTATTTTTTCTAATATTATTATAATTGATATATATATATATATATATATATATAATTATAATTATGCTGGTAATGCATAACATTTTGATGATGTGACTAGTAGAGTTAGAATTCTAGGCACATTAGTGATATAAATTGGAGTTGAATTTAATCCACATCTAGACTTATAAAGAAACAAAACAAAATTGTGTGATAATAATTTTGGTTCAAAACAATGATAATACTTTATCATACCTTCCAAAATCATTCTTTAACGTATATTATTATTAACATATTTTTCCACGTGAGAATAAAAGTTCAAAGCTTTCTACCCTATTCAATAGAGGATAAAAATCTACCCTCCTCCTCTTCCTCTTGCTTCTTCATTGTGTAATTTTATATTATTTATGAATTAAAATTTGAACTAAATAATGATAATGTAAGAATGTTTCTTCTTTATATAATTTTATATTATTTATGAATTAAAATTTGGACTAAATAATAATAATGTAAGAATGAAGTGCAAAAATAAGTAAAAAACTATACAAAAAAAATTATAATAAGAGTACGATGTGTAACTCAGATTATATTTGACTTTTAAAACAGATTGGTTTAAATTTCCAAATTATACTCTTTTTTAAAAAAAGTTGTTTTTAATTTGTTGAAATCAGTCTAAAATTAATTTAAAGCCAAAAACTTTGCATATCAGTTTCGAACCATAAAATTTGTTGCCACTTCACGAGCCAATCAAAGAGATTCACTTGGGCCAACCAAGAAAAAAAAAACATAAATCAAATCACATAACCAGGACACAATATGTGTTCAATTATTTATTTAGGGTGAAAAAAAAAAGTAATTCCTACACCCCAATGAAGATTAAATTCACTAGAGACCTTTTCATTAAAAAAAGGAAAAAAGAGAGTATAAAACCAGGTAGATTCAGAAGCATAAAGAATGGTTTACAATCACTAAGATATCTCAGATCAAGTGTTGGATTATATACTTTGCTTCATCACAATCTGCTAAGGCTATGATATTTCAAAACAAAACTTCAAATCCCCATCTCATATTAACACACTAGCATTCAAGAAATCATCAAAGGAGAATTGGATCTTCTTCTGATAAGTAAGAACTCAATGTCAAGAGTTTGAAAACACTAACCTCAATCACTAAACTATATTGATCTCAAATCATCACCTCCAAATTTTCTAAACATTTGCAAAACTCATTGAACAAACCAAAAATTTGAAGCTAGTTTAACTCCCATAAACAGAATCACACCCAAATTAAACACAAAGAATACAAAGTCATACACATTTGACAAGCAAAAACAATTGAAAAACTCAGTAAGAATACAAACATAATAATTCAGTTCCTTAAATATTCATTAACCGTTGCGATCATACCTGCAACTCATTACAGGTCTGTAAGACTCGTAACAGTTAAAGATAATGAACACTCATTTCATCAATCTGCAAAAATATGCAAACCCATAAATTAAAATTGAAATTTAACTGCTCCAGAGATCCCCAAAACAACAGAAGAAGAAAAAAAAGGCTTTCCGGAGACATAAAAACACAAAAGCTAGGGCTTTTCGGCTAAAATTGAATTAAGACCAAACGTAATATACAAAAAATACAAAAAGATTTAAGCACAGAAGGTGGAACGCAAAAACCCTAATTTGAGTTGTTGTAGGGACGAGTTATAGTTTATATAGAGAACTCGTATATTTGGGTCTAACCAGACCAACTCTTTTGGGCTTTGATTTTCTTAAATTATTAATTCGGCCCAAATGAAGGATTTGCACTTTCTTTTTCGAGTAGATCTTTTATCTATTTTCTGAATAAATTTTAAATATTACTTTTATTTTATGGTTAAAAAAAATAAAAAAGTATAACCATCGTGAACGAAACATTTTAGGCTAAATATTAAAGGTTCATTATTAAAGTGCCTGTTTTATTTAATGCTGTATATATATATATATATATATATATATATATATATATATATATATATATATATATATATATATATATATATATATATATATATATATATATATATATATAGACAGAGAGATTTTAGATATTATAATGTTTGGATAATTTTAGAGTTCAATTGCTATGTATTATTAGTATAAAAAATTATTTGGTGAATCAATTAGAAATTTTTATTAATATGTTCTTTAAAATATTTTTTTGAAAATAAAAATATACATCATAATTTGTAATTAAATAGCAGAATACATGCTAGTTCAGTTGGTTCAGCATACGTGTGAGTTTTTATAAAGTCTCTACGCATGTTCAATTCATATGAATAAAAAGATAAAAGTATATACAATATAAAATTTATTCAAGATGAAAAATATTAAAAATATGTTATTAACACGTATTTTTCTCTTGTTAATGGTTTCTTTTTGTAACTATAAAAAGGAAAAGTAACTGTTTCACTTCCTATATCATTTTTTTTACTATAATTGGTACCAAAAAATAAACATTTCTCTCTTAACATAATTTATTTTATACTAAAAATATTATTAACATAAATCAAATATTAGGAAATATAAGTTACTATTACTTGTGTGAACTTTGGCTAATGTCTATAACATGTGTAGCTTTTTTATGTTCACTCCACAGTTTTTTTTTTTTTTCAAGAAGGTAATATTCTTTTTTCTTTTTCTTTTATTTCTGTAGAATTTATTTGTTGGGTTTGCTACATATATTGGATTGGGCTTTGTTATCTCTTATTAACCATTACTTTATACACCCCTATATTTTCCTCTACAGCCCATTCTTTTTCAAATATCCATTTCGTGCTTTGTGTTTTATAAAAAAAAAAAAAAAAAAAAACTCTACTTTTGTGTTGCATTTGAGCTCCTCGTTTGCACATTGTTTTTGGCAAAATATATTATTGGAGATTTTTTTTTTGTAAAGGTTGAAGTTAAGCATTTGGTGTTTTTTTTAATATATTCAAATAATAGTGAGTTTTTCACTAGCTTTTAATTATTTTATATTATATAATCTAGAAAAAAAAAATTGTAGTTACCGATTGTATAATTTGAAAGACCAAATAATACTTTATAGATTACACAATTTATAGATTGTATAATTAAAAACTTAGATTCTATCAATCAAAAAATCTTCTCGGCAAAATCATAAAAAAAAAAAAGATACTTTTAAAATTATTTTGAGCTGACATGTTTATCTTTTTGTCAAATGGGCCGACTGGGCATTTTCAATTCACGATAACAAAAAAATAGCTTGAAATAAATACGGTACAAAAATACTAGAAAAACAAGAAACTATACGATGTGTAATTGTTTTAAAATCATTTAAAGGCTTTTTTTTAAAAAAATTATTTATATCATCGTTTTTAGTTTAAGTGTGAATAAGATGCTTTTCTTATTTATCTAGCAGAAAAAATAAACCAATTTTAAAATAATAATTTATTGACTTTGAATTGAACAGGAAAAACAAAATAAGTATCCTTGGTATTTTATGTAGAATATCCAATATGTTTTTTTTTTTTCTAAACATGGTTTGCATAATTCTAAACGCCTTCTCAACTCATATGCATATATGCATGGCAGGGAAACATTGAGAACCAAAAGAGTGGTCAAATTATTCAAATTTGGAAATTGAAGTGAATTGTCTCAGCCAAAATCTTTTTATGAAAATATCTAAAACAAAGTATGAAGTGTTGGGCATTGCCTCAGCCAAAAATGTTGACCTTATCCTCCAAAAATACCACCAATAATAATTTCTTCTTATTCTTCCAAGAATTTTTATTTTCTGGAATTCATGCACAACCTCCCATGTTGAATTATTGTTTCAACATCCTTTTCAAACCTTCTTATCCAAAAGTTTTTGTAGGTTATATAACAAAGGCATGACATACTTATGGTTCAAAAAACAGCGTTTACTTTCATAGTTTTTTCATCTCCACATAAATTAGTCTCCAATTATTCTTATTTGCTCAAATATAGTAAAGACATTTCCAATGAAAGGATAACACCGAAATTCTAAGTACAAATTTGGATTTTTTTAAATAGTAAGAGATACTATTAAAAATAAAATTTTTAGAATTTTCAATTCACCTTCCAAAAAATAATAATCTCATAAATCTAATAAATTTTTATTTTAAATAATTTTGATACTAATAAATTAACTTAAATTAACTTATAAAATAAAATTTACATGAATTATCAATATAAAATTTTAAGTATATATTCATATTATATTTATAATCTTAAAAAAATCTCGATATAAAACATAAAGAAAATCTTAATTTAAAAGCAAATAAAACTTTAGATCTTAATATCAAAATATTCTTTTCATTTAAATAAAATGTGATAAATTATAAAGTTGTAAAAAGTCTAGTGATAGTTTTGTTTTAATCAAAAGTTGTAAATTTTTGTGAAAAATATAACTTTTTTGAAGCAAAACAAGAGTTAATGGTATCGAAAATGACATAATTTAGTTTAACCAAGTAGACATTTAAATAATCCAAAATTTAATTAAAAATTACATATTACAATTTGTTGTGCATCATGAGACAAGAACAGAAGTACAATTAAACGGTCTCTAATGGGGAAAACATGATGTGTAGCATGATTGAGATTGAGATTCAAGTTGTTGTTAATTAATTAAGTAATTGTTTCTTTTTCACTAATAAAGTTACTAATACAATACTTTACAAACCTTAACCAATCTAATCCACACAAGTGTGAATTATTTAAGACTCACGACGAGTTAATTAATGAAATAAGAGCAAATGTATTGAAGTTGATGTTGAACTTCAACCACACACTATTGGGTTATCTAACTCATCACTCTATAGTAACCATGAATAGCTTTATATTCTATTGTTAAAAGTCTTTGTAGAAAGAAAACGAAAACTCTAATCTAATTACAATTTTTTGAGTGATGTGAGTGCTTTTGCACACGCAACTGCATCGTTTCGCCGCACGCTAGTAGAATTATTGACCCATGTGAGAGAGATTGTTTTGGACTTTGTCAAACCAACCAATTTTTCTATTTTATTTTTTAGAAATAATTTTCTTATGCACATTTAAATATATCAATTTATAACCGTGATGTGATATAATGTATATTAAAATTGTTTCATATATATATGTGTGTGAGATTTATATTTTAATAATTTTATTTTTAATTATAATATGATGTAGAATTATCAATATATTAACACTCTTAATTTTTATATGTTAAAAATAAATTTATATAAATACATTTTTTTAATCATCATATTTTTTGAATAAAAAATTAAAAATAAATTTATATAAATACATTTTTTTAATCATCATTTTTGTTGAATAAAAAAAATATAAGAATTTCTTTTTCAATGACTTCATTCTTTTAATATGAAAATAGATATAATTGTCAATGGGTGAAGGAATGCAACTTCTTATTCAAAATATCGTTATATGGTTGGCTTTATACGATCTAACTTATTATTGGAGTTCCCAAATTATTTCACCGACTACCCAAAAACATTAAAAAACAAATTCACTAATTCAATTACGTCACAAAAAAACTTGTACGTGAGATAGTTGTTTTTATTTCTAGAATGAAAAACAAATATTGATTATATAACCATAGATGATAAACTGTTTTAAAGTGACATGATCGCTCAAAAAGCAATTTCTTTTAAATTACATAACTTCATATTTTAATTTTAGTTAGTATCAATCTTAGTCACGTAATTTCCATAAAAGAGTTAGAGCTACCATTAGCCATGATTCTTTTGTTACTTCTCGTAAAATTATGGTTTTCATGACTTTAAGAAAATTAATTTTCAATAATGAATCTTAAATTTTTAAATTATGTTTTGTGTATGTAACTTAGAAAATTAATTATTTTGTAAAATTATTTTTTTAGAATATTTCCTACATTTTTTTTAACTCCTCTAAATTCATGAGAACATATACGTGGTCTTCATAGAAGTTAGGAACATCTATCTATAATTCCTAGATCTATGTGATATTATAGATATGTATGTGATTCTTTAGATATTTTTAAGTTGTTATAGATATTTGTTAAAAATACATTATATTTCATTGTATAATTGTTATAGTTAATTTATTTTGTTTTTTTTAATTTGGATTTAATATGAGAGATAAATAAGATTATAATATAATTAATAGTTTAAAATCAAGTTAAGGCACTATGAACATATTATCTATTTTATTTTGAAGAACTCAAATATATATATATATATATATATATATATATATATATATATATATATATCTTATTTTTTATTGTTGTTTTATGGATTTCCATAATATGAGAGAATCACTGAGACATATGGAAAAGTCTGTGATGGATTTTCTAATTTGTGGACACGTAGCCCAATCGGAGTTATTATAGGCTTTTAGTTGCATGGTATTGTTATTGTGAAGAAAAATTTGGGTACCAAGAACACCATTCAAATATCTAAGAATACGAAAAGTGGGTTGTTGATGATTACTTAAGGAATTAGAGACAAACTGGCTCAGATGATTGACAAAAAAAGTCATATCAGGATGAGTGCTAGTAAGGTAAATAAGAAGTCTAACGAGTCTTTCATATGAGGATGAGTCTTCTTCATTAAGCTTGAAACTTTTTTCAGCAAAAAGTCGTGATGAAGGAACCATAGGAGTAAGCATAGGAGCGCAAGCAAGCATTCCAATTTCTTCAAGAAAACATATTTCCTTTGGAGGAGATGATTTTTCATCTCGTTTTAAGCAACTTCAAGCCCAAAAAAGTAGGTAAGTTCACCTAAGTTCTTGATGTGGAAATGCTGACTAAGAAGAGTGATTATGTTATGTATTTCCATAGGATTGTTTCCGGTGAGCACAATGTCATCCACATAAATAAGAAAGGTAGTAGTGGTCATGCCAATATATTTCAAGAAAAGAAAATGGTTTATAAATGAATGATTAAAATTGTATGAAAGTAAGAACCAAGACAATTTTGTGTACCTCAACAATATGTCCATTCCTTCCACAATGAGTGTACATTTTTTTGTTGCTCGTGTGTTTGAAGTTCTTGCCATCTTGATTCAGAAAACTATGTTTCTGATAGTAGACAAACTCAGTATGCACTTCGCCACAATAAGGACAAGTGGTCGAGGACGGTATCATATTGGGGTTGACACTCTTCACATTGGAAATTAAAGTGTTATTGGTTAATTGTCATTCTTATTGAGTCACAGAGGAGAAGATTTTGTTTATAGGAGGGATTGAATCCATAAGAAGTACACAAAACTTAACATTATTATATTGATAATTCAAACCAGTGAAAAATAGCATAGCTTGGTCTTCTTATTTTCTTTGAGAAATAATAAAATAAACATAGCAAGAACATCTAACTTGACAAGTACAAATTGGATGTGCCCTAAAATTTTGAAGTTCATCCCAAATAATTTTTAGTTTGATGAAGTACTTGGTAATAGAAAGATCGTCTTGATTTAAAAAAGATGCCTCCATCTGAAGATGTGAAATTCATGAAAATAAGAGCCATGTCCATTCACAAGCCTCCATCCTTGTGAATATCTCGTCTTGAGATCATTTCAAATGTTAAGATTCATGTCCATTCAGATTATGCTTTGTTGAATTGGGATTGAGACTGAGTGAACCAAACAAGAAAAAACCATGTTATCATAAAGACTCCAAGCAAAATAGGTAGGATTCGCGTTTGTTGGCTTAGGTGTAGTATCGTGATTGAATTCAAATTTGTTGTTGACATTTAATGTCATGACCATATACACGAGTGATAATTTTCATAATTAAGAATCAGATATACAAGAGTTATAGTTGAATTTTCATTGGGATGATGATAGAGAAAACTTTGTGCAGATTGTTCTTCTTCCATCACTACAAAAAAAAATCATTAAATAGAAATAAATTTTAGAGACAAAAAATAATTAGTTATTATATATTTTTTAGTCTCTAATATAATATCTAATTTAGTCAATATAACAATTAATTATTTGTGATTACTAAAATTAATTTTTATTTAATAATTTTCTAATAGTGCACACTAAAAGAAGAGAAAAAACAAGCAAGAACTAGAGAAAAAGAAAGCAAACAAGAAGAGGGAGAGAAGGGAAACAAGTTATAAAGTATGCAAGAGAGCTCTTCAAAAGAAGAACTCTGATACCATAACATAATGACGGTTAAAAAAAAGGTGACACTGATAACGTGTAAGATTGAAAATTCTTAAAAGCAAAGTTCCAATAAGGAGAAGAAGCTAATACAAAGAGGAAGAATGATAGAAAATTAAAACTTATTAATTGATTATTGTGTAAAAACAAAAATAAAAAAACAAAAAATATATAATGACCAAATAACTAAAACTAAAATCGGTCCAAAACACAAACGACCCAAAAGCATAAACTACAACAAAAAAATATAGTTTATCAATATGTTAAAATGAAAAATTAAAATTTAGTCAATCTTTTAATACCTTAACAAAAGGGTCCCCATAGTTGGGTACTAACAATGGAGTTTCCATATATAGGTTTCTATGAAAAATAAAATCATAATCAAATTATTTGGACAAAACGAAGTTTCTAAGCCATATATATAATCTTTAAATATTGATAGAGTCTCCTTTGTGATAAACATTTTAAAATAAAGAACAGAAAGTCCATGTGCTCCATTATTGGGGATTTGGCACAGTATCTTTGATTCCAATGAGAAAGTTACAAGTAATCATATAAACACTTTCTCCTTTACTATTTGTTTATAGTAACAAGCTTCCTTCACTACAACAAAAATTAGTTATAGAAATATAAATATTCATTACTAAATATTATAATATATAAATAATGAAAAATTTTATATTTATCACTATTAATTGTATTATAAAAAATCAAAAATTAAAATTTAAAATAACAAAAAAATAATATTTTTTTACCATTAATATAATACATGTACTTATAAGTTTTTTCTATTAAATATATAAAAATAAATTTATAAAAACATTATTATTGAGACATATTTTAACAAACTAATAATTAATAGTTTTTCATTGATAATAAACAACTGTTAATTTATAAATATTTAATAAATTTTATACTAATTATATTTTTATTATAAGAGAATAATTTTATTATATATTCTTTTAATAATTATTTATGATATGTGCTTTTAATTTTTTAATATAATTATTGTGATATTTTTTAATTTTGTCATTATTATAAATAACATTTATGAAAAGTAAAAATGATAGTCACAAATAATAGATAAATAATGATAAATTTTATATGTATCATTAAATTTTTGTTACAAAAATTCATATTTATTGTGGTAAAATCATGTTAGGCATATATAGAATAGAATAGAACATGTGAAGATTGACAAGTTCTTCTTGGCACATCCAAAATCTCCACTCACATTGCTTTCAATTAGACTTTGCAAGATGGGTTCTTCCCCATTTTCCATCATCTCATTAATTTCCAATAATCAAATCCCATTTTTGATACTTTATTCTAAGAATGATGCCACACTTGATGCTTTGGAATTACACCTTTGATGAGCATAGGTGAACGATTATAAGAAAACAAAATTCACTTTGAGTATTTATTTTCCTTTTTCACATGTGCTTTCATAGCTTGCAAATTCAATAATTTTTGTACAAAAGTATATGTTTTTGAAGTTTGATTAGAATGGGAAAAAGTTGCAAAGACACGAAGGATAAGTTAAAATAATTGAGGCATAAGCATATGTAGATGTGGGTTATTGGGATATGCTTGTTTATTTATCTTGCCATGCCTTGGTTGTTCTGGCCAAAGCAATTATGAATATGCATGTTCTTCATTATTTGCTCAACGATGTGCTACTTTTCATTCCTTTCGGACACACATTTTGTTTGAAGCTCACTTCAAAAGAAGCCAACAAAATATGGCCACAAACCAGAGCATGTCATGTTACCTGTCAAATGGCTCCATGGGATAACAAAATTGTATTCATTCATATTTTAAATAAATTTAACTTATTATTTTCACCCACTTAATTAAATAAAATATTAAACCAAAACATGTATTTTTTAAATTTAATTTATATTAATGAAATTAAATTAAATTTTAGATATAATAATTTCATATAACACACGTATGTTTTAACAAAATATTTTATTTTGAATCACTTAATTAAATAAACAAATATTCAATAAAATTTTACAAACAATCAAATATATATATATATATATATATATATATATATATATATATATATACCATTACACGTGAAAGAATATATTTTTTAAGATATTTCTATGTAATTTTAATTATAAAAAATTATTAAATAAAATTCAATCATAAAAATAAAAAAAATAATTAATTAGACTAAATTAGATAGTAATTTGTAGATTAAAAAATTATTGATATATAAAATAATTTTTAAATTTATAAACTAATTTTTAAATTGGTATCTAATTAGCTATTCAAATTTTAACTATTGAATTTAGAATATAAAGTGATTGATAAATAAAATTTAGAGTTAATTAAATATCAATTTAAAAATTAATTTAAAATTTTTATTAATAAATGTTACTTTAAATATTAATTTTTTAATTTCTAAAATGATATTTATTTTAGTTAAAATTAATTATTTTTTATTTAATAATTTTTTTAATATATTATTTTAATCTTTATTTAATTAAAATAATTTTATCATTTAATAAAGTATATACGTCTACAATATCTCAATTCAAAATTAACTGTTTAACTACTCAGCTCAAAATCTTCAATTTTTATCCCTACAAACTTATTTATGATGTTTTTACAAATTATAATATTTTAATACAAACATTTTTTTATCAGCAAAATTTTTAATACAGACATACATACGCAAATACACATTTACTTTTACAATTATGGATTGATTCATAAACCTAGAAATTAAATAGATTGAAAATAAAATAATTAGATTGAATTTAAACCGTAAAATTTTGTTACTTGACTTTATCCATATCATGAATTTCTTGACCATTAGTGAAATCCATCATCATATGTAACTGTACCACATGTCCCTCCTGAGGACAACAAATTGATAAGACCAGCTAGATAAAGGAATTTTCCACTATTGTAGGGCACATAAGTGAAACAGATAAATATTAGATTAAAAAAATAATGCCATATATTATAAGAATTGTCTTTTCATTTTAAAATAGTTTAGATGAGTTGGTTTTGGGAACTAAGATTGAAAAAACAATATTTTATTATTCATTAATAAGATTGTCATTAGTCTTGAAAATCGAGTTCACCTGATAAGAGTTTTCTTAGTAACTAAATTTTTATTGATAATTTTTTATAATAAAATAAAAGTGATAAAGTGAAGAAATATTCAATATTATGAAATATGGAATTGTTTTTAGAAAGTTGTCCAAAAACATGATTTTGTTAACTAAACTGTGAGTATTTATTTAGTTATAAGAAATATTTGAAGTTAATATTTAAATAATATATTACCCTTACAGTCTATTTGTCACACCTAATACATAATTATTTTTTGTGTAAGTCTACAACATTTATTGTAGGTGAGATTACTTTAAAGTGTATTTTAATTTCAGTTAAGAAATGAAGTTAAATTAAACTTAATAAGTATTTAAAATGATTTTACTTTTAAGTAGATTTAAACAAATATAAACTAAATTAAAATTAAATAAAAATGAAAATTTATTAATTTTAAAAAGAATTAGTGTTAAAGATTATCCTTAAAGAAAAAGAGAGAATAATAGAGTGAAATTGGGTTAAGAGATTAAGACCAGGGTGGGTAAGGAAGCATTTTTGATGGAGTGGGTAGGGAATAATGCAAAGCAAAAGTACTTGTGTTTGTCATTTGTGTGGAAAATGGTGTAATAGCAGAGTTCATCACTTCAACTATGTCAAATCAAAAAAAAGGAAAACAGTGCATATCCATTAAAAGATTAGGATAAAATGTTTTCCCTTCTCACCTAAATACATACACGTGTCAAATATTAAATTTCTTCACTTAACTTTTTATTTCTTTTACTAAAACAATGTTATTTTCACAACATAAAATAAAATGTACAGTTTATATATAAGTCTGATATGGAAAGTACAATTTCAAAATTATATAAATGTGGTGAAGTATAATATAATTTGAAATTTGTTCTATTTTTTAAAATGAAATGTAAAAAATTATTTTTCTTTTTATTAGTGTAGACCTTTCAACGCATCAACATTTTTTTTAATGGTTAAACATAATTCAGTTTCTTAATTTAATGGTTCATTAAAAAAACTAAGAATTAAAAAAAAAATAAAATAAAAATGTGATACTTTTCTATCTTTGTTTTAGATAAAAGAAAGTAAATATATATGAGTACTCTTAATAGAAATAGATTATAGTTTGTTTGTATTTAATTAAAAAAAATACTTATTTTAAAAATAAACAATAATTTATTTTAAAAATAGTTTATATAATTTATTATGTTTTATAACGGTTGAGTGTTTTTTTTTTATTAATTTTTAATGTAATAATGTGATATAATATATAAGTAATATAAAATAAGGAAGAATTATAAAATGAAGAGCCAAAAAGTTTTTTAAAAAATAAAACATGTAATCATTAAAAAAAAAATATAAGATTACAATCATCAAACTTTTGACATAAAAAAAATTGTAGGCAAATCAATATATAGTTTATTATATCTAAATAAACATATAATAGATTATTTTTTTAATTATTTATTAATATATATATATATATATATTATTAGTGTAATAAAATAAATAATAAAAATAATATTAAACTAAAATATAAAAAAGTAATAATAAGTAAATAAATTTTATTTTTATTTTCTTCTGTTCCCTTCAATTACAAATTTTGCTTTTTATTCTTTTTTTCTCTCAACCGACTCAAAAGCAAACTATAATGGGTGTTGCAATTTGTCTATTCAAACTTTTTTAAATAGAACTTTTATTCGATGATGAGCAAAGTTAAAATACGAATACTCGAATACCATGGCATTTTGACAATTTTATTTTTAAATAATTCATCCCATCGTACAGTACAATTAGCTAACTAAGAGAGTATTATTTTACATTTTGTATAATACATTTTTTTTTTTTGCGTTTCGATGTATTTTTCATGCAGAATTGTGGAAGCCAAATCCCTAAGAGGGTCATTTTTCATAAAAAAAAATGATATTTTCATAGGAAAAAACGTTTCATGCAATCTACTAATAAAAAAAATTATTGTTGACATGCTTTTTAAAGTTGATAAATATATCATATAAGATAATTTGTTAATTAAAAGGACAACCAATTTTAAATCTCTTTGCTGACATACACTCTTGACTTCTTCTTTTTATACAATTGAAGCATATAATGAGATTGATCTGGGAGATAAGTATATGATTATAATATTTCATTTGCACAAGTTAAATTTAAATGAAAGTAAGTACAATATCTATTTATGGTTGGAGATCCCACATTGACTAGAGATAAGAACATTTCATTGTATATAAGTGGGTGCAAATCTCATCTTATAAGTCGGTTTTATGAGGTTGAGTTAGGCTTAAAGTTCACTTCTTAATATGGTATCAGAGCCATTTTAAGCCTATCCTAAAGAAAATTTGTTGGTCTTATCAGGCCACTCGCTATCGGACCGTTATCAGACAACTCATAATATATTGTTTGAGATTGAATTAGACTTAAAATCCACTTTATTTATATATATATATATATATATATATATATAATCATATTCTGCATTAACATATTAATTTTACAAATTATTATTGATACGGATTGATAAAAGGAAAAATAAAAAGAAAAATAATGAAGTATTGAAGAAATTACGGGTTTCCCATGAGGTGTACCTGTTTCTTTGAGCTCCTTGTGTTGGAGGTTAGGTCAACAAAGCCGTCATTGGTATCTTTTGTTTCTGCTTCTGTGCTTACATAACTAGTTTTAATTATATAGTATATAAAATTAAATAAAAATAATATACCAATTAACTATTGTATTAAAAAGTAGTTGTTAACTATGCACTCATGATGAGTTAGTAATATATGTTGTATTAGCTTCTTTTATTGACGATATCGCGATTATGAAGTAGTTTATTTAGGCGAAGATTACACGATTTGTTAAAATAATTAACGTGTCTTTATTAAAAAACATTGCCTTATCTCATTAGCTTCAATAATTAGTAGGACCATCCCAAATTAAATAATTTGTGTCCCCCAACAAGTTTCTCATATATATAATCCATTTATCGTTAGAATCTAATGGTATATTCAATAATTTAATCAATAAGTAACAATAATTGTAACGTTATAGTTAGTAGATCTATTGCCATATCTTTTATAACTCTTATATTAGGGTTATAGTTTATTTGTTTTTGAGTTCGAGATCAGTATTGTAGTAATTATATTTATTTACGTGGAATAAAAATTATAGTGATCTATGCATATTTTTGTGGAAATTATTCTTAATAAGTTTACTTTAAATTTAATTAAATTTTACAAAATCAGCTTATGAGATTTGCATTCACTTATATATTATAAATTGATCTTATCTCTAATCAATATAAGATTTTCAACACTGTTCGTTGAAATTGTCAACCCATGTGTGAGACTAGATATTCATGAGTGTCTAATAGTAACCTGATAGTGAGTGACATGATAAGTCTAACAAATTCTTGTTGAGATAGACTCTAAATGACTTTAATACCATCTTAAGAAATAAATTTTAAGTTTAATTAAATCTTACAAAAATGAATTGTAATGTGAGACATTAGATGTTATTAATTAGTCTGATCTCTAGTCGATGTGAGATCTCAATAATTATACTAATATATGTGCGTCTTTATTGATTTGTATACCTTTAGAAAAAAAATTAAACAAGAATAACAAAATATCAAACATGCTAAAAGGTTTAGAGAGGTTCTTCGAAAATAAGCGAGGGTTAATATACATAAAATGGTTAATCGATAAATCAAAATGATAATAAACTTAAATACCTATAAATAATAGATAAATGGATGAATGAAAAAACACATTGAACATTTTAGTTTGAATCCTAAGAATCATCTAGCGAACTTTAACTAAAATTATAACAATCATGTGTCGGGAAGAAGTTGAGACTACAAGGCACTTGTTTTTTGAATGCAGAGAGAGTAGCTTGGTTAGTTTGGAGTCAGTGTTATGCTTGGATTGGGATGACGTCAGTAGATCATTTTGATTATGGTTCACATTTCTTACACTTTATCTTGTGCAATGTTCTAGGATATGTAAACACCGCTTGGGGAAGTGTTTGGATTGCAATTATTGGTGAAATTTAAAGGCAAATGAATAATCACATTTTTAAGGGAGGAGTGATTGATCATTATGAAATCTTTTTTCTGACTTAATTAAAGACTTGGTCTTTGATCACTTCTTATTTTGCTTTTGTTTTTCCTTTTTTAATTGATGTCTTGATCCGCTAACGTGTTTGTTGTCGATTTAAAATCTCTATTAGTTTTTTGTTGTGTATGTAGGTTTGGGAGTATTGTCATGCTTAGGCGATTTAGTTAATTTTGAGTTGGTTGGTTTAGGTAAGGTTATTGGACATTTTTGTTGAGTAGCGCAATTGGTATGTATACAAGTTAGACTATCCATTAAATGATTCATATTGATTTATTTATTATTTTTGCTGATAAAAAAAAAATAATATGTATATTGAGATACTAAATTAATTCTACTTCAATTTAGTTAGAGAGTATAATATTTAATACTCAAAAAAAATAGTTTCGATAGCAAGTGGTTAATCAGAAAATTAATTAAGGAATAGTATTGTATGCTGAAGGGAAAAAAGAAGAAGAAGAATACAAAGCTCTTTTAAAGTAAGTACAAACAAACATATTTACTATTGATTTAGTTAAAAACACTTAGTGGTGTTATTTATAAAATTTAAAGACGAGTTTATTAAAAAGTGATGGTGAATGAAATTTGTAGAGTTATGTAGATTACGAAATAGAGAAAAAACAAAAAATAGAAGCACGACCTAAGGGAGATACCGAAAGTCCCAAAGTATATTGTAACTAAGAACAAAAAACAACTCTTTGTAACCTCTAAAAGTCAGTAAGATTCGGATGCAAAATAAGACATTGTTTTCTCAAGCCATTGTTTCCATTCTATGTAGATGACTTCTATGGACAATGACTTCAGGTTTACTTTTCCTTTTCTTTTTCTTTCATAAATACTCCTTTTTTTTTTATCTTCATGTGATGTCATATGGGTGTCTATAATATGAGAATATTGATTTTTTTTTAAAAAGACCAATTTATGTGGTATTTTAAATTTGTTTGGACTTAGTTTCTTTATAAAAACTTCTAAGACAAAAAGGAGTAAAAAAATAGTTTTTCAATTGTTTACAATCAACGTATAGAAAAAATCATTTTTTCTAAAATTTTATTATTAACGTGTAAAAGTTAGTTTTTTTATAAGCTTTTTGAGGATAATTTTTTCATTAATAGTTGTTAATTACAGAGAAGAAAACATTAACTTCAATTATATGTTTTGCAAAGTAAAAATTGAAGTTTTTTTTATCAGCAAGAAAAAAAAAATTGTATTTCAGATATACTTCAACTCTTATACAATACATCTTAAATATTTACCATCTACTTCTACTTGTTCAATTTAATAAAACATAAAAAATAAATAATTCTTTAAACATAACTCGTTAATCTAACATTTCATAAAGAGATTAAAATTAAAAAAAGCAAACATTTAAAATATTTTTTAAAATGAAATATAATCTTTAGATTGGAAATTAAAAAAGTAAAAATATATTAAATATGAAAATATTTTAATTATTTACAATTTCATGAATTAGTAGGAATTTTGAATTATTTACACTCTTATTTTTCATGTCTATATATCTATCATTCTACTCTAACATTATACACTTAAAGCTAACTAATATTTGATATTATAATTATAATTTTTAAACATAGTTATATTGTGATGCGAACATTCAAGATCCACGATTTTTTCTTAAGAAGGAGGAATAATGCGGATATCCAAAATCTTTCTGAAGAATGAGATAATGATGTGGACATTCAAGTCCAAGGACAACTAATCTTTTGAAAGTCCAATTATTGAATGGTTCATAGTTTAAAAAGACTAAGCTGATTACATGTACAACATGTTTGAAGTATTAAAGAAAATATTATTATTTTGCTTAGAGTTAGGATTTGAACCCAAGACCTATAACTAAATTTGTATTTATACACTTTTGGAAATCAGAATGAGGGTGAATATTTTGGCAATTTTAAGAGAGAATATTTCTCTGCTACGGTTTTCCTACATCTTGATCTTGCGATTTTATCAAGAATCCACCTATTCTTGTGGCGATTATCCTTATGTTTATCAAATGACGTCTTCCTTTATCTAGGTTTTCATTGTTTTTATTTTTAATTGATTTTTTTTCATAACCCTAAATTCTCAATTCTACTGTTAGTTATATTTGGAATCATATCATATTGTTATGTAATATAATTTAAATTACACAAAGTAAACTAAGAATTTAAAATATAAGAAAATAGAATTGATTTATTCACTATAAAATATTTATAAACATAGCAAATTCAATTTTTTAACATTTCAAAGTTTTATCACAATTTCCATCTATAGATAAATTTTATGACAACATGATTAAATAATAAATATATTTAGTTTTAGTCTTTACTCTCTCTCTTTAGCCTTTAGGTTATTGTAACCCTCAAGATAAAACTAATAAAGAGTGTTTAAATAACCTTGTTAAAATATAGCTTAACAATTATTATCTTGCGTTACGCGAAAATTGTGGGACCTTGTACACTAAGGTGTTAATTCTAACTAAGTAAAACCTTTAGTATGAAATTATATAACTTGCAAGATCTTAGATTTATGGAATCATGAAAGGAAAATACTATTAATATTATATTAATGAAAATACCATTAATACTTAGTGTTATATCTTACATAAAAAAAAATATTTTATAATATAAATATTTTATAATATATAAGTGATAGTAAATTTTTTCTTATAAATCGATTTTTAAATTTTGAGTTAGATTTAAAATTTATTTTTTTAATAATTACAATTGTTTTTAAGAATTTTAGATAGAGCAGCCATGAAAGCAAAATACCAACTTACATGTGAATCAATCATGGCTCCTAAATTAATCAAGAGTCACCTTAAACAAGTACCACTTATATATCTAGAGTAACCATGCATTTATCTAAGTATAATGAACCCTAATAGAGGTCTAAAAGCCACTCATGTAAAATAAAATAAAATCGGTCTTAAAGTTTTTTTTTTTTTCATTTTATTATTATTACAGATGCATGTTCTTTTGGTTTTTAGTGTGACATATACGTTTCTTTCTTTTGTGATATAGACTGAAAGAAAAAGATACATCTCTGGATAAATAGAACTATTACAGCTTATACTTTGGTTTTTATATAGATAATATGATATATATTTTTATATCATAATATGATACATTTAAAGAAAGAAATTCATAAAAAGTTCTGCATTTAAATTAAAATACAAGGCCTGAAAGCAAAGTTGATTTTTCTCCAAAAAAGTTTCAGGAAACTATAGATGGAAAATTTTCATACGTAATATAACTCTTGCTTGATTATACTTCATCAATATTAAAATAAGAAAAATAAAACAAGATGGGTTTTCTATAAAATAAGTCAAATCAATTTTTTCGACAAGTTAAATCATTTTAGTTTATCTAGAAAATAAAATTTAAATTCTTATATAAAATTATTATAAATAAACCTTTAAATCATTAGAAAAAATAATTTATGATAATCATCCATGTATGAAATGAATATTAAACCAAGTTGCTATATTCTAGCACTCACCCCAATATTTTGATGCAAAAGGAATACTTTTGTGATGCTTTCTACATCTACTTCCACTACTCATCAATTAGCAATAATTAATTAGCAGAAGATGATTAAGTGAAATCCACTAGGTTAAGCTACATTTAAGTTCGCATAATTATGTTTAAGACTTGCGACAAAAGAAAAAGAAAAAAGAAAAACACGTTCGCTTACACGTATGCAAATATTAAAATAATAAATATTCGGACAATAGAAAAGTGAGACGAATCAATAATAAATATATTTTCTTTTTGTCACAGTTTGGCATCTCGAATGCCCCACTCGAACCAACGAAAACGAGTTTTGTGGCGAAAGTAAAAGAGCACATTAGTACGTAAATAATATGTTTTAATTTGAAAAAATAAATAATAAATACACAAAATCAACAAAAAAAAAAGTTTTAAAGTTAAACTGGAATATGGAATAAATTTTAGTTACCATTCAATTAGAATAAACTTAGACGTCAGTAAAATGAATAAATTTTTCATATATAACTAATTATATAAGAAGTAAAACAATGTACAAGAAAAACAATCTTAATTAAATTTTACAATTCCACAATGAACCTAGTTTTCGCAAATAAATATGTATCAACATTATTTTATAAAATAGACATATTTTTGTGGATGTTAAAATTTGTAGTGTACACATCTTAAAATAATATGAGACTTATTTATAATTTATTTTAATAAAAATTTGTTATTTTATAAAATTGAGGTAAATTTAAATTTTATTCTATAAGAAAATTTACAACATGCAATAATATTATTGGTGTAGAAGATATAGTTGAAATGAAGAATCCAATTCCATCTTTTTTAATTTTTGTTTTTAAATTTTGATCTCCCTTTTCATTAATTATTATAAAAATACATTAGAAAATCTTATGAAAATTCAACTCTTTTACGTCTAAAATTTAACTAATTTTTTTTTATATCAATAATATTATTTCATGTTACAATTTTTTTTTAATAACCAAATTTTTAATGTGAATAATAAATAAGTTTATTCTAATGAGTAATATTGGAACGGTTCATTTATAGATTTTTTTTTAAATGGGTTTATTCTGAAAAAGCTTAAGAATTATTGTTGTATTATTGAGGTGGAGCTTTCGACGAAAGTGAGTTTTGCAATATTTGGTTTGTTTATTAAAATCGTTTGAAAGAATAGAAGGTGATTGAATGGAGTTGGGTGAGGTTCTTATCCAGTTACACACGTGGAAACGCGGCAAATGCACGTTGAATGGACAAAAAGTTTATTGAAAGAGATGTATTCGAAACAAGACAAAATGGAATAATTATACTATTTACATAATATCTATCTATCAAATTTAATATCACAACCTATGAAATTAAATATACCAATCATAACAACCAAATAAACACAAGATGCTTATTATGTCTTCTTTTTTTAATAAAATCTTTTTTTAGCTTATTAAAATAACGTTAAATAAATTGTTAGTAATTTTAAAATTGATCTAGGTTAAAATTAGTATTTAAAAAAACAACACTTTTATATCTAATGTATATTAAATTTTAAAGAATCAGTCTTGAGAATAATCTTGTTAGTCTTGAATTAACATTGTTTATGTATAATATTTTACTATTAAAATTATAAATGTTAATATCATTAACTCAAAAACAACAAAATAACTATAAATACTAAATTTAAATATTTATTAAATATCGAGCATTAAAATTATTTAAATTTTAATTAATTTTGGAGATACTAAAATAAAAATAATTTATTACTGTCTCTCGATTTTGGACAGGTTGTGATTGGAATATTTCATTGTCTTTACAACAGATGCCTCATCTTTTTAGTCATATCATGGTTAGTACGGAACATGATATTCCTAATTGGATTCTAGATGAATCTGGTCATTTCACTCTTAAATTAGCTAGGACTTTCTTCTTGGGAGTTCCCTGTGATTGGGGTAAACTCATTTATTCCACCTTCCAAATCTCTTATACTTTGAAAATTTTTTCATGGGCGGCTTCCTATAGATAAACATATTCAGAATAAAGGTTTGCATATTTATTCTATGTGTATGCTTTGTGAAAAGCACGAGAAATCTATTCTGCATTTATTTTTTGAATGTTCTAATGCTTTGGGTATTTGGAGTTGGGTTTGAGAGATTTTTCCTACTTCTCATTTATCTAATAAGGATGATCTTCTTTCTTTTATTAAGAGTGATGGTAGTCCTTTGGTTAAATTGATTAAGTTTGCTGTGATAACTTTTTCTATTTGGATGATATGGCGTATGAGGAATTTTGCTCGTTTTCAGGATAAGATTGAGGTTACTCGGGCTATTTCGGTTATTAAAGATTTAACTTGTCTGGTGGGTAATTCGTCAAAAGCTTCTATGAATAATGATATGTTCAATTTCAATGTAATCAAGTTTTTTTGTATTAATACTCGTACTGGTAAAGTTCTTTGTCCTCTTCTTATGAGATGGGAGTTTCCTGCACCAGGCTTAGTTAAAATTAATACTGATGGGGCTACTAAGGGATACCCTGGTCTTGCTACTTGTGGAGGTATTTTTCGTGGGAGTATGGAGGAGTATGGGGGATTTTATTGGAGCTTTTTCTGCGTTTCTTGAAGTTCAGACTGCTCTAGTTGCTGAGTTTTATAGGATTATACATGCTATGGAGGAAACTCAAAAGTTGGGGCTTACAAATGTCTGGTTGGAATGTGATTTTACTTTGGTTTGTGCTACGTTTGCTGCTAGGACAAATGTTCCTTGGATGCTTCGGAATCAATGAAATACTTGTTTTAATTATTACTGTGGAAAAATCAAGTTTAGGGTTACTCATATTTTCCGTGAAGGGAATGCGTGTGCTGATAAGTTAGCTAATTTAAGATTTATTCATAGAGAATCTTTTCATTGGTATAATAGGCTTTCATCTAGTCTATTCTTAAAATTTTTTATGAATAGGTATAGTTTACCCATGTATCGTTTTTGTTAGCATATGAGTTTTGGTCTAGTCCCCCATATTTTTTGTATTTTATTCCTTTTTTCTTTTTTAATAATACTTTTTTCATGTGATGACAAATGATTGTTGTTGCTTGAGATGTCAGCCTAGCTGAGATATCATGTTACATAGTGATGCCTTACATGAAAGCTTTTATTTTAAAAAAATAAAAATAATTTATTATAATATAAAATAATTAAATATTAAAATGACTTAAAAATGACTTAGTTTAGAAAAGGCACGTGATTATATGGAAACAAGTTAAATATTCTCTATTTAAAGGTTTTTCTACTCTTTTTTGAGATTTCACTCCATTTTTTTGTTTTCATTTTTGTAGTTTGTCTTAATGAATAGTAAAGAGGTTGTGTGATTCTTAGGGTGACATGAATCTTCGAAATCCACTCCTTAATGAACACTAAAGGACATTTCTTCAAATAACTACTTATAAAGATGAACATTAAAAACATAATTTCCAATTATTAATTATAGATGCACAAATGTTATATTTGAAAAAAAAAAAAACATGTAAAATGTTGACCTCTTTAATTTGATTTGATGAAATTTGTTCATCTTCCTAAAACAAATTACTCCTTCAACTCTGTATTTAAAATAAATAACTATTTTTTACGAGATAAGGGATTATGTAAATACTTAATTTCAAGATACTTAGTTTTGAAGTATGTTATGATTGTTACTATATTAAAACTGAATCTAATAGTTAAATATTCAACAATTGGTATTGAAGTAACTTACCATATTTAAAAGTGAATCCTAATAGTTAAATATTCAACAACTTTATAGACTAGGTATTGGACTTAATAATCAAATATCAATCAATAATTAAATATTTTTTATTAGTAGAGTCTAAAAAATCTATATATATCTATTAATATTTAAAAAATATAATTTATGTTGTTGTAAATAATATTAATTATCTTGTAACACAAAAGAAGTAGAAGTTAAAATCAAAATTTTAGATTTTACACTTTTAAATAGAAAGAATTGCATAATTATTATATATAACTTTTAATTTAGTAATAACTGTATAACCTCACAATCATCTATTTTCTATTATATATATTTGTATTAAATATTGAATTACTATGTTTAATTAATTTATTTGACTATATTATATAGAAAATGTAATTGTAAATGATGAATTGTGAAACAAATACATATTGGAGTTTAAATCAAATAAGTGAAAAATTAAATAAAGAAAATAAAATAAATAAAATAAATTTCTCTAATGCTTATATCTCATAAAGACAATACAAATGAATAATTGAATCATAAAAATTCAATAAAATTAATCATCGTTTGCATTTAACAACGCGGTAATACAATTTTTATGATATTGATGTACATCCCTATCATTATTACTTTTTCTTAAGTTAATCTGTAAACCAATTTTAAAAAAAAAATAATAATTAGTTGCTATATTGACTAAATTAGAGATAATTTTAGAGACTAAAAAAATTATTGGTTTCTAAATTAGTTTATATTATTGATAAATAATTTCTAAATTGGTATCTAATTCGCTATCAAGAATTTAACTACCAATTATTTAGATTCTTAATTTGGTAGCAAAAAATTCATAGCTAATTAGATACTAATTTAGAAACTATTTATTAATAATAAAAACTAATTTAGAAACCAATAAAATTTTTAGTCTCTAAAATGATATCTAATTTAGTTATTATAGTAACTGATTATTTTTGTCTCTAAAATTAATTTCTATTTAATGATTTTTTTGTAATGCTTGTTATCTTTTCATTTGTAGTAGTTTATATCTTTTCAGTTGTAACAGTTTTTATTTAATTTAGGTTATAGTTTCATATTTTAAATTTAATTCAAGGAAATATTATGATAAGAATGTTATATGTATGCATGTTTAGAAATATATTTAATTAAATTTTCGTAATTAACTAAATAAATTCTAAATTAATTAGAAAATAAAAGCTATAATAGAGTTTAAAAGTTAACTTCTTTTATTTTTATAAATATATAACTATTGTTGGTATGTGTATAAAAATAAAAACGGTACACTTAAAGAGATGTAAAAAATAAAATACTTTAAAATATTTTTTATAACTTTTTAATAAATATTCATATTTTTATATTTTAAAAAATATAAAAAAATATGAATCAAACGCCTATTTCATTATTATTATTATTATTTAAAACAATAAGAATATATGACTTGTAATATACTTTTATATTCCTGTGTACAGTGAAAGATGAGTTTGGCCACTCACTAGTTTCAACCAAGTCAAAAAGTGAGTGCAGTAGATTTTAGAAACAAGGTAAAGTTTGTTGACATAAATTAAATTTATTTTGTCGCCATGCTACTTGTCATATTATGCTGATTTGTTTATAAAATTACTAAAATTATAATTAACTTCAGTAATTAAATATCACTTTTGATGTGATAGACATTTTTTTATCATTAGTCAACATACAAATGAAGTTTAATTTTGAACTACTATAAAAAAAAAAGTTATATTGCCAATCAAATACATGATAAATTTTATGGATAATATAATGTATAGTTGATTGATGACATATAAAATTGCATTATTTGTAAATTGTGTTGCTAGATAATATTAAAAGTAATTTACACTATTTACTTATATTTTTATTAATGTAAAGTAGATTTATATTATAGGGCTTTTCAGTAGCTCCCTTAAAAATAACTTTTACTACCATACCGGTTTTTAGGAGATAATATAAACTTTAAATTAGTAATATAACAATATATAAAAATAACTAAACAAAACTCATAAAAGAACATATAAATATAGTCTTTATAATATAAAATAATTAACTATTTCCTGCAATGAAACATATAATCATAAATTAGTATATCAGATTCATTCAAATGACACATAATTTTGAAAAAATTATTTTGACTTAACAACTTTTAGAATATTGATGCTCAGCATTGATGAGAAACTAATATTATAAATCAATGGCTAAACCTTTAAAGCTAGTCCATTTGTACTCAATCAATATCTTTACAGGTCTTTTATAAACTTCTCATAACTAAAATATGATGAGAAAAAATGCGCACGCGGAAGTATACACACATAATTACGAATCAATGCTAGAAAATAAATAACACAAAATTTAACGTGGTTCGGTCGTCAACTGCAACTTACATCCACACGGTCAACTATTAGGTTTTCATTTCTTTCCTGTTGCACACCAATTACAAGTACCATGATCTCTTTAAATAGAGATAAATAAAGATAATAAAGGGGACACAATGATTAAACTCACTCACTAAAACATAATGTCTACTCAGCCCAATCCAATTGATCCTGGCTTCATACCCAACAATCTCCCACTTGAAGTCACACAACAATGTTCACCTGCGCTTCAACTGTGTACATGTATTTTTGTAATCTATCACCGGAACTCAATGTTCCACCACTAGTTGCCACCAACCTTTCTTAATCATTTTGAAGACTTTGTTGAAACTCTCCTGAATTTCAACACGTCAGTCATGACTGAAACTGCCACTGCTACTGACCCATTCTCTGTTCCTACTAGCTCCCACTTGCAAGAACTACCGGATCCTGGAACAACCTGAGAACAAAACACTCTCCATACTTAACAAGGAAATTTTCTGAAAATGTTTCAATAGCTGGAATACTAGTTCTCCTAACCCATTGTCGTATAGGGACCTCAGCTGAAACACGACCTGTGCTCCCACTGCCATAAGTACCTCTGACTGGTCTACCTGAACCTTTCCATGTTCGTTCATCCTGAATTTGACCTGTGGCTCTGGGTTTCTCTCTTGTAAAGACAACCCTCTTCTGCCCACGAGATTCTGTGAACCAGACTTTGTTTATCATTTGGGCATTGATTCCTGAAATGCCCCACCTCCTTGCAGTTCCAACATGTTACACTTGAGTCATCCCGAGTTTTTGATTGACTCCTTCTTTTGTTCTTGCTCCCACTATCTCTGATATCTTTCTTACCTCTGATGACACATAGCGATTCACTAGATAATTTCCCAGAACTCCTTCTTCGAACATTCTCGCCAAGAATAAGATCATGAATCTTCTCAAAAGTGAATCCATCGGGTCTCGCTGAACTGGTAACTGCTGTAATCGTTCCGAACCAACTGCCAGGCAAAGACAATAACAGTGATAAAGCTTGAACTTAATCATCGAACTTAATGCCCATTGACGTAAGTCTGGCTAAGATCGAATTCATTTTACTGATGTGCTCAGTAACTGAACTGTCATAACTCCGTGCCGTAGCGAAAAACAGTCACACCTCGTGCCTAGCATCGCACCGTCACTGTTGCACCAGCAGAAAAATGCACATGCCACCCTGCGTCTTCCGTCACTGCCATCACACTGCACCTCTGTGCCGTCTCGCTCACCGTAAGCACCTGCACCTGTTCGCCGTGAAAACGTGATCCGTCGTCACCCCCGTAAAACCCTAGCTTAGGGACGTCGCTGCCGCCCATGCAAAACCCTAGCTTTGGGACGCCGCTGCAGGCCCTGCAAAATCCTAGCTTTGGGATGTTGCTGCCGCCTCTGCGAAACCCTAGCTTTGGGATGCCGCTGCAGCTCATGCGAAACCCTAGCTTTGGAAGGCTACTGCCGCCTCTGCGAAACCCTAGCTTCGGGACGCTGCTGCCGCCTCTGCTAAACCCTAGCTTTGGGACACTGCTGCAGCTGCAATTTTCACGTCTTGTCGATTAATTTCTGCTGATCGGATCTCTAGTGTGTAAACGAACCAAGCTCTGATACCACTTGATGGGAAAAAATGCGCACGTGGAAGCAAACGCACATAATCATGAATCAATACAAGAAAATAAACGACACATGATTTAACGTGGTTCGGTCACCAAATGCAACCTATATCCACACGGTCAACTATTAGGTTTTCATTTCTTTCCTGTTGCACACCAATTACAAGTACAATGATCTCTTTAAATAGAGATAAATAGAGATAATAAAGGGGACACAATGATTAAGTCCACTCACTAAAATATAGTGTCTACTCAGCCCAGTCCAATTGATCCTGGCTTCATACCCAACAAAATCCTCATCTATATAATTTAGAAGTTAGTAACATTTTATTATCTCTTTTCATTAATGATAAAAAAAAACTTAATATACTATCATAGTGTATGTAATATGGATGTTTGTGGTTCTAAGATAAACAAAGATCTTTGTTCTTTGAAACTTACTATATTGTTCTATACATCCACATTCAACGATAGTTTGAGGAATATAGCATTTTCAATACAGAAAGGGGTAACAATTATCAAATAATAAATTGTATAACATAGATTATACGAATATATATGGCACAATCGATATAATTAGTCAAATTCACTAATATAAGTATAGATGATACCATTAGTTAGACTTAAATGATACAATTAGTCAAAGTCATATAGACTTACTTATATAAGTACATATGATGATACAATTAGTTAGACTCACTAATACAAGCACACACGATATAAGTAGACAAACTCATTGATAAAAGCATAGATGATACGAGTCAAACTCACTATTATAAGCATGGTGTGATAATCAAACTCACTGAATTTGATACAGCCAAGACTTAGTGGTATGGTTAAACTAACTCATGAGTATAAATGATTAGTTATTCATGTGCGTTAATTAAAATTATTTTTATAGTGACTTGTCAAGATAAATGAGCTTATCAAATCTCACTCATTTAAATCCTCCAACTTTCATCTACATATAGTTTAATTTTCACTTTTCTCAAAATAGAGTCAACCATGAAGTAAAACACATAATCCAACACATTATTTGGTTTACATGCAACAATTTTAAATAATCCATGTAGTGATTAGTCAGAATAAATCCTTAAGGTTCCATTCAGGATAAACGAGCTTATCAAATTTCACTAATTTAAATCCTCAAAGTCCAACCTTCTGCTATATTTAATTTAAATTTTTACTCCCTCAAGATAGTGTGATGTCAGACGTAAGATAAACTGATGATACCCTTTTTAAACCAAAGTAATATCAATAAAACAAAATAATTAGATAAAAAACACCTCATTTGATATTATATGCGAGGAAAAATGGAAACTTTCTTATCTAATTCAATTCATACACCAATCAAACAAAATAATGATGATAGGGACAAATATAATGAGATTAGGGACACCTAATTTGATAAGAAGAATATAAAGTTTACATATAATAATTGTCTCTTTCCTTTACTTGATTGCTTTTGAAGATTGATTTATTGATTTAGTGTTGAGTTCAATGGTTAGTTTGTGAAAGATAAATCTTCCAAATGATTTGTAGAAAGGAATTACACCTAGAGGGTTTTTAATGGAGTAGAAGGAATTAAGTTTATCTTTACATTAAAGTCATCATATCTTAAATAGTAAATTTTTTTCTTATCCTTGTAAATGAATCTCGTAAGGAAGATTTTGAATTGTATTTTATCTGATCATTCTTCGATTTGTCTAGTTCAAATGATGACCTTTTACTTGTTTTTCATGCTAGTTTTTTTTCCTGACTTGGATCGCATGTCCTCGTCATACAAGAGTTATTTCTAATTCATCTTATATGTTTTCTTCTTCAAAATGTGTCAAATGAAATTTATGAATTTGATCCCTTTCTATGAAATTTGTTATACTATGTGTCAAATGAATCTTATATTCATGTGTATTGTACAAAAGATGAAATAAACTTGTGTTTGTTTGTCAGATAAATCTTCATTTATTTAATTTCTTAGATTTGTGAAATAACACTTTTAATCTAATAAGTTAAACACAATATTTCAGAAAAAACATATAGTCTCTTAGATTATTCTCAAAATATTAAATCATCAAATATTAAGTAATTTATTGTTAAAATATAATTTTACAAATATTTGGGATATTACATCTCACACTCCAATAGACAAATCTCTTATATAAATTATTTATATAAGTAAGTCATCCACAATTTGATGAGATCAACCACATTCATGTTATGGAAACTTTGATACAAATATAAACACAACCAACCATTCCATAAACTTATGGTATTAGCTAGATGTGAATGAACATCTAATACAAATATAAGTAGTAGTAAATTTGTCTTTCATAACTATATGGGATCAACCACACCTAAACTCAATACTCCATAAAAAACATTAATAACAATCATCGTATAAAATAAATATTTACATCCAATTTAAATTAGACTAAATTTCAACTTAGTAGTGAAATTTACTAAATTTATCTAATATTTCACATAAAAAATTATCTATTTTTATGTGATTTTCTATTATAACTATTTAATAAATGATATTATAGATATTAGAAATGATTGTAAATCAACTTAAATAGTTATATAATATATTTAGGTATACATTGCTCTTTTTTTATATATAGTTTTAGTGAAATACTTTATGTAAACCCTTATTAGCGGTATTATAATTAATGTATGTATGTATGAAAATTAATAAATATTTAATGTATGTATATACACAACAAGAAAAACATTAAATAAACTAATTTTAGATACAAAAAATAATTAGTTGCTATAGTAACCAAATTATAGACCCTTTTGAAGATTAAAAAAAAATTGATTTCTAAATTAATTTTTATTATTATTAAATGGTTTCTAAATTGGTATCTAATTAGCAACCAATATTTTAACTACTAATTATTTAGATTCTAAATTTAATAACAAAAACCTTGGTAGCTAATTAGATACCAATTTAGAAACCATTTAACAATAATAAAAACTAATTTAGAAATCAAAAATTTTTTTAGTCTCCGAAATAGTCTCTAATTTGGTTACTATAGCAACTAATTATTTTTTGTCTCTAAAATTGATTTCTAATCAATGATTTTCTTGTAGTGATAATTAAATTAGTATAATTGTTACAATTTATAATTTGACTTTTTTATTGTTGTTGAATTTAACACTAAATCTAACATTGATTGATGATACTATCAATAAGTTATTTAATTATATATGAGTTTTGGTTTAGTCCTCCCATATTTTTGTATTTTTTTTCTTTTTTCTCTTTTTAATAATAATTTTTTCATGTGATGACAGATGATTGTTGTTGTTTGAGGTGTTAGTTTAGCTGAGATGTCAGGTTACATAATAATGCCTAACTTGAAAGCTTTTATTTAATTAAAATATATATTTTTTAAAATAAATAAAAACATGTACAAAATTCAGGAATAGGCGAATATCACTATTTTATTTTTTTATAATCGGGAGACTAAAATCATAAAATAACATAGATCAAAATCACAACACAAAATTAAAATGAAAACCAAAGTTATAATTTAGTTTTATACAAAAAAATTGCCTTCCATAAGGAATTTTCATGAAAAAATTCTGATTCTTTAATTTATTGGACTTGCTTTTAAAGCATTCGCACCAAATTTTAATATTCTAAAACGTTAATATTTTTAGAAAACTTAAAATATTTTTTCTACAAAACACCATCTAAAAGTAACTTTTAAATCTAAAATAAATTGCATCAAATATAACTTCTCTGACTTTTTTGTATTTGCTAAAATTGATAACTATGAGGTTTCCTTGAACAATTCTAAAGAAGATGCCTATTGATTCTGAAACGTATGATGACATGAATTGAAAGTTGAATTTAGTATAAAGTTAAAAATAGGAAGTCACTAATAATCAAATTAAGCCACGTCGATAAGACGCGTAAGTGTTTCTACAAGTTAATTACTTCAACGAGTAATGTAATCATTTTGACTTTTTAAATTTGAAAAATATTATATATATATATATATATATAATAATATAATTCATACAGTAATTTCTATAATAATTGTTTAGTTTTTTCATTTTATTTTATCATACAGATATATTTATAAAAAATAATGTTATATACATTGTTGGATACGAATCGTGTCCAATTTGCCTTTTTCTCAATCATATTTTAGATGAAAACTTCACAATCGTTGCACAAAAACAAAGAAAATTTTGCTTATTTATTCATTTTAAGTAACTTGCACTCTTAGATATAATTTGTCATATTCACCCAAAAATAAAAGTCATTTGTCACACTTATTTTTGGTACATTTTTTTTTTGAAGTACATCAATTTCCTGAATACTTTAAGCATTTTTTTCTGACCAATGCATTTACAAAACCCCACGTTATTAGCTAGGCGAATGCTAATTTCCATTAACAAGTTGCTTAATCCATAAATATTTATTCTCTCTATTCAATATTTTATATTTTTCTCTTATAATTAATAAAAATTTTAGGAGAAAAATAATAAATAAAAGTATCAAGTAACTTAAACATCTATCATGCTAATTGCTTAAATAATTTTATTATAAATTGGCAGTCTTATATAGATAATTTTGTTTTCAAAAACAAAAAAATAAACATTTTAACTACAAAATTTATATATAATCCTAAAAAATTAATAAAAAAAAAATTTAAAACTATACTATTTATGTTGAAGGAAAATAACTCATTTTTCTTAGCTTTTGAATGTAATTTTAGAACAACGGAGATTGATAATTAAAGACCTGAAACATTTCACCTACGTGATTATGTGGTCATCGTAATAGTAAAATATAAATCATATTATATTTAGGTATTATCCATTTCGATGAATCAATAATAATTTTTCAAATAATGACTCTCATCCAATATATTACATAGTAGCTACATTCAAACAAGTCTGCTTACCTATTACACTAAAATAAGAAAGAAGTGACAAAAAGTTATTTTCATACATCTTGGACATAAAATAATTATTATTTGTATTCAAAGATATGTAACCTTAAGGTAGATGAATTGTAGTGACCTTGTTTTGTTCCCTCCACTTAAAATATTTGTGTCAGTCACAACTTTAATTAAAACAAGACACTTATACTTGCAAAGTAATGAAAAATGTTTAATTTACCCTTGTATTCATTTATTGGTTGGGTTTTTTTTTGGAGCAAACAAAACCACACTACTACATAATCTATAAGAATAATTACAATCTCCTGCTAATGGGACCTAGGTGAATGACAAATAGTTAGTTATATAATTACCATAATTTAAAAAAATACAAGTTAAAAAATTAATCCTTCAATGGAGCCAAGTAAAATATATCTCTGGGACTCAATCATCCTTATTTGTATGTATTGATGGATTTGAACCTTTGTGTTCCTAAATTTCTCGATAGACTGACACCCCACAAATCCATAAATTTCTTATTTGTTATTGTTCACAGTTAATTTTTTCATGAACCTAACATATGAATTATAAGTTAAATGTAATTATTATAATATGAAAAACATAAACAACATTAAATGACTTACATGATCCATAATTGTATCGTTGAAATGTTTAACATGAAATTTTCCCAACAACCTCCAATATACCTGGTAAGGAAATGTATAGAGGAAAAACAACAATAATAACTCCAAATATTCTCTTGTCCCAATGTACCTACAATGATTTCTTCCTCAACCTAAATAACGGATATGATCCTAAAACAAAGATAAAATATTAGTTCAATATTCATACAAACTATAACAATAATAACTAAAAATAAAATAAAATAACACATTATAATAGTGTGGTCGTGTTGAGAGTGTGTTGTGATTGAGATTCCCAAAAACAACTACGATATCAATTTAAAAAAATAAATGAGAGATTTAGACCATTAACATTAGTGAATAATGGAAACTTGGTCCAATTAGATAGAAACAATCCATATACAAAACCTGACACATAGAACTAAAAAATCAAGTGAGGTAACCACAAATGGAAACTCCACAACCTCCATCAAAGAAAAAACAAGAAGAGAAGTCAAGATTGCACCATTTTTCCAGGTAGAAGTGAAGAAAAAAAGTTCGCATCAAAAGTTATAAAAAATTTTACATTGGTCCTTGTCTAATTTGACGTAAAACTACTCATTTTATTTTTATAATTACCACAATTTTTTTTTAAGATTTTAGGTAAAGAGATTTAACATAAAAAATGATATAATTAGACCATTTTGTACTAACGAAGATGCTCAATGTAACAGCCGTTGAAAAAAAAAAAAAAAGAAACAGCACCCCCAATTTTCATTTTCTTCTATTTTTCTTCCAACTTTCTTTCTCTCTCTCTTCTCTCTTCAATTTCTCTCCCATACCTCATCTATTTCAAAATCTGATCACGCTATGTTGTAGCTGAGAAGTCAGGCTACATTTCTACCTGATCAGATTCTCAAACAACGTAAGTTCATTTTTACTCTAAAGTTCCCTTATTCTCTGTTTTTCTCTATGATTTAGTCATCAATATTAGTGAGGCCAGTTGAGAAAAATGTTTCTCTCAACTTGATTAAGCTCATACTAAAATTTGTTAATATTTGTATAACTTACATTAGGCCCGTAAATCTTGAAGCTTATCCAGACTGTGGGGAATAAAATTCTAGAAGTTGCTTGGAAAGCAAACAATTAAGGTAAGGGAAGCTAAATTTAATTTTTTAATAGCACCCTAGGCTAGATTCTGGATGTGGAAGGGACATGGTCCCAATATTCAATTTCTCTTGCAGGAATGTTGTGTGTTTATATTTTGTGTTGTTTGTTTATATATTATTTAAACTTGTAAAAATATTATATTTTGATGGTTTAGTATTTAAGTGTTATTTTTTTATATTAAATAAGATTTTAAATATTGTGAATTGTGTTTTGGAATGATACTGTATGATGAAAATGATATGGAATTGAATTCATACATTTGGGATAATGTATGGACTGATGTTTGTTGTGTATTAAGTATTGATGCCTATGTGGTAACAGAGATCTCCGAGCTTCACTGATGATCTAAGTCACATAGACTAAGATATCAGGTGGTGAGAAGCTAATGGAGGAGTTCATGCACACCGTGACATATGAGATGCACGGCTTGGGTTGTATTGAACTTACCCTGACCCTTTCTGTTGGATTCGCTGGTAATCTTTGGATCAGGTGTTAGTCTCTGGTGGGACTTACTTAATACGAGTCTTCCGGAAAACGTTGTTTGTTGAATATCTTGGATGTGTAGATCCATGTGAGATCTACGTGATTGTTTTATGTTGGGATTTGAAAAAGATTGAATAATTTAGAAATTGAACATGTAATCCAGTTTTCTCTTTTGATTTAATAGTGTATATTATAAAATTTTATTTTCACTAGTTTACCCTTGCTTTTGTTGTTGTGTTTGAACTGCGATGACTGTACTACGTACACGAGCAGATGATCATACAGGTGTAGGAGGTCTTGGAAGACTTTAGGATGTTTTAAATCTTATATTGTAAATATTTGTATTTCTATGAACCATGATCTTGTAATAGAAATATTTTGAAAAACTTTAAATTTGTATGGAAACCGGTAGAATTTCTATTATAATAATTATATGTATTCTTTTTCGAGATGTTACACTCAAGCAATACACTCTTACGACTTTTGTTTTAAAGATTTTTTTTTATCAAATAACTCATGTAAGTAAGTGTGTTGTATATTTTTATATCAAACATAAAAATTCATTGTTTAGTCTAAACGAATTCATTTTTTGTAAAAATAGCAAGAAGAATTTGTTATTCTGATATTGTTGGTCAAGAAAAAAAGCAAAAGAACAATTTATATAATCGCATGAAGAAAAAAAAGGTTAAATATTTTGTTATCATAAGTTACTAAACTTAAAAAAATCTCACATGTTGTTTATTTCCATTGAATATAATAAAATGTTTATTATTAGCAACAAAATTATCTATTGTTTTTATTCAAAATTTATATATATTTTTAAAATACTAGTCGTCCTACCAAAATCTAATGATCGAGCTATGTGAAAGTATTTGGTTATCGATTTTTTGGTCAAAAATATTCACTAATTAATTAAAATTAAAAAAATTAAAGATAACAAAACATAATTCTTTAAGATTTAGACTAATTTTTATAAAACACAAAGTCTAATAGAAAGATATAAATAAAGATAAATTTCATGGTAAAAAATAATGATTTTTCTAGTTCTAAAATTTAGATAAACACATTAACACTTAAGTTAATTTAAGTGTTGGAATGTCTTTACAAGTATTTCATCATTTAAGTTTCACGAACCGGTAGCAAAAGATAGAAGATTAGGATATTCTGTCTCCAATAAAAAAGATTGATTTTTGGGAAATAGATGTTTTTTAAGTCAAATTGAAATTTCAATAATTACTCTTTAATTAATTAATTAAAAAATACTGGTTACATTAGGAAATTAAAATATTGGTGACGAGACAACCCAATTAAATCCGATTCCAATATGAAGTAATCTCATAAGAATCTTAAGATATATAAGAATTATATTTTTCCACCTTCCAACAATATAATATCTGAAAAACAGAACACAAGCTGACGTAACACTTAATTGATTCTCATAAACTCTCGAAGAATTTAACGAAAGAAAAAATTATAAAATTTAAGGATAAAGTGATAAACATCTCTCTCCTCAATTTCAGACGAGACAAAACGGGAAGCAGCGAATCGCTCATCACAAAACAGAAAAGGAATCAAATAATAAAATAAAAAGTTATGTAATATAATAATAATAATTAAATAAAGTGACAAATATATCCCATAGCAAACCACGTGGCGATGCACAAGAGGAAATTGGCGGTGGTCCCTGTGAGATTGACTGGGACACCCGGTAGCCGGTTAAATTTCCCACGGCACCGATGAAAGTGACATCAGACGAAACGACGCCGTTTGGGCTCCCACCTTTGCATATATATACGTGTTCGTTGTTATGTTGAGCACTTAACTCTTTCAACTAGGAACCATTCTACGTGTTGTCCGTTCCATGTCTCACTACTTCATCTTCGTTTCTTAAATCATTTCCTTCTTTCTCTCTTTGTCTTGTTTTTTTCTCATTGCACTCTCTCTTTTCTTCTTTTTCCCTCTCAACTTTTTCTCTCTTCGTCGTAGTTCACATATCATATCATACAAATTTTATCATAACGCAATGTGTGGCATACTTGCTGTGCTTGGTTGCTCTGATTCATCACAAGCCAAGAGGGTCCGCGTCCTTGAGCTTTCTCGCAGGCAATGATTCTCTCTTTGTCTTCTTCTTATTTACACAAAATCAAACAAGCAAAATTAATCTTCAGCTGCTTTCTTTCAAATACCCTTTGCTCAACTTCTATGTTTTCTATGCAAAGTTTCTTCTTTTGTGCATTTTTCCCAGTCCAAAAAAATAATTCTTATCCAACTGAACTTGTCTATGACTGAAAAGTGGAAACTCAGCATGATGGTAACTGTATTTTTAGCAACTAATATGCTGAAATATAATTAAACTAGCTATAAAGATGACTGTGACACTTAGGAAGAGAGATAAAAGGGAGAACAAAATATACTTGTCATAAATAATTCTTTCGTATAAAGAGATTTGGAAAAGTGAAGTGTCCAAAAGTTGTTTAAATTATTATCATGCTTTGTACACTGGCAGGAGAGCAGAAGAATCATAAAAAAGTTGGCGCTTATAATTTTGTTTCATTGTTTTATCTTTGGTGGTGGTATCTTCTAGGGAAAAAAATTGGTGGAGACTAATCTTTTGTTAATACCTAGAGAGAAGTGTTTGTAAATAAGTGATAAAAATAATGAATATTGGTAAAGTATACCACTTTGCTTGTTATTTTCTACTGTGAAGTTCATTCAATATTTTAAAGGGAACGAGTAAAACTTATGTTAGTGTTGTATAGTGATTGCTTAATATTGGGGGCAGTATGATGCCAACCTTTTAGATGGAACAAGTATTTAAGGATAAACATGTTTGGACTTAGACAAGCTAAGTGGATTCTAGAATAAACAAGTATTCTGGTTAGACCACTAACTTATTTAGATAAACTAGTGGCATGTGGGGTCCACCTTGCTGTGAAATTATTGGTAACTTTGTGGTGGAAAAGTACAATAGAAGAAGTTGGAAAAAGTAATGGAAGGAGTTAATTTGTTTGAAAGTGGAAAAGGAAATTTTCAAAGCCGTCAGTTAACATTGTACAGTTTGAAGAAGCAGTTAATAATTTACCATTTGATGATGTCACAGATTGAAGCACCGTGGTCCTGACTGGAGTGGGCTCCACCAATATGGAGATTGCTATTTGGCTCATCAACGTTTAGCCATAGTTGATCCAGCTTCTGGTGATCAACCTCTATTCAATGAGGACAAAACTATTGCTGTTACGGTAAGTCTTTATTCAATGATTTAAACTTACACTGTTATGGTATGGAAAATTGGTAATAATACACAAGCAAATAGAGGCATGCCCTTGAAGAGGAGGTTAAAATAATGTTTGGTTAGCGAAATTCCAGTCCTGCAAACACAAATGAGTCCGTAGTTATGAGCTTTAAGATACTGTGTGTGAATTATGTCCATGAAAAATAAATAGTGCTGGTAGACTTTAACTATAATTACCTTCAAAATCATATCAACAGTTGTTTCTGAATAGTTTACACTAATTTACACTTTGATTATTAATCATAATACATGAGTTGTACTACAAAAAACTGGAATGTATTCCATAGTAACATATACCTTTTGTTACATTTACTTCTTAATCTCACGAATTTAACTGCGATAAATTATGACTAACGTTAAATATCGTCCACCGAAAACCAGGTGAATGGTGAGATCTACAATCATGAAGAACTCAGGAAACAATTGCCTAATCACACGTTCCGTACAGGAAGTGACTGTGATGTTATTGCTCACCTGGTTAGTCATCTTTATGTATAATCTTGCAACAATTCTAACCAGATCATGTATGCATAAAAACCAACAGAAACTTTTTGTTTTTTTCATTACTTCCTACTCTAAGACTCCTTGAAATTTTCATTTCTGTGGTTACTCATGATTGGACTTCTTGTTCTTATCACCTGTATGTTGTTGGTGTTGTTTTAGTATGAGGAGCACGGAGAAAACTTTGTGGACATGCTTGATGGTATATTTTCATTTGTTCTGTTGGATACCCGTGACAACAGTTTTATAGTGGCACGAGATGCTATTGGAGTCACTTCCTTATACATTGGTTGGGGTCTAGATGGTAATCTTCAAATATGTGCCCTGCTTTTGAATTGAATTTATGAGTTCTAAAACAAGAGATTTGAATTGAATAAATAATGATTAGTTTGCATACTTCTGTTCAGGCTCTGTCTGGATTTCATCAGAATTGAAGGGGCTAAATGATGATTGTGAACATTTCGAGTCTTTTCCACCTGGTCACTTGTACTCTAGCAAAGAGAGGGAGTTTCGTAGATGGTACAATCCTCCATGGTTCTCTGAGGCTATTCCTTCAGCCCCTTATGACCCTCTAGCTTTGAGGCATGCCTTTGAGAAGGTAAGATACACAGAAGACTCAACACATCATTGTAATTGAAAGTTTATTCAATAATCACCTACTTGGTTAGCTTTGGAAAAGCTTTTGTAGAAGTTATCAAAGTAGCTTGTAACATTCGTATAAACTCTTTTGAATGTTATTTGCAGGCTGTGATCAAAAGGTTGATGACTGATGTGCCTTTTGGTGTTTTACTCTCTGGAGGTTTGGACTCTTCACTGGTTGCAGCTGTCACGGCTCGCTACCTGGAAGGCACAAATGCTGCCAAGCAATGGGGAACAAAACTACACTCTTTCTGTGTAGGACTTGAGGTGCGTGTGTACCTATTCTTGCAAGTGTAGTAGATTTGTCAATAAAAGAAGGAAACCATGAAGTTTGTCTTAATCTTTTATTATATTATGCTGAGTAGGGTGCACCAGACCTAAAGGCTGCAAGAGAAGTAGCAGATTACATAGGAACTGTACATCATGAATTTCACTATACTGTTCAGGTATATCTTCACGAGATAGTAGTTTACAACTCAAAATTTGGGGGCATTTTAAGGTTCAAAATCATAATTAGTAAATGTTTTATATATGGTATATGCAGGATGGCATAGATGCCATTGAAGATGTGATCTACCATATTGAAACATATGATGTGACTACAATTAGAGCAAGCATTCCCATGTTTCTTATGTCTCGTAAGATTAAGTCACTAGGAGTCAAGTGGGTTATCTCTGGAGAAGGAGCTGATGAGATCTTCGGAGGGTATCTATATTTCCACAAGGCACCCAACAAAGAAGAGTTTCACCAAGAAACATGCCGCAAGGTCAGAGTTATCATACTTATTGCCAGATCAATTTAAGTGGCTGGACTATTGAAGTAAAAGGGTTAATAGATGATATTTTTTATCTTTTATGCAGATTAAAGCACTCCACAAATATGATTGCTTGCGAGCCAATAAATCGACCTTTGCCTGGGGTCTAGAAGCCAGAGTACCATTTTTGGACAAAGAGTTTATCAAAGTTGCAATGAACATTGATCCTGAGTACAAAATGGTGAGTGTACAAAAAGTTGCAATACATCACCACTTAAAAAACGTTACATTTTATTAAGTGGTTTACTACTTAATCTGTTCAGATAAAAAAAGAAGAAGGGAGAATTGAGAAATGGGTAATGAGGAGGGCATTTGATGACGAAGAGCATCCTTATCTGCCAAAGGTACTCTGATTTGCAGCAATGTTTTACAACTTTGCTAAATTAATTTGTTAAACTAACATGTTAGAGTTTCATTTTCTGCAGCATATTTTATATAGGCAGAAAGAACAATTCAGTGATGGAGTTGGCTATGGTTGGATTGATGGCCTTAAAGGACATGCTGAGAAACATGTAAATCTTGAATGAAACCCTATCCCTCTTACTGTCATAACATTTCATACTGCTAATTAATTCTTGGTTCTTCACAATTTCCTATAGGTGACTGATAGAATGATGCTCAATGCTGCTAACATTTTCCCCTTCAACACTCCAACCACCAAAGAAGCATACTATTATAGAATGATATTTGAGAGGTTCTTCCCTCAGGTAAATTTAATCAACCATACCTAGATATTGAATATTTCATGTTGATTTAACAAGGGCTGATCCAAATCTGTGTTCCTTAATTTGGTTTTGTAGAACTCCGCTAGGCTCAGTGTTCCTGGAGGACCAAGTGTTGCATGTAGCACTGCAAAAGCTGTTGAGTGGGATGCTGCCTGGTCTAACAACCTTGATCCATCTGGTAGAGCAGCACTTGGAGTGCATGCATCAGCTTATGGCAACCAGGTCAAAGCTGTAGAACCAGAGAAGATCATACCAAAGATGGAAGTTTCTCCCTTAGGAGTTGCCATCTAGAGGAAGCATGAGCCATAGCAAAGGAGTATTAGAAAACTAGTTATCATTAATGAAAATTTTGCCTGCTGTGTATTTTATCCAGGCAATGTTATGTAAGGCTCTTTATCTAGCTGTCTTAAGTGTTGTTATCTTCTTCTTCTCTTTACTTTCAATCAAAGTCACCTCACACTATCATAATGTACTTGATTTCCAAGAAAATGTTCTTTACCTGGGTCTCTTTTGTCACTTCAATTTTAATGCAAGCCCCTCTATTTCAACACCGTCACTCACCAAAATTTAATCATAGAAAATTTACATCCAAAATATGAAATTTCGTAAATTTTACAATATAGATGAATGTATATTATTCTGCTAGGTTTATAAATTATTATGTCTTCTTGTTTATAAATAATATATTAATATTTATTAATCCCATAATTAATAGAAGTCTCGATTATATAAATCCTAGAACACATTTTTTGATTTGCATAAATACATAATCGATTAAACATTATCAATTGTAAATTATATAACCTTAAAAATAGCCTAACACAAATCATGAATGAGAAATATTTGTTAACAGTACAATATCACATACAAAACAAAAAGGAAACAAGAGTATATCCTTGATTAATTGATATTCAACATTAATTTCTCTAAAAAAATATCTCTAACTTGTATATAAACTAATATTTTTATAGAAAAATGTACTTATTTTAAAAAATATTTATAGAAAATTTTATTAATGACAAGAGATTTGTGTAATGGGTCTCTCATGGCTTGCTTGAAATATGGAGAGTTTGGGACTGCAAATTCTGTTTTAAAGTGAATTTAATTTCGTAGCATAATTAATTCTTTTAAAGGTTAAATATATATTTTTTTTGCCTAAACACTAAATTGCTTTTTATATTTAATCTAAAATTTAAATTTTTTTAAAAATATTTAATATTTTTATATTTAATCTAAACTTTAAATCTTTTAATACTTAATATTGGAATTAATCTTTAACAATATTTTTTTTTAAATAATAAACAAATTTTCAACATATATTATATTATAATATTATTAGCATAAAATATTTTAACATCGTACTTTATATTAATTGTGTCTCAATAATTTTCTTACTTAAGTATTAAAAAAATTATAAAAGAAAAATCTAAAATTTAAATTAGGAAAAAAAACCAATTTTATGAAAAAACAAAAAAATTGAAAAACATATTTAATCTACACATTAAAATTTTAATTGAAAACTTAGTTTTGTAAAAGAAAAATATCTAAGTTGCTTTTACAAACTCATTTGCAACTTAATTTGAACTCAATTTAAGCTTGTAAACCTTAATTCAAACAGACACCTAATAGTGGTACAGAACACCAAACATATAATTGTAGATCCATGAAATCAATTTCCAAAACAAATGCAGAAATGATACACTAAACTTTTCTTACTTTGATCTACATATTATCCCTTCTTCCTAAATTTTAAAAGTAAATAAATAATTCTTTCATTTAATTAGCATATTTTTATACATGAAAGAGTTGTTGCTATTAAGTAACTAACCCTCTTAATAAATGCATTATCACCTACTAATACTCATAACAGCAGTGAAGTGGAAGAAATATGTTAATCAGTTAGCAAAGGACAAAACTTAGTAGAACAAAGCAGTGTAGAAAAGTTCATTCCAAGTATCTGGCAATCCAGGAAGACACCAGTGGCTACAATCAGCTGAATAGTCAGGTTTGGCTCTCTGTTGAGGGTTCAAATCACCACTGTAAATGGAGGGATGTGCATCCTTCCTAAATGCTGATAGCATTGTAATGTCAAGAAGATAAGCAGGATTCCTCATTTCCCTAATCACCATGTCTACAACCCTCATCTGTTCAGGGTATACACCAGGGTATGCTGTGCCACTGCTAATAATTGGGGCAGTTTCACCATAGCAGTTCTTTGTACTTAGTCCTGCTGTCACTCCAGAATTCCATTCATTTGGGCTGCATACCAATCACAGAGTTTCACCACACTATTTTTATAGTCAAATTTGTACAGAAACACACACACTTGGTTAACTAAATCACTAATGAAGATTTTACAAAATGTTAAATATGACATTATTTGTGAAACACAAATCACTTTTTTTTCTTTGTACCAAAAATTATTGCCACTTGTATGGATGCATATCCATGTTATAATGGGAAGGCTTGTGTTTAAAAACTTTTGAGACTCTCTTTGTTCAAGGATTGGCTAAGTATAATTCACTAATTATCATTCAGTTCTTCTAATATTTTTAGCTACAAAATGATTCATCAAAATTTTATAATGAACTAGTTATAACTCTTAATAGATAATATGACCAATTCATTCAATATAACTAATCATAGTAAAAAAAAAACTTTATAATGTTGGTGAACATACTATTATCTCATATATAACTATTCAAAATTGTAGCTAATACAATAATTAAAATATTATAACAATAACTTGTATATAAAATTAAGAATTAAAAATGATTATTATATGGACTATAAATTAAGTTAAAAGTAATATAAATGAAAAAAAATCTTTGTTATAAAGTTTAATTAGTATTTGGTAAGTTAAATCAACATTAAAAATAGTTATCAAAACTTAAAAGTATGACTTTTTTTAGAACCTTTAAAAATTGACTAAAGCCTTTCATAGGAAAAAAGGGCAATAATGGTCATATTGGTCAACAGTGATTTTATTTTTTGGGTTGTGTTTTTGTTAAGCCCCAAAAGCACAAAAGCTGTATTGGGCTCCAGATCTAGATCAATGGACTAAATCTGGCCTTCCCTATATTCTTACTTTTTACATCACTTTTTCTTTTAATAGCACTATGCCACTGTCCTTTGTTTCTTAACTATTGTTTTAAAATCTTTGAAAGAGAATTTAGAAATAACTTTTGGAATAAAACTTTTGATAAAAAATTAACATATTTGAAATTAACATTTTAAAAATGACAGGTCCATATTACATCATCATATGGCATTTAAGCAAGTGTTGAATGAGAAGCTCAAAAAAGAAAATGTATGAAAGGGCCCCACACATAAATAGTAGTTTTGTTTTTTCTATAAAACATATTTAGTAGGGGACTAAAACAGTTGATGCATGAATTTGATTTCACCGACACATTTTAAAAGAAAAAATGGAAATTTTCTCAGACATGCATCACCATGATTATGCAGGAGGTGAACAACTTTTCTTCAAATTGAATGGGGATGGATTGTTTAAGGCCAATAAAAGTGCCAACTAAACTTCATGTGAGCATCAGTAACCAGGAAAGCCACAAAAAGGTTACTTTGCAAAAATTGCAGCAGTATAGCTCCAATTTTTCAATTTTTTCTATTTTAAAAATACTTGTATTGTATATATAACATAGAAACTAAAGTAAAGTTCAACAATCTTAATCAAATATCAATTATCAGAATCAAACAACAAAAGGCTTTCTAATGTATACTTAAAACATTCTTTTATGCATGCTGCTCTTCTAAAGGCAATAACTCACATTCAGAGGGTAAAACAAGTAATTTGAGCTGTTGATGGAAAAAAGTAGTGGTCTGAATTTCAGGTACATGTATACCAGATGATGAAAAAAATTAGTAGTCCAAATTTCATGTACATGTATAACAACTAATAGTAGATTTTCTCATCACCAACTAAGACTACTCATTTATCTTTTACCCGTTTAGAGAGTTAGAAATCCATAATCAACAGTACTAAATGCATTATTCAAAACATTGGGGAAATTATTGGCTAGTCACAAAATAAGGGACACCACCACCCAAAGGAAAAAGTGTCTGCCAGACTGATAGAGATAGGACAAAGAGCTAACAGAAGCACGTGAATTTCAGCTCTAACATAGGTAACTCTAATGGGTCAAAAGAGGGGGCTCTTAGTTTCTGCCCTTAATTCATCAGATAGAGGCAGATTTATACGTGTTGGATGTGCTATTCCAATTGAACAAACACAATCATGAAGCATAGACATACCACACTATGCTATAGCACAATAATGTAAGAGAGAGAAAGGCAGGGTCAGAGTCCTTACTTTGTGTGTGAAGGAGAAATTCCCAGGAAGAACACCTTGGTTCTGCTTCTATCAATATTGCTGTCCACCCAATTAGCCCATGTTGTCATACCCCTTTCCAAAGCTGCTAAACGATCCATGTCTGGGTAGTATTTGCTTCCTAATTCAATATAATCCCACCTGCACTTAGTATTCAAAACACCAAACTACTTCAAAGTTCACTACATAATTTAAAAGGAGAAAAAAGTGTACAGTCAATCAATCAGAAATCATACTCAGCATAACATATACTTAAGGTGATGATGACAGTAAAAGTTAACAAAATTATTATGCATATAAAATTATGATTAGATGACAAGTATATACATTATTTACTTGTAAAAGAGAGAGATATTTGCCTACCCTTGAAGAGACCCTTGATGCTCCCACCAATGTCCAGTGTTGAAAGAAAGCACATCAGCACTTCTCCATATGTCACCATTCCCATCAACCTCCTCTAGCCTCAAAATTCTCTTCCCTTGGACCACATCAATCTCTACCAAATAAGGAGCTCTGTAAAATGAAATGGTAACACCGTAGTCCTGCACACACCATATCAAAACCCAGTCAGGGGGACCATCTTTTGCAGCTGTAACACGCTGCTTTTATAGAAGTCTACTTTATACAAACACAAAAACATAAACATAATTTAGTGTTCCAGTTTGCATCAACTAGTCCAAATATAATGACTTAATAGTACATCTGGGCCCCCCTCACAGCACCTTTTACAACAGATACTTTGTCCTGTTGAAAATATCCAGAACCAATTCCCTTTGATTTTGAATGAAGCCTAACAAAGAGGGACACTGCACAAACTGTTCTGATGCAGGAAAACCACTGTGCTAACTTTCCTTTTCCCTAAACCAAAAACTGGAAAACTTTGCCCAGGAAATAATATGGGTAATTAACTGACAACATCATGGCCTAAAGCTAAAATCTCAATTAATGGGAAATAAAAATAGTGAGAAAAATGTCCAGTGGGTAAACAAACATTATGATTGCTCGGAAGAAATTAAAGAGTTCGCACTCACCAAGAATCTGAAAGTAGAGAGTGGTTCCCCTCTGACCAATTGTGTTTGTGTCTGGGGAACTGCAGTGTATATCAAGCATATCAATGACTGCCATTGATTGCGTCCCAGTGAGTCACCCACAAACATCACAGTTTTGCCTCTCATCTGCAGCAGAAACTCCTCCCCATTGAACCTACCAAGAACATGCTACAAAACCATTTAGAGGCATACATAGGATACTAGGGTCTTTTCTTATTCGCTTCAATTTTTTGGTTCTAAAACAATTCCACACTACTCACAATTCAAATTTTATCAAGTTTAAAATAAATCCGAAACAAATATTTCAAAAAAAAAAAAAAAAAACCTAGGAAACATTTTCTCATTTCTGGCATCACCCTTAATCAGCTATTTGAACAATCTTGTCTCTTTTTTTTTCACAGGTATGTTCCTTGGAAGAAAATCCTATTCTAGATATTAAATCATTCCACTAAACTCAACCCCAGTTGGTGAACGATCTTGTTAACTTACACTTAAAAACTAAAAGCAGTTTTCTGAAACTAGAAATCAAACACATCCAAAGACACCATTATCTGAAGAACCATTAAATTGCTAAAAAAACTAAAAAATGTCAGCTTTATGCTCAAGTCTTTGTTTCGAGCTTGGGGGTACCTTGGGAGGTCACAGTTTAGGGGTCTCCATCTGTATTTGAGGTATTCAGAATCTGGGCGCCCAAACATTTTGCAGTTGAACTGTGGATCTATTATGGGGCAGTTGGAGGATTGGTAGAGAGGGTATGAGTCATCTTGGATCCAGGTTCCCACAAAGAGCGCACAGTTAGTTTGGTTGGCATGGATCATGGGTCTCTGCTGGCGGAGAGTGTTGTGGTGGTGTCTCAAGCTTAGAAGGAGGGCACACGAGGCTGTGTGGTGGTGAAGGGAAAGAAGGAAGAGAAGTGCAAACAAGTGCGGTAAGGCAGCAGAGGGAGATTGAAAATGGAGAAGTGCCATTGGAGAATCTGTGGAGAGAAAGAGAGAGAAAAAAGGTTGAAGACAAAAAGGACAGGGAAAGAGGAGAGGGAAGAAGGATGTTTGGACCGTTTTGAAAAAAATATGTGAATATATAAAGGATTGAGTTTTTTAGTTGTCTGTGAATAAAATCATACAAAACAATGGTGCAAGTTTTGTTTGGTTGTGTGGATGGGAAGAAGGTAGATCAAAGTCCTCAAAGTGAGGTAAAAGAATTGGGCTATTTTACTCTAAGCCTAAGTGATTTTAAATGGAGATTCAGTTGATCATGTTAAGGAACACTAATCTCATACACATAATCAATTAAGTGGAATTATATTACATAGCATATACTCAAAATTTAAAAATGCAATTTTAGTCAAAAAAAATTATCAATTTACAGATTTTTAAAAATTTAACTCACATAAATTATGATGACTTTATTATAAAGAACTCGTCTCGTTCATCTGTCACACGATTTCAAATATATTAAAATGAAATTGTATCATGTTTGTACTATATGAGTTCAAATTAAATTTAAACTAAAATTGTAACATGATTTTATTGTAATTTGATTTGAATTAAAACAATAAATATTGTGTCAAATTAGATTAAAACTGAAGTTGTGTCACCTTATTTGATTTGAATTAAGACAATTAAAATCATATCAACATGATAAAGCTTTCACTTTAACAAGATTTTAATGTAATATGATTTGAACTAAAACAACTACAGTTTTATCTTTATGAAATAATTTCAGTTCAACTAAAAAATATCAGTTCTTCTCATACTTGAGTCATCAAACTTATGTAACTTTAATCTTACAAATTGAAAGTCATATTATATGTACATGACTTATTTATATTGATAAATTTTTTAAAATATACACATTTTTTATAATTGTTTGTGACCATAAATACTTTATTGTAGTTCCTCCTTCTACTTTTATTTTTTCAAAAAAGCAATAATTTGATATATATATATATATATATATATATATATGTGTGTGTGTGTGTGTGGACGAGGAGCATAAAATTTGTGATTCTACTCTGATAAATTTACTATCAATCTTGTTATAAGGAAATAAATTTTAACTCAATAAGTAACAAGTTTCTATATTTTTAGTTTAATAATACTTATTTTTTTAATTGCTAAAATAATATATATTTTATTTTAAAGTTGAATTGTTTGAAGGATAATAGAAGTATTTTTGAATAACTTTGGAGCGACCTCTTTAATGAAAAAGTTATTTCAGCAAATTCTAGTGAGAGTTTTTTTTTTTTTAAGACTATGAGAAATAGAAAAGGAGAGAAGATACATAAATAAGGAAGAAATTGGATTTTGTATTTATAAATAACTTTAAATTTTAATAATTACATCATTTGATTGAAATTTTTACAAAAAATTATCGTCAATAAAATTATTATTTTATATAAATATTGAGTTGTCCGGTCTTATTGTGCTTGGAGAAAAAATACTTCTAACTTGAGTATGTTAATATGTTTTACTAAAACAAATATAACTTCAAATTTATTTTGACAAAAATATTTTTTTTCATTTTAAAAAAGCTGAGTCCTATGTTAAAATAATATTTTTATTAACATTTTTTATTTGAAGAAATCTTTGAAATTTCTCTCATTATTTTTCTCATTGAGTTTAAACTCACTCTTAAATATTCTAAAATATTTTAAAAGCATGTTTGAAGTGCAAAAAATGTACTTGAAAGAGACTAAACGCAAAATATCAGATCATTTTCTAATTTAAAAAGTTTATCCATTATAGTAAAATTAAAATAGAAACAATAAAAAAACATCGATATAATTTTTTTAAATAAAAAATTTCAAAAAGCTTATTCGGAACATCTTTCAAACATTTTTCTAAAGTAGAATTTCCCAAACCCATAGTTGCTATGCATGTGCCTCCCATGGTTATTTACACTTTTCTCCTTACATATACATGGTTTTTATTTTATTTTTTTCCATCATTTTTGGACACTACACCAACTTTTAAACCATATATTTCATATTCTTAATTGCTTTGAAAATTTATTTATAAACAAAAGTAAGCCAGTCTGTATAGTTATAGTTTGTTGAATCACTACTAGTCATAAAAAAAACAACTCAATTCCTATTTAAGAGCTGATTGATTATCAGTAAAAGAAATGGAAAAACAATAATCAATTTTTTCTAAATTTTGTTAAAGAGTTTAAAAGTATGTTAATAATTTAGTTTAAATCTATTTAATCATAGTCTTTTTAACATGACAGAAGTCGACTCTATAAAATAAATTAACAATGACACATATATTCTGATATAGTAAAATAAATTAAAATCAAATGAATCGATTAAGATTTTTATAAGGATTTGTGATATAATATATAAGTATGATTTTTCTTTTGATCAAAGGTATATAAAAGAAACTTTTGAATAATATATAATATACTTTGTATTAAAACATTAATATAGAGTGCAATTATTGTATAGTATGAAAAACATTTAAATCATATTAGAAGCATGACTTTAATAGAAATAATTTATATGAAGATAATTTAAATGAAATGTTATACACAATAACATTATATTACAAGAATGACTAATAAAATAAAATAAAATAAAAATACAATGACATTATAAAAGTCCCAAAGAATATGATTTTTTATGAGTTGACATTATAATTTATAATTTATTTACATTAATAGTATATTAATATTGAATTCCTGAAATAATTATTATAAAAAAATTTAAAAATCTAATTTGTTTTTTTATCAGCAAAAATCTAATTATATAACAATCAATAATTGAATGAGTTTGAGAGAGAGACAGAGAGAAAACTTTTACAATGTGAATTAAATTCCAAGGCATGATTTAATCTTAGAGCATCATCACAGTGTGACCTACAAGCAAAACCTTGCATGTTTTAAATTGTAGGTGGCTGATAGGGTGAGATTTGTGGATGCTTCCCTTCCCAGTTAGAACTTGGTAGCATTGTGTTGGTGGGTTAGTATAGTATCTCAAATGTCAGAATCCAAACTTTTATACTTCATCTCATGAGTCCTAAAGGGTTGATTTACCCTTTTGTAGGAAAGAACCTTTTAGCCCTTCCATCAAAACAACCCACTTTTGATAAGCATATGTTCCTTGCTTTTCATTAGCACATAAAATTTTCCCAAAAATTACCAAATCATCAAGAAAGTTTAAGGGAAAGCCTAAATCATCACTGTCATTCTCTAGTATAATACGTTAATGAACAAAAACTAATTAATATATTTTAAATGATTACTAAAAAAATGTGTTTTGTTTATCCTTCTAAAAGAGTAGTTATTAGCATCCATATCCATACTACAAATTTTTGTTTATCTCCCTCTATTTTACAAACTCAGATGACGGCAAAAATACAGTGATGCAAGGTTATAACACCATGCATGCTGAGCAAAAGTGCAGTTGTACAAACAAAACTACAGTTCTACAAGCGCTTATAACCGAAGTAGAGTTTTGTACAAGGCTACTTCTGCTATGTACAAAAATCTACTACTTGTGAGATTATGTGCACACATGGAGAATTTATCATGCAACAACCATGATGCCATGCTAAATCCCTTTCTATGATTTTCTGTTTTTCCTTCGTGTGTAGACAAACTTATACAGACCATCATTCCTGTCAACTTGTTTATCAAAAGAGCACACTGTAGTGGTTGTTCCATTCTGATTTTGATGATCCGGTTCCTCCACCTACGAACCAATGACATTAAGAGTCCTAACAGAAACAGAAAACGATCTTAAAAAACAATGAGATAACAAAGGAGAAGAAAAATACCATTCTAAATGGGTCAATAGCTCCTATAACATGGTGATCATTATTGCTTGCACAAGTACTAGAAAAATATCATATATGTTAGTATAACAATGATTATACCCCAAATAGATCACACAATTAATACAGGATAAATTATAAAACAAACAAAGCAAATCTTATAAAGGAACAACTTTGAGAGCTTCTCAAGTTCCTAATGTCAATAATATTATAAAAAAAATATTAATGGGTGAAAGTATAAAGGTTAGACATTTGGTGTCAATTAATTTTGTCTGATACCCGTATATACCATACACACATACACATAACAAGCATTTCATGTCGCTATAATTTTGTTCTCTCATGATTGAATTTGGTTTCTCTACTCAAGAGAAGTATGACTCACTCTTCGTTAATATCTTCTCCTTGGTGTACTTCACATACTGGACTAGACTTACTGTGGTTAACACCGCATCGTTCATCCTCTGCAAAAGGAAACATCAATATTGGAGTCCTTTCCGTGTGATTCAAATTGGTTTACTTCTCTACTTTATAAAAACATGAAATATAAAAGATTACATACCTATTAACGGAACTGAATCTGAAGATGCAATATTCATCAACAACTTTTGGCACATAATGGTACCCTCAAAATCTAGGAAAGTATAGCCCAGAAACTGAGATCTCTCATGATTAGTCATCTTTGCAAAGCCAAAAGAGCTGGTCCATGTCTCTAGCACACTAGGAACAGCCGGCAAAACCAGCCTCTCCACATCTAATTTCATGAGCTTCTGTAAAAAGTAAAGTACAAGTTAGAGAAACTGTAAGTAGGACTATATCTTAAAAGGATAAAAAAAATCATGATATTATCTAGTCTCACCACTTACAAACTCTAGTTTAGAACTGAATAAACACCATTTAAAAAACCATAATTAATCACTATAAACAGATCATAAGCATTGTATCTAGGGGTGTGCAAACTAACCTGTTCGAACTGAACCGTTTTTATTTTGACATTAAATTTGTAGATATTAATATATGATAGATCTTTTATATTACAGTTTTAATTGATTAACATACTGAAGGTAGGTATCTACTTAATATTATCATATTTTACTTTAATTTAAATTAGAATTAGAATGAAAATATATTTTAAAAGATAGTCTAACATGAATATTAGAATATATAATATAAAAGTATAATAATCTAAATATTATAATTAAAACGACTTACATATGTATGTATATTTTTGTTAGTATATATTTATTTATATTAACGCTTAGTTTTTCAGCCCCAAGCTAATTTTCAGATTACAATTATGTTTGTATATAGCGTTGTGAAACATAGCTTTGTGTTGCATATTATTCAAGTGAAGAATATAAATGAAAAATGATAATTAATTTTCTCCATGTTTTAAAACGATCATATGAAACAAATTATTAATCCAACTCCATATCAGGCATAAACAGTAACTAATCACCAAATTATAGTATACTTTTAATGGTTTTCAAACATACACCTAAACATAAGGGATGATTTACTTGATAAAAAAAAGCGAATGATTGCTAATGGCTGCTTTGATATGAAATATACTTGATTGAAAAGTTATAAAAACTAACCCATACATGGATTGATTTCAAGTGAATGACTATACTAATCATTATGAGAAAAAATAAATTCCACTAGTTTAGGTGTACGGAAAGTGTTTAGCTAAAAGGATTGGCTAAATCTCTTGGCCCTTGTCGCATTAGGGTCAATGAAGAGTCCGAGTTACCTTTCAATTGGGACAAACTAAAGAGGTGTTTGACACTTATGGAAGGAGTGTCCAACAAATGCATATGTATACTATAACAGTTATTCCGGAAAAAAGAGCTTCCATAATTAAGGTAAAAGACAATAAAAAAAGGGTATGTGTGTTTTGTGGATTACCTTTTCAAGCTCATTTACTAAAATGCGACACATTCCATGTCGACGATACTGTAATCTGGTACCAACAAGAGGTATTTCAGCTACCTTCTTCCCATGGACCCTAAAAAGTTGACATAACAAACGAAATATGACCATAACAAGACAAGGCACAACTCAAATAGAACCTGCACTTATGCAATCAAAAAAACTAGTGAAAGACCTGTACTTACCTAACAGTTGCCACACTAACCAGTTCTTCATTTTTCTCAAGTAGCACAGTGTAGAAACCCTGGAAATTTATTCGATTAAGCTCTGACCTGCCAAGTTCCAAATCGTAGATGTCAGGTATAGACCAAGAGATGTAACAATAATGTAACACATTTTTTAGAGGAAGATAGCATTATCATGGACAGAGTAAATAGAGTAGATGTAAACACATTCATTAGTAAATGTCATCCATGTATATAACACAAATGCAACAAGCAATATAGAACATAATGACCATGTCTTGAAGAATAACAATTTCTGACCTTCTGCTGAATATAACATCTTCCACGAGATCTCTGCAAGTCAAGGATTCCTTTAGGGGCTCAAAACATTCATGCATCAACGAAAGAGCAACATTGAGTTTGCAGTAACTTTCTGCCAATAAGTCACTTTCAATATTACCAAAATCACAACTGTTAGGGTTGATAAACTTCACCAATGTCCAAGTTAGATTGTTAGGCACTGGAACTGGCTCTCCTAATAATTTATGAAGACCCTCGTATATCTGCAAAAAATAGACACCATATTGTTCAGGTAGAGTCAAACCAGTGTCCCAAAAAGACTCTCAATGAAAGACACATAAACTAATGGTCATGGAGGCTCCCATTTTTCATCAAATCACGACAAACAAAAAGCTTGAAAGTAAACCACAAATAAGAAGCAATTTTTCATGCACATTATAGCTATATTTTTTTTCTAAAATGGGGGAGAAATAAAGAACCAGTTGCAGTGGATTTAATCTACCTTTTCACAGTCTTTTCCACAGAACCAGTTTCCATTATATCTTGATGTATCTGCAGCTCCCTTTTTCAGGCACCTAACATGATCTACACAAGTTTGACAAAAGCTAAGACCACATTTACATATGCAGACAAATACACTCCAAAGATATTCAGGCATGGATATAAAATGAAAGTAAAAATAGGGTGTAGCTGACATACATTTATGTTCACACTGTATGCAAGAAAGGAAGTGTTCAACCTCATCTCCATCAATTTTCCTTTGGCAACAAATCCCGCAACAACATGATGGACAAAACCAGTCACCTTCAGGGATATCCTATACAAAAAAAAAAAACGAGCCAGAATAAAAACTATATATAATATCGAAGCACCGAATTGATGTCCTGTAATAAGTTAAAACAAGATAGCACTAAATATAGCATGATTCAAAAGGAAAATGGTTGATGTACCTCCAAACCAAGACACGTCTTATGGAATGAGGATGGACATTTATCACATAAAATAAGTTCACCACCATAGTGACAAACTGAACAAATGTAATCATTCTCAGCTAGAGACAAATCACTTAATGATTTTCCAAAAGCTTCCCTTGTCTTTTGACCTTGCATCATTTGTATCTGGCACTCCAAGAGTGACTTCCCATCATCCAAAAAGATACTAGCAGAGGGTCTGCAGGTACTACTGCCACTAACATGTTTTTCGAATCCAGCAAAGCTGTATATTTTAAGGCAACAGTTACACTTGATTCCATTACGGTTTATTTTCCCCTCAGCCAAAGTTCGGACTGTACGGTGCCTGCCTTTTGTCTTATAATAAACCTTAGACCTTGGTAAGATGATGTTGCTGTCTATCAAATAAGATGGAATATTTAGAGGCTTATGATGTAAATGAGCAGGATCAGACACCTTTTGCACTCTCTTATTTGATCTTAGCACCTGTAGAGGCAATCCATTGCTTTGGTACTTGGGTGTGTTGGCCTTCAAATCCCTCTTGTTTTTCTTCTTTTGATTTGTAATAGATTTACTACTAGAAGCATCTTTATCCATCTCCTGCCATTCAAGGTCCCAATTAGGAATACTTTCTTCAATACAATATTTGCATGCTCCATGGAGTGTTGGAAATCTCCGATTTTGTGGAGACACGTATATTATTCCCCTTTTCTTATTAAATACAGGTGGATAGTCAAAAACCCATCCCTCTGCTAATAGATGTTTCTTTGCCTTTAGTATCCATCTTTTTTTATCAGCCCGGCTCTTATTGGATATATACATGCGATAATATTGCACAACAGCCCGGGGACAATACTCAGGTACATCTTCAACTTCATCTTCAACTGGAGAAGATGACACAACGGGAGAAAAGATATCTAGATTCTGAATATTTTCAGCTAGAGGAACGATTTCTAGATTCTGAATATTTTCAGCTGGAGGAACGATTTCTAGATTCTGAATATTTTCAGCTGGAGGAACGAATTCTAGATTCTGAATATTTTCAGCTGGAGGAACGATTTCTAGATTCTGAATATTTTCAGCTGGAGGAACTATTTCTAGATTCTGAATATTTTCAGCTGGAAGAACTATTTCTAGATTCTGAATATTTTCAGCTGGAGGAACTATTTCTAGATTCTGAATATTTTCAGCTGGAGGAAAGATTTCTAGATTCTGAACATTTTCAGCTGGAGGAATGATTTCTAGACTCTGAATATCTTCAGCTGGAGGAACGATTTCTAGATTCTGAATATTTTCAGCTGGAGGAAAGATATGATTCTGAATATCTTCAGCTAGAATAGAAGGCAAATCTGAAGGATGGCAATTAACTGTAGGATGCATTATACTCGGAACATTTTGGAGATGCAAGGACTTCATGTCAGGGTCCTGTTTCATAGCTTTACAAACTTCAATGAGTGAAAGGTAATGCCTTCGACCCTGCGTATAAGGGGCAATATACTTGTAACGTTGAACATTTAATCTATTTGACCACACAATTTTCCATCCAAGACATACAAGATGCTTTTGTAACTTGTCCATCCAAAATGCCCTGACTTCACGTTTGGAAGCAAGCGGATATTCCCTAACAGCATCAGGGCATAATTCAACCCCAGACAACTTCACAGGTTTCCAAACAATGGACCTTAAATGACTTGAGGATCTATCTTCTCTACTTTCTTCTTCAAAAGGACTATCACCACAGGGGCTAATTTCATTTTGAAAGTCAAGTAAGGTCTCTTTAATAGGAGGGACAATTTCTTTATGCACAACAATTTCCTTCTCATGCCAGATCATGTTCAAGTCAACATTGGGCATAGCTTCAGCAAATTCCTGCTCTGGTGTTTCATTTAATAAACTTCTAGGAAGGTTTAAGACAGAGATAATTTCCTTTACCGTTAGAGATAAGTAGTGATTAACTACCTCCTTTATCAACTCTGTCCACAAGTACTTCAAATTACATGTCCACTCTCTAATCGCCTCAAATTCCTTTTTTATGCGTATATCATACCAAATCTGCTTGGCCGAAACTGCGACAAACAAGCTCCTCTTCTGCTCCTCAACCAAATCAAGAAACACCCAGTTCTCTCGTCGGGTCCACTCCTCGGTAATTTCATCCCAGTCCTGAGTAATCCGTAACTGATGAATTTCAACCTGCATTTCATCACCCAAATCAGGGAAAAACACACTCCTCTTGTCCATTCCTTCACAGTGGTCAAATATAACTCCTTCCCACCAAGCTTCCTCGTAGTTCACATCAACACACAAACCAAATACAAGGTCCCCCTTATCAAACTCAACCAAAGGAGGCAATGGCCTAATGAACCCGCGTGCATAGCAGTTTGCACATTCAATATCACCATCCAAAGCTTTTGAAACAGTCACCACCTCCTCAAGATAATACACCTCCTTGTCATCCAAAATATTGTTATATCTGACACGCCGTTGCAAATCCTCACATAGGATAACTGTCCCAGGGTGCCACGATCCTTGAAACCCAATGTCCATGCTCCTCACCTACAAAATTCCTAAACTCAATTTTAAAAAATAGAAAGTAAAAATCCCAAATGAAAATGGAGTTTATTATCACCAAAACTCAACATTTAAAAAAATAAATCACTGATGAAAAAATGCCACACTTTTATTTATTTATTATTCTTACTCTAAATCTTGATCAAAATTCCCATTCTTGAGGATATATTTTCATTTGTTCTGGTGGATACCCGTGAAAATAGTTTTATAGTGGCATGAGATGCAATTGGGGTCACTTCCTTATACATTTTGGTTGGGGTCTAGAAGGTCATATTATGTGTGCCCTGCTTTTGAATTGAACTCAAACAATTATTTGAATTGAATATGTGTTGACAAGTATGGATGCAAAAATAAAGGTTACCTACTAGACAAATCTCAAACAGATATAATAGAAAATAAATTATTTGTCAAAAGAACACAAGTGCCTTCATGTTTGGTTGTCGTTAATCATCCAAAAAACATTGTCAGCTTTAAGAACTAAATTGTCAATCACTACACTACAAAGAAAAAAATGATAAAAACTAGTAATTAACATTTGAAAATAGCTAAGTAAAATCACCATAATAAATACTAACAAAGTATCACAAAGTTAAGTGTTCATATAGATTATCGTATTTTTCCAGTTTTTCATAACTAATCCCTTTAAAATTATTCTTTTAAAAATTTTTATAAATTAAAAAAAAAAAAACTCCTGCAATCCCACGTTTCCAGTAGGCAGGCCAAACTAAAGCTTTCTTTAGACAAAAATGCAAATGTGGAGAGGGGGAATAAAATAATCCCCGTTGAATTCTACAGTACCAAGTATCTACTGTAAAATTTTCTCAAACTGTTGAGAGAAAACCAAATCAATTATAGTTTTCTTCTCTTCTTCTTCCTTCGCAGAATCTGCCTCGGGCACAGCCTGATCATCCTCACCTCCAAAACCAAATTCGTTTACACATTTCTTGACCACTGGATAAATCCACCTTTGGTACAAGTATATGAGAAAGGAGAAAGAATTAATCAACGAGCGTGGTGTTTGTTGGTTTCTGCGAAGGAAGCTAGAGAAGATTGAACTAAAAAGCATACCAAAACCATTACATATCATCATCCTATTTACTCCATAATGCCTATTATCATCATTCATGGTTCCATCACACCTCTCTTCTAAACCTTTCTTCCTCACTCTCACTCCACCTCACTCACTCACAATCTATAAATCCTATCACCCTCCTTCCTTTCCCTCACCTTTCTCTCATTATCACCACAAAGCACTACCTTTCAACACATTCTCTTCAGTGTCATTCGCATTCTCAGGTTCCCAAGGCTTCCAGAAGCCGCTGGAGTTCCACTTCTTCAGTGAAGAACCACTCATCCTTCAACCCACTCTCCAAAAACTCTAAATTGCGGCGGGTTTAGAACATTCAAAACTCAAAATTGATTGGAGAAGAGAACCTACAGTAATGTATATACGTTTTGTCCAAACAAATTGAATCTTCGCATGCAGGGTGTAAAAAAAGGAATTGAATAAAAAAAAACAACAATACCATGTATACAAAAGTGTCCAAACAATTAAGTATCCGATCATGAAAAGAAACCAAAGGCAAGAATGATCAAATCCAAAAATAGAAAAACATGCAAACAAAGAAAGCCAATAAAACCAACAATTCCTCAGAAATCCCAATAGCGAAAACAAATTACCTCCACTTTTGCATCCACTCCAAGCTTTCTTGAAATCTGTCGTTTGCGTTTTCTGCTCCCATTATTTTCAAGATCCATCATTACCATTAGAGCAAGAGTTCAGCCACTAAAACTTTCTATTTTTTTGTGAGAGAGTGCAAAGTTTTGTCTCTCTCACATTCCGCCACTATACAAAGAGTGAACTAAAACAAGAAAATGAACGAGGGTTTTGAAACCAATGTGAGCGAGACAGAATGTGCAAAATTTAAACCAACGAGGTTTGAGGAAAACCCACAACGTTCAGACTTGGGGCCCAAGTAATCCACACTGAAACACAACACTCTTATATATGAAGACAATATATATTAATAATGTTCACTATTTTCTTATTCATCCTTTTCAATCAAATTAACATAAACTACGAAAATGTTTTTTTTTTTTTAATGTTTAGTAACCTCTGTTGTTTTTCAATAAAATTAACATAAAATTAAAATAAGATACCCTCTCTTGATTAATGTTTTATTTTATTTTTAATCTATATCATTACATAAAGTATACACTATTGATCAATATGAAATCAGCTCCTTACTAAACTATAATTAATTGAAATATTAGAATATGATGTGAGACCCCAGTCACATTACTTCTTGCATCAATTAGGTTTTTATACAATTTTTTTCTGATTTTCTTTTATTAATATATAATATTTTATTAATTTATTTTTTAAATTTTAAAATTTAAAATTATAAGAAAAAGGCATTTCTTTATTTATATGAAAAGGGAAAACAGATAGTCATGAAGAATCGTTTAAAAATAAAATTATCTTTAATTTTTTAAATTAATATTAGAGCAGCTTTTACAAAAAAAAAAAAATTGGTATTTTCTCTCTATTATTGTAATTTTAAATTATGGTTGTTTTTTTCATCTTCTCCTTCTCTCTCTCAAATTATTTCTTTTTCACTATTAAAGTTTTATTTTCTTTTATTTCAAAATCAATGTTTTGCTTCACCAGACAATTTATTTTCTTCCGGGTTTTTTTTAGGTGGAAAATTTTTGTCTCATAACGAGGATTTAAATTTTGTGTGGAGTTTATGTTTCTGATGGCATGTGCCGATTGATTTTGCTTTCTCGAAAGTGTTCATACTGTTTCAAATTCACGTTCTTCTATTTTTTTTCAATTCTTTCATCTTCCTTAATTGCATTGTGTTTTTTACACGGAATTTAAATTATTGTCTTCCTTTATATAAATAAAACTATTTAGAAGGTTATAGGTTTTTTTTTCAAATTTATTGTGAATACGGTTTAATTGTGAATACAATTTAAAATACATAATGATAACATAAAATTAACACTCAAAAGTTTAAAGCCAACACAATTAAAATGTTACATAAAATGTTTTTGGAGTGGAAAAAAATCTCTGCAAATACTTAACTTTATATTTATATATAGTATATTTCAATTAAGATTTCATTTTTATAATCCGTATAATAACTCTCATTTAAAAACTATATCCCATTTTAAGGTGAATATTTAATTGAAAGCTGTAAAAGAAAGTAAAATATTCAAAATTGAATGAATTCAAAAAAGAAATATTTTAATACTATTTTAAATACTCAATGACTAAGATTGTATCTGGTTTATGATTAAACGATATTATAATAACAAAATATATATACCTTATTTTAATTTAATAATAATAATTATCATAATAAAATTAGTTAATGCCATTTAATTTTGGGGTTCTCTGGATTATTTACATTATCATTACTTTTATATAGAAAATAAAAAGGATTTAATTAAGTTTTAAGTTAATAAATTTAAATATTTTAATTAAATTTTTTTATTTCATTAAGTTTTTAATATTTTATATTTTTAATTGAGTTTTTATATTGTCAGTTGAAATTGATGTGACTATTTAATTTTCGAGTCTCAAGTAAAACATAAAAAAATTGAATAATAAAAAATGAAGTAATGTAAATCTAATTATCCTTATCAAACATCGTTAAATCCTCATATAATTTATTTTATTATTTAATTTATAAAATAAAATGATGTTATTCTTTAAATATAACTAAGGTTCTAAAATTTTATTTTTCTAATTATCAAAGTTTGTGGTATTTTTATTTGATATTGGAAAATCAAATAGTTAATTACAATATATAATTTTTTTTAATATTAAATAAAAAAATACAATTTTAACAATAATTAAAATAAAAACATCCAAAATTGTGAATTTTTTTAATATAATTAAGCCAAAAGATAATGTTAATTTATGAAAAACTTTAATATAATTAAGCCAAAATATAATTTTATGATAGAATAGATATAATAATCTTAAGCGTTTTGAAGAAAATTGTGTAGAATAAAAAAAATCATAAAAAGGTGCGGAAACCATTAAAGCAAGGGAAGGTTTGGGAGGTATATAAGTGATTTTGTAGTAAGAAAGCGAATTAAAAGTGATTTTGTAGTAAGAAAGCGAATTAAAAGTGATTTTGTAGTAAGAAAGCGAATTAAAAGTGATTTTCCACCCTTTGTTCTGCAGCCATGAGGTATGACACTAACTAGTCACTTTTTGAAGTTGAACATGATCAAGTGACTTGTTTGGTTTTTGTGCTATTTAGTTTCTGAATAACTTTTTTTTCAGCTTTAACTGGAAATGGATCAGTTTAAAACACATCTAACAAAAAGATCGAAAATTGGTTAAAAATCACATTAAAAAAAAACGGTTTCTGATTTCATTCTTAAAAAGTTGTAAAAAAGAAAGTTTCACCCTCTAAAATAGCAAAAATAATAAAGATTTTCTGTTTTTATTCCCAAAATAATGAGATAAAAAAAAAGTCCTAAAAGAGATTCACTGACTTTGAATATCACTGAAGGACAAAGCACGAGGAAGAACTTTAAAAGAATGACCAACTAAATATAATATCAAACATATTAGATGTTAATATTTTGCATAACAAAATGAGATATTAATATATGATAGATCAAAAATAATTTAATAATGGAAAAAATTAACAGGGATTGCATTAAGAAATAAATGTACTGAAAACAAAAAAAAAATACATATACACTATGTAAAAATCATTAAATAATAATTAATTTAAATATAAAAAATAATTGATTATTATATTAATTAATTTAGATACTGTTTTATAAATAAATAAAAAAATTGATGTCAAAAAAAAATATTTAGTATTAGTAAAAAAAATATGATATAATTAAATATTACATTTTTATTAGTTAGTGATCATAAAAAATAATTATTTATTTAGAGACAGTGTTTTTTAATTTCTTGTTAAGATTTAATTAGAAATCATTTTTAAGTCACTTTAATAAATTTTTTAAAGGTAACAGCCGTATCTTTAAACAATTGATTTAATTGATTCTTGCTTATCTTTGAACAATTGCTGCCCAGTACAGTTTTTCTCATCTTGTTAATAGTATATGCTTTACATGATCATAATATGTGCACTTTGTTATATGACATATTATGTTTTGATTTATTCATAACATTGATTTAGTAATTTGTGCTTGAAGGAATTTATTGCTTACAGCATTGTGCCCCTGACTTAACTTCTCAACTTACAACCACATTTTTTAGGCAAGTTTTTTAAATCAGCAAAATTGATTCAATAATGTATGCTATTTTTTTTTTTAGAAAGAGCTTCTTCATATATCATTCTCCCTTTCTTTCCAATAAATTTGGTCTCATTTTTTAAAAATTTCCTTTTATAAAACTTTCTTTTATAGTTAATGACAAATTATTGATATTAAGTTAGATGCATTAACCTATTATGCATCTAACTTAATATCAATAATAATAAATTAATGTCTAATAAAAGGATATTAAGATGCATTTTTAAAGTAAAATAGATGAGTTTGTGTGTTATGCATGTAAGGAAAGAAATATGTCAAATGAAGAAATAATATGTACTTGTTTTAACTACAAAAATTTAAATTTTTCCATTTCAAAGAAGTTAAAGTTTTTCTTTATAAGAAATAATTTATTTTTTAATATTAGTATTGGACGTAATCATTGAAAAAGTTACCAAAACATATACATAGATACTAATCTTGAGATATTTAATATATAAAAGGACATTCAATAGATTTGAGAACATTTTAGTGATGTTGTTGGTCTACAATATGAAACCAAATATAGAAGCCAAAAAGTTTTATGAACTATTTGATGGAACTCAAAAAACATTATGACCTGGATGTAATAATCACATTGAATTATCAATTACTGTTAAATTTTTGACAATTAAACTAAAGGAAACCTTGTCTCAACTCAAATATTATGTGATAAAAAATTGACTGTTGTGTTGATGACTGTATGTTATTATATACTGAAGAATTGTAGTTGAAAGAATGCACATTTTGTCATAAATAAAGTTTTCAAATACATGTTGGTAAATATAAAAAGATTCCTATTAAGAGAAAACATTATTTACCTCTCATTTTTAGATGAAAGAGATTGTATGCTTCCATGAGTTCCACACATATAAGATGACATTATGAAAATAGATGAAAACTTGAAGTATTATGTCATCAATTTAATAGTGAAGCTTGAAAATTTTGATAAAATATATCTTGAATTTATAGCTAAACTAAGAATTCCAAATTAGTTCAAAATAAATGTTCACTGAAATTCATTAAAATAGTAAAGTTGTTAAATTTAATTATATAGTGTATTATTTGTACATATTTTATATTATATATATACTGTGACCTATTTTAGTTTTACTAGTACAATCTATTTTATTACTCATAAAAAAAATTTCTATAATAAATAACCATTGTTCTCAAAGGTTATACAACTATAACATCACAAAAATTGATAAAAAATATTTAGGTATTATACATTTTAGAAGTCGATATTCCATTACGATTTTACCTTTAAAATACTTTAAATATGATGAATGATACTATTTATCGAACTTAAGGTCGGAACAATAAGTAAATATATAAGATATTCAAACATTATAAATTATTTACATCTTAGTAATAATAAAACTAAATTATAATAAATATTTATAATATCATAAATATCAAAACTATAACAAATTTATATCATACGAGCTCTTCCTACATTTTAAAAAATGTTTAATATATATTTAGCGTAAATTCAATTTTGTTTTTAAACAATAATAAACTCAAGGTTGAAAAGGTTTATTAAACTATAAATTAGTGAAGTTATAAATATATCGGGCCATGGCCCATTAGTAAAGTTGATGTCCAACAAAACTTCGGCTTTTCTTCCTGCATCCCTTATCTTTCTTCATGCATCCTCATAATTTTCAAATGACCATTTTACTATTTTAAAAGTGATTTTCGGATTACTTATTTTGGAAATTTTTTAAAACACACTTTTCAAAACAGAATTTTTGAAATGAAATTTCTGAAACTCATGAAATATATTATGAAATAAACTTTTTGGAAGTTATATAGTACTTTTCAGTTTGAAATGAGTTTTTCAGAATAAATATTTTGGAATACATGAAATATATTCTAAATAACTTTTTTCGTAATGCCTTTTCTCTCTTTTTCATATGTCGCGTTCTCTCTCTCTTCTTCAGAGGTGATGGTGTGGTAGTGGCGGCAACAGTCACAGTAGTGAGGGAGAAACGGACGGAGAACAAACACAGTAGCAGAAGGAATAAATGTAAAACCAGTGAGAACAATTTTGTCATTTCAGTAATTGAGGGAGTGCAGGTCAAAAAATAGGGATTGCAGGAAGGAAAAGCCCAAAACTTTTATCTGTCGTTGGGCTTTAGGCTTTTCTGGACTCTCATTGTTCTGGAAAGTTTTGTTCGATTATCTCCTTTTATGCACAATACACCTCTTCTTGTGGTATCTTCTGTATACATTGCCACAGAACGCTACTTGTTCTGTGTTACCGTTTTAGACTCACTTTCTCTCGCTCAGAAATCCTAATCGCATTTTGTGGTGATTTATCGTCGATTGTAAGTTGTTGATTCTGATTCTCATATTGTATTGATTTTCTCATTGTGATTTTGGTTCTCTTCCTCCCCCACCAATTTTCGTACCTAATAATATTCTCCATTTGTATTTATAGTTTACTATGTGAAAGTCCTGTTGTTGTTTGAATTGATGCTTTTTATCCTTCTTATTTTTTTGGGTTGATGCTCGCTGCAATAAGCGAAAGCAATTAATCGTCTAAAGCTCAAATAGATCTCGGACTCTCACTCTAATTTGCATTACCTTGATAATACTTGAACTGGGTTTACGATTTTTTGGATGCCTGTGCTTATTTCAAGTAGTGTTCCCTACAGTTTGTCCATCATTTATCAATCTCTGTCTCTGCCTGTTGTTAATTTTAGTGTTTTGATGTGGGCTTACTTCACCTAATCTACTTATGCTGTGTGTGATTGTGGAAAAAGGTTTGTCTTAAACCATTTTGCAATAAAAAGTGGATCAAGCTAGGTTCTGTGATTGCCTGTATAAAGAGTACTCTTTTGATTTTCTTCTTTGTGGACTAAAGACCAAGTGCTCTGGGATCTTGAAACAATGGTTCTTGTCCCCTATCTATAAGATATTGTGAATGCAGTTGCCTTATCCCGTCACGTAATGAAGAAAGGAGGGATTCGTATGTAGTTATTTAGCCTTGCAGTAGTAAAGTTGGAAATTAATTTCACGGACTAAACTAGTGAGCCTTTTTAGCCTACGCATTAGACATTTCAAATTCAATCCAAATAAAGAACTAGTAAATGCTTTTTAGGATTTGCCCTCTGCTTCTGTGTGTGAGATATATGGTGTAAACTGGGTAAGGTAAACTACTTTATTGTTGAGGCAAAGCATCTCTAGGACTGCAACATTAGTCATTACTGGTCATTCCCCTTCTCATACAGGTGTTGCAATTGATTGGAGGGCATTTTGATAAGAAATAACATCATTCAATACTTGCAGTCTCACTTTATTATGCAGCGTGACATCAACTGGAAAATTGAAGGTTCTGCAATTCTTTATGATTGGGGTTCAGCCAAGTTGTATCTAATACGAGGAAAGGACTAATTGTTCCTGTGGTTAAAATAATTTTCTCTTCCTCATACATTTTGCTTATTTACTATGGAATAATAGTGTTATTAAGCCTATTTTGTTGTGAATTTTGTGGTATAACATGTTTTGCTGGAATTGACATTTTACTGATATGGGAACTGGAGTTTGCCATGAGTTATTGAAAGAATTCAGATAGCATAACTCGGTATGAAAACGCAAGAATAGTTTTATAAAGGAAATAAAATATCAGAAAAGGTATCCTTCTCTGCCACCCAAATCTACCCAGATGATTGGGTCTTCCCCTATTTTTCTCTCCCTTTTATCCTTCCTATCCTCGCCACTCAAGCAAGATTGTTATAACCAAATTCCCTCTCCTGTCACATACTCATATTTCCTACACGGTCTAGCATATGGGTGCCTAACATACTGATTTACTTCATATTTTTGTTCAACTTTCAAACGGAGATTGTAGACACTACTTACTGGTTATATACATATGTTCAGTGTCTAGCAGGTTACTGAAAACATGGCCAAACATCATCCCGATTTGATTATGTGTCGAAAGCAGCCAGGGATTGCCATTGGAAGACTGTGTGAGAAATGTGATGGCAAGTGTGTGATTTGTGATTCTTATGTGCGTCCTTGTACACTTGTCCGAGTTTGTGATGAATGCAACTATGGGTCGTTTCAGGGTCGATGTGTCATATGCGGAGGAGTAGGAATATCCGATGCCTACTACTGCAAGGAATGCACGCAACAGGAGAAAGATAGAGATGGTTGTCCCAAAATTGTTAATTTGGGGAGTGCCAAAACCGATTTATTTTATGAACGCAAAAAGTATGGTTTTAAGAAAAGATGATGAGGGTAGATTATTGAGACGCTTGTATCTCTTTAAACTTTTTGTACGTGTTCGAATATAAGAACCTTAGGATGAGACCTTGAGTTTGTAAACTTTTATATGTTAAAATGCTTGTTTAGATTGCTACCGAAAAAGAATTAGACATTATGGAAGCATCATCAACATGAACTCAAATGAAATGACCTCTATATTAGTTGCTAATCAAAACAAATGACCTGATGAAGTGTCTACTGATTCTTTTCTGGAATCCTGGCATGTGGGTTATTTACTTGTTCCTTAATTGAGGAGTTGATTTGGCTCTGAAGTATGGTTATTTCCTCTTTCTGTTAGTTTTTTTTCCTTGCATGATATTATTGTGTTTTTCATTTGGTTTGACACCTGGGTTGGGTCATTGGGGGTTACGTAGGTTTTTTCATATTCATATTTTTGACTGTTTCTTCCTGCACCTCCATATCTTCTTCTGGCACCTCCATACACAACATGAAAATACATTTTTATCCTTCTTGTGCCACTCCCATAGAGTAGCTTCTGGATTATGTAATCCAAAAATGCATTTGAAAAAAGACTTCCGGATTACATAATCCGGAAGCTGAAAAAGATTTCTGGATTATGTAATCCGAAAAGTAATCATGTATCTGAAAAAAGGCTTCTGGATTATGTAATCCGAAAATGCATTTGAAAAAAGACTTCCGAATTACATAATCTGGAAGCTGAAAAAGACTTCTGGATTATGTAATCTGGAAAGTAATCATGTATCTGAAAAAAGGCTTCCGGATTATGTAATCCGGTAGCTAATTACAAATTTAAAAAATGACTTTCGGATTACGCAATCCGGAATAATATTGAGGGGCATTTTTGAAAATACAAAAATTTATGGAGGTGGGAGAAGAAAGTATGGCGGTGCAGCAGTCCATATTTTTGGGACCTTTTCAATTCTCCGGCCTCACCGATTTTCTAAGCAAAACAATGTAACAATCTTACAAAAATTTACGTAGTTCACTTTAAAATAATAAAATTTAAATTTAACTCAATTTTACAAATAATTAATTTAAGATATACATTGACTTGTATAAAATAATTTAGTCTCAACTTTTTAGTTAATTCGTCCAGTAATTAAAAATATTACCAACTCAAGGTTTTAGAAAAGGTTGAAGATATACTTTGGTGAATAAAAAAGACGGCCAAAATCTTATGAAAAACTTAAGAAAAAGTTAACGAGTAACATTCATGTTTATACAAGTAATTTTGACAGTTACATACTTTTTTAATTATTATATTATTTTTTTGTTTTCTAGAGAATGAGATGTATAATTTATGTATGAGTTTTACTTTTTATCATTTCGATGATTTTCTGTTTATTTATATCAGTTACAAAAATAAAAATATAACTTTGTATGAAAATATATATTCAGTACATGAAAGCATATTTAAAATAATATTTTAAAATTATATAAATTTAAATATCGTATTTTTAAAAGATTGTTTTTTCATTCACTTCTCATCTTCAATTAATTTAGATGTTTGAAAGTAGATCATATACTAATTCATAAAATCATTTTCAAAGTTGAACAATTTGTACAAAGATAATAAACTCTTGTTTCTATGTTTGAAAGTTTGAAAGTAGATAATTTACTAATTCATAAATCATTTCCAAATAAAAAATTATGAATTTTTCTTTTAATTCAAACATCTATTTTTTTTTAAAAAATTAAACCCAACGTTTTACTATCTCAGTTAGCATTAAAAGAATAATTTCTGAAGAGGAATGCACCTTACGTATGTTGGAATAGCCGTTGACCATAGCTATTATATTCCCACATTTCGTAATTGATGAATCTAACACAGTTTTCATTTTGAAAAGTCAACTTCCTCTTCCAATACCCTTCTAACACGTCTTCCAAACAACACTTTCATTATAATCCTCTCTCTATAAATACATAAACAAAGCCTTCTACACCACCCTTAGTTGACCTAACACAGAGCTACAAAAAATGGCATTTGGAACTCCCTCTCCTCTCTCCTTCTCCTTCTTCTTCTTCTTCTTGTTAACTTTCTTCACTCTATGTTCTTCCACAGCCAGAAACCCTACTTTCTTCTCAAGTGAGTTTCTCTTTCATTTCATCTTATTTGTTTGTATCTCCATTCAATTTGTTTGGTAACTAGAAACTATATATGTGCCAACATTCTATTGATTAAAAGGAGACTTTGATATAAAGTTTATGATCATATTTTATTTTGGTGGTTGATTATTTAGTTTGAAGAACTAAAAGTTGTTGGCACAAAGGTCTAGCTTTTGAAAGAACATAAGCACTTCTCTTATGGCTGCCCCTTTTCTTTGTCTTCAACCATTTTAATCAGTTTTTTTCTCTCTCTTTTCCCTAAGCAATTCATAAAATAAAACAATATATAGAATATATAGAGATTCTTTGCATGAAATGCAGTTAGTATAAAGATTCCCAAACCACTTACATAATGTGCTATCTATATAACTGTTAATTTACATTTTTTTAATAAAATTTTGAATATTTTTTACACTACAACTTGATGTCTAAATAAGTATTATTTGTGAACTTCTTACAACTTATTATCAAGTCCAATAGACTCTAAAATAGTTTTAAAAAAATTGTATTGGTTATCTATTGAGGAAATAAATTATTATTATTATTATTATAGAAATTGATATAAAAGAATACCAATATATTTTGAATGAAGTGCAAGAAACCCTTATAATTAGGGATAAAATTTGAAAAAATTAAGACTTATTTAAGAGACAAATTATAGAAATAAGTTTTATAGTACAAGTTACATAAATGAATTTTATAGTGCAAGTTATATACATTACCCAACTCTAGATATGTATAAAAATATGAATTTTAGAGTAATTATATATTAATGAAGATCACACTATATTTTTTTGTATATTGTTGTATTTTATTCCAAAAAAATTTTAATATTGATTGTAAGGATCAATTTAGTTCCTTTTAAATTTTTTTTTCCATAGACTGTTAGTGTATATTTTTATGCTGGCAAGAAAACCGTCTTATGTGATCTTTAAAATAATTGTTATAGGCTGTAAAAAAATTGTTTTAAAAGTATACCTTATATGATAATTTACAATAGTAAAGTTCTTTTATATTATCAAAGTGACATATCTAAAATCTTTAATCAGTTAATTTAAATGTGTTAGCCACGCTGTAATGTTACAATCATAACATCTTGGTTAATTTTAATGTTGTTTTTTTTAGAAAGATAAACACATTGTAAGTACAGTTTATATCTGTTTTTCATATGTTTTTAATGTAAAATACTATTGTGGTTGGGATTATTAGATGATGATGAAGCTTGGAGCATGGTTGGGAGGTCATTGAAGACAGTAAACCTTGAAGATTATGGTGAACCAACTGCAAATCCAGGGCACAATCCATGGAAGGGTTGTAATTGGGGAAATCATGAAGGGCCAAAAGGAAGAACTAGGTGCAATTAATTTAGAACTTTCTACTGCAAGTAATACCATAAGTTATTTCACTTAATGTTGTAGATGAAATATTTGTTTTTTCTTCGTAATGCAGCCAATGAATGTTTAAACCCTTTGTATTATAAAGGAAGAATAAAATTACTTGACATTTATGTGTGAAAATCTCATGAACATATTTTATTAAGTTGATTTATGTCTAAAGTTTATTTTTTAAAATGATATTAGAGATATTTAGAATTTATCTTAACAAGATTTTTTGTTGAATTTATCTTGTTATTGAACCATCCATTAATATATAGTCTTATACATGGGTTGATTGATTTCAACTTAAGAAAAATGTAAAATATCTTATATCGATTAGAGATAAATAAATGCAAATCTAATCTTATAAATAAATTTTTTAATATTGAGTTAAACTTAAATCACATCTAGTAAAAGATTTCATTATATAAATTAAAAAAAGTCTTTACAAGATAAGATTTAATACTTAGACTTTCTTATCAACTTATTCATTTTAAAAAATTGTTAGAATTTAACTTCCATTGTGTACATAAGAATTTTCAATCTTATTATCCTTCATGAGAAATCAAGTTTTTTCAATAATAAAGAGGGGTAAATCCAAACTTTAATTAAAAAATAAACCAACATGGTCACGTGGATGGAACTTTCTAGACTTATTTCATTTTCTGCCCTCAAAATGTGCGTGGTTGTTTTGCATCCGGGTCTGGAACGAACAAGGGCCCACGAGAAGCCACGTGTGGTGCTGCTGGGCTCAGAGTGGGTTGGACGCAGACTCCTGAAGGGGTTGGACCAGAGTGTGTATGACATTGTTTGTGTTTCACCGTTTAGGTAAATTCTTCTTGCACCCATAGTTAAGAAAATACTGAACCATCATAATTTTTTTACTATTGTTATTTTCTGCCTTGTCAACTTAAAAAAGTTTCATTATAAGTTAATAAAAAATTATGATTGATATTTATAGCATGATTTTTTAGATAATTATTGTAAAAATCAATAAACCTGACCATGACAGAATATGATTGGATAACAGTGTAAAAGTATTTTTCATACATGATTTGCTCTTTATTTTGAAACCAATGCAGCTTATTTTGTCCGAACATATTTTTCTCTCTTGTAGCTTCCCATTAATCAGAAATGTAGCCAACCTTAGAGTCCTTTTGTACATATAGAAAACCAATAAATCAGTTATCACGTTCATGTGTAGTCACATTAATATCATTTCAGTCACCTAAATGTTCTGATCTCTTTTCTATCAGTAGATTATTGAAATGGAAAAATTAACCTTTTCACAACTCATTCTTGCAATTGGTCCTAGTAGCTACAAGTGAACATCCCTTATCGAGTTCTTGGTTGAAGTATTGGAATAACACTTAAAGTATAGACTAAAGCTCTTCACTTACACTTGTTCGGACTAGTACAATGATGTATATGATTTAACTTAATAAACATGGCAACATCATTTTAAGCATTCAGTAGAAGAACTGTTCGGAAACAAGTCAAAGAAACTTTTTAGAGTTTTTGTATAATAAATATAGAAAAAAGTTTACAAAAGTTCCTTAATTTTATATCCAAATATACTTTTCAACATTGAAAAGAGTCAAACACATACTAACTACCATTATATTTATTTACATTGTATAACAAATCTTACACTTAGTTAGAACATTCACAAATATTATTTAGGTAAGTCCAAATTTTGACAACCATGCACTAAATAACACTTCGAAAGAAAATGTTACCTTGAGAACTACATGTTGAAAGACACCAATTTACAACTGTGATTTGGTCAATACAATTTCAAAATTGCTTCATTTCAGTAAAAAATTATTTATCTTCTTAATTGTAATATGGTATAAGGTTGTTAACATATCAAAACTCTATTTAGATAGTGTAGAAGTAATCAGACAATGTCATCTCATCACTCTCCATATTTATTATTGTTCTTCAAAAATCAAATAGCTTGAAGAAGGATAACTTTGATGTTTTCTGACTTCCTAGCCAATGTTGCATATGGACCCCAATGGCATCCAAATACATGCTACTCCTCCCATGCAAACCGACCACCTTACCCTCTGTTTTGGTTGAAGTGAAATATTTCCCTACTTCATCACCAAATGGACCATACTGTCCTCGACTAGTATGGAATGTGAGTGACTTTATGATTGTAGGTTGTTCATTAGCAGTGATTGAACCATAATAGCCAGATATGCAAGTCACAACCTCATTTGGGTACTCCAGTTTGATCTAAAACAAGAATAGGTGTGCGTTAGACTAAGAATGCAAAGTCTAGTTAATTTTGGTGCTAGCAATCATGCATGATCCAACAAAACGAATGTGGTTAGAGCATGAGTTTAATATCTAGCACTCTCATGTAAAACTATTTATACAGAAATCATGATAGATATGATTTATAAGATGGTTTTTCAAAAGTGAACGAAATTACTAAGCAAAGTAAGTTATGATTGGGTAACTGTATTTTGTTTCACTATATTCATATACTATTTACTTTTGAACGAAGTGGGAAAATAAGCATCAATTCATAATCATACCCGATGCATGGTATTTCCTCCATTACCACCATGCTTTACAGACCACACAGATTGCTTATATCTATCATACTCAATTTGAATTGAACAAATTCCTTCAGGTGCTTTTGTCAAATAAATCTGCTTAATCCCAGAAAAGACTCCATCATCCCAAGGTCTACCTCCATCCCCACCCCATGGACCTGGTCCACATGGAGCTGGTTCTTTAATCACACAACGAGAAACCTGTTATGTGAAATAGAGAACAAAAGTGAATAGAATATCCTCATCACTTCAATATACAGGCTAAAATATTCACTTGGTCCCTATAGTTGTTTTCCTTTTAAAGTTTCGTACCAATACAAAAAATTTGTAACATTAGTCCTATGCATAAAAATTAAGTTTGGTTCATGCCAATAACATAGAGACTATAATCATTGCCGCAAAAAATTGTCAGTGCTACATCTTAAAACGGGGACAAGTATAATTGGTGCCACAAATGGTGTTCAACGAATACCTGTTCAATTGGTGCTAATTTGGCAACAACTGGCAATTGAGAATTGTCTGTTTCAGTAATAGTTGGTTCTTTTGAGATAATTTCCATAGAAGGAGGTGTTGCCACTGGCACTATTACTTTTCCTTCTATTGCATGCACACCAAGAGAATCTAGAAATAAGCCACTTCTACCATGAAAACCAACAACCTTTCCTTCTCTCAGTTTTGTTGTGAAATAAGAAGTTCCGTGTTCATCTCCAAATGGACCATAGGACTTTTTGGTGGTGTGAAAAGTCAGTGACCTTATAACAGCAGGCCCCATGTACATCAGAGATCCATAGTAGCCAGATACATGAGTTAGGACTTCATATGGAAAATCAAAGATTATCTGCAACATGATGCACAACAAATGGTAAAAAAATAAAAATATCAATTTCATTGCTTAGTTTATCAGGTTAAAGTAGACTACAAAGGTTTTTTAACTCTTAGCTTACCTTTTCATGTTTGAAACCTCCTGTCCCTCCATGTTTGTATCCCCATACAGCATCCCCATCAAGATCATACAAAATTCTAATCCATACAATTCCAACATTTCGAGACAAGTCAATTTGTCTAACTCCTGTGTACGGTCCATCATCAAATACATATCCACCTGTACCACCCCATGGCCCGTATGTCACTACTCCTTCAACCATTGATGATGCCCTCTCCACAAAGACTACCTGAAGTGAATATAGATTCTTAGTTTAATTTGATGCAAATGATGACTATATTTGAATCAGCTGAAGGTGTAAACTAGGGTGGAATGCTACTAGGTTTCAGTGTTTGCATTGTTTAAAATAGGAATGGAGCAAAAATTGACGGATTGCATTTCATACCATTCCATCTAATACTTCTATTTTCTCACCCTCCAACTGGGAATGTATTGGATGGATGGATTCATGAATCATTCTGTTTTTCTCTGTTCTATAATAAAATTCTCAAACAATGAAAGAACAAAATTCAAATGCAGTTCTTCAATCACAATTAGAGTTTCATCTTGATAATTAATGTGTATAATAATAAAGGTTTTGAATCAAAAGCCAAGAGATAATACTGTGGTAGAATTATTATTTTTATTAGAGAATGGTACTGCATTCTATTCCCGTGAGTGCCAATTGCACACTCTCTACTATTGGTTCAAATCTACTTAAAACTATGAAATCATGACTGAGATTCATTATGCATGGCTAAAGTTGAGGAGAAAATTAAGCAACATTTCAAAGAGAGAATACTCATTAAGACTCTTTATCTTTATTACCTTTTCTTTTGGTTCAATATAGTCTGGTTCTTTGAAGCTAGAAATCTTCACGGTTGGAGTTTTTCCAAAATCATCTTTCTGTTTTAAAGCAAGAACAATATCATAGCCTTGGCCAACACTTCCCTGTATTACATTATAACTACCATTCTCAGGAGTGTTAGTCACGTAGCTATGTGAATAAGACAGAGCTTTGGAAGGGCTTGGTTGCTGAGAGGACTTGAGCTTGACTCCAATGGCATCAACGTGCCAACCATACCTGCCATGGAACCCAACAATCTTGCCACCAGTCATTGGTAACGAAAAATATGTCCCTTGTTCAACTCCAAATGGTCCATAGATTTTCCTGTTACTCTCAAAACTCAGTGACCGAATGAAGATTGGTCCCAATTGAGTTAAGCTACCAAAGTATCCATCAATTGATGTTAGGAACTCGTCTGGGTAATCAAGCTTGATCTGGAACACAACCACAATATTTAATCAATATGTTGTATGAGTTTCCTAAAGCACAACACTTCATGATTGTAAACACAATGTTTTGTAAATGTTAGACTTATATATACACTCTTTGAATACTCTTATCCATGTTTTACAATTTTCTACTTCTATCTTATAAAACACTTATACTAACTCATGGAGCAAAATTCAATTAATTAGAAAAACTGTAACATAGTATTTTGTTTACAGTAATTTCTATTTGTTTGGAAAACATAAACAACTCTTTCTTTTGATTTAAGATTTGTGTCTTAAGTTAATTTGATAATTTGTATTATCCCATCTCCATGTTATATCAATTCTATGTCAAGTTTCTGAAGGTTTTAGAAAATAGTTTGCGAATGCGATTTCAGCTGCAATGTTAAGGTTTTCGGACTCTCTTCTTCAATTACAGTCATATCAGTAGTATTTGTTCATAACAATACCATAACATCAAGGATTGCAATGAAATTGCAATTGTAACATCAATTCAAAACCTTAATTTCTAGGATAAAATTAGCATACTTGTATGATGTTACAATTTAAAACCTTAATTTCTAGGTTACAAGTAGCATACTTCTAATTTCAATATGAACAACTAAGGTCATGGAAAATTTACCTTGTCAATTTTATAGCCTCCACTTCCTCCATACTTGAGTGACCAGATAGATCTCCCATTCTTGTCATATTCAATCTGGATGGAGTCAATTCCTTCCCCATGACTTATCACCAATTGCCTAACTGTTGAATACACACCATCATCCCAAAGGTATCCTCCCTTGCCTCCCCATGGTCCAACTGATACAGGTTTCTCCTCAAAACTCTGCACTCAAAACATCATTCAATTCTAAGGTGTTAGAAAAATAAGGCAAAAAAAGAAGTTGAAGAACACAAAATGAGTTAATTCATGAATAACAAAAACTGCTTAAAGCATGCAGTACCATCTTCTTGTGGTTGTGAGAAGAGAGACAAATAGAGAAGTTGGAGTGTATTTATGCAAGCAAAAGGGTGTATTTAAGGAGTGCTTAAGAGCAGTTTATGGAAAGAAAATGGTGCCTTTAGGGAGTGCTTAAGAGAAGCTTATGGAAAGAAAAAGGTGCATTTATGCTTGACAGGTAACTATGTAGAAGCAGCTAATTGGAATCCACCATGGAGGGGAAGAGTTGAAAGGCAAGGGAATCAGGTTCTCCATAGAAACCAGTCTCAAGTTTCCAGACATTGACAGTTTCTTTTCATTCATTTGTGACAGTCACATTCACATAACAGTGTTTTCCCATAATCTTATTCTCCATTTTCATAACAAAATTCTATGTGAAATTCATGGAACTTTCCATGTTACATTAGAGTTCATATTTGGAATATTTATACAGGTGCCGTCCATATATGAAGTAACTAATAAATATAAATGATGGAATAGATATTTATATTATAACTTTTATAAATTTAAAATAAAATAATACTATAATTAAGTTAAAAAACAAACAATAAATTTTATTTTTATTACAAGGAACCGTGGTGATTTGAGTTTAATGCATATCATATGTGAGTTTTTATTTGAAGTATTATCTACTTGAGAGTTTGTTATAAATGTTCACTTATTCTCACATATTTTTAAGAAGTATTCTATCAATAAGATTAATTGTTACATCTAAACTATTGTTAGTTTTATAATTTATTGACTTCATTTATCTTTAAAAGATATTTTAAAAAATAAAATATATATATTTTATTAAAAAATTATTAAATAAAACTTAATTTTAAAAATAAAAAATAATTAATTATTATATTGATTAAATTAGATATTATTTTATAAATTAAAAAAATTATTGATATTTAAATTAGTTTTTATTATTAATAAATAGTTTTTAAATTAGTATATAAGTAACTATTTAAGTTTTAACTAGATTATAAAGTTGATTTTTATTTAATGATTTTTTTTTATTATTCTTATCATCTGCTTTAAAAAATTTAAAACTATTAACTATATTGAAGCACCAATCATTTAACTTATTCCACTAAACGAAAATAATACATAATAAAAGAGTATATTTATACCAACCAAAACCATACTTATCCTTTTAACAAAAGTAATACATAATAAAAGAGTATATTTATACCAACCAAAATCATACTTATCCTTTAAGTGTGTTAAGTTGATGAGTTGCTTCAATATTTTCAAAAGTTTTGATCAATTTCAATTAGATTACTATCATATTTTATTTCTCCAAAATAAATTAATTTGTTAATTGTTTGATTTTATGAATGATTTGCTTGAAATTGAAAGCAACATTTTATATGAATAATTTTTTTCAATTTCAATAAACTCACATTTAGAAGATTTATATTAGAATAAATAATTTTATTCACAAATTTTTTATATATAAAAAAAATATCTTCCTTTCATTGGTCAACAGTGGTAGATAATTATATTGGATGTATTAGATATAATAATATTTATATGTGTGATATAATTAAACTATTTATTTGGTCCATATGACATTTTCTGCCCACATATAATAAATACATTATTATCATATAGGCATAACATTTAACGACCGCATATAAAATTTTAAACATAACATTGAATGCAAAAATAATTACCAAAGTCTTTGGAGTTTAAAATTTAGAATCTTACAAAGAAAACACACTCAAATTTAGAATTTACTTAAAAAAAAATCGTGCATGAATATTTTCCAAACTCTTATATGACTAACTTTAAGATGAGAAAGATGAAGCTACTAAGGAAAAGATAGAAAAAACTTACTTTTATAATTTTGAAGAATGAAAAAGAAAGATAAAATAAGAAAACAATTTGAAACATAATATATATATATATATATATATATATATATATATATATATATATATATATATATATTTGCAAAAGAAAGAAGGAAGGAGATTTATTTTCTTCTCATGTTTCTATTTACATTTTTTTAGATAAGTTCACACATTTTTCCTATATGGTTTTAATTCTAATATACTAATTAGTTCTATCTCAATCTTAAATCCAAATTAAAGTTCAAGTTTAACTATATGAACTCATACTATGTATACCTTACCTTTAACTCACATATCTTACATTAAATAAATATAACATACAATTTAAATTATAAATATACTATTTGATTAGTACACAACTTTTAGTCATTACATGAAACTGATTATCTTATCATATTGTTAACAACTTATACAACAATTTAAACACATGTTAAGAATGTAAATTGATAACTATATGCTTTTATTTATCAATTGATCTATTGTGAAGTAAACACTACAAGAAAATAATTAAATAGAAACTAATTTTAGAGACAAAAAATAATTAGTTGCTATATTGACTAAATTAGAGAGCATGTTAAAGACTAAAAATATTTTTAGTTTCTAAATTAGTTTCTGAATTGATATCTAATTAGCTACAAAGGTTTTTACTACCAACACTCCAAAAATACTTTTAGACAACAAATTTTAAAACTTTAGACAGTAGTTTTAGAATCATGATCTATATGCATGTTGTCTATAATTTTGAATTAGACAATGGTTAAACAATCGTAGTCTATAACACAACTATAGACGACAATTATTAATAGAATCATTGCCTATATTGTGAGTGAAACCATAAACCCTAAATAAATAAAAAAAATCGTTGTCTATAACTTTACATCATATTCAATATAAATTAATAATAACTACAAAAACAAAAATAAAAAAAACATATAGATTAACATACTCTTGAAAAATAATTACTGGAAAAACAAAAATAAATTATAAAATAAAAACATTACTAACCTGGTGGGGCAGTGACAATGCGAGAGGACAATGCAAGGCGCGGAGGAGCAAGGTGAAGTAGACAAAATGAAGTAAAAAACGCACCCCATCGATAGTGAAGAAGCCTTGGAAATGGAAACCCAAGAAGGAAGCAATGGAGCAAATGGAAGAGCAATGGAGAGAGGGAAGACAAGAAAATAATGATGCAGGGAAAAAGGAAGCACAAGGAAGAGAACTAAAATGAATGTATAATGAGGCATGCACGGCCTAACAGGGTTAAAATAAACAACATATAGACAACGATTTTACCTAATAATCGTAGTCTATGCCCAAAATTCGAACAGTAAAATATGTTTTGCCCAAAGTCGTAGTCTTTGCCAAACTTATAGACTACGGTTCATATAAACAACCGTAGTTTATGTCCAAAATTTGAACAATGGACTATGAAATTGTAGTCTATGCCAAACTTCTAGACTACCGTTCATATAAACAATCGTAGTCTATACTCAAAATTTGAACAGTTACCTTGAACTATATATGATCATGTTAATTTCAAATTTGTCAGTGTGTTTTATTAGATGACCTCATGCTTGAAACGACGTCTATAAACATCGTTAAACACTCTTTTTGCACTCTTAAGTAGATAGATACAAGTAGATATTTTAATAATTTTATGATGTTATTAACAATAATAATTCACTTTATTTTTAACATTTAGAGTGATGATCATTGACCTACTTGGAGAATGATAATTTGTTATGAAGGGGAGGAGAAACAAGAATAAGAGCATAATTTTCGTTTGGATGTAAGTAGAAAGGATTAGAAATGTTGAAGGAATGATAATGCGTGTATAACAAAACAAAAACAAAACCAAGAGTGTGGTGGGGTAGTGGTGGAAAAAAAATAAAGCCCTTGATACCATATCAAAATAAAGATAAATGTTCAAAAACATATTAAAAGAAAGAAGGAAATGAACCTTATAAAGTGAGAAAGAAAACATAATAATGTTTACATACTTTTATTATTTTGAATAGGGTGAATATATATATATATATATATATATATATATATATATATATATATATATATATATATATATATATATAGAATGAGATAGTAAAATGGGTATAACAGAAAAATTGAAAACTAGGAAAAAAAACAAATAAACAAAAAAGCAAATATAGTTGACATAAAAATGATTATGGTTGAGAATCCTATCATTACTCTCGCACCTATATATGATGTGTGTCTTTGATTATGTTATTGCAATCATCTAAGGATTTTCATCTCTTAAGTAAGCTACGATTATTATAATCCATGAATATTAGTATTAAACATCCTTTTGATTGATTGTAAATCTGTTATCCAACAACTTAGTATAATTTTTTTACTAAAATTGGTAATGAATTTTATTGATAACTATTTTTTGTAAAAAAACTTTAATTAATTGTTCATTTTTTATATAGTTTTCTTATAATCATTTTTTATTTGTATGAGCCATTTTGCTTTTTTTTTCTTTATTTAACTTCTATTTCCTGTTCTCTAGGATTTTGAATTCATTTATATATTTTTAAATAAATTCATTAGTTAAAAGGTTACTGAGTATTGGTTTTATTCAAATTATTCTTAATTTTCTAACTCTATTTCTGAATATCTCACAATTTTATTGGCTTTATTAGTTGATAAATATTATTCTCTCAACTAGTTCATCTTTTATTTTTGTTTATATGGTGATTTTTCTTTAGGTCCTTAGAAGTGTTTGTATATTTTTAAGTATCATTTTGTTTATTGTTTGCTACATAAGCAGTTACAAAGTAAGATAAACCATTTTGAACTATAAATGAATTTGATTTTGAATTAAGGAGGACTATTGAATTTTTGCGTTAAAGTGTTGAAATGAATTGATTGTGATTGTGTTTTTTTATTAGTTTTGAACATTATTTTAGGTTGGAATAATCAATTTTAACTTACTTATTAGAGTAGGCAAATTTGTGCAAATGAGTTTAAAGGTGTATTTTAAGTTTATTGGAATAGATAGAATAGTTAAATATGAGTTGAAAAATCTATTTAGAGATATCTATATAAATAGTTGTTTTTGTGTATCTTGTTTGAGCATTAAATTGTTATTCAAGTTAAAGACCAGAAACTTTAAAATACAGAATATTATCGTTTGAGCGATCAAACCAACACTTAAAGTAATAATACTTTTCTCTCAAGTTATGGTGTACATTTTGAGTAAAAATGTGTATCACGTTTCTCTCTCCTATAGAAATCTCATTGTCAAGTATGATTTGGTTACTCAAGTGATAAAGTATTGACGAGTTTAGTGAAGTTTTGGAAATTTTTTAATATAACAAAGTAAAATACCATTCATTCAAGCATTGGAGGACCCATAAAATGATTTAATATATCACCCAAACGAGTAAGTTATAGTTGAAGTAAAGTAAAATCAACCAACTTTACTTTATTTTACAAAAGAGAATGAGTGTGTGTGCGTGATATGTTGAACCGGTTTACAATTTATTATATGAAATACGTGAACTCACTAATTATTAAAAATATATATCATTGATGATCTATATCACATAAATTGGACATCATATGAAAAAAAATTAAGAAAATTTTTTCATTACATTTTCATATACCTTGTTATATAATCATTTGTGTAATGAATTTATCATAATTTATAGAGTCAAAAATGATAAATAGAAAAAAAAAAGTGATTAAAATAATTAAGTATTAATTTCTAATAAGAGATAACATATTTAATATAATTTTTAAAAGGCGTCTATTTATTATTTTGTATGCATTGAAAATGAATTTTTGAGATCAATAGAATTTTGAAACTAACTATATAAATTTTGAATTTACATGAATTATTTTTATTTAAATGATATTTTATATATTGATACTTAATTTTTAATAACATATTTTTTATGATTTTTAATATAATTGTATTGTAGTAGATATAAATAAGGTTACAGATTTAAAAGTCCTATACTTAATTTTTTTAATTATATATAGATATACTTAAAGTATCTCAAAAAAACATATACGTAAAATATATATATATATATATATATATATATATATATATATATAGACACACACATATTTTGGAATACTACATGATTCACATAAATAGAGTTTTTATTTAAAGAAATTTACATGGATAATTTTTTTATGGGAAACTATAAATATAAATAACTTGACATTTATATATACGTTGATTGAATATACAGAGTAGATATGAAATTACCGTTTTTAACCCAATACTAATAGGATTATATTTATTACTAAGTATTTTTCTTCCTTAAACTTATATAAGTTTTAATATAACTTTTGTTTGTAACATTATTTGCATTAATAAGTTTAGGGTTTTTGAACTTTAACTAAAATGGTAACATTTAAAACCTTAACTAAAATGGTTTTTGAATGGATTACTTTAACCAATATTGTGGGAAGATGTGATATAAGTATTAAATACAGATATTTTTGCATGAAAATAAAATATTTTCTTGGGAGGCTACGCTGATTGTAGCTTTTAAAGGTAACATAGAAAACTAACTCAACGCAACGCAACGCAATCAACACGATGCACGTTATGGATATTTAGAAATTCGCAACTTCCCATAACGCTTTGCCACATTTAGTTGGTTTCAATTTGACTGATCCTAAAACTTCGGAAAACACTACAAATGCTGTCTTCTTTTCATAGGACACTCTTACCTTTCAAGTTACTCATAATTACTATTTTCCTTTTTTTTTTTAACAACACATATTTCACATAAATAAACTTTCTAAATTACTAAAAATCTTAAATAAATATAAATTATAAATTATTTAATGTCTTACTTAAATAAATAAATAAATTTAAATTATTCAAAATTTTAAATAAATGAAAATCATATATTATTTAATATCATATTTAAATAAAAATCTGAAATAAATAAAATTTTTAAGTTATTCAAAATCTTAAATAAATACAAATTTTAATTTATTTAATGTTCTATTTAAATAAAAATATGAAATTTTATCTTTTTAATATTTTATTTGTCATAATTATTATTTAAGATAATTAATTATATTATCTCTATTACTATAAATAATTAAAATATTTAATTTTAAATTGGATAGGATTGTTATCTTTATGTTTATTTATCTTATTATTATAATTGATATGATTACTGTTAAACTGAAGTTGAATATTTGAAGATGGAGAGGGAAACAATACAAAACCAAATTGCATCTTTAAAATTTAATAAATGAAGGACATTTCGACCATTTCACATAATGAGGTGACTTTTCTCGTATTTCTCGTCACAAAAGTGAGAAACCACCACACCTCTTCTTCCACAAATTCTCCCTCACTTTTCTTCTTACATCGATACAAACAAAATCACATCTAAATGTATAGCCATAATAAATTTTTAATTTTAATAAAACATTTATATATTTATTTTATCTCTTTTATTATGATATATATATATATATATATATATATAAACTAATTAAAGAATAATAAAAGATAACCATATAACTAATAAAAAAAAGACTGATGTTACTTTAAAATTTAAAAATAACAGTTAAATAAAAATGTTTTTTTACAAATACCACACTTAAAAGAGAACATATAATTCTCCATGTTGTTGTATAATACTTATTTAAGACTCTTTCATCAAAATTAGGAAAACATTCAATTTTTTTTAATGCAGTTTTAAAGTTTTCTCCTTCAAATAATTTTTTATACATAATAAAAATAAAAAATAATTGGACAAAAGTTATGTTATTTTAACTTTTAAAAATAGATATTTTATCTTTTAAAAATCAAATATTACATATCATAAGACTCTAGTATTATATTAATAATTGGTATAATGAATAGAAATAAAAGTTATAAATAGAAGCTAGAATTATTTCTTACGTTTTTATAACAAAATGAGATTTTGAAAATTTAAAGGAGTAAAAATTATTTTGAACAACTTATATTTAGTAAATACTATAACTTAAGTTTTATATTTATTATTCTTCTTTTTCCTCTTTTAAGTGTATGATTTAAGAGAAGATGTTACTGCTATAGAATTATCTTCTTTTTTTTTTTTTATTGCAAGAAGGATCAATAAAGGAAAGTTAATACTACATCTTTAAAATGTGATGGTCATTTAAAATGTGATGTTCATTCTAATGTATGAAACATATGAAATTATAAATTATGTGAATTATATAGTATTGTTCTTAGGTAAAATATTGTTGCAACATGTTGTCATTGAGGTGAGACTTAAGCAATGCGCAATCATTATAACTATATATTGCTTAAGTGATATGTTATATAGTTTAAACAATGATTTGTAGTTTGAATAAGAGATTAAGACAATACTCTTTTCTCATAAAGCATATCATTCAAGTATTGGACAAGATGTTTAATCATTAAACAAGATACAAATACAAATAATATGGTTACTGACTCAAACATTGTTATAAACACTAAAGAGTGATATGGTATAAGTGATGTACACGTGTGTATCGGACATATTGAAGCGTTTAATAGTGATGAAAGTGACTATTAAATTTATTAAAATATTTTTAAATAAATAATTGACGAAAACTTATTAAGAGATTTTAAGACTTCAATAAAATAAGATAAATATATAAAACAAAATTTTAGTTTATAAAAAAACTTTTTTTTTCTTTCATAAAAAATAAAATTATAACAAAATTATTAAAATAAATAAATAAAAGAAAATATTTTAAATGTCGCATCTGGCCAAAATTATTAGTATATTTTAAATGAGTAACGTTATTCTTACGCGCTACTACACTTTTAGACCAAATTATTAACATATTTCGCATTCAATATTATAAAATTAGTATGCTATATACGTATGTATACCTCCAAATATACTCTTGTACTATGTAGAATAACTACATTATATATTTTTTATTAAATACAAAATTAATATTTATGTTAAGTTTATAGATTATTCTGATAAAAAAATTTCTATAAGAAAAGAAAACTACTTCTAAATTAAAACTCATACATAAATTAATTTATAAAAATTCTATCACACATCTTCAAATTTTTAACTTATAAAAATATACTCTTGTTTTTATTTATCATGTAATACTTGTTATATTCCTGTCAGTGAGTATTAACAGGAAGATAAAGTCAACGCTAAAAGTGAGATTAGTCAAAGTTTTGACCTTTGTTCGTTCTCCTTCTTTCTTCTTCTTCACCTTCTTCTTCCTCAAATTCTGTGTACCGTTTCTATTTCATTGCATTCTCACACACACAACCCAACCATGATACAATGTCCATCCACTATTCCCCGCCCTCGCCGCCCTCCCTCCAGTCCATCCGCCGCTCCCTCTCCAATATCTCCTCCCCGCCGCCCGACCACCGCCCCTTCGACACCCCCCGTCGCTTCACCGCCTTCGCCCACCGCCTCTCCCACCTCCTCCTCCTCCCACTTTCTCAATCTACCCCCGTCCACACCGCTTTCAAGGGACTCGCCGCCGAGCTCTCCAAGGCCTCCGAGACCCTCTCAGTCTACAACAACGGCAGCAAAATTCTCGTCCTCGTCAACTGCAAATCCCTCTGCTCCTCCCTCCAAAAACGAGCCGTAGCCATTTCCTCCTGGCTCGCACTCCTCGCTTCCGCTCTCCCCGCCGGCGACGGCGACGACGACCTCCGCAAGAAGGTCTCCGACCTCGCCAGAGACATGAAGCTCGCCGAGTTCAGAGTACCTTCTCTCTCTCTACGTCTTTTTTTTAAAACTTAAATACTTAATTCACTTCCGAATTTAGAACTTGAACTTATTTAATTTAAGTCTTAAGTTAAAATTATACTATAATTACTTTAGTCATATAGTTAGCAGCTATGCAACGTGAACAAAAATTAGATTATTAATATGCATGTCTTGTGGAATGTAAAGAATATTATATTATTAAACAAGTAAAATTAGTTTTTTCAAATGATTTTTGAAGGAGTTATTTAAGTTTATGAATGAATGAAGATTTATTGGTCAATGATAGTATTCAAAACAATCCATTGATCACAGTCAATATAGTATGTTATGGATACTAGATAACCACCTCCTTTTACCATATTGTCATAGATTCAATATTTAAGTCTGTCTGTACAGAAAAACATGGATGTCTACGCTTCAATGATTGGTGTCTGATTCTTGGGCATACCTTTAATTTTGATTTCTACCTTTAATTTTGATTTCTATCTAAGTTTTGCTGTTAATCTTGATGGGTGGTAAATTCAGTAAGGGTTTAAATTTAACTCGTGCATAGAATTTTAAGGATTAATGTTGTGTATTATTCGGGTTTGTACTATGTTTTAGTGGCTATTATGGTGTTTGATGACAGGTCTCAGAGAACGAAGAGAGGGTTTGGTGCACGCTGGAAAAGGAAGGAGATGGGAGAGACAGCAGCAAAGCGGTGCAAAGTGGTATTGTCATGGATTTGGCTCGTGCTTTGGGGTTTGACCCTGGTGACCGTGCTGAGTTTTGTAACCAGGTGAAGCTCTTCAAAGGTGATCCTTTTAGATCCCATTCTGTGCCTGAGAGAAGGGTATTGGTGTCCTTGGAGAGAATTCTTTCTAACTGGTCTGGGGAGCCTGTCACTGTGACCCCCAATTGGGACTTTGAAATTGCTGAAGATGCTGCTGCTCCTGTTTTTCCATTTAAGAGTTTTCTTTGCCCCTTGACCAAGGAAGTCATGAGGGATCCTGTGGTTGTTCTGGAGTCCTCTCAGGCCTATGAGAGGGCTGCTATTGAGTACTGGTTTGAACGGTGCATACAAGATGGCCGTGAACCCACTTGTCCGGTTACTGGCATGGTTCTTAAGTCCTTGGAGCTGAATCCTAATGTTGGGTTGGCTGGGGCAATTGAAGAGTGGGTTGGCAGGGTTGTCGATTATCAAATCAAATCTGCAGTGCAGTATCTGAGTGAGGAACCCTTGTCCGTTGATCATGTTGAGCGTGCTCTGGATCATGTTTATAAGGTTTCTGAAGAGCATCCCACTAGAAGATACATAATCAGAAACGCTGGTGCTGTGCTATTGATAGTAACTGTGCTCAGTAATAACTCCAAAACTATTGGATCACGTTTGAGAAGCAAAGCTCTAACGACTTTACTTAGCATGGCCAAGGATGAAGAAAGCAGGGTCAGTTTTAGTGATCTAATCAATTATTTCTAAACATAATCGATTATCTACTAAACTTGTATTTGAACCAAGTTCTAAATAATCGACTATTACTGAAGATAATAAATTATCTAACTTATGATAATCGATTGTTTATGAAAGGACTGCAATGTGCAAACACAAGATAACCAATTATATTTTAACACAATTGAGTAATATGATTAGGATTTAAGATTTAGAGTTTAGGGTTTAGGGTTTTTCAAAAGATTTAGGAAAAGATTTAAGTTTTTCTTAAAGGCGTAGAGTGAATATGAATTGCATAAATTGATGCAAACTGAGACTAATGCATGGATAATTCACATTCACTCATGAAAGCAACTATTGTTACATCATCAAAACCAAACCATCATTCTAAAAAGTCTTCAAATTTTCAAAACAACACAAGTTCATTGATTTGTGATGATTGGGTAAAAAAATAAAATTTGAGGGACTTCAGTAGAAGAAAATTGACAAGAAGATCAAGTTTACTTAATTTTAAAAATAGAGTCCTAATTAACTTTAAAACAACTTGAGAGACTAACATTGCACAAGTTTAAAGTAGAGCAACTAAAAGTACAATTACGCCCAAATGAAATCTAACTAGTTTTATCTATACTATATGATGGATGATGGCATGCGGAAGTGAGTAGAAAACATCAACAGATAGTTGTTCTTGTGGTTCAATTTCAAATGTTCTTCGAATTGTATCTCTTAGAAAATCGCATTTTTCTCCTTTTTCTCTTTCTAGTGAAAAACTGAGTACTGATTTTGCATTATAAATGACAGACAAATTACCCAAAAACAAAACAAGATTTAAGGAATTATTTACATTGACATTGATGCCAACCCTTGCTTTTTGGGCTGTATGATTTTCCGTTGGTTTCTTGGAACATATGCCTTTTTTGGTACATCTGTACTACTGTTCCTGATGCAATTTCGTACTTACTGCTAGAAAATAATGCTGGGACGGGGTATCAATAGATTGGCCGTACATAGTCTTATTGGGAGCTCTGCGAAGGAGAGAGAATATGCTACCAAGTTATTACTAGAATTCTGCAATGATGAAGATTGTTGTGCAAGAATTGCATCAGAAAAAGGTGCTTTAGTTCTTCTCTCAAGTATAGCAGGAAATATGGAGTATCCGTCTTTGTCAAAATTAGCTGAGGAAGTCTTGAGGCTGATGGAGAGGGTAGAGGATAATGTTCAATGTTTGGCAGCAGCTGGAAGATTTGGACCATTGATTTCACGGTTACATGATGGTATGTATCACTTCTTCTTCTCCCAGATGGAGTATATGCTAATGATTATTTGTTAAAAATATATCAGTTGGAGGATTCTTAGTGTATTTTTATCCTTTTCTATCGGTTAAATATAGAGCCACAAAATAAACTATTGGTGATGTTTGAACATGGTGTTTGGTAAACAATTAAGATTAAATATACTAAATTGTAATTTTGTCAAATTTGGGATCAGGTTCTGTTGGTGTAAAGATAGAGATGGCTTCTCTGGTTGGAAGGATGACCTTGACAAATAGCTGTAAAGAACAAATTGCAAGGCAAGGTGCCAGAGTATTTGTTGAACTTTTGTCTAATCAAGAAGGAAGGGAACCGAGTCTGCAAGCATTGTATAATTTGTCAGGATTGGATGCCAATGCAACCATCCTTATTGAGTCTTCAGTCCTTCCATCTCTTACAGAAGTTTTATTTGATAAGCAGGATCCATCTCATGAGCTGAAGTCATTGGCTGCTTCAACAATTGCGAATATTGTATCTAAGCCAGGGCATTGGGAATTAGCATCTGCTGATAATGATGGAAACCCAATGCAGTCAGAAATTATTGTTTATGCACTTTTGGGGCTTTTGAACTGTCTGCCCTCTCAGTGTCAAGCGATAGTTCTTCGCATTCTTTGTGGTATTACGTTATCTCCTCAAGCATCAGGTAATTTCCATCAGCTAGCATTAAATTAATAGGTTGATTGTGCTCTCTGCACTTCTTCGTGAAGGCATTAAACTTTTTGTTGAGTTCACAACCTCAACCTTTTATCTGTTTAATTTTGTATTAGGTTTCAATTTCCTCATTAAAATTGAGATATACAAAAGAGTTTAATGATCTGGCCTTGTAATTAAGCGAGAACTGCACCATTTGATATTTACACTCAATTTTTGTTCTTTATGGTTCTACAGTCAATGAATATTCAAGCTGTTTTGTGGCACTTTCCTAGAAGTTAGTATTCGGAGATTATATCATTGGAAAGAAAGCAGTTACTTCTTTTGAAAAAGTGCACTTATCTTTTGGTGTGCGTGCACATGGTGGTGTTCAATTAAATGACTTCCTCTCAATTCCTATTTCTGGTTACGTTTTATTCCTGTCAATTTGTTAATGTTGAGAATAACTGTTTTAATTATTAGGTCTTTGTTGCAGAAAAAAAATTGCATTTACAAGTTTTTAATTGCACTACAGAAAACGTCAAAGTTTCACAAATCCCAATATCTAAAGTTTATGTTCTAATCCAGAGTTTGTGTGCGTGGCTGCGTTCAAATATATTTCGGTGCATTTTATTCCTTTTGATTTGTTAAAGTCAAAACTCAAAATAACTGTAGTAACTATTAGACTTTTATGCTAGAAAACTTTTGCGAAAATTGCATATTTCTTGAAGTAATTGTTTCAACTTTCAACAAATCCAAATATTTGAAGTTATATAGGGTCCATAGTTCTAGTTTCTTGTAATAATTGAAGTTTCTTTCCGTTATTTTCTTTTTCTATATAGTGATTTAATAATTTTTCTCCATGATTTTCTCATGTAAAATAGTTTTAGATGAGATTGGTTTAACAAATGGTGAATGTGATAACCATCCTGCTTTCGAGTGGGGGATCTCTTGTATTGTTGTAGCTATGTGGAATAGAAGGCTCCATCTTCACACTGACATAATGGTTAATGATACTTTACATTTGTTTATCTTATGTAGAGTTAGTAGCAAGTCATATCACGTATAAGGGTGGCTTTGGAACGGTCATACCATTTCTGGAACATCCAGAAGTTGAACACAGAGTGTTTGCTTTTAAGCTTACAAGACTACTATCTGAATGGTTTAGTCAATACATTGCAAATGAGTTGAGACTTTCAAACAAACTTCCTATACTCAAAGAAAAACTGTTAAATAACCAATCTACAAGTGATGAGAGATCAGATGCAGCACAGATACTTGCCAACATTTCCCTCTCAGAAGGTGAAATACAGACACTTTTAGGAGGTAATTTTGTGGAATGGACTGCTGTTACTCTCAAGAACCAGCTGCGTGTTTCCAATGCAAGGTCTTCTCAGACTGCGGCAGGTATGCAGGAAGGTCTTATAGGTCTCTTGCTTCACTTCACAAGAAACCTTGATCAAGAAACTCTTAATATAATTAGAGAAAATCACCTTATGGCCATTTTCTGTGAGCAGCTGGATTATAGTTCAAAACCACAGGTAAAACGACTAGCTGCCATTGGATTGAAAAACTTGTCAGAACTTGGAAGGTCGGATTCTGTTAGGGACTCTAAACTACCATCTTCCAGTGGATTCTGTTCCTCCCTTGTGCTTGTGTGTGGGAGAACCTCTCGTCAACCTTCCACATGCCCCATTCACAACCTTCCGTGCAACGAAGATAGTCAGTTGTGCCTGCTCAAGAGCAGAAGTATCAAACCCCTGGTTGATATCCTCAATGACAGTGACACCGATGTTCAGCTAGCTGCAGTGGATGCACTTTCTACTCTAGTACTAGATCACACATCTCGCAGTTTCAAAAGAGTTGTTGATGAGCTTGAACATTTGGGTGCAGTTGATGCTCTTACCACTCTTTTTACAGAAGTTAGATCTGAGGAGCTTCGGGAGAAGGCAATTTGGATGATCGAAAAGATATTGAGAGTGGAAAATATCAGCAATCGGCATGCACTCAATCATTCTCTTGTGAGAGCTTTGGTTGAAGCCTTTAAGCATGGCAATACCAAGACAAGGAAACATGCTCAAGATGCTCTTACCCTCCTAAAGCAGTTATCCGGAGTTAGTGGAAAGACATCAAGTCAAACTAGAGTAAAGAGATAGCAAAAGTTTCATTTAATTCATCGTTCAAATGTTGTATAATCAAACAACAACATTTGCCCATTGTTTGTATAGAAGTCATAAAGAGTTAAAGGATAGGAATGGTTGTACACATGAACCATGTAATACTGACATTATAAGACTACGACGCACCTATGTGTAAACATTCATTTTGGAAGAGTTACTGTAGCAAGGAAGAAACTGAACAAATATTTGCTTGTGTTGACCGCGTGAATTGTGAATCTTGGAGTGATTCGGTGCATTTTGCAGGACTTGGAATTATTTGCAGTCAACAATTCGATTTGTTTCGGCTATCAACATTCATAACATGAATTGTTATAATTGAAATTGAATTCGGAAGCAGCTGAAGCAACAGGAGATTTGTTGAATTTGGTGAAGCTTTGGAACATTAATTTGAATTTGATTCGAGCATGAGGTGATCGGCTTTTGATTGAAGCAATTTATCAAACAGCTTCGGTGTTTTGTTTTTAATTGGAAGGTGCAGATTTCATGGTAAGTTGTGACGGTGACCGAAATTAGTTTGCGGTGGAAATTATTTGAGGAAATTAAGCAATTGAATTATTGAGTGCAAAGAGAGAATTGGAATTGAATTTGGCAAAGCAAATTGTGTAAGCATTTCATTGAAGCAGCAAACTAATGGTTGGTTTGTGCATTCACTTGAACTGGTTTGAATTGAGTGTTCATCAATTGGCGTATGCACGTGCTTCCTATTCAGTTTCAAATTCTTTAATTACAACTAATTAATTGTTTCCTTATATATTTGTGAGACATAACATATGAGATACATTGTTAAACAATTTTGATGATTTGAGAATTAATTACGAAACTACCTAATCAAAAAGTAAGTGTAACATAAGAATAAATCATTGATTTGAGAATAATTAATATTCATCTATCATTATTTGCATTGGATTAAATTAGTTGAAACTTACAAATAGTCATTTAATTTTATTTTTATCTAATATTTTATATAGGTTGATATTTGATTTTGAAGAGATACAAACATGTGGATAATAAAATATTTTTTTTTTATGGATTCAAATTTTAACATAGGTAGATTTTTTATATTTTTATATTATTTGTATTGAATTTTTGTATTTTTTTATATATTATTAGGACATTATTATTGAAAGAATTAATCTAATTAATGAATGACCTTAGCATTCTTAGGTCTATACTATAAATAAACTTTTTGCTTTAGAATTAATTTAATAAAACTTATGCTTTATAAAAAAAAGTTACTTTTAGGTTATTTTAAGAGAATTCTTTATTTTTATCTTTAAATTATTAATTAAAAATATCAAATTTTATTCATTTTATCAATTATTTATGATTGTAGTGTTTTTCTCATCTTCTATTTTTATTTATTTATTATTATTTAGTAAAAATTGTTAAAAACAATTATTTTATGTAATTCTTGATTAGACATCTATGAGTTGATAAAAACTTGAAATAAAAAATTATGTACCTATAATTGACATTATTAAAGTCTATTAAAAAAAAGATAATATTTATTTAATTTCAAAAAAGTAAGAAATTAAATTAAAAAAATTAATTATATAAGGAAATTAAATTGAACAAATTAATTAAAAGAGAGAAGACAAGAGTAACTTAATCCTTATTGTTTACTCAAATGTTATTCTTTTATTTTATATGGAATGTTTTATTGTTTATAAATGTTTTCAAATGATATTACTTATGTATAATTATATTGCCTTATCATATTTTGTTTTTATTATTAAAAAATTATAAATTATGTACTAATTTTAATACCCCAGAAAATACATTTAATTATTATAATAGAAGTTCTATCAGTTTCCATACAAACTTGGAGTTTTTCAAAATATTCCTATTACAATATTATAGCTCATAGAAATACAAATATTTACAATATAAGGTTTATAATATACACAATTAAATCAAAAGAGAAAACCAAATTACATGATCAATTTTTCAATTATTCAATGTTCTTCAAAATCCAATAATAAAACAATCACATAGATCTCATCTGGATCTACACATCCAAGATATTCAACAAACAACGTCTTCCAGAAGATCCGTATTAAGTAAGTCCTATCAAAGACTAACACCTGATCCAAAGATTACCAGCGAATCCAACAGGAAGAGTCAGGGTAAGTTCAATACAACTCAAGCCGTGCATCTCAAATATCACGGTGTGCATGAACTCCTCCATCAGCTTCTCACCACCTAATATCTTAGTCTATATGACTTAGATCATCAGTGAAGCTCAGAAATCTCTTTTATCACATAGGCATCAATACTTAATACACAACAAACATCAGTCCATACATTATGTCAAATGTATGAATCCAATTCCATACCATTTTCATCATACAATATCATTCCAAACATGATCCACAACATTCAAAAGCTTAATTAACATAAAAAAAAAACTTAAATACTAAACCATCAAAATCTAATATTTTTACAAGTTTAAATAATATATAAACAAACAACACAATATATAAACACACAACATCCCTACAAGAGAAATTGAATATTGGGACCAAGTTTCCTCCACATTCAATTCTTCTAGCCTAGGGTGCTATTAAAAATTAAATTTAGTTTCCCTTACCTTAATTGTTTGTTTTCCAAGCAACTTCTAGAATTTTATCCTCTCAGTCTGGATAAGCTTCAAAATTTAAGAGTCTAATGCAAGTTATCCAAACAGAATAGAAATTCAGTATAAAGTAGAATAAGTTGAGAGGATTACTCTTCTCAACTCACTCCACCAAAATTGATAACTAAAACATAGAGAAAAACAGAGAATAAGGGATTTTTAAAGTAAAAATGAACTTACTCTGTTTGAAATTCTGATCGGGTAGAAATGTTCCTTAACTTCTCAACTACAATGTGGTCCGATGAGATTCTAAAATAAATGAAGATTGGAAGAAGAAATTAAGAGAGAAGAGAGAGAAATTGGAAAAGAGAGAAAAATAAATAAAAGAATCACTACAAAAAAGTATTGAATTAGTTGTTAACAAATTATGAAGGCTATACAATAGTTGCTAATAGCGAGGGCCAAGCCTTCCTAAATAGAAGAGAGAGAAAAAATTAAAATAACATGAGTTTAGTTAACGTAAAACCTACACTAAGTTTTTTCTAAAAAATCAAAACTAGTGTGGATCGAGAAACTATAAAGCTCACGCTAAATATTTAAAAAGAAAAAAAAGAAAAATAGTGTATTGCGTCCGCTAAACAAACACGTACAAAAAATGAAAATACTAATAAAATATTAAGATTGTGAAGGTTTAGCTCACGCTAACATCTGTTTTTAAAAAAATAAAATACCAAAGAAAGCGTGGGTGTAACAAAAGTAAACTCCACTAATGATACCTACCATGAAAGCCTTAAAAAAAAACAAAAGTAAACCCCACACTAAATTTTAAAATAATAATAATAATAAATGTCTATGTTAAATACAAATAATAATAAAATATTAAGATTGTGAAGGTTTAGCCCATGCTAAATGTTAAATGTATTTTTAAATTCATAATAAGTGTATAAAGGTTTTATTGACTCAAGTAAATAATTATTTATTTTAATTTACGTACGTTTAGCCTTCACGTGTTTATTATTGGGAAAAAACTATAAAATTGGATTGGAGGATAAAAAAATATAAAAATTTAAATTTTGTATTAGTGGGATATTTTATGAGACTAGTGTGTTTTTGAAAAATAATAGCTTTTAAATTTTAATTAAATTTTATTTTTTATTATTATTTATATTTTTTTTTATTGGTGATGTGTAATGTGAAATAGTATAATTAGATCCAATTAGAAATATGCATCTAATGAGTGAGAGATGTGCAATTTAATATAATTTAGAGAAATATTTTGGAATATTAAAATATTTTATTATATATATATATATATATATATATATATATATTTCAATTATGTTAAAATAGTAATCTATTGAAGAGGAATTTCACATGACGTTGAAAGGTAACATAACTAATAATATTTTTCCATGAATAATATGATAAAATTAAAAATATTTATGTGATTTAATTGTCTTAAAAAAACCTAATTATTTATTTAATTTGATTCTTATGGTAATAATAAAAGATATAATATTTTTATACTACATTATTATAAAAAATGTGAAAAAAATACTTTTTTATTTTTATCTTAATATATTATTGTTAATTTATAATTTCTGCTATATAAATGAAATAAATTATATCAAATATTGATTATGTATAAAGATAAATAAATATGATAAAAATAATTATTATTTAACATTCTTGAAATAAATCATAACATGAGTTAGATCGTCACAATAAAATGATGATTAAAAGATTTTTTTTTTTATCGACAAAGATTAAAGGATGTAACACTTAGACAATGTAATTGTTCTCGCCAAACTAAAGGTCGAGAGCTTGGAGGTGGTATCCATGAGAGGAGCTCCACCTGTTGACAATACTTCGACGAAGTTAGTGAGAACATAAAATATTAAGGTATATAATCTATTGCATAGAATAATACTTGTCTTTGCTTTTTGGGAGTCATTATCTATTTATAGAGTTTTTCATCAGAATAATATCACAATAGATTTAAATAATAACAATCATATCTTTTATCTTCATGCATCAATTTATGAATTTATAAGGAATAAAAATCATCTGAATAAAAAATCTTTATCAATTAATATTTCATTAGTTTTTCCCTATCTCTATGTAATTAAAAGATAAAGAATCTCTGATATCTGCTAAAACGTAACAACCATTTTCCAATTACATCACATCGGGTTCATATTCGATTAAGATCATATTGTTCATTTTACTGATATAACCTGTACAATACAATAATTATCATTAGATTTTCTAATATAAGTTTTTCATTCATAAGTAAACAAGGATTAGACATCTATATAAAGAGAATTCTCCTCTTACTCTTTTGGTGTACATATTTACTTCTTGGTTTTACTCTTATATTAATATTTATTTTATTATTTTATCTTGACATTCTAGTCATTTTGTCATTTTTTGAATCGTTACTAAATAACCAATAGTTTTTATGAGATTTAGTTTTGAAAACTATTTTTTTAATCAATATTTTTGTTTTGTTTTTAGAACTAATATATATTGTATGTTTTGTTTTTCACATCATGTTCTTTATTTTTTGCTGCTGAGTCTTATCTTTTAATCATTTTGGGTCTCCTTTTCTTTTAGTAATTTTTCACAGTTCAATTTGATACTCATTTGTCAGACTTGCATTAATTTGTAATAATATTTTGCATCAATAATTAATTTAAATATTATGGTATTTTAACTATCATTGTAATATTTTTAATTTATAAAAAATCAAACTAAGTAAAACTCGTCTCTAAACCCCTTTGTAAATTAAAACCAATGAGTTCAAAATTCAATAATGAACACAAAAATAGGATACCGAGTATCTAACAGAGATTGATTCCTCCTTTGCTCCTCCGAGTTGGGATGTCGTCTCCGATGATTTGAAGAAGATATTGGATGAAGGACAACTTCATTTCATTATTTCTTATGAACGAAATCTTTCGCTTATGTTGTGTTTGTATCTTTGGATATACCATTCTCGAAGACAGATTTGCAAGATATTATGTGTTTGAATTTAGAGGTTGACACAGATGTAAAAGAAAGAAAAGCAGAAAGAATATAAAAATAAACCTTAAAGAAATAAGATGAAAATCACATCAATTTAGTTGATTTCCAATTTTATCCCAAAATAAATTATACATACCCCAAAAAGTATTAAATATATTTATATTTATAATAAAAATATAAATATTATATATATATATATATATTTATATTTACAATAAAATAATATAAATTAATAAAAATAATTAATTATATATACATAATCGATTATATATTACATATAATCAATTATGCTATTAGTTTAGTACTTTAAAATATATAAATAATTATTTTATTTAAATAATATGATTGATACATTTCTTAAACATAATGTAATAGCTAAATTTAATAATTAAAATATAAATTTATTAAATGTCTAATGTCTAATTTGTAAAACCTTAATTATGAAATTACTTTAAAGTTTAAAATAATATAATATTTATGTTTCTAAATTTTTTTTAAAATTTATATGTTTCTCATAAACATTAAATTATTATTTAGAAAAAATAAATATTTATAAAATTTAATATACTTGATATTTTTTAAAAATAAACATTATTTAATTAAAATATAATTAACTTTCTTAACAACTTCCCACTACTCTCTCCATCAAAAACTTCCCACTTCCCTCTCCATAAAAAACTTCCCACTCCTCTTTCTCTCAATTGTCCCGTTACAATATTAATGTATCTTCACTTCCTTCTCTCACATTCTTACCTCTCTTTTTTTTTTTTTTCTCTTCTCTGTAGATAAGTATGTACTCTCATCCTCATTTGTTTTTTCTATTTTTTATGGTTTTGTTCCAATTGTTCCATCTTCTTTATATGCATTGCGTTTTTGTATATAGGATTTTGTATATAATTTTTGTATTGATTTACAATTGTAGTCATCAAGCGTATGAAGTTTGGTCTCTTGGTTGAATTAAGATGAATGACTCTTCGTTCAACGTGCTCTCTCCTCCAATTCCCTCACTCACTATGCTTACAAATGAGTGAGTTTCTCAATTTCTTTTTCATAAGACACTACAATTGTAAACCTAACCACGTTTTGTTTTATGTGTTTCATATATCCACATGGTGTAGAAGTCATTAATCCAGAGGGATAAAGAAGATCCAGTGGAGGAAGCACAAAGATGAAGATGAAAACAAGAGTGCTTATTTATTTATTCTCATTGACTCTTTTATGTAAAGGAAAGAAATTGTTACTAGAAGATAATGTAATCATAAATTTGTATTTGTTCAAATGTAACATCATTATTGAGAATAAAATTATTAAAATATTCTTTCTCATTTGTATATTTAATTGATGAATTTAGTTTTAATAAATCTTATTAAATATATATTAGATACATATAATCTCTTTTATTCAATTTTAATATTAAACATAATTATATATAAATAATAAAATAAAAAATGCGGATACAAACCGCTAATTCTCATAAATTGGATTTAGATTTTAATTTGGTATTAGTTTTAAAAAAACTTCAAAATTTGATTTATATATATATATATATATATATTATTTTATTTCACAATTTGTGTGGGCCTAACCCACACTAACATTTTAAATTATTTCAAATTTGTGTCCGCTAAACCCATTTATTAGTTTAATTTAATTTAGTTAGTGTCCAAGAAGTGTAGGCTACACCCACACTAGTCTCACACAAATTGCTTCCACATTGAGTAAGTTTAGCCCATGCAAATTGCTTCCACATTGTGTAGGTTTAACCCACTCAAATTGCTTCCATTTTGCATAAGTTTAACCCACTTAAATTGCGTCAACCACTCAATTCCCACGCTACAGTATTAGCATCAAGGGTATTAGCTTCCATTTTATATTTGAAGCGGAACCTACGCTAAAAGTAATTTTGTGTGGGCTTTTTCTTGTTTGTGTCTCTCAAAGACCTACACTATTTTTCTTATTTCTTGTAGTGAATGGAACTATGGGGCTAGACGTTTCTTTTTTCAACGCTGTTACACTAATAGATTATTTTAGATTCACACCAAGATTATATATATGAATTATGTATTAGTTACTTAGTTGGTAAATTAACCTGTTTTAGTGAGTATTGAGTATTGAAATTATTACATGATTGAGATATTCGAACTTAACTATCAACTCAGATAATGTAGATAAAATATAAGAAATTGATGAGGTTCAAATAGTTTGTTAAGTATATATTAATCATGAATTAAGTGTTAGATTTATCTAATCACTACAAGAAAATCATTGATTAGAAACTAATTTTAGAAACTAAAAATAATTAGTTGCTATAGAGACCAAATTAGAAACCATTTTTGAGACTAAAAAAAATTTTGGTTTCTAAATTAGTTTCTATTATTGTTAAATGATTTCTAAATTGGTATCTAATTAGCTACCAAGGTTTTTGCTACCAAATTTAAAATCTAAAACCTTGGTAGCTAATTAGATACCAATTTAGAAACTATTTAACAATAATAAAAACTAATTTAGAAACCAATATTTTTTTAATTTCTAAAATAGTCTCTAATTTAGTCACTATAGCAACTAATTTTTTTGGTTTCTAAAAATTAGTTTCTATTTAATGGTTTTCTTGTAGTGAATATTTGTCTTTCGAAAGTTAAGATTTTTTTTATGAGTAATTAAATTTATGTTTTGTGATGATGGTATGATAATTAGATTAAGATTGTAAACCTTTAATAATATAATGGTTTCTGTTGTAAGACTTTAGTAAAAGAAGGTTTAATAGTATTAAATTTTTTGTAATTTTTCTAACTTACCCTATGTATAATGTATGATTAAAGTTTCTATCATGATTGTGCCTTGTCCCCTAAAACAAATTAAATAAATTATGATGATGATTTATGTTCAGGACAATCACAATCACATCCAATTTAAGCGCTCCTTTGAAACTTTTAAAGTTTTATTTAGATATTTTTTTAAAAATAATTAGTAATTAAAACTTAAGTAATTAATTAGATATTAATTTAAAATTTATTTATTAATAATAAAAATTAATTTAAAAATTAATAACTTTTAATTTTAAAATAATTTATAATTTAATTAATATAGTAATTAATTATTATTTTTATTTAAAATTAATTTATATTTAATGATGTATTTTAGTGTTTATTGTTAACAAGAACTTATGGTTGAATTAACAACGGAAGTTACATACATTTGAATTTTGGGTTTTTTTTTCACTCTTAAAATCACAAGCAAAATACATTTTTTAATAAAATAATAATCAATAAAATTGTGTATTTTGAATTTTTTAAAAAAGGAAATAGTTATTTATTTCAAATAATCTTTAAAACTGGTAAAAATAAGTGATAATTTTTTTATAACAAGTAAAATTGAACAACACATGATTTTTTTGAAAACTTTTAAAATCTTAAGATTCTTCTTTTTTAAGGAAAAGTTTTAAAATTTTATAATAAGTATAATAACACCATCTTATTATTTTCCCCTAATTTTATTATAAAAAAAGTGTACGTAAAACAATGCAAAGAACATTGAGGACCCCTTGAAAGCAACTTGTATTGGTGACATAGACCTAATAAATCCTGTGTACAATTATTACAAACTAGTTAATCTTAAAATCATATAATATAATTAAGATTTATTCACAAAGACTCATTTTATTGGTATAATAAGTTTTCATCTAATTTATTTTTAAAGTTTTTTTTATGAATAAGTATAGTCTACTTATATATCGTTTTTATTAACATATAAGTTTTTGTCTAATTTTTTCATATCTTTTTGTATTTTTTTTAACATTATTTTTTTCATGTAATGATAAATAATTGTTATTACTTAAATTTCAACCTAATTGAGATATCAAGTTATATAATAATATCTAACATGAAATCTTTATAAAAAAAATCATATAATATAATTACACTCTTCTCTCTAATAAAAAAACTTAAAAATATGATATTACGAGTCGATGCAAATTGTTTCAACTTTGGTTGTTTCCAGAAGTTTAGTAGAATACTTGTTAAATTTGGAAGAACAAATTATATTAAATTGAAATAAGTTATAAAATAGTTATGAAAAATATTGAACTACAACTAGTTAATTTTATTCTTACTCAAATTTTATTTACCTCCTAAAGTCAAATCATATTAGTTTAAACGAAGGCCTAAGACACTAATAAACTACGTGCGTGAAAAAAAAAACTTTTTTAATGGTCGATTGTTTACAAGTTTAGTTAATTATTTATAAAATATTAAGTTAGACTATTATAAATATTAAGTTAAACTATATATTATATTTATTAAACTGTAACATATATATACTTTTAAAATCCAACCAAATCTCTAGTATCAAAGTATTAAATCCTACACCAATCATTAATCTAATTGTCTTATTTTGATTTTCACATTGCTACCATTGCCAATACACCAATACTCTAGTTATCTTTCTATTATAGATTTAGAGAGAAATTTTGTTTTAAAAAGATAAAATTTCTAATGGAATAAGGAATGAATATCTATAATCTATTTATAAGCTTTTTATTTCATTATAAAAAAAATATTAAATAAAAATTAATGTTGGAGACAAAAAATAATAAGTTAATATATTAACTGAATTAGATATTATTTTATAATCTAAAAAATTATTAATATTTAAAATAGTTTATATTATTAATAAAAATATACAAACTAATTTTTAAATTGGTATCTAATATTTATATATTTGGAAATTAGTTTATATATTTTTATTAATAATAGAAAGATATCAATAATTTTTTTGTCTACAAAATAATATATAATGTATTTAATATAATAAAAATTAATTTTAATCTTTAAAATTAGTTTTTATTTAATAATTTTTTTTATCATGTTAGTACAAAAATTCCAACAAAAGTTTGACTAGAAAAATACTAGTGACTTAAAAAATTAGTGAATGATCATATAAACACTTTTTTTTCAACTTTCATAATAGTTTATGTAGTGCACTAATTTATTCTCAGAGTAGTTTAGTTATTAAAAAGATTGAATTGAAAAAAAATTAGTTTAATTTTTAATAAAAAATAGTTTTTTAGTTTAATTCAATTAATTATTATTTTTTAATTTAGGTTTTTTAACATATAGGTATAGAACTGTACTTCATATTAAAAAAGACTGTAGTTCATGATAATTTTATCCGGTGGGAACATAATTGTTTAAAATAAAAAATAAAGTATGAATAATTTGTAAAGAAAAACTAATGGAGGAAACATGAAAAGGAAAAGGCATATATATAGAACCCCATAGTCAGAAAGTGAAAAGCAAAAAGATGTTTGGTGTGTTAATTCTCCCACAAAGTTTGGCATTAGGGCAAATACATTGCTTCACTTTGTTTATGCAATGATCAATAAAAAGAAAGAAAACACGGACACTGCTCTTCTTGAGGGTAGCAGCCGTAGGACATCTTACAAAACAAATACTCCACACATTCAATAAAGTAAGAGGACAAGTTTAGGGTAGCTGTCAAATTTACAAACACTTTATTTTCCATAAGGATTCAAATATTAATTTTAATAAGTCTTTTATTTATTTATTATTTCCCATAATGAAACTTTCAATATAAAGCTGAAACCTAATTTTTTATTACTTTTTCATATTGTGTGAAACTTTCAAGATATATAGTAAGTAGAAAAGACTAACAATATCAAGATCATCCTATTTTAAGAAACTAAAAGTATAATTAACCCTTAATCATTTTTATGATATTCTAACAAAAGCTAATATAATTTTTTTAAGATTTTGATATTGTTCCAATATATTTAATATAATTTTATACTGTTTAGATTGGATATTAGAAATTATTTATATACAATTTTTTAAAATATTTTTTATGAACAAAACTGTGATATAATTCTGAATTTGAATGAGACAATATTTTGAATGAGATAATTAATCTATGATGTTATCTCAAAGTACGAACAAATATAATATATGTTGATTTAAAAGATTAGAAATAAATAACTTTTAATAACTTTTTATTTAACATCTCAATATTTATAAAAAAAATTAAGCAACTAATTATGAAGTTGGGAAAGGAACTTAAAAAAACCTGCTATTTCTTAGTGTATCTTTTCTCGTTCTCCTAAAGATAAATTAAAAAAAAAAACTCTCAACAACTTTCTATTTTTAAATGTAAAAATATAGTCTTATTTTTCAATAAGTTTTTTCTTTTTTCACTTGTTCCACGGGGAAACATTAGACATGCACGAGGCATATTTTTTATTTACCAAAGGATGAAAACAAATGCATGCGTAATTTAAGGTTTTAAGTGACCAAAGGTTTTACTTGTTCATTTCAATGACCACCACCACTTCATTTATATGACCAAGTCTCCTCCAATACTATATATTTCATGTTTATTATGTGTGAAAAGACGTATAAATGCACGCACTTCATACATTTCTTTTTATCTAACACATACCTGGCATTTTTCAATAAATGCAAATACTTTTTCAAAAACTAACGTTCCCTTTCAAGGGACACCACTGCCAAATTTTGTTCCTTTAAGGAAAATATATTAGTCAAACCTAATTTTAATTTCAAAAAAAATTATTAAATAAAAATTAATTTTAAAAATAAAAATTAATTAGTTATAATTAAATTAGATAATATTATAGAAATTAAAAAAATATATTAATATTTAAAATAATATATAATATGATTAATTATTTTTTATTTCTAAAATTAATTTTTATTTAATAATTTTTTTATAATAAACTATCTATAATTTGAATTAAATTCAATATGTAAAGGCTTCAAGGTTTTAAAATAGTTGAAGAGTCTTCATCATGGGTTGGTATACCCATGCGCATGAATAACTTTATATGCATTTATGTTGTTTTTAGTGTGGCGATAAGTTATGGATTGTCTAGTTTAATTATCATATTGTTTTTAGATAAAAGTTTTGTTAACATTATGAAGAGTAAATAATATATATATATATATATATATATATATATATATATATATATTTTTGACACTATTTATAATAATATAATAATAAATTAAAAAGTAAAATAAAAAATATTAATTTATTAAGATATGAAGTGTATGTTTTACTCGAACAATATTATAGTTAAATATATGAAATATATATATATATATATATATATATATATATATATATATATACTTTGTTTAATTATTTATTTTGAATGATTTAATTATTTATTTTGAATGAAAACTGAATATATTAATACTTTTATTTAATGTTAATTATTTATTTTTGAACAACTTAGTTTAATACATAAATAAAAATTAAACTAATATATTTGAAATAAATAAATTTAAATTAATATATTTGGCAAAAAAATGAAACAATGATTCTTTTATATAATTTAAAAATATTATAAATATGTTGATAAATCATAATTGTTTTTGAATAAAAGTAAAATATTAAAAAGTAAATTATTGAATAAAAACATAACTAGTTTATCTTATTTTAATTAAATTAAAGTATATTACTTAATAAATTATATAGACTTAAAATTAATCATCTGAATTAAAAATACTATTTAATTACTAAAACATTAAATTAATATGAAAAAAATATAAAATATGAGGGAGTTAAAATGAAAAAAAAAAATTGCAAGAATTAAAAAAAAGAAAATGATGATATTACAGGAGTAGAAATATGAAAGGAGATTTAGGTAGATCTGAATGATGTATTCTATCATGTTTTTCAATTTATGTACAGGTCTGAATGTTTATGAATATTTGTCTTTCAATGAATTCAATTGAAAACACGAATGACTTTTGATATATGCAGGTGTGAAATTGATTTTGAGTGCTTTCAAATATATAAAAATATGAATTACAGTTACATATAGATATATCCGTATGTAAATCTGCACAATTTATATACAGATTTATCTGTATCTAATTACATACAAATCTTAAATCTATATAGCAGTTATCTATGACAGTTTTATATACGAATTTTTGTCCATATATAACTATGTTTTACCTACAAATTTAGTGTCTTACATACAAATTTGAGTTGTATATAATTCTAAATTTTCTTGTAGTGTCACCAAAAGAAATGGTTTTTTCCACAAGAAAATATCTCAATAAATTTGAATACATTAGCTAAGGCGTAAAATATTTGCCTTTATCCCCTACATACGAGCAAAGACACATCCAAGCTAGCAAAAATGGTTTCCAATGTTATTTAAGTCTTGTAATCCCCAATGTCTTCATAATTCACAACATAAACTAGCAAACTGTTTCCAAGTCAGATAAGAAATCCCATATACCCAGAACATATGCTCATCAAGATTGTACAATTAGTATACGAACCAAAAATCAATCAAGATTGTCCAGTTAATATAAGAACTAAAAATCAATCAATTTACTTGATTGATTTCCGAGATTAAAAAGTTTCATAAACAAATTACAATAGAAAAAATTTATATTAAGATATTTATAGTTTATCCATGACCTAACCTTAATTTCTTACATTTATATTTTTGTTATTAATCGACTTAATGTCCTGAAAAAAAAACATATTTTACTAGTATATATGTTTGTTTGAACTTTTAACTTTTTATATTTATTTTTCTTTTGTCTTTAGACGGTTTCTTCAATTGTTGTTTTCATTTTTTTATATAAGATACAATTTATTATATATATATAATTTTTTATTTATTAAACTCATGAGATAGAATTTTATTTTATTTTTTAAGATAAACATGTTTATTGAGAGGTAAAAAAATTAATAGTCTATATATACACATGTATAGGAAACATATAAAGTCATACAAAATTTATAGGAAGTTTTATGACCCTAATTTATGGTCGAAAATTAATTTTTTTTCATTAAAAATACCCGCATGTTCATTTATTTTTCTTGTGTGAAACTATCATCTTCTTCATCTTTATTTTCTTTGTTTTCTTGTTTTTTATATGTTTCCATACACATGCAAAGAAGGTCATGGTGGGGAAGTTAACAAGAACAAGAACATGATGTTGAGGTGTTGGTATTGTGTTTCAAACCGTCTCTTTTATTCTATTCTGAAAGCAATAAAAAAGGAAACAAAGAAAAAAAAACTAAGAAACATATAACATATAGAAGAAGAAAAAAGGCCACACAAAAACGGAAAGAGAAAAGTATCAAAGAGACGTGCAAAAGGTCATATAACTAGTTTTATGAGAAATGTAAGTTCAACGGTAGATTTAAATCTAATGGTTATTATTAAATTATCTTACTTTTCACAATAAGCTTTTCTTTTCTATATCTGTTCTACGTATATAAATATTCATTTTATAATTTTAATTATATAAAATTAACATTTATGTCATGTAATGCATATACATAAACAGAAAACTAACATTAAATTATAAAAAAATATTATGTCATGGAAGACTAAAAAATATAATAAATAATTTAGTAATACTAATATATATAAACTCATATACGAACATTTATTTATTTTAAAAAATAAAGTAACTTTTTCTGTTGATGAAGAATCAACTGTTATGTGCGTAATAAATTATGTATTTGTTAAAATTATTAACTATTGTTTTATTTTCTTTGTCAATAAGATTATTACTTTATTTGTACTTATTTTAAGAAACTCAAACCCCACACAATCATATTATAGCTTCTTGCTAATAATAGTGTCGTTTTTTACACACAAATTTCCCTAAAATCTTGGCTCAAATATATTTTAATTACAATAAATATTGTTACATTTAACTTAATTGTGAATAGTAACAATGATTATAAATATTATAATACATTAATAAAAACTACAAGAGTATCCATCATTTTGAGATGATGTTTAAAAAAAATATAGCTAGTGGGTAAAGGCTAGATAATACAAAACTTTTGAATCCAAATAAAAATATTGGATGAATTGTTCTTACCCTATTAAGTATAATTTATTCTTAATTTATTGATGGATGGATGAATGAATAGGTTCGTAAAGTAGACACCTTGCACGACAACAACTTGTTTATCATTTGTTGCACGCACCAAACTCTTAGGTCTTTAACCACGTTTTTCCAATTTCATCAAACTATCATTTAAATTTATATGCTTTTAATTTGTATCTCTCGTTGCTTCATGCAGTTTGGCGTGAAAATTTTAGCTACATAACATGTATCTTTATTGAGTTTTTATAATTCATTTTATGTTGCGTGTCTTTTTAAACAATCATTTTTTTATTTTATTTTTTTACAATCATAACTTTCAAATATGTATAATTCTCAAATAAGATGATAATAATCATAATTACATACATTTTTAATAATAGGACAATTTCTTATCTTTATTACTCCTTATAAGAATTATATTAAGTATGTTTTGTTATACACTAATACATGATTTATTTGAAATAATATTGTTAATTCAATTTGAGCTTTTTATATTAAGGTAGTTCCTTTTATCTACTTTACAAAGTTTGATGGAATAATATCATTCAACTTCTTAAGGTTTGATATCTTAATATATATAATTTTGCTCAATAAGTAAAATTATGATTTCTCATTTCCTTAATGAATTTACGTACTTAACATCATCACCACAAATGATCATGCCATCATCATTTCAAATAGAGCACAATCAAATTATTAGTTTCCTTTACTTTACTTGGATGTAGCTGGTCTTATAAGAAAACAATTCCAATGTCCAAAATCTTTCGAGATAAACAAATAAAATCTCCAAATCTTCAACTTATATCACTAAAAAAATTATTAAAATAGATAAAAAATAATTAATCACTATATTGAAAACATTAAATACTATTTTAGAGATAAAAAACTATTGATATCTAAAATGATTTCTATTATTAATAAAAATTTATAAAATAGTTTCTAAATTAGTATAATTTTTAGATACCAATTTAAAAACTACTTTATAATTTTTTATTAATAATAAAAATTACTTTAAAAATCAATAACTTTTTAATTTATAAAATAATCTCTAATTTATTTGATATAATTAATTATTTTAGTTTTTAAATTAATTTTTATTTAATAGTTTTTTTTAATGTATTTATTTATCAATTGATTCAAAAGATAGAGTATAAACTCCCATTAACTAAAAAGGAAAAAGAAAATAAAATCAACTATAAAAGAAACATGAACTTACGGTACCAAAATTTTAATCTACTCATCTTGTCTCTTCGTTAGTGTAATCTAATCGTGCAAAGATGATTGATCGGCCAATAATCTTATAACGAAGATAGAGTTTTAAAATTTTGAAAGATGAAATTTAGAATAAATAAATATTAAATTATTTTAAATCTATTTTTAAAAGGACACTTTTATTCCCCCATTTGCTTTAAAACCATAATTATCAACGTAAATAATTTGGGTCTTACATGTATCATACAAAACCAAAAGGTAAAAATCAACCATCTTTAATATTGAAAACTAATAATTTTTTTTTATGACAATCAAAATATAAAATTGTTTATTTTAATTTAGAAAAACATATTTAAATTTAGACAAACATTAGAATTGACTTAAAAACTTGTAATGAAATGCATAAAACGTGGTAGACTATGGTAGACTTGATTTTTAATACATGAATACTGCAAATAGCGATTTAAGGTTATGTTATTTATGGCAATTTCATTTTTGGGGTCACCTCAGTTCACAAATTAATTAATGCGTACGTGTTTCATACAATTTAAGAAAAAACTTGTCCAAAACTAATGGGTTGATCTTCATGGAACTAATTACGTCCCTCGCTTCATTAATTTTTGTAATTAATTGTTGTAATTACGTACCTAGCTTCACACATACTTGTTTTGAAGTCAATAAAAAGTTTTGTTCAAAGCTCAATTTAATCCCATCTTTGAGAACACGCCAAACATTAATTAGTTGGAAAAATGTAATGAACTGATGAATTGTGATGTTTCAGATTTCAATGTTTTTCAATGTTTTATTACACGTGAAATCTGATCAAGTTCAACAAATAATCATAGAACATCCTATTATGCTAAATTCATAATTGTTATTTGGTTTAACTATTCACTTGTTTGTATTTTTATTTCGTTTTCTCCTTGTCATGAATCTGTATCTCTCGTAAACTCTTTCGTAACATTGGTTACAATTTTGCAAAAAAGCATTTTATTAGTAATTGGTGCTCTCAATCAATTCTATGTGATTAAAGTAAATTAAGAAAATTCATCTTCAGAATTTTTAATTTGTTTATTGGAATCCTTTCTTAATTAATGGGAGACCATAATTAATAAATTTTGATAATTGATCCAATGAATATATTCAATGATAAAATCTTGAGATTACATCTTTCTTAAAGACTGTGAAGTTTAACTTAGAAAATTGAAAATTGTCTTTTCAATGTATATCTTGAAAATGTCACAAGCATTCATCATTCATTCATTATCCCTTTATTAAAAAGTCTTTCTTTATATAAACGAAACTTGTAAGAAAGAGAAATATAAACAAGTGAAAATAACATCATAGAGAGTAAATGAGATAATTGATATTCACATGTGATATTAAAACTTCTAGTAAAAAGCTATAGAGACATTATATTTCATCATTATTAGATATTAGGTGTGAAAGAAACAAATATTATAATATACTTTCATAATAAAGACATTTTCTGAACTAGATCTAATAAATTTTTTATTTTTTAAGTTGAGAATTGTTCATCTTATACATACACGAGGAGGAAGAATTAATTATGAATTTTCCAAATCACTAGTTGGAGTCTTTAATAAGAAAATTGATATAAAAAAACTCTTCCAAATTTCAAAGTGATATAATCTTATTATTATTATTGTTATATTTAAATTTTATCATTCAATTTTTCTACACCCATTTATCGATAAGTTTTCAACATTTTATTATTCAAGTTTTTCTCTCGCACATTTTACGATTATGTTTTTCAATTTTTACAAACTTTATTATTATATTATAACAAAAACAACGTTATTTTGCAAAAAGAAAAAGAAAAAGAATAAGTGATAAAACGAGTTAGTTTTATTCACACGTCAGTATTTTTTATAAATTTAACAAAGTGGTAAAATATGTATAACTTAAAATATATAATAATAAAATATTTAAATATGTGTAAAAAAATAGATTGTAAAATTTACGAAATGATGATATTTCGTGTTAAAATGTGTCATTAAACCTAATTAAAATCACGATAATCTAATGTTTTCTAGAATTTGTTCTCTCTCTTTAATTTGATATGTTTGAAATCATTACGGTTAAACAAGGTTAATATATATCTCTAAAACTCTTAATTATTCAAATCAAGTTTTCCTTGCTTTGCAGGTTTCTATAATTAGAAAAGTTATATCCTTGTTGGTTTCTCCTACTATAGGCATTGAGGTTACATATATGTAAACTAGGTTAAGATTTTTAATTAGTTTTTAAAAATAAAAACCATGTTTTGCTTCATAAAAGTTATTTATTTTTATTTTGTGTTAGAGAGAAAGGCTTGTTAAAATGCCATACTCACGTGGATTTGGGTTCTCATGACTAGATTAGTCAACTTCAAACAGAAAATTTGTTTGAATAAATAGCATTTTTTTTCTTATTTACTACTCTAATTTTATTATAAATTCAAATTTGAATAACTTCTTTACTTTATAAAAATATTTTAATATCAAAACTCTTATGTTAGAAGTCATAAAATAATTTATTTTGGTATTCATCGGAATACAAAAATTACAAGTCCAAGATATTAATTAATAATAGAATTTTCAATATGCATTATTCAAAATTTAAATATATTTTTGGTACTCAAGGGTGTAATTTTTTAAAATTTTATTCCTATAATATTTTTACTCTTTTAGTCTCTCATTTTGTTTTAATAATTTTAGTTTTCTAGTTCTCACATCTCGTCTCTCCTATTTTTACTTCAAAAATATAATTTTTCCAAACTGGTTCTGAAAAGTAAAAATCAACAACAATTTTGGCAGGGAGGGAATGAAATGGAGAACTTAATCATGGAAAAAAAATACTAAAAAGAAAAGTAGTATAATAACTAAAAAAAGGCTAAGGAATTCAAATTGTGAGAAGATAATCACTTTTGAGTAATTTCAAATCTCTTCAGAACATATTACTGTCAATGAATGATCAAAATACTTTTTAAAATTAGAATCATATAAAAGAATAACAAAAATGTTAGTATTCCCTAGAATTGTTTTTGCATAATTTGGCATATTTTGAAATCATCACGACTTAAAATCTCAAAAACATTTTAGCCATAATAAAAGATTTCTCCTCATTTTGCATGTTTCTATACTGGGAATAATAAAATCCTTGCTGGTTAGTCCCACTGGCCTTATGCTGCCAAGACACTGAGGTGACGTGTATCAGAAACTCTAGGGGAAGAAGATTTTTCGTTCTCATACATAGCCAACAAAGCAATACAAATAAGGGTTATAAAACTATATCAATTAATAAATTTAATCTGCTCTTATCATCATTAATATGATTTATTGCATTTATTATATATATATATATATATATATATATATATATATATATATATATATATAATGAGTATTGCGCTAGATGTTGATGAATTCTCTCAGCATCACAGATGGGGTCACACCCACATGTGCGTGTATATATATACATATATAAATCATCCCTCTGCAAAGCAACATTGTAAGAGAGAAAGAAGCATTGAGAAAAAATGGTTCAAGCAGAATCTCTGCAACATTTTGGTAAGGGGGGAAGGGAAGAAGATCAAACTTATTTTGATCCAAGTGCTCCACCACCCTTTAAGATTGCAGATATCAGAGCAGCAATTCCCAAGCATTGCTGGGAGAAGAGCACACTGAGATCTCTGAGTTATGTTCTCAGGGATGTCTTGGTGGTCACAGCATTGGTAGCTGCAGCAATTGGCTTCAATAGCTGGTTCTTCTGGCCAGTCTATTGGCCTGTACAGGGAACAATGTTTTGGGCCCTGTTTGTTCTTGGACATGATTGGTAACTGATTAAAAATGGTTATTTTATATAGTTATGCCTTTTCTAAGTTATGCCTAGACATTTCACTAAGTTTTCCATGATTATCATCCATATGTTTCATCTTGGTGAGTTCTAATTTGTTGATGGTTGAACAGTGGGCATGGAAGTTTTTCAAACAATTCCAAGTTGAATAGCTTTGTGGGCCACATATTGCACTCCTCAATCCTTGTACCATACAATGGGTGGTCGGATCCTTTTAGCAACTTTTCTTGTTCACTTGGTCCTTAAATTTCTTTTGTCTGCTAAATCTTTAGTCTGATTTGACAACCTAACCATTGCACAACTCATGGATTCTGCAGGAGAATCAGTCACAGGACTCACCACCAAAACCATGGACATGTTGAGAAGGATGAATCCTGGGTTCCGGTATGAGTTTCCTTAATTTCCACTTTTTTTCTTTTCTGAGTTTGCATCAGTGGTTAGATTTGTTGGTCCAATAGAAGAAGAAGAAGAGGAAAAATGTAGGGATGTGAACTTCTTGAGGCTGTTCATGATTGTGTCTTTATGACTTTACCTCAGTTAACGGAGAAGGTTTACAAGAATCTAGACAACATGACAAGAATGCTGAGATACACTTTTCCTTTTCCAATCTTTGCATATCCCTTTTATCTGGTGAGACCCTCTTTTTTCCAGAATGACAACATTATTTTATTCTAGTTTTTAATTCCTTTATTCCTAATATCTAACATGCTAATCTTACCTTAAACTTTGTACCAATCACTGAATTCTTCATTTCTTTATTGTTATTAGCTTTGACATCTCTCACTCTCATTCTGATATGAACCATATTTCAGTGGAACAGAAGCCCAGGGAAAGAAGGTTCTCATTTCAACCCTTACAGCAACTTGTTCTCCCCTGGTGAGAGAAAAGATGTGGTAACTTCAACCCTGTGTTGGGGCATCATGCTTTCCGTGCTTCTCTATCTTTCCCAAACAATAGGTCCAATTTTTATGCTCAAGCTCTATGGGGTACCCTATTTGGTAATCTAACTCTGACACACTCTTCACAATTAATTGCTTAACTCATGTCCAATTATTCACTTATTTCAACATCTATAGATCTTCGTCGTGTGGCTGGATTTTGTCACCTATTTGCACCATCATGGTTACAGCCACAAACTACCTTGGTACCGTGGCCAGGTATCATCATACTTCAAAATATTATTTATTTCATTAATATTTGAAGGGAATTACAAAAGTAACTAGCTTTGGTAACTACTCAAATACCAAGCAAGTTATTAGATCTGTGACCACATTTCTCTAAAGTCAAATTCATCACCATACTGTCCTCCCAACTCCAAATTTCCACTATTTTCACCCACTTTAAACAGAGAATCCTTAAATATATCATCTAATGAATGATGGCACTTCAAAACAATCAACATATTTATGTGCAATTTTGCCATACTTGAAAAGAACATCATGTTTACTCTGTATGTAATTTGACAGGAATGGAGTTATCTAAGGGGTGGTCTTACAACAGTAGATCGTGACTATGGTTGGATTAACAACGTTCACCATGACATTGGCACCCATGTTATACATCACCTTTTCCCTCAAATTCCACATTACCATTTAGTGGAAGCGGTATTCTCTTGTTTTTCTCATATCTTTAGTATCAAAATGCATGCATTTTCTTGTATGGTCCTGATATTCTGTTTTCCTCTTTTTCTTGTGTTTTGGCACTGCAGACTAAAGCAGCAAAATCAGTGCTTGGAAAGTATTATCGTGAGCCTCAGAAATCTGGGCCATTGCCATTTCATCTATTGAAGTACTTGCTACACAGCATAAGTCAGGATCACTTCGTTAGCGACTCTGGGGACATTGTGTACTATCAGACTGATTTCAAGCTCCAAAAAGATTCTTGGACCAAGTCCAACTAAAGTTTTGATGCTACCAAATTGACCTATTTCTCTCTAAAATATTTCCTACGTAACCAAGACCATATATGTTACCTACTCAAATCAATTATTAGGTAACATGTATAAGCTTTCATAAACTATACATGCTACAAAACCATTTACTTTGCAAAGCATGCTATGTTAGAAATGAATCTATTTCTCGATACCCGGATCAATTCAATTACTTCAATAAGCGTTTGTGTGCTATATATGTCAGAGTTGCACTCCTAAACAAATCCTCCCATCGTGCTTCACCCAACTATAATTTGCACACACTTAAGACTAATTAATGATTTGGTTCTAAGTATTGAATGGATTTTAAAGAGAAAAGTACAGAATAATAATTGCTTATTGAACAATTAGTAGTTAAAATGAATCTTTCAACCATTTTAACTAATTACTATCAGTGAGAATTTTTCTCTTCCAAGCATAACTTGCACCCAGATAAGTCCAAGGCTTAAGTAATTAAACTGTAAATGAACTCTTTTTGCTAATTGGATGGTGTTCAGAATGTTAGCATATTTATTCACACTTTTATATGAAATCCTTACACATTTACTTTCTCGAATCCGCACAATTCACCTTCCGAATCCAAATATTCAGTCTAAAAGCAAAATAACAAAGGAGTGGCATTCACAACCCAACCCTTTTTTATGTTGTCGTTTTAACAGTACAAAGACAGGTTGTGAGATGACGTTATAACTAACATAGTACTTCACGTCTGCACCAAGCACTGCCACAAATCACGTTACAGCAATGTCACTTTTACTTCCACCACACAAAGTGCTTGAAGGTTGGGATACCAAGTGGATGTTTTGTTATGTTTTATTCAGGAAGAGAATCCAAATGAATGAAGGAGAGAAAGGAGAATCAGTAGAGGGAGATAACTTTTAGATTGCTTGATAAGAAATAAAAAAAGTTAACTTTTTCCACCCTATAAAATAAAAAAAGATAATATAAATATTATAAATATCAGTAATAGAATTTAAAAATATGCAAAAAGAAACACTTTTGCCATTTTATTGCGCAGCGGATTTTCATCTTCTTTCCATCCCTCTTTTAAAAATATACTAAAAGGTGAAACTAATGCTTTTTTCCATTTCTCCTTCCATCTTTTTTCATTTCACGGTTAAGAAAAAGCATGAAAAGTATTAACCTTTCATGGTCATAATGTAAGAAAACTTTGAGGAACTATGAGCAAGCTATTAGTGGAGAAGAACATTTACTCTAACAAATCAAATTTCATTAATTGATTTATTGGGTTTTACAATTGTTCTATGTTATGTTAGTGATGTGTTTTGTTCTCTATTAGTGTATTATGCTAATGTTAAGTTTTATGTCTTCTTTCTTTTTTTCCGTCTTATATATTTTGTAGATAGTTTATTTATTTTTAATTATTTATTCAAATTTTTGATTTTTTTTTTCCTTTCTTGTTTGTGTTTTTACTTCTCTTCTTTCTTTAGCCATTGATTCTTCCGTGAACAAAATATCCATAGACCCCACCTTGTATATTTGTTGTAATAGAAAATTGTATCATTGATACACTTCTCTGCGGAGCTCAACCAAAGTTAAAATAGAAAAAATAGGTAGAATTAAAATAAATTATGACATTCATTTCCAATGTGTTATTCATACCATCATTTCATTTTAATATGCTTTCACTTCTTAAATTAATCCATGAAAACTAGTTAGTTTACTATGCAGTCTAATAATTTATGTTTTTCAGGATCGCACAATAAGGAAGAAAATTGGCACTGCTAAACAGGACCAATGGTTACTGTTTCTGGATATTCCTAACTCAAATTTTACTTTAATTCATATAATCTTGTTTCATATGAAGATATTTGGCATCAACGATTAGACCATGTTCCTATTAATGTCTACAATTTGATTTCTAATAAAATTATTCTATCTTTTGTTGCTTATCATTTTCAATGCAACACTTGTTAATTATCCCAACAAAATAAATTACTGTCTTAACCCAAATCATATTAGTCCTAACTTGTTTGATTTATTACATACTGACATTTGAGGACCTTGGAAAACACCTATGATGGGTTCAAATATTTTTTTTCAACTCTAAGAAAGGATAAAAACATATTTACATTACTACTCCAACCTATCCAATTCTTATAGACATTACATTTGTCAAAATTATGAATAATTTGGACAAAAAACTTATGCTAAGACTATAAAACACAAATCTTAACAAAAAGGCTATTTCTTATGAATTGGTTGCTACGGAAGTCAATAATACTTGGGATTTGGTGCCTTTCCCTCTAGAAAAAAAACATATTAGCGGTAAGTGGCTCTTCAAACTTAAACTTAACTTTGATGCTACTGTAGCCAAAAAAAAATCCAAACTCGTTCTAAGGGGATTCACAAATCAATATTGCCATGATTTCCAGGAAACCTTTTCTTTTATGGCCAAAATCACCACTCTTGGGTTACTCTTATCCTTAGTTGCTTCTCAACATTGAAATCTAGCTCAACTAAATGTCAATAATGTTTTTTAAATGATAACCTTGAGGAAGATATTTGTATGTAAATTCCTCAAAGATGCAAAGCCTATTATTATAAGCACTTCTCTTACTTCTCTTGTTTGTAAAGTTAATAAATTGATATATAACCTTAAACAAGCTTCAAAGAGTTGATTTACCAAATCCAGTACTACTTTGCTTTCTCATACTTACAAACAATCTAAATTTGGTTATTCTTTATTTACTAAAGGAAAATATTCAAATTTTGTTATTATCTTAGTTTATGTGGATGATATTATCGTTGTTGTTCAAAGCAATGCTACCATTTCACAAACAAAATTTTTCCTTCATAAACATTTAGGTTAAAAGATCTTGGAGATCTTAAATTCTTACTTGGATTAGAATTATCAATGTCAAAAGAAGGAATATTATGTGTGAAAGGCACTATACTATGTTTATCTTGAAAAAATATGGTATCTTGGGATGCAAACCTTCATTTATCCTTGTAGAATCTAACTTAAAGCTCATGGTTGAATCTGACACAAAATTATCCAATCTAGAAAAACACTAAAGATTTATCGAAAGTCTTTTATACTTGCTACATCCAAGCTTGGCATATATATGCTTAAATGTGCACTAGTTTAGTCAATTCATTTCTAATTTTTATACTGACCATATGAATTATGTTACTCCGTTAATTAGGTACCTTAAACATATTGTTGGACAGAGCATCATTTTCAAAGCTAATTCAGATACTAGATTACATGCTTATATTGATGCTTACCAGAGCTCTTGTCATGATGGCAAAAAGTCCACCACTGACTTCTTTGTTTTTTCTAAGAAATTCTTTAATCTATTGGAAATCCAAAAGTCATAACAATGTCAGTAATATTTTGCTGAGGCAAAATAAATGGCTTTATCTTTTGTTTCTAGTGAAATAACTTGGCTAAGGAACTTTCTAATTACTTCAACACCAACACACCATTGTCTATGTATTCTGAAATAATGGAGTTTTCATTCAAATTTCCTCAAATCCTACTTTTCATAAGAGAACTAAACATTTGAAAATTGATTCCATTTCATCAAAGATAAAGTTATCAAAGGTATTCTCAAGTTGATTCATGTTTGAAAATACCATCTTTTCACTATAAAGCCTTACCTAAGAATGTTTTTCTCAACATCATTTCCAAGATGGACATTGACAACATTTTCCTACCATCCTGAGGGGAGTCTATTGGATTTTACAATTGTTCTCTATTAGGTTAGTGATAGGTTATGTTCTCTCTTAGTGTATTCTATTAGTGTTAGATTTTATAGCTTCTTTCTTTTCTTTTGCCTTATATATTCGATAGACGTATTTATTTTGTAATCATTATATATTTCTTTTTTCTATCTTTAGCTTTCTTGTCATATATGTTTCATCACCTCTTCATAATATATTTATTTAAATTAAAAACAAATCTTAAAAATGATCAAATAAGCCTTAAAGTATTTGGGTGATACAGATCAAAATGATCCTAAGTCGTAGTATCAAATTAAAATGTCTTGTATTCATAGTATTTTAGAAAGTTTTGTGTTTATATGAAGGGGTAATTAGTTAATTATTTTAGAGATAAAAGGTTCAAAAAAATATCACAATGCTTCTAGTTTGTCCTCTCAAGGCTAATTTTGTTAATTACTTTTAGGAATGGCCTAGTTATAAGGGTCTAATTAGTGACACATTCTTGCAAATTTGGATGAAACAAAGATCGCAGGTTTAGAAGTAATTGAGGATATATCCTTGGAGGGATTCAACATGCTGTCAGTGTCTCTATGTTTATTTTTTATATAAAAAATAGAAAAATAAATGTTGATATTTTGAATCAGTTGAGTTCCTGTTAAAGTTGTGTGACCACTTACCTATTCTTCCTGGTTGGAGAAAATCTTGGTACCCCACTTTCCTTTTGTAGTTCTGTAAAGTTAATGCTACTATAATACAAAGCGAAGAAGAAAAACAACTAAAATAAACACTCGTGCTAAAACATAATTCATTCTTCTCTTTTTTTTCTTTGCAAATGCTTGTTTTAAACAACATAGGGTATATGATGTCCAAATCTAACAATTGACTTGGCTCCTCTACCAAGAGTTCTACTAGTTAGAAATTGGTTCAATGGGAAGGTAACGTGAATACAGAAATGAGAGTTAGTGGTGTAGTGATTTTATAATGAAAATTGGTTTTTATTTAATAATTTTCTAATAATGTTACATACATATTATTTACTTAATTTCTCGTAAAACATTTAGATCCATATAATTTATATTGTTAACATTCAAAAAAAATTTCATCAATTCAAGATAAGTAAATCAAGTAATTCAATTACATGAATTCACAATATTATATATTGTAAAAACTTTAGTAAGCAATAAATTGAAGTTTCTCTTAAAATATAAATTAAGATTCAATTTACGAAATGTAATTATAATTGTAAATTATTAAAACTTAGTAATTTAGTTTAGTTTCTCTTATGTGGAGTTGTCTTGATTTCTAATAAATCTAAAACCCTAGAAAAAGATTATGAGAACAGGCAATTAAAAATCTTGTATACCTAGTAAACACCATAACATATAAAAATGAGAGAAAATTGAGATCTTAGAAAAATTAAAACTTTATTCCAATTGAAATTTTCAGTAATTAATTTACACTATAATCATTAAATATAAACTAATTTTATAAACTAAAAATAATTAATCATTATATTAATTAAATATATACTATTTTAGAGACTAAAACATTATTTGTACATAAATTAGTTTCTAAATTTATAAACTAATTTCTAAATTGATATCTAATTAATTAATTGTTATTTAAAACTTTGATAATTAATTAAATTATAAAGTTGGTTAATAGTTAATTAAATATTAATTTAAAAACTATTTCTTAATAATAGAAACTACTTATATCTATAATTTTTTTGTCTCTAAAATAACATCTAATTTAATTAATGTGATGAATTATTTTTTTTTTAAATTAAATTTTATTTAATAAATTTTTTAATTGTATTTAGCTCATATATATATATATATATATATATATATATTCGATTTTTAAGATGAATGGTGTCCTTCATTTGTATAATATTTTCATATTTTATAACGACTTAGATTTTTTTTATAACATTATGAAGTTGGGTACGTGAATAATATGATGGATGATTATTTTATATAGATTTTGGATATCTCTGATGATTATGTGGACTTTATTTGTAATAAGAGAAGTTGAATTCGTAACATTTGTAATTGTTTATCAAAAACATTCCATTTGAGACATTTTGTCTTATTTTGTTCTCAAATTCGAGTTAACTACGTTGACGAGCGTGGTTGACTCATGGAATATCCCACGCAATGCTTTGTTTGTGTTCTATACTGCACACTTGGCTTGAAGAAATCGCAGGTAATATGCGTTTCAATTTTAGTAATTTTAGATTTCTTTCTTTCTTTTTTAAGTTGGGGTTGCACTTATACATTAAGGAGTGTAAATAGAAAATTAATATTTTTAATTGGGCCTATTTAGTAGGTAGACAGAGTTTGGACTGTTTCTTCCTGCACCTCCATAGTTTCTTCTGTCACCCCATACTCAACATGAAAATACATTTTTATCTTTCTTGTGCCACTCCCATAGAATAGCTTCCGGATTATGTAATTCAGAAACATATTTGAAAAAAGACTTCCAGATTACATATTCCAGAAGCTAAAAAAGACTTCCGAATTATGTAATCCAAAAAGTAATCATACATCTGAAAAAAGGCTTCCGGATTATGTAATCTGGAAGCTAATTACAAATTTGAAAAATGACTTCCAAATTACGTAATCCAAAATATTATAGAAGAATATTTTTAGAAATACAAAAATCCATGGAGGTGAAAGAAGAAGGTATGGAGGTGCAGGAAGAAACAGTCTAGAGTTTGACTACTTCTTCACCACCCATAAAAGTAACTTCTTCATGCACCTCTACAAATTTCTTCCTACACCCCCATCATTTTCAGAAAAGACGGTTTTATCTCCTTTAAAAAATGACTTCCAAATTATTTTTTTCGAAATATTTTTAAAACATCTTTTCTGAAACATGTTTTATGAATTTCGAATTTATCAATCTAGAAATTAAAAAAAAAATGTGTTCCAAAAAAGATGTTCCTGAATAATTTTTTGTTTTCCTAATTTTCTATTCCAAAAATATTCCTTAATTACAAAACTATTATTCTAAAAACACTCAAACTGTAAAGGATAATTTTAGCATTTTTTAAGAATGTAGGGGTGCAGGAAAAAGAATATAGAGGTACAAGAAGAAGAAGAATGTAGCGATGCACGAAGAAACACCCCGATAAATTGTGACCTCATGCAGTCCAGTTTTAAATTTCCAAACTTGTACTTCATTTTAAATTGAAAATTTGGAAAATAAATACATTTCAAAAAAGCAAATCCAAAGTAGCTTTTGTGTTTTGAAAATAAAATTTTAAAATAAAATTGAAAAATCAAGATCTCATTTCATAAAATAGTTTTTGAATAAAAAAATACATTTCCAAAAACAAAATCTGAAAACGTATTTTAAAAAAGAGATTCCAGAAAAATGTCCTAAAATCTAAATCTAAAAATATATTACGGGAAAGAACTTCTAAAATGAATTTTATGGGAAATATATTTGGATTTTTTTTTCTATAAACACCTATAGAAAATAAACTAAAAATTAAAAATCATAATTTAAAATTAACTTACGTGTATGAACTATAAGTTATTACATCCACTTTCTATAGTACCTTTAATTTATATAGCATCAAACATATATAAAAAATAAGATAAACCAATTAGTGTATCTTCTTCAATTAGTTGAGTAATATTACTTCAATTTAAGTTTTATTCATTTTTCTAATAGTTTTAGTAATTTGTACATGCAACTCATATAAGAAATTAACTTATTTTTTCCCATGGGATTTACACATTGTTGAACTCATGTAAAAACAAATCAAATAGTAATATAATCAATTTATCATTAATAATAATATATAATCTAATTAATTAAAATTAGCTAATTTTTTTGGTTTAATAAATTGGATATTTATTTTTGGAAGTAATATTTTATATTTTTTTCGCACTTCTTTATACTGCTATATATAGAAGTTTTCTACTTTAAGTTATTCAATCAACTTTTTCTTCTACCCAAGAAATTCGTCAAAGCTTTTCAATAGGCCCCATAAATTATTACACTCTTTTATATTTTATTATTCATTTTAATCTAAAGTTGAGATATTTTATGCCAATTTTTAAATAATAAATAAATATATACTAAATTTTAGTTAAATAAAAAAATTATTTTATATACATAAATGGAATTAATTGTCAGCAATGAAAATTTTAATAACTTTGCATCGACAATACAAATAAATTATTCATATAGTACATCTTTGGTTGAAAGACACCACGAAATGAGAATTGGAGACTAATTTTCATGTTTGAGTTATATGTTGAGTGCTTCAATTAATGCATCACAATATTTCAAACTTTTTTTTAAAAAAAAAAAAATTGCATTCACTTGGAGAAAAAAAAAACAATATCATGTTAATTGGGATTCATTTATGTGTACAAAAAGAAAAATTAATAAGTGGATAAAATAAAATAAGAAAAATTGAAAGAACAATTGTGTTAAAAAAATGTTGTTCTAAAATCTAACAAAAACTGTATTAAAGGTTGAATGAACCAAAAACAAAAGGCACAGAACTGGACTAGTTGAAGAAGTAAGCATAGTTTAATATATTATACGTGATGTTATATAAAAAGAAAGATCAGAGCAGAAAGACATTGGGGTTAACAAAAAAAACTTGTGAAGATACACATTCTTTTACCATAGGAATTGCATCACAATGATCACCACAAAAAGAAAAAATTGTGGGATGATTAGCCGAAAAATGATAGTGACTACCAAATGCTATATCCTACAAGCTACATTTTACATGTAATTACAAAATACATAGTGAGCAAAAATTCAGTTCAAGTTAATTCTAGCTGGAAGGCATACTCCTGGAGATTGATCTTCCAAAAAAATTCTTTCACAGTTAACCAGTTTCATCACACATTCTGGTGCAAAGTGGTACTTCTGTTGAGCTTCAGCAAAGCTTCTGCAAAGAACATGTTCAACCCAATCTTCCAATGCTTGTTTCTTGTCAGATAACCAAGCAGCTGCAAGAATCTGTGTCATCACCTCATACTCAATTTCCAGCATAAATTCTGACCCAAACATCTTTTGAAATTGTATGTCAATGCTTTTTATTATTTGCTCAGCTAGAGAATCAAAATTGAATGGCTTAAAAACAACTTTTTCATCAACTTGATCACACAAGTCATTTAACCAGGATCCACAGTTTTCAACTATGGATTCACTTTCGTAGTCATTGAAATTGTTGTCTTCTTCAACCTCCTCCAGAGGCATGTTAAGATCCAGATAGGACCTTGAGGCCTCCATGCCCTGCTTCAGTGTCTTGCATGATGCTTTCTCTGCAGAATCACCACTTTCTACTAGCTTTCTTTTATTCTGTATTGTTGTTTTGGAGGTCCCTTTTCTTTGAGCAACCTTCACATTAGTGCAACCACTCCTTTTGGGGACATCCTGGGAATAATGTCCAAGTGATAATTGCATTTGACATCTTTTAGCTTCTAGGATTCTTTCCTCTTGGAACATCTTAGGATCCTGCTCCAATTTCAAAGAGCCACTGCCTTTAAACCCACTAGAGGTTACAATAAATATTGCATTGTTGATGCTGATTTCCCTTCCATGCGAGTACGAGAATTTACCTGTTCTTATTGCTTGGAACAAACTATTCTGCACTACAAAATCTGCTTGATCTACATTATCAATAAAGACAACTGAATGTGGCTTTTTACTCAACTCCCAAGCAATATAGTCCACAACTGTCTTCCTCATAAGCACATCATGACAATATGAATCTTGGAATTCAAAAATCGAGTTTGATGGGTAACACTTGTCTTGAGAGCTCAAATCCACAGTGATCAAGCTTTGTTTGTTTCCAAATAAAATCTCAGCAAGTGCAGAAGCAAGTTTTCTTTTCCCAAGTCTATCAGGTCCAAGGAATGCAAGCCATATGTCTGCTCTAACATGTGAGCCACTACTACGCTTTCCAGCACCAGATCTACAACGCGACACAGTTTGATTGATAGCATATATGGCCTCATCCTGCCAGCCAACCTTTTCAGTGAGAAGATGGTACAGTGACTTGAAATCTACCGTTTCAAAATTCCCTTCTAGATTTGGACCCGAGCATGAAGAAGATCTAGCAATTTGGTGTGAAGTACACTCATTCTTAGGATTAAAATCACTTGAAAGGGAATCTGGCAAGTTGTGAAGATGCTTCTTGTGATCACTTAGTTTGGGGGTGTCTGGCTCATGAGTGGCTGATTTATATATAGTTCCCAATCCCAAATCAGTGGTCACAGGAGTCAAGGATGAAGATGATGTGTGATCAAGTAGGCTCAAATTGGCCTTAGGGGAAGGAGAAACCCAAGTACTATGCATATCACTCTTAGAAACTTTTGCTATGTGATCTGCTTCATCAGTGATGCTAACAGTGTCAAAAGGTACAGAAACTGGTAATATCTGTTTAAATGGAAATGCATTTTGCGACTCAATAGACATGCAAGAAATTTTAGAATATTGGATTTCACTATGGGGTGGACCTTTGCTACTACATCCTGGACCAAATTGAAACCCCTCAAGGGAAGGAACTTGGAACCTTGTTTTAGAAATATCAAACTCAGGTAATGATCGGTTTTGATGAAGACGTTGACAAATATCACTCCATTTCCTTTGCAATCCTAAGATCTTCCCATTCAAACTTGAGTTTTCTTCATTAGTCTGCACTGGATGACGAAGTTCATTCTTAAATAAATACAGCAGCCACAAATTGTATCAATGAAGCATGGCACATGTAAAACAAGATCACTGAAAATAGTGTATCCAAGAATTTTAAAAGAAAGAAAAGTACATGAATATGAAGGAAAATGAATAATCACAGCTTGACATGAGAAAATACAATGTTATATAGAGAGCCCCCAGTTTAGTCCTCAACACAGCAAGTTCTTCGAAAATATTTTCAACAAATGAGTTTCGTCATTATCATCACAAAATTAGTCTAACATAATAACAATGATGATGTTTTAAATCTTTCCCCTCAAAGACTAAATATATTGCCAAATTAATTCATGAAATTCTTTATTTCCACCTTTTTATCAATATGGTGTCAGTCTAGATCTTTGAGAGAATAATTTGGTGAGAAGTTAAATCTTTAAAAGACTAATGTTATAACATCTTTGGAGGACAAATATAGTGACGATTTAAATCTTCGAGGGACTAATTAAATGACCAAAATTGTTGAAGGAGCATGTATAAGCTCAGAGGAATAAATTGATCATTTTCTGGGTCATTTAGTAATTCACAATATTTCTTCTTGATAGAATATTTTAAAAGAACTTCTCCATATGTTCTACATGAGTTTTTCTGGTATAAAGATAGAGTAAAATTTTCTCATTTCACAAGACTCAACTCAAAGTCCTTTCAACCAATGCAGACAAGAACACAGAGGGAAAGCTTATGGTGCAAAATCTTATAAATCAGGAGAGGGTCCACGCTACAGGGAAGTATTTAGGATTTGGAAGTGCTAAAGCTACAGCACCCACCTTACACCTAGGTCCAATCACTACTCATTGCATGTGTATAAGGTAGGACCAAAGTACTAAAAATTTAAAAGCATATAAATGTTACAGCATGTTTTCTTGTCTTGATCAACTTCCAGACTCTTGAGTAACAAAAGCCATAGCCTCCACAGAAAGAAAATAAGAATTCTGAGAACAAAAATTGATTAGAGGAATACTACTATCTTATAGTTCACTACACCTTTATATGGGAAAAAATTCTTTTTTCACCACTGTAGGGAGGTAGCATTATTATTATTCCGTACCTCTAAATTATTTTAGTGGGTCAGTTCAGTACAGCAATTCCCCCCAGATGTTGCAAGTATGTGTGTGAGCATGTGAATGTCTCTGCATGCATTGAAGAAGGGAAAACAAGATTAGGTGATCATAACACACACCTTTGCCACATCCAATCCTCTATCTGTCTCCACATTGACCTTTTGTAACCAAGGCAAGCTCGTTGAGTAACCAGATGGTGAAGTAGCAGGGCCTACCCTCAAAATATCAGCAACTTCTTGTTCACACTTTTCATTGCATGTCTCACACCGTGTTAAAGATGATGCATTCCTACAGCTAACAGGATTTTTCAACTCAGAAGGTGTGGAAAAGAACCCACCAAATGGCACAAAGGACCCCATCAAGCTGCAAGTTTACCATCAAGTGTGTGTGAACTTTTATATCCAATAGGCACAGAACTGTCAGAAGCTACATTGCATATGATGAGATAGACTTTTAAAGCATCATCACCCACCAAAAAATTTATTTTAGAAACAAAAACAAAGAAAACTTGTGAGTTAGTTCACAAAAGCTCACCAGAACCAGAACAAGTGTCAAGGTTCAGAAAGAAAGACTTAAATAAGTAATTAAATATTATCTAGCAACAAGATCCTCACATCAGTATGAAGATTCAAACTCATAACCTTGTAGAACATGAGTATCCTACTTACTAACTAGACCAAAATTGTCTCTAATAAGGATATGTTTGGAGAGAGAGGATGCAGTTTTTACATTCTGACATACCTAGTTTACAATGAAAAGGGTGAGGATAAATACTTTTGAAGTGTGGAAAGCAACAACCTATATATATATATATATATATATATATATATATATATATATATATATATATATATATATATATATATATATATTCATCCCAAGAGGCTATGAAGCTTGATCGGCTATATAAAAGACCATCTTTAAGGTACCATTCAGAGAGATAGAGATTCTAAATATGCTCATAACCCAAAGGAGTGGAGGGGCCCGTGGGCCAGGGGTGCAGAAAAACTGAAAAAGAAGAAGCATTTATTACAGCTTTCAGCCGAAAAGCCTGCCGGTAGAAATAGCATTTATTACAGCGCAAGCCTACATATAAAAATCTCTGCAGATTCTCTACATGCCAAGGTGTAGATCATGCTAATGAAGACTGAAAGCGACCATTCCAGAATGTATGAACGTAATTGGCCAAAACCCCATAAATTAGAGGAAAACTTTCAGGATTCAGATTGACTCGTTCCCAATACATAGTAGTACATCACACCAAATCTATTGCGAGGGAAGAAGAATCAATTTCTCTATCAAAACAAAACAAATTGAATCATGAACTTTTACCACAGTCAAAAATTATGAAATTTTTCTCCAAAATTATAAAACTCACTTACAGGTTAAGTGAAGATTAATCAGATTCATGACTATGTAATGGTAATTCTGACTATATAATAATTTCTTGGTCACACACAATAGTGAGGTAGATTAAATTTTAATTATAATTATAATAACATTAAAAAACCAACCCCTTCCTTTGTGTTTCCCCTGTAACCAAACAAAACAACTTTAAAAGTGACAGATTAAAGGAAGACAAAGAAAGGGAAGAAACTAAAAGCAGCAAACAAATGGGATCATAAAATTAAGTCAAGAAGGGAGTGAAAGATTTCAACACACAACAGACTAGTCAGAAACCTTCAATTTACACCTGATAATTTGTTTGTCAACTTTTTCTTCAGAAAGAAAACCATGTTACACCTACACACACATCTAAACACACCACTACCTTTTGATACAATATATTAATATTATTTTTTATTATTGTTATTTATGAACCCCAACCCAAAATAAACTAAATAAATAGTACAGAAAGGTTCCAATTTTGAAGTGAGGAGAAGAGAGTACAAGAAAGGGGAAAGAAGGAAGGAAAAGGAAGCAATAATAAAGAAAGGAGAAAGTGAGAAAGAAACCCACCTGGACTTGGGGTAGAGTCCTTCCATGAAAGGGGTGGCAGAGGTCATGGTCAGGAGATGCAGATCCCAATCCCTGTCCACTGTAGGGAACAACCTCAGGAACTTAGAATAGGCCTCCGAGGTTCCCGCCACGCCCACCAACCACACCTTCCCAAGATGAACACCCAACAACCTCGTCAACTGCGAAATCACAAAACCAACACCCTCCTCATTCCCCCCAACAAAAAGCTCAATCTCCCCAAAACACACAACAACCCCAGCACCAGAACACTGCTCCACCAGACGACCCACATCCTCGAAAATCTTCCCTCCGCTCCCACCTTCCCTCAAGAACTCCCCAATCTCCTTCTCCACCGAAACTACACTCAACCCATTCAGCTCACAGGGCAAGACCCCACCTTTACGAGTTTCTACGCATTCGATGAAGCTCTTCAGAGCGGTTTTCGCGTACACCCCCATCAAAAGAGGGTTCCTTTTGCTCTTCCTCGTCACCACCTCCACGATTCTGCGGCAATTCTCGTCTAGCCGCGAACCGGTCTTCTGAACCGGTTCGAGGTTGCAGAGGAAAACCGGAGGGGTTAACCGCGAGAAGATTCTTGAAGGTGGAGGTGGTTGAAGAAGCGCGAGCTTGATGTCGTAGCTTCTGAAACCGGCTTCGCCGAAGACGCGACTCACGATAGGGTCGTCGAGAATAGAGAGAATGAAGTGCTTGAGTTCGACTTTCAGCAACGACGTCGTTTGATGCTGCTGTTGCTGCATCATCTGCATAAGGTGGAAGCTATCCGGGTGGCGCCGCTGGTTTGCCTGGGAGCGCTTTATGGCGGCCATGAGGGAGTTCGAGACAGGGGGACCCTCGTCGCCAGAACCGCCGTCCGACCCGCCGGCAGTTTTTGTTGTGGGGAGGCGGTCGAGGGAGACGCCGACGGAGAGCTCGAGGGCGCGGAACTGGAGACGGGGGGAGTAGGAGCAGCTCCGGCAGCGAGCGCAGGCGTCGCGAAGCGTTGCGGAGGGGAGCGAGAGGAGGGCAGAGACGGCGTGGAGGGAGGTGGTCTGGGCGTGGCTGCGGCGGCGGGCAACCGTGACGGCATCGTCGAGCGCACGCGCCGCCTCGTCCGTGAGACACTGCCTCGCGGTGCTTACCGGCGTCGGCATCGCCGGCGAGCATATATGCAAAAAATGTTTTTTTTTATTATTATAATTATAAGTATATTAACAATAATAATAATAATAAGAATATGGTGATAAAAAAAAGTGTTTATGTGATGTTTTTTGGTATGGAGTTGAAGGGAGAAAGTGGTTATTGGGAGAAGGGAAAGTTGAAAGAAGAGAAGAGAGAAGAAGAAGTAGAAGAAGAAGATGGGAGAGAGCGAGTGAAGTGAGTGAGTGAGGCTTGCAAGTGTTGAAGTAGTTCATCATGAAGAGAAGAGGATGCTGCTGTTTTTGTGGGGAGATGACCATTTTCTTTTTACCATATTTTTATTTTTAATTTGTGTTTCAACAACAGTTATATATTCTCACACATCTTAACTAAATAAATTTCACTTTTTCTTATTAATCTCTCAAATTTACACAATTGCTTAAGCCTTCCAAAACACACCATATCATCATCCTTCTCATGTGTCAAGATCACAAGATCTAAGCTTATGATCATAATTAAATTATGATAACAACAATAGAATTTATATCATAGAAAATATAGTTTTGAGATTTACATAATAATAATAATAATACATACGACATTAGGTGTACGGATAAAGTTGGACATAATTCGTACATAGTTGAGTTTTCCCCATATTAAAGTCAAAAAATTAAATAAGTTTGATTTTTAAAATATTATAACTTTTGTTTTTTACAGAAGATAAGCATTTTAAAATAATGTGATTTGAAACTACAATAGAGGCTAAAAGGATATATCTGTTGTGATTATTTTTATGGTTTGGATGACTTAATAGTTTATTTTGATAATGTTTTGAAGAATATATGTGTATAAATATAGAAGTGGTTAATAAGATGGAGAATAGGTTTGTTGAGAGAGAAAAAATGATGAGTGGGGTCACTGTGTTTGGCCATGGATGAAACACATGGTGGGCATAGATTCTCTTCTCTTGTGTTGTGATGGAAGAAAGGAAGAGAGTAAAGATTTGAAGTGTGCATATATGGATCTATCTATTTTAATTTCTAATTATGTATTATTAATTAATTTAGATATATTCTGTTTGAAAAGTTTTGTGAGTGCTTGTCTTTCACAGTGAGAGAGATGCTGTGCCCACTCAAGCATATGGGATGGGGGGTAAGAGAGGGTCAATGTCAAGCTTTTGGGTCTAATAGGGACCTTTTGTTCTTCTTCTTTTCTTTTTTTTTTTTTTTTTCTCTTTCTTTTTGCTTTTTGGGATTTACTTACACAAAAGGGAACACAACACACTCCATGCCTAATCTAACTTAATTACTCTTATCTTCATTCATCTTTAACTTAAACCAACTTCTAATTTTTATGTACCATTTTAAAACAAACTAGACTTAGTTATTGCAATTTTGATTCTTAATTAGCTCAATTGGATAATTGTGTGTCAATCAAATCCTTTATGCATTACCAAATTAATACACTTGAAATTTGAAAGATTAAAATCATCAACATACATAATTCAAATATAGGGCATGCCAAGAGATTAAGAAAATATAAGTAAATCAATAAATAAAGTGACATGATTGCAAATATTTCCTCCTACTTAAGAATAAATACTTGAATCTACTTTCATATAAAAACAAATTATTTTAGATCATGTTGCATGAAAGTAAAATCTCTCTAAATATGCGAATTATTTATTAGTTAAGTGATGAGGAATCTCCCCCAAGACAAAAAATATATGAGGAATTTACCCTTTTTTTATAAAATTAAAATGTCACAGATCTGAAAACAAAAACAATACTTAGTAGGTATTGGAATAAATAATAGAATAAAATAAGTAATTAAACCTAAAAATATTAGGTATTGGGTTCACCTGACCCAAGATAGCCAAACGAACATATCAAAATAGACAAAATAATGTTACAGGATTAGAAAGGTGTGAAAAAGATGGGTGCGATAAACAAAATAAAATAATAGGAAAAAAATGTAAGATATATTCACATTTTTTAGGGTTAAATTTTGTTATTTATTTTACTCATGGAAACACTGTACCAAAAAAAATTTACTACAGAAAAATAAAAACACTACGACTATCTAATTTTTTTTATCCATAAAAAAATAAATTAATAGAATATCCAACTCTTATATAAATCTAGGACTAGTAGTGAGTGTTCTATTAATTTACATTAGGTTTCATTTGTATTATTATTAGTATGCAAAAAAAAACTATAAGAGAAAAATTTGTAGTAAAAAGTATATTCAACAACAATGTTTGCCAAACAAAATGTATTGATTTCTAATTTTTTAAATTTGAGAGTTATTAATTTTATTAAATTTAAAAATAATCGAACTAACTATATGATGTTGCAAAAAATAGTTTATTATTCATGTGAGATTCAGGGCCAGCTCAAATTTATTTTAATTTTCGTGCAACTAATTTTAAGATTGAGCATTTTCAAATAAATAGAAATAACTTTTCCAGGGATATTAGTTTTTATTTAATACTTTTTAAATACATGACAAGATATATAAGTAAAAATTATTATTATTATTATTATTATTATTATTATTATATATAAAAGACCATAACAATCTCATTCAATGGCTTTCAATTATATAACTTTTTGGTACGAGAATTGTCGGGTGCTAGCTTTTTCTTTTTTCCAAAAAAATGTTGAAGAGAATAAGTATTATAACACTGTAATTTTCAAATCATAATCAGGTAAAAAAAGATAATTAACTGGGTACTATTTCAAATTTATTTTTTGAAAATAAATGTGGATGTCAATTCTTTTAATTTCCCTCGTAACAAATATTTATTATTTTAATTGTTATTGACCATGCATGCAAATAGGTAAAGTAAAACTTCCAAAAACACTCTTTTATAAACCAAAATTATGTTTTTTAAAGAGTTTAAGACATCAATCTCTTTCACTCGTTAGATATTAAATTTAAAACATATCCATGATTAAATGAATTTTGATAAAAAAATAAATAAATCAATGCATTAAATATCATTTTCTAGTTCTATTCCAAAATAATGGCCACTAGAAGATAACATAGTTCTTGTTTGCTTTTGTTCAAAGAAACCTAAGTGTAAAAATTATAGGGAAAGATTTCTTAATAGAAATCAGGTGAAAACCAACGATAATATATAATTACATAATGATTTTATTTAAGTTTTAATGTAAGTTGTTTACGGTTTTTTATTTTTTATTTTTTATTTTTTATTTTTTCGTATGAGTTTGATCTATTTTTTTTATATTTTTTGAATTTTATACTATTTTATATGTGATGATAAGTACCGACTAATATGAGTTTTATTAAAAAATTCTTAAACTTTTATATATCTTTTAGTTTTATTATATTGATTAAATCACTTAGAAAACTTTTCATAATTTTTTATTTTTATTTTCTTCCTAATTATTTGCTCTAATCTACAAAATTTAAATTTGAATTTGTTAATGAGAAAGTTTTCTGTTTTTTTTACAAAGCATCTCTTAAATAATCCAATTAATTTAGTAAATTCTTTGTCTATAAGAAAAATTCACATAACCCTTACAGTGCAATTAGATTGAGGTTGCATGCTTAAAAGTTAAACAAATCAAAATCAAATAACCTTTAGAATATATAAAATTGGATTAGACTTGTAACTTGTTTCTAAAATAATAGAAATTGTAGAAATAATGCATATCTCTACCCCGTATTTAATTCAACATGCACTTAACCATCGAATGAATTAGGCTACCGGAATTGAGACTCCATAATGCATTGAATACATTTGCTTTAATAATTATCACTAAATTTGAATCAATTAACTTTGTATTTTTATTTTTGTTAAAAAAGCAGAAATCAGAGGAATAAAAGACATACAACAAAGTAGATTTTATGTTGATTTATTTGATGCTTTTAAGTTTTAACGTGGATTGTTAATGTTGTTGCTATCGTCTCACTTGCTTTGTTTTTCAGCATTTATTACTATTCCAAATAAAGATAAAGATACAATTGGTTAAGGAAAAAACTTGGGTTAATTTTTTTTTTTTTGTGTGCTGTCATACCACAAGTTGGTAACTTAAATATCTTAAATTATACACATATGACTAGAGCACTATTTTTGTAGAGGCTATGACAAAGGGAGGTTCAATTGCAAATCCAGTTTCTTAAGGGATTTGTTTATCATAAGGTGTTGGATATCTTATACCACTAAAGATATTGTCAATATAATAATATATAAATTAATGTAATTTTTTTATAAAATTAACTTATATTTAAATCATGTTTAAGCTCTTTTTATATGTTTTAGTATGATTAGTGTCTATTTATTTTAACTTTTTTAGTTAATGGACATTAATCTTGGAGGAGACCTTTTTACTTTATGATGATACTAATAGTAAAAGTGGTAACATAGTCAAAAGTGGATCATTAAAAAATAGAAAAAATAAATTATTTTATAGTGTGGTTTTCTATCACTTTTTTTTATTTTATGATAAAAAAATGTGCACCAAAATAGATTAAGTAAATTATTTTTTATTTGTGTTTAAAAAATTAAAATAGAACATAGTAATTATTCTAGATTGGAACACTTTTAGTTACATCATTTAAAAGATTTAAAAGTTATGTCTTATGTCATATATATATATATATATATATATATATATATATATATATATATATATATATATATATATATATATATATATAATCTACATCTATATCAAATAATATTATAAAATAATATCTCTTTTTATAGACATTTTCAAATATACATATACCCAAAATAAGGCAATAAAAAAAACTTTCAACTGGCTTATTAAGAAATTATATCATTTGCAATATATTCTATTCACGTATAATATACGATCGATTTAAACAAACTCAAAAAAAAAAAATAAACTAGAGATTTTTAAAATTTTTAATATAATTTTAGATTCAATTAACATAATAAAAAATATATAAATTTTCACACTTCATTCATTACAATATATTAAACAATCAAGTTTCTACAAATAATTCATATTCAATACCATTTTTACAAGAGATTCACTAACATACACTTAACTTTACTTCCGGAAAATACATGTGTTGATTGGATTCAAAGGTTTACACTTGTCATACTAAATTCATTGACTCTGCAATCTCTCCAACAGTGCTATATGAACATAAGAAGTAAGTTCTCTCATATGCCAAGGTAAATCTATATGACCTGTCAGACCAACTATCTTTCAAATTGTATACTAAATCATATGAACCTTCATCGACTCTCACTACCTAGTAATTTTCATTTATATGATTTCAATATACCTATAGAATCAAGATATATATTTCCTTCTTGATGAATATCTAATTCAATGCATATTCTAAACAATTTCCACACAATATTTTATTTCCTAAAAATAATGTCTCATCACATTTCAACATGATTCATTATTCATACTACATATCAATAGACCATCCAACCACACATAGTTTAACTTTTAAAAACATATTAGAAATCTCCAAAATCATAATTTACATATGTAGAATACGCATAAAAAAATCACTACAAGAAAATTACTGATTAGAAACCAATTTTAGAGACAAAAAATAATTAGTTGTTATATTGACTAAATTAGAGACTAAAAAATAAATTTGTTTCTAAATTAGTTTCTATTATTATTAAATAGTTTATAAACTGGTATCTAATTAGCTACCAAGGTTTTTGTTACGAAATTTAGAATCTAAATAATTGGTAATTAAAACTTTGGTAGCTAATTAGATAATAATTTAGAAACAAAATTTTTTTTTAATCACTAAAATGGTCTTTAATTTAGTCATTATGTTATAGTAACTAATTATTTTTTGTCTCTAAAATTAGTTTTTATTTAGTGATTTTCTTGTAGTGAATATATGACAACAATTATTTTTGTTTTTATAGTTTTGAATATTTGTAAAGAAGATAAAAAAAAAACTTTTAATATTAGTTTATCTATATGAAATAGCTATAATATTAAAATTTGTATTCAAAAAATATTTTTAAGAATTTATATTTTATATTATAAGTTATTTACACTAACATTTTATTCTCTAATTTTATTTAAATTATACTTTAAAATTGATTTTTTATCTGAGTTTATATTTTAAAAATTTATTTGAAATAATATACATATCGACAGGTAAAACAAAATTTACTAATATTAATGCGCAGATATTCAACCGGTAGTATAATGGACAATGGAACGAATCTGATTTTTTTTTTGGGACTTTCTTTTATAATAATTATGAAAGGTTTGAATAATTGGTTCAAGATTTTTTTATTTTATTTTACAGTAATGAAAATGGTTTTTCCCTTGCTAACAAAGTTTTCTCAAGCACTAATAAAAACCTTATCGAGGAATTTTAAAATTGTTTATTTTTTATATTGAATTTATTTTAGCAGGACAAAAAAATAAGAAAGAATGTTAAACTTTTTTTTGCTTACAAGTTGCTCAAAATAGTTTATAAGATATATATACATATTCTGGTGCTTATCTTTTTCTTATTGTAAATTTGAACACTGCATAAGATAGAGACTCATTTAAAAATGTTAAGTATAGAATAGGTTTACCAAAAAAAAGTATTTGTTAACTATGATGAGATTATATTGTGATGAGATAGTTATTGATAGGGTTTTAGAAACTATGCAAGTTGTGATAAAGTTGAAGTATAAGGATTGAAATTGAAAGGGGAGCCACCCCTTTTTGATCTGAAAAGTGAATAATAAAATCTTGCTCTTAGTTGACAAATGTGTGCATAAATCTAACTGTTCTTGATAAGGTACACATCAATGAGTGCTTCTCAGCTACACACATTTTGCTTAATCACATATTTGCTCTATGGAATCAATCTTAACAGTGTTTCGTCCCATTGCCACCTTTTTTCATTTATTAATCTTTACCTGTACCTGCTGCTAAGACTTGATTATGACATTTTTGCCATGATATGACTTTTGAAACAAAATATATCACCTTAATTTTATGTTATTTGCTAGGAAAAGGTTACAAATGGTCAGAGAATTCAATTTGAATCTACATCTTATATTAAAAATAAAAATAAAAAAATTAAGTAAGATAAAAAAAAATTATTAATTTATTAATTTATTTTAAAATATTACAACGAATTTAAGTGGAATGTCATATTCAGATATAAGTGAGGAGAGATAAATGAGGAGAATAACATATGAAGAAAAAAATACATATAAACTTAATGTAGATTTTAGGTTTAAGGTATTAGAAATGTTTTTTTATATATGGATGGACTCATTATTTGAAATTTATTAAAGTCACTTTATTGACTTTTTCTAATACATTTACTCAATGAATCTAACAATTGAGATCATCTATGTGGAATGTTATATCAGTAAGGAAGACTTGTAAGATAACACTTTCAAAATATATATATATATAAGAGATCACGAATTTGACATTGAATGAAGTACTAAATTTAACTTATATTTTTATTTTAAATCTTTTAATAAATTTTCTGAAAAAAATTTCACAAATAAATTGAAATATGATATAAAAAATAAAATTTTTAGTTTTTAAATTAGTTTCTATTACTGTTAAATAGTTTTTAAGTTAGTATCTAATTAATTACAAAGATTTTAACTGCTAATTATCTAAATTCTAAATTTAATAGCAAAAACTTTGTTAGCTACTTACATACCAATTTAGAAACTATTTAACAATAATATAATATAAATTAATTTATAATTTTTTTTTATTTTCTAAAATGATCTCTAATTTAGTCAATATAAAAATTAATTATTTTTTTTTAAATTAGTTTTTATTCAATGATTTTCATTAGTATATTATATGATTTCAACAATTTTATAATTTTTATTCGTATATTATATGATTTCAACAATTTTATAATTTTATATTGAAGAATATCTTCTATGTTTAAATTATAACATTTTAAGATATGTAAAATTTTAATTGATTTAATAGATAGGATGATCTCGGCACTTATTTTAAATATTTTATTGTTTTTTTTGGGGGGATTTTATGGTACTTGTTGTAAATTTTAATTTATTTTTATCTTAAATAAATGGATTTCACAGAATCCTATAGAATAGAAGTTGTCTTTTTTTTTATATATAAAATTTTATTATAATTTCTCTTTTTTTAAAATAAAGAATTTAAGGAAGTGTTTTATAATTTTTAAAAAATATTTAAGTTAAATGGTTAATTAATATTGTCTTGTAAAAAAACTGTTTATAATATGAAATAATTTTTTTTTCATCTATTTAAAATTTAAAATATAAAACATATCACTTCTCTTTTATATTTTTTAATGTAATTTCTTTAATTAGAATTAGAATTAGAATATGTTAAGAAGTGGGTTTTAAGCCTAACTCAATTGTATAAAACTAGCTTATAAGGTGAGATTTACACTCACTTATATAGAATGAAATATCCTCATCTCTAGTCGATGTGGGATCTCCAACACACCTCCCTCACGTCGAGGCTATCAACTCGTGCGTGGAGATATATGTTATGGGTGATCCGATAACAGCCCAATAGCGGGTGGCCTGATAAACCCAACAAATTCTCGCTAGGATGGAGTTGAAAATGGCTATGATACCATGTTAAGAAATGAGTTTTAAGCCTAACTCAACCTCATAAAATCAGCTTATAAGATGAGATTTACACCTACTTATATTCAATGAAATGTCTTCATCTCTAGTCAATGTGGGATCTCCAACAGAATACACATCTTAAAAGTGAAAAAATACAAGACTATAACCTAATTAATTTTTTCTGCTGAGTTTTTTTTCTTTTCATACTTTTTTGTTGCATACATGTCTTTGTGCTTGTTAAAAGATTAAATCATTGTTAGTTTTGATTCGTAGTGATATATTTAACTTGTATATCAAGATTTTGGAAACAAGATAGACTTAATCTAACTTTTATATGTTATTTAGATAGGCTTAATCTAACCTTTATATGTGATTTGGAGGACTTTATTAACAAATCATTACAAACAAATCATTAAACTAAGACCAAATTTAAAAATAAAAATAATTAATAATTATGTTGATTAAATTAAATATTATCTTAGAGATTAAAAAATTATAGGTATTTAAATTAGTTTCTATTGTTAATAAAAATTTATAAAACAGTTTTTAAATTGGTATCTAACCATTTTTTAGCTACTTATTATCTTATATTCTAAATTAGTCTATATATTTTATAAATTAAATATTATTTTAGAGACTAAAAAAATTATTGATATCTAAATTAGTTTTTATTATTAATAAAATTTATAAATGAAGATTTTAACTACTAATTTAGAAACTATTTATTAATAATAGAAAGTTACTTTAAAAATAATGATTTTTTAGTTTTTAAAATAATATTTAATTTAATTAATATAATAATTAATTATTTTTATTTCTAAAATTAGTTTATATTTGATAATTTTGGGTTGATGTTGATGGTGACATAGTAATGACCAGAATCATAATAAGGTTTATAAAAATTAATATTTTACTTCAAAATTTTACATACCCATCATCATTTCTAAAATATTTGATATACAAGTAAAGAAGAAAAAACTAACACAAGACCATTTATAAGAAATATAATGCAAAACACGTTTAATAGTAATACACCTGAAGAACAAAACCAAGCAATAAAAAGATGCTCTAACTAGAATGATAATGGAGAAACTTTTTATTTCTTTTTCAATTAAAGTAAGATTTGTCATAAATATGATAAAATGAATCCGATATTAGTTGTTTGATTTTTGTGCAGATGTTAACTGTTCATTATAAGGCAAAGATAGATAGAAAGGTGCCTGATGGATGGTGATGGGTCCTCAAGTCTACAACAGCTCAAGGTTGATGTCTGATACCAACGTATTCTTGTGTTTCGGTTGTTTCATGGCTTCCATATGACGACAATTAGAGAAATTGCAAGCAAAAACTTGAAAAGTAATGGATAGCTAGAGAAAGGACCATGATCTTGTGGCCAAAAAAGCAATGCATTTTGGGATTTAGTCTCTGTCTCACTACGTCTTTTGCCCAACCAAATATTAAAATCCAATACTCACCATATGATTTGGGGAACAGTGTGCATTTCTTGTCAATCTACTATAGCTCTACATGCATGGAAGAAATTTAATTACCCATTTTTTTCTTCCACAGTCACCATATTTTCAGCATTACCTTAATGGTGAAGAATAAAATGTTTTAACTTTGCAAATTCAAAATTTTCAAAAGCTTGTTAAGGACTAGTAATAAGAACATCTCATAATATATATGAGAGTGCAAACTTCATTTTATAAGTCAGTTTTGTAAGATTAAGTGAGGTTTAAATTTCATTTCTTAATATGATTCCTGACTCATTTAGAGTTTATTCTAACAAAAGTTTATTTGACTTAACAGATCACTAATTATTGAATCGCTATCGAATCACCCATAAATTTACTGTCTTGGCATAAAGAGATTGAATTGGAGATCACACATAGACCAGTGATAAAAATATTTCATTATATATAAATGAATACAGATTACATCTAAAAAATCGATTTTGTAAGATTCAGTTAAGCTTAAAGTCTAATGAAAATCTTATTATTAGTTTTTTCTTTCAATTTACACTTTAAAGGTTGAAAAACTACCATCATTTTCAATCAAACAAAGATTTAGTTTGATTCACTCAACTCAATCATAATTGGTTATATAATCTTGATTCTCACATGAACGATCCATAGTATGTAGAGGTAAATTGATCCAAATCTCAAAAATTAAGGAGTGAATACATAATTAAAGATAAAATATTTATAAAAAAAAAAACACATTTAATATTCTGATTATCATTAGATTATTTTGTATTAGGGATGTTAATGACCATGTGATTACAAGATCATGAATGCTGGAATTTAGATGATCACTAAACCTTAAAGAACACAAACCTCGTATATATAGAGAAGAGACATTGAACCTCGTACATTATTTATTTGGGGTCATGCAATGACTTTCCAAGCTGCAAAGTGTTGGCTATTAAAGCTAAACAGTGTGGGGACTATTCCCTGCGTCAACTAGTGGAGTATGAAAAACCAAATAATCTCACAACTTGAGTCTATTCATAAATAAAGATCATGTTACTTGTTCTCAAATTAAAAAGGGATAAAAAAAACCAATCAAAATGATATCATTATTTGTATTGTTTTTGTATATGCATCCATTGGTCCATTTTAGGTAGATAATGTTAATTTGAATAAATTTTCATTTATCTATTATTTGTTTATTTCTCTTTCTTCAATTCACTTGATTTTTGTTTCATATCTCATGTTCATCATTGTTTTGCCTTTTGTTTTAGGCTATCCCAATCTTTATTCGATCAACCATAACATCATCATTAATCCAATTTTTTTTCTTTGATATTTTATATATAGATTGCTATATTGTTGTTATTGTGGGTCTTGTTGGGACCAAATCACAACCTTTTCTTTTCTCAATCTCATCCTTGTCAATGTAGGTGAAAAGAAGTGATATAAATACATAATCTAATACAAAAAGTTGCAGACATCAATAATTAAGAGAGTTTTTTTTTAAAGCAATAATTTAGCAAGGCTAAAATTGAGATTACATTACTTAGGGTGATGTGGTAAAATAATGATCACGAAATTCCTCATAATAAAACAAAACTTATCTGTTTGAGAGTTTTGCACGGGTTGATTGATTAGAATTTTAAATGCTCTAATCCTAAAGATTTAAAAATAATTTATTGAGTTATCGATCGAGTTGGTTCAAACTAAAAATAATAAAATTAAGACTCAAATAATTATAACTGGATTATTTGAAATTTAAAATAAAAAATAAATGAATATATAATAAATCTAAATTAATTTTATTTGCTTTGAATGACTCATCGAGTAATCATATTCCTACATCATATAAACATCCGTATCTTTAACTTTAAAAATATCAATTACTTTTACACTCAAGTGAAAGGAATAGAAAAAAGTTTGACAATGATATAGGTAATCTGAATATCTATGAAAAATAAGTTTTTTTAAAACAAAATCTAATAATAAATATGAAAGCGGTAAAATATATTGAAAATTTTAACATATGTAATAGATACGTATATTTTTTTATCTAATAAGATCAATTACCTAATTGTTTTAAAATTACACATTTATTATAACTTTAAAAAACATTTATCTATTTAGCAATTAGTTTTACTCTCTTATAAAATATATGAATTTTACAAAAGTTTTATGTGATTTAAATTATATACATATAGTTTAACATTAAATAGATAAAAAAACATTGCATTTATGCAATATTGTTATATAAAAAGTAATTAAGTGTGTAAAAATGGTTAAATTAATATATTTTGTTTGATAAAATATATTAAAAATTAGACTTTAAATCTAATTAAATCTTATAAAATTGACTAATAAGATGAAGTTTATAATTTTTTTTACCTGTTTTTTAACAAAATATTATTAAAAGAACAATTTATATAAATTGACAATTTCTCATTTTTTTTAGTCCCTTCCTAATTCAAAGAAGAACAAGAGGATAAGAGAAAGAGAAAGGTTGGATATTTTGGTACGAGTGTGAATGTAATATTGGATAGGAATGTGAGGAGTAAGAAGGAAGGAAGGATTGAGGTGTAGGAGTGTGTTTGTGTGTGTAGCATGTTTATGGAAGCAAAACCCCACCTTTTTAATGACCTTGAATAATTTTATAACGGGACCCTTTTACTTGTGTACCTTATTCCACCATGTGGTCACGGGAGCAGCATCTTCTCACTTCATGCTTCATCCATTACATTTATTTTTTCTTCATTATTCATTCTTTTTTCATTTTACACCATTACCATTTCCAACATTCCATGCTAAAACCAACTCATCTATCACAACTCTTTCTTCCAAACCTCTTTTAATCTCTACATACCCAACTTTCTTAATCTTCTAGAAATACTAAAGATCATGTCTCATTGCTTTTTCTTACAATTTATGATATTAAATATCTCTTATCAAACATATTTTTTGTTTTCTTTTATTCAGTTGACTTTTTATAAGTATATAAGAATAGAATATCTATAAATATAGCTCAAGTTAGTTGAGGTTTTATATCTTCATTAAATTTAAAATTACAACAATCATTACTTTTTATAAGGATTTTTTTTATTTATGCTTTTCTATTATTGTATATCTCTATCGTCTACTTGATCTCTTGGTTTCGGGTTGGACAATTACAAGTTTGGTTTTCAAATTTTATATCACTTTATCAAACAAAGTGTAATATAGTGTATGTTTTCCAAAGTTTCAATCATGCATCTTTCTATCAACTAAACTGTCTTTAACCACCTATAAATGGGTTTTAGATAAACTTTTAGTTCTATCAATTGAAATAGAGTCATTTAATTTAAAACATTGAAAGTTTTTGGTTTGTATGTGTACGAAAGAAATTGACGTTAATGATAAATATCTTATAGCAATTATTCTCTTACTGTGGTTAATTTGAATGTTAACAGAGAGGATCTAAAACCACAGCCACTGGTTACTTTGCAACTTTGTACTTAGTACTTAGGACTTGGACCTGCAGACCCACATGACAGACATAGACAGAGAAAAAAAGTTGGTGATGTGAAAGCTCCCAAATAATATTTTTAACGAGAAGTAAAGTAACATAACATGCTCACCAATGTTTTGTTTGGACCCATTTGTTTGGAACGAGGGAGGAAACCAGATGAAAGAAAAGAGGGAAAAGTAACAGAGAAATATTTTATAATAGATTTAATTTATATAATAATATTAATGTGATTTTAATTTAATATTTTTAAAACATAATTTTTAAAAAAAACATTTTTTAAATATATTATTATAAAAAAAATAATTTTAAATTACTATATTAACTAAATTATATATTATTTTAAAAATAATAAATTATTAGAAATCTAAATAGTTTTTATTATTAATTTTGTATTACTTGAAATTAAATTGTTTGATGAAATGAGTTGGATTGACATGAGTTACAATTACAATTTAGTGTAAGTTGAGCATTTAAGTCATTAATAAAAGTACATATTAAAGTTTCACTATATCTTCCAAATTACTTAGATGATAAAATTTTGATTGTGATAAGTGGTTCCAACATAAATACTAATTGGATACATGTGAAAAGATTACCTTGATTGCTTGTGAAGTATTCTCTGAGTGAGTTCAAATTTTGAGTCACGTATCAATATGTGATACATGTTGATGAATATGGTGTTCCAGAAGTTATTGAGTCAAAAGTTAAAATTCTTTAAATTTCAAAGATTCTTAATTGAAGTACGTGCAATGAACTATTTTAACTACTTGTGAAATATTCTTTTAGTGAATAATATCAAATCTCAAGTTAGGTGTTTGAATTTGATGAACATATTCTATATGTATCATTTAAACTGAAATTCTTTAAATTATTGAAGCTTTAATTGAAATTAAGAATGTATTTTTAAATTAAGAAATTATTTAATTGGTTGTATAATTATAAATTAAATTAAGATAAGGTTATGGATGTTACACAAATTTGAAATATGTAAGTCCCGCTTACAAGATAATGTTTCTTAATGACTTTATGTTTTTTATAAATATATATTACAAATAATAATTTAAAACTTGAAGGGATTAAAATTAAATGAAAATATTTATAATGGTCAAAATATTTTATAGAAATTAAAATTAAAATTAAATTTCATTCTACAAATAACACGTTTAATTTGTAAAAATGTTCGCTAATAATTTGCATGTTGTAATGAATACTTTAATTCTGTTTAGAAACTTCAATCCTCTATTCATCACCTCTTTTTCTTTAAACCTCACCACAACCATTGTTTACATACATAATTTCACAGTATTTGCATTACAAGTATTTCTTATTTATGTTTTTCATATAAGGTTAATATAGAGTTATGTTCCAAATACAAACACTATTATAACTAACAATCTTTGGAAGTGGTCAAGAAATGTGACTATATGAACAACATGACCATGTGCTTTGGTCCACTAATTATGAAGCTATTGATATTGAATTAAAAGTCAGAGGAATTATTTTGCTTAAGTAGGATATGTAATTAGATGCAAAATAGATATTTATAGTGCTATATAATTGTTATATGAGCCTTTCAATCTTAGTCGCTTTGCTGAAAGATATTTTGTATTTACTATTTTATTTTGATACTTTACAAGAAATTTTTTGATTAGAAATCAATTTTAGAGAAAAAAATAACTAGTTGCTATAGTGACCAAATTAGATACCATTTTAATGACAGAAAAAGTTTATAGTTTCTAAATTAGTTTCTATTATTGTTAAATGGTTTCTAAATTGGTATCTAATTAGCTACCGTATAAAACCTTGATAGCTAATTAGATACCAATTTAGAAACCATTTAACAATAATAGAAACTAATTTAGAAAGCAGAAACTTTTTTTGTCATCAAAATGGTATCTAATTTGGTCACTATAACAACTAGTTATTTTTTGTCTCTAAAATTGATTTCTAATCAATAATTTTCTTATAGTGGTTATATAGATACAAGTGAGTTATATAGACTCTTTATGTTGCTTAAACAAGTTGTGTTGAATTATTAGAGATAATGAGATAGTTTTAAGTAATAGGATTAAAATATATCTTAAATACTCTCATTTATTCATTCTTCATGTCAGTATAACAAAAACAAAAACACCCTTAAAAAAGTAACCATATTCATAAGGATTATAATTAATGAGAAGTTTGGTCTAAATATTTGATACAATTATATATCATATATATAAACATAAAGGCATTGATTAAAGCAAAATAAATTTTTATTTAGGGTTTAAAACTTCATTAAATATGTTTTAAAAAAAAGTTGCATTTAATTCAATATACCCTTTCGTTTTCTTCCTCTATAAGTGGACAATCGTAATGGCTTTCAATCTGTTTTACTTTATGCAATATGCTTGCTCTGCCACTTGTATGTGATGAGAAAGGTTGAAAGAGATATGTTTGTTGGAAAGAATGAGCAATGGGAAGTTATATCTTAGGAGGACACCTTGGTTTGCTTTTAGGGGAAACAAATTCAATTTTCATTTGGTTGTTAACACATGAAACCAACCCTAGAGGTATATCTTAGTTCCTGCACATGCACGTCTTTGTTTTTTTTTCATCACATAAATCAAACACCTACCAACGACTCATCATGCACTCACCTAATGCTATCTTGTGGTCCTGCAATCTCTTTCTACGTTTAACATCTTCATTTTTATATATATGCATGTCTCTGTCATTCAGCTTTTGTAGTAATCTCTTTCTTGACAGCCATTGATGGGAAAGGTTGTTAATTAAGGTACTGGAGAAAGTAGAAGACACTGTGCTGGTATGTGTTAATTCTTCTCTTAAATCACATTAATAATGTGTTGGTACGTTGGTTTTATCACTTTTATGTATCTATGTGTGTGTACCATTATTCGTTTCTAGGTTTCAGTAGTTTTAATCAGTTCTAATACGTGTTATAAAGGAGGAAAAGTAACAAGTCCATTAACATTATTTTATTTCACTAATCTCTATTATTTTTTTAAGTATCTTTATGTCATGAACAAAAATAAGTCATTGAGAATATAAGCATCATTAAGATGAAATTAATTAGACTCGTTCTTATACCATCCGTGTTTTTTTTTTAAATTTAAGTAAAAAAAGCTTTTAAAGGAATAATTAGTTAAAAGGGTTATTCGTAAACAAATTATTATTAAAGTATGACTTTTTAAAAGCATTATTTAATGTTTATAGATTAGGGTTTTTAGTGTAATGCATTACCTTTTTTCTAATAAAAAACCAGATTGTTAATGACACGACGTGGCATCAATAAAATGAATTTTTAAAAAAAAGGATGTGAGACGAAATACTCAAAATTTGAGTTTTTTTTTTTTTTGCCTTTTAACTATTTTGGTAAAATATTTTAAAAGAATTTGTTCTTGTTAGCTGATTAAGGTCGGATATTAGTTATGGACTTCGGGTTAAATCACCTTTACTTGCTACTTGCTTTGAGGGGATTTCACCTGTTGACAAGATTCTGACGATCAAGTCAGTTAAAACATTCAACTATGAATATCTGAGTGTAGTGTTATTAAAAAAGCTTACCTCTGCTCAGGGTCTGAAACCCATTAACCAACATAAAGATATTCTATAAATATATCCCTTTATTTTATGGTAACAGGTAGAACATTATCTCTAGTTGTTTATTTCTATTGATTATTAGAATAGTATATGTGCTTAACTAATTCAATTATTCCTCCATTATTTTTACTTTATTATCCTTTTAATATAGGTTACCAGTTGCTTGGGCTGACTTTCTGACATATCATTGGGCTTACCATTATCTTGGATCGAGCTAAGTATTCAATTTTTATAAACTAGATAGACTCCGAGCACGTTCAACCAGTGTACAACCCTCAATCCTAAATCAAACATGGCGAAACGGAGAGGCTTGTTCGTATTTCATATTGCTTATTTATACCTTAGAGATTTAAGGTTATAACGTATAAATATATGCAAGAATACTTTGCCAAACAAATATGCGTGCTCGGGTAATTTGTAGGTGAAAAGAAAAAAAAAAACATTTGGTCAATCAGCCAAATTGAAACAATATATTTAAAACTCTAGTTAAAATAAAAATAAAGATGAAATAAAAGAAAACGAAAAGTAAATACTTCAAAATAAACCAGATAAATGATTACGAACGTGTTTTTTATACTTCAAATTTTATTTATATGTATACACACTTAAACTGAAACGCTATATATGAGTTTTAATTTTGTGACAAATGAAATAAAAAAAAATTGAATAAAAGAGGAAGTGATTACACAAAATTATTGATATCTAAATTATTTTTTATTATTAATAAAAAATTATTAAATAAAAATTAATTTTAAAAATAAAAAAATTAATTATTATATTAATTAAATTAAATATTATTTTATAAATTAACAAAACTATTGTATCAAAATTATTGATATTTAAATTATTTTTTATTATTAATAATTTTAAAATTAATATTTAATTAGCTACTAAAGTTTTAATTATTAAAATTAAATTTTAAAAAAATAATATATAAAATGAAAAAAGTAATAGATTTATGAATTACTTAGGTTCAATATTTGATTTTTAAAAGTAATTTTATTTATTGAAGTTTTCTTTATTTTTATTTTTAATTATTATTAACAATTAATAAATAATATTTAAAATTATTACTATTTTTAAGAAAGAATTTATTTTTATTTTCTCGACTAGTCTCTTTTATAAATAAATGTTTAAGTTTCAAAAAAAAGAAAAATCTAAAGTATTTTTGACATTTCACTATCAAATTAACACTCTATTCTCTCCATACAAACCAAATAAAGTGCTAATGTTTATTATTAGTATATAAAAAACTATTCTATTACATTTATTACAAATTCGTTTATTTACTTTTCATTATCTTTTCTTCAATCAAAACAATCCCAATTTTTTTTCTTTTTCACTCCCTTCAATCTAAATAAATGATACGTTTCTGTATCATGTTTAAAACCCGCAGAAAGCAAGAGAGAGATCCACATATAATATATTTCGTGCTCTTACTTGTCGACATAATCTGTGTAGAAAATATGACATGAAATGAGTTGCCAGAAAACAGAAGAATGTGGGCCATTAATGAACCAAATGTTGATTTGGAGAAAAGGTTAGTGAGTTGTTGTGATCTGTTTTAAATCCATGAAATTGTGTTTGTCCATAATAAGAGTGGAATACCCTGCATATATACATACATACATATATACATACATACATACATATATACATACATATATATATACATATATATATATATATATATATATATATATATATTATCTTTTTCGTCGATGCCTTCCATCAATTCATACTGTATTTTTCCAATCAAACTCAAAACTGTACTCATTGGTGGCTACATGGTTTACTCGAACAACAAGTTGACAGCTAGGACTCAGATTCGTTTTAACGTGCATTTGGCTCTACAAATATGCTCTATGTTTCCATTTAACCTAAAAAATTTACTATCTTACCTTCTTTGTTTAAACTGAAATTTAAACACGTCAATTGTTTCTAAAATTAATATAATTAGTTGTTTGTAATGTTATAAACAACACAAACAAGTATACACGTTTTTCTTAAAAGTATAAACTAGTTCAAACAAACACTTACTTTGGAAATTAATCATCCAAAACAACATAAAAACTAAAGGTTTTGGACAAGTACACATGCCATTGTACGACATTCGTATGCAACCTTTCTTCTTTCTTCATCCTTTATCCATCTTTTTTATATAATATTTTCATTGATTTTTTTTTTTCTTGTTTTCTATTAGTTTTCTTTTGTTTGTTCTTATCAAAAAAAGAGTATTGGTCTTCACAAGCGAAAGATGGTGATTTAAGTTGAGTTATGAATTTGACATATGATTGTTGAACATGATGAAGAAAAATTCACATGTAGAAGATTTTCTAAAGTTCAAATTAGTAAAAAAACATAGGAAATTATAGGTATATGGGTGAGTATAAGAATTGAATGAATACTTCTTGTGTAATTGATTTGTATTTATACATTATAAAAAAATCATTAAATAGAAATCAATTTTAGAGACTAAAAATAGTTAGTTACTATATTGACTAAATTAGAGATCATTTTAGAGACTAAATTTTTTTTTTGTTTCTATATTAGTTTCTATTGTTGTTAAATAGTTTCTAAATTGGTATGTAATTAACTACCAAGGTTTTTACTACCAAATTGACATTGTTGTTTCGATGATCGTTTGATCTCAGTGAGTGTTCTTTCTAGATTGTTTGGCATTTGATAGCAATTGTTCTGATGATCGATATATCTAGGATAAACACTATTATTTTGATAATTGTTTGATCTCAGATAGACATTGTAGTTCCAATAATTATTTAATTTCAACAATTCTTCTTTCAATAATGGTTTGATTTAAATAATTACATAACACAATAGGTTATTTGTAACATCCCTAATTTTATCCATATTTAATAAAATAGAAAGCAAGAAAAAAAAAATTGAATTAACATATAAACTTACACTATCTCATTATTGTATCTAAAAAAAATATCCCTCTTCATAGGGATTTTAATATATACACAAAAGTTTTAAAATAAACAAAACAAAGCATTAAAACTAAATTCATCTTATCTTTCATCTACTCACTGAGGAGCTCTATTACCTGCAATCTAATCTGCTCCTGTGTAATTACACGATCATCACCGTTCAAAGAAAGACAACCACAAAACAAAACAAAGGGTAAGTTAGGTATTTTTAAAACTTATAACATAAATATAACTTTAAACATCCACATAAATCAATTATTTCTCATGCATTTCACATAATCATCAAGTGTCTATCAACAATTTCAATATTCATCTTTCTTATGTCAGCCTTCAACTGACTCACAATACATAGACACTTGACTTTACTTTCGGAAGACTCGTGCGTTGACTTAGACTCAGAGATCTGCACCTGTCATACTATATCACTGTGAAATCCACACAGCTATGCGCATAAATAATCTCAATATCATCATCTCTCTCCTAATATGACAGGGTTAATTGATATAACAGGTCAAGTTAGTTATCTTTCAAACAACTTACCCATTCATATGAACCTCCTTCGACTCTCACCACCTGAATAACTTCATCTATATGATTCCATTATCTCAGGAGAGTCAGGATATCTCCTTCTAGAAGAATCCCTAGTCAATGCACACCTTAAACCCTAAACACGATATTTTCTTTCCTGAAAATACTATGTCTTGATTAAAATTCATATTCTGACTCCCACAATATCCAAATCACACAATCAAATCATACCAAAGTTTAGAATTTCCAAATCACACAACAATTCATTCACTAATCATATAAATATTTCAAAATTTTCTAAACAATTCAATTATATCTAAAAATTCACTTAAACACATAACTAAGTTCCAAATATATGCTTTCTAAATCAAATCATCATCTAAAATCAAACAACCACTTCTCATCAAAAATCTCATTTAAGTAATTCAACAAAATATTCAAAAATTAGTTTAACTCATTTCTAATCACAAACACTTTCAACAAATGATTCACCTTAAAATCAATATAAAATATTCAAAATCAACCATTCAAGTCAATATATTACTTTACTTTTAAAAGAGACAATCCTGCAAGCAAAAATTGAAACTGGTGACAACGTCACCCCACATCCAGATCTTCTAACCTAGGGTTTTATTTTAAAAATAAAACTAGCTTCCCTGGACTTGAGCAGATGCTCACTAAGAGCTCCAAACCCACCAAAAGCTTAAAGATAGCCTAACTTGCACCATAGAGTCTTGATCAGAAATCTAACTATACCACTTGGATTCTGAGCTAAGAGAGATTACTTCTGAAGATACAAACATCACATGCACGATTAACTAAGAGCAAACCTAACCAAATCAAAACTAACTCAAAGAAAAAGGAGCCAAGAATGAACTTATTCTATCTAAGATTTTGATCGGGCAATCTCATAGAGTTCACTGCCAGGAGTCCAATGGCAGACTTCGATCGTCAAACTGATAAACGAGGAGATCAGAATCTTAGAAAGAAGGGAAAGGAAAGGAAAAAGGGAACAAAAATGAACTTACTCTAACAAAGATTTCTAATCGGACAATCTTGTAGATCTCGTTGTCAGGAGTCTAATGGTGGACTCCGATCGCTAAACAGATGAGCGAGGAGGTCAGAATCTTAAAGAGAAGGGAGAGGAAAGAAAAAGGAAACTTCTAGAGAGATGATGGTTCTTTTAAAATGAAACTTGAATAACTAAATTTTTATTTATATAGTTTTTTCACTTTAATAATAAAATATTCAGGTGCCATTTTAATTGTACCATTTTTACTCTAAGACTATTTTTCTCGGTCCTTACATTATTTAGATAAATATTGAGCAAATATGGTATTTGAAGGAAACAAATGATCTAAATGTGTTATTTTTATTAAAATTTGGAGCTTAAAAAGTCTTAATCTAGATTTAGGTTAAGAGTATCTTGAATGAAAATTCACTATAAGAATTCTTGAAATAAAAAATTATACAAAATAATCTAATTTTGAAAACAACATAAAATTTAGATTAAAATAACTTTTTGATTAAGAAGGGGTTGTGATATAAAATAGTGCTCTAAAGGATGTAAACATTTTGATAAAAGATAACGAAGGTGAAAGATTTATAAAAAGTTTATAGTGATGAATAAGATGTGATATCTTAAAAGTTTATAGGGAGGAAGAAGAATAGTAATAAATATGAATTATAAGTGAGAAGATATATATAAAGAAAATGTTGAGTAATTGATGGAAGTGTGGGTTATTCTCTCTCCTATAATAGAGGAAAGTTTGATGGGGAAGTGGACCTTTGAAAATTGGGAATTGGCAAAGGGCAATCTTTGTATCACTATCAACCAAGATTAGGCCTGGGGAGGGGCCACTGCAACCAAGCTGCCTGCGCCCTACAATCCTTCTTTTAACCTTTTTTTTTTCACTTCAATCAAAATAATTTTAGCAACGGAAGATATATAAACTGTAAAAATTATTTATTTTTTATTAATTATCGTTTTATCAAAAATGAACTTAAAAGATAGTGTTTGAGAGAAAAATTATGTATTTACAGAAGACTGTCCCATGCTTAAAGTAATAAAAATATAAAAATAATAATAAATTCTTAACAATATCGATCTTTAAAATAAATAATATCTTAAAATACGATAATTGATACTATCAATATTATCTCTTCTAGGTCAGAAAAATTATAAATTATCCATTATATATAAATAATTGAAATAAATTAAAAGCATTTAAGAAATATAAGTTAGCACGGTGAAAATGGGAAGATAAACATTAGTGGTGTGTGTGAGAGGTTCCAATGAATGGGAGTTTTGAAAGGTGTGTGAGTGCGCGTGGTTATGATTGGGGGACCACAACATAGAAGAAAATAGTGTGGTGGAGGCATCCATCAAGATATTTCTTATGCCACACACCGTCACTCGCTTTCTGCAAAAAGTACCCTTTCCTATATTTCTAATCTTTCTCTAATATTATATTCACTGCATATTCTTCCTTCTAGATTTCACCTTCATTAGATATATTTATCTTTCATAATATAGTTATAAGTGAGTGTGAAAATAAGTTCTTTCTAATATTTCTCTCAAATACATTCAACTAGAGGATACAAACAACTTATATAAAATTCTGTAATCAATATGCTTTTCTACATTCATGTTTTGTAAGCAAAATAATCAAAGAGTTTAGTCAAATGTTCAAGTCTGATTGATCTTCAACAATATTATAATTTTTAAGTAGAGTGTTTTCAACATAATAGTTTTTAAATACACAAGTTAAGTAAATAGACAATTAGAAAGTTTGAAGGTGAGAACTAAATCACACTAATTCAATCATCAAATATCATGTTAATTTATAATAATTATCCTAACATTTATTGTCTCTTTATCTATTTGAGATCTTTTTAATCCATTCACACATTTAACAAAATTAATTAATGCAATTAACAATAATAAATTTGTAAGAAAATTTATTATTTTTCAAAAATATTCTCATATAAGAAAATTATTAAATATCAACTAATTTTAAAGATAAAAAATAATTAATTATTATAACTTAGATACTATTTTATAAAAAAAATATTAGTATCTAAAATAATTTTTATTATTAATAAAATTTTATAAAATAATTTATAAATTTTTATTTAATCTTATTTATCAAAATTTGAACTAATAATTATTTTAGATTTTAAACTTATTACTAATTTATAATTAAAAAATAATATAAAATAATTAATAGTTAAAATATTGATATCTAATATTTAAAAATTATTTTATAAATTTAATATAAACAATTTTAGATATTATTTTTTTTTTATAATTTATAAAATAGTATGTAACTTTATATCTTTAAATTAATTGTTATTTAAATATTTTTTTATGAAATAAGATAAAACTTTACAATTATTTATATTCTTAAATTATATTAGAAATATAAATGTGCCATTAATGTCTTCATTTATCACTTGTGTTGGATAAAAAGATGTCAATAACCTTTTCAGGAAAAATAATTAATATACTAGTTAGACAAAAGAAGAGGTCTAACAATAAAAGGTATGTATTTTTGGTGAAAGTAATTTTATAAATAGGGTTGGTATATCAATAATAATTTTTATTAATTGATAATATAATTTTGAAACAATAATATACAGTGCTAAAGAAAACTTAAAAAGCATGCAAAAGATGTAAATGGTTAGAAGAAGTTGGTTTTGCAACTGCAACTGCTTTTACCAGTTATTGGTCCTGCAAAAAGCAGTTGGTGTCTATTTGTAGACCAGACCAGAAGACAACCAACGTGAGACAGTGCTGTTTCCCATCTTTCCTTGCCTTTCTCATACACTTCTCTTTTCTAGTCTTCATTAGGGTCCTCATCCTCCAAAGTCAGAAAATTAATCATAAAAGCCTCAAACAAAACCTCAAATCTACAAAGATCATGCAAAAGGGAGACCAAATATTACCCTTTTTTCCATTTTTATATTTTTTCATGGGATTTCATTCACACACCATCTTCATCCTTTGTTACCTAACATGACAGAACCATCACACTCACATGTTTGGTTATGTGTCACTGGATTCATTTCTTTTGTGCAGAAATTGGAGTGATTAAATGCATCAAATTTCGTTAAAGATTTGTTTTTATCTTTTATTAATGTTGAATTTTATATATCTGGATAAAAACTATTTTATAAATCCACAAGTCCTTAATCATTTAATAGGCAAAGTCCCATGTAAGACATTTTTTTTTTTTTAGAGTGGTTGATTAAAAATAAATTAAAACTTCCAGACCTATTATAGATGTTTGTCTACAAATTTTATAAATTGAAACATGTTTAGTTACTTTGAAAAAGAAATTTTGGTTGGACTAATATAAACACAACTAGAAAATATGAAAAAATCACAATATAGTATTTGTACATGTTAAATAATTATCATATGAACTACAACAAATAGTGTGCATCCAATTAGAATTTAAAAAATAAAGAGGGTCAATAAAATATAAAGTACACAATAATGTATCCTTTCATAAAAGATTACATTTCAAGATATTTATTAAGCATATATGGACAGTAGTGATCATGATTATTTATTATTTACTTGAAATTTTGAGCTTATATATAATATGTTCTCATAATTTTTCTTATTTACAATTGTATTAGTAGAAATGGTGGTAAATATGTTATTTTAATTAATTAATTTATTTATTTATTTGAAATGTTAGACGATGTTATAAGAGTTACGATAATGTTTCGAGTGTTACAATAATGTTTTCTCTTAATCCTGATCATCACAAAACAAGAGGGACTAAAAGAAAGAGTTAAGAAAGCAACCAAATTGTACAAAACTTTTATGTGTTGATGTTCTTGAAAAGTAGAATGATTTAAAAGAATATTTTGCTAATACAAGCACTTGTTTTCGTGCTAATAGAAATGAAGGTGAAATAATTAAAATTTCACAAGTTTAATTTATGCTTAGAATTTATTAGAATTAAATATGTAAGGTATGTATGTGGGTTAGTTTTAAACTTCAGAGATGATAGTTATGTTTAGACTTAGAGATGAGAATAGTATTTCTGAGGCTGTAAATAGTAAATACATTTTGGGCCTTTGAGGTTGGGACGGAATCATATAAACTCAAAAAGAAAAGAACGGTGAGCTCGTAAGTTTGTGAGGTGCATGTAGTGATCAAAGAGTTCATCTTAACTTCTCCTTCCTTCCTTTTTTTTTTTTTCTTCTTCTTCCCTTCTTCAAAAGGAGTCAAACCTAAACTCTTTTTAATTCCTTTGAGATTTACAAAATATAAGATAGTTGAAGGATAGTGTAGAACATCCATACAGAACTTTTACACTGAGTAATTTATTTCTCATTTCTCCAATTTATATTTATTTTTCTTACGGGTTTTATGTATGCTTTAGATTTTGAGTAAAGACGGGCTTTTGAGTTTTAAAATTGATTTTGGGATGTTCTAAAAATTAGGATAGGAGTTTTTTAGGTGATCAAGAAGTTTTTATAGTGTTCTGTTTCATCATCTTCTTTTAAGTTATGAGGAAATTTTATAGTAAAGGAAGTTAGTTTTATTCTAAGGGTTGGTTATAGATGATAAATTAGTGTGTTGGAATTATGATATTGCATGTGATGATATTGTGAATTAGATTGGTAATAGATAGATTGTTTAATGCTTGAGATATCTTGGAATTGAATTGATGAGCTTTTTTTTGTTGATTCTAGAATGATTTTTTTATTTATTTTGGTTATTGTTTGAGGTATAACATCGAATTGTCTACTTTGAAATTGCTCTTTATAAGTCCAAATTGGTCTTTAGCTTGGATTATGCAATGCCATGCATTAGTGCATTAGAATTTAACGGAAATATTTTATAAATTGATTTATGCACATAACTAATACCAAACTAAATGCACCTTATAAATTGATTTGTATGTTATAAAATTTAAAGGAATACTTGGAATGTATTTGTTAGATTTTTTGAACTAGGGTCTCAATAATCCTAAGATGTTATTATCTATGAGGTTCGGATACTCCTCTTAAATGGTGTGTCCATGTCGGACACATGTATCGGATATGACATTTATCGTTAAAGTGTCTAATTCAAAAAATATTTGTTAGATTTTTTTCAATTCTAACACGATTCTAACACAATTTAAAAATAAAAAATACATTAATTTTCTAAAAACTGAAACTTATAGTATAAATTTTTAGTATGATTATAAAAGTAAGGAACAAATCCTTTTGAACTAATCATGAAAAATATCTTTCTGCTAAAACAAAAACTGAAACATACTTGTATACAAAATTTTTTATTATCAATTTATAATTATATAATATATATATTTTCATAATTATATAATATATAAATTCGTGTCTCCGTATCCTATATTTTAGAGACTATACGTATCTCCGTGTCCATGTCTATATTGTATCAGTGTCCGTATCAGTGTCTGTACTACATGGGTTATTATGTTTGAATACGTTTTCAATTCCTTAAACTTGGAATAAATTTGTTTTTTTTTAAAACTAAAATTATTTTTTAATCAATTTAAATTGAAAAAAAAATGTTTTAATTTCACCATGAAAAAACATTTTCTTCTTAAGATGGTTACCAGAAACAATAATTTGAAAAGAAAATAAAGATTTGACTGAATGTTTGATTGCAAGAATGATACTATGTGTTTCGATCGAATTAAGATTTATGCTGCTCTCAAGAACACTTTTTTTACTTGAAAGAAAGTTAAATAAATAATGGAGTAAAATTTATATCACTTTGGAGAAAAATAAAGTTTTATAATACACACAATTAAATCAAAAGAGAAAATAAAGTTACGTGGATAAATTTCTCAATTATTCAATCTTTTTCAAAACCCAACACAAAACAATCACGTAGATCTCACATGGATCTACACATCTAAGATATTCAACAAAAAACGTCTACCGGAAGACTCGTATTAAGTAAGTCCCACCAAAGACTAACACCTGATCCAAAGATTACTAGCGAATCCAACAGAAAGGGTCAGGGTAAGTTCAATACAACCCAAGTCGTGCATCTCATATGTCACAGTGTGCTGAACTCCTCCATCAGCTTCTCACCACCTGATATCTTAGTCTATGTAACTTAGAACATCAGTGAAGCTCGGAGATCTCTGTTACCACATAGGCATCAATACTTAATACACAACAAACATCAGTCCATACATTATCCCAAATATATGAATTCAATTCCATACCATTTTTTATCATACAGTATCATTCCAAAACACAATCCATAATATTTGAAATCTTATTTAACATAAAAAAAAATAACATTTAAATACTACCCCATCAAAATATAATATTTTTACAAATTTAAATAATATATAAACAAATATCACAAAATATAAACACACAACATCCCTACAAGAGAAATTGAATATTGGGACCACGTCCCTTCCACATCCAGAATCTTCTAGCCTAGGGTGCTATAAAAAAAAAAAAAAATTTAGCTTCCCTTACCTTAATTGCTTGCTTTCCAAGCAACTTCTAGAATTTTATCACTCAATTGACCCCACCAAAATTGATGACTAAAACATAGCGAATAACAGAGAATAAAGAATCTTTAGAGTAAAAATGAACTTACTCTGTTTAAAATTTTGATCGGGTAGAAATGTTCCTTAACTCGCGAGCTACAACATGGTTCGATCAGATTCTAAAATAGATGAAGATTGGACAAGGAAATTAAGAGAAAAGAAAAACAGGAGAATATGAAGAAAACAGTGATGGGGTTATGCGGTTTCTTTTCTTCTTCTGTTCTTTTTTTTTTTTTCACGCTGTTATAAAAACTCACATTTTTCCTAAGTTCACATAGCTTTCTTCTTCAATATATATTTTCCTTTTTTTCCATTTCTCCATAGCATTTCTTTCCATTAAAAAGGTATATATTTTTTTCAGACAAAGTAAAAGAAGACAGAGAGCACAGTCAATTCTTATTAGGTGAGTGGACCCTCTCCGACATGATTATGGTTTGTGAAATAAGGGAACAAGTGAAGGTAGGTGTTTGGTGGACAGTACTTGGCCTCAAAATTTCGCATTCGTATAAATATATAAATAAATATATATAAACATTAGAGATAAAAAAAAATCACAATATATAAATGAGTAGAAAAACCATTTTGAAAATTAATCAAATTTTTAGTTTCTAAATTAGTTAAATGGTTTCTAAATTGGTATCTAATTAGCAATTAAGGTTTTAACTACTAATTATTTAGATTCTAAATTTGGTAATAAAAATCTTCGTAATTATTTAGATACTAATTTAGAAACCATTTAATAATAATAGAAACTAATTTAGAAACCAAAAATTTTTTTAGTCTCCAAAATGGTTTCTAATTTGGTAACTGTAATAACTAATTATTTTTTGTCTTTAAAATTGATTTCTAATCAATGATTTTCTTGTACCGTATATATTATGTTGTATTTTTTGTTATATTTTGTTTTGAAAAAATTTATATGTGAATTATATATGTATAAGAAGATATTATGTTTTATGGTATATAATAAATAGTTTTGTTACACCTAATAGTTATAATAATTAATTGGACATTACAAGGAGGTTTCACTATTTGGTTTCTTTGTTTTAGTAATTAATGACGTGACAAAGTTATAAAAATAACTTTTCATATTGATATCTCGTCTCTATTTATTATAATATATCAATATTACTTTTCTTTTCCTTAAAAAAATCGTTCTTTTAAGTAAATTCATATCATTGAATATGAACTATATTAGTTTTATTTTTTATAATACGTTCTATAATTTTTTTATCTCCTTTTCTATCTAGAGGATTTGTTATAGATCATTCTTAGATAAAACATTATTTAGAAGTTAGAATGTAAAATATACGCAATATCACATTTCAAAATGATGCAATATTTTTTCAAAAATAAATTAAAATAATTAACAAACTTGACTGGTTTCCTGGGGTTGACAAAACTCTTCATAGTTTCCGTGTTTACACTTTTATAATTATATTATAATAATACGATAATATGAATAAATAATTAATGAGTTAAATAAAATTAGTATTTAATTGTATATTTAAATGAAGTTGTTGACAATAGAAACTATCATGATATATTATACATTAATAATTAAAGCTACATATATTTAATGGAGACATTTTAGACTAAATATATTATTTATTAGTAATATTAAATGTTTTTTTGTGTGTATTGTGTAGAAATAGATTGACATGTTATGAAAGTTGGTATTGATTGAAGAGACAAGGCTTATGCTAATTGGTTCTGCATCTTCTTTCTAGCATATCATTTTGTCAAGTGATTTGTTTCCTCACTATTTTAGAAAGTTTACATTTAAAGAAAAAGTTGAACAATCTCCAAAACAATGTGTAATTATGCATCTAATTAAACTCCAATGACTAAAGAATAAATCAATGGTTAGTCTTTAGTCTTAATGGCATCACACAAACTTGGGAAAGTTTGGTGATAAGATAGGATTCTTTTGTTTGATATGTCTACATTCTTAACGTGAAAGTGAGAAACATATAGTAAAATGGAAAAAAAATAAATTATTGTCATCTTCTTTATTCACACTTATCTATTTAATATTTGTGGTCACTGAGTGATTGTACATTATTTGAACAATGAAAGAAGTTACTTTCTCACTTATAATTATAATATATTTAGAATCAATAACCTTGAATAATTAATTAATGAAGAAAAAAAAGAGTATAATCGACTTTTAATTATTAAAACTAAACTCTTCAATTTTTACTACAAGAAAAACATTAAATAGAAACTAATTTTAGAGACAAAAAATAATTAGTTGCTATATCAACTAAATTAGAGACCATTTTAGAGACTAAAAAATTTTGTGGTTTCTAAATTAGTTTATATTATTGTTAAATAATTTCTAGATTATTATCTAATTAGCTACCAAGATTTTTCTACCAAATTTGGAATCTAAATAATTGGTAGTTAAAATCTTGATAGCTAATTAGATACCAATTTAACAATAATAGAAATTAATCTAGAAACCAAAAATTTTCTTAGTATCTAAAATGGTTTCTAATTTAGTCAATATAGTAACTAATTATTTTTTATCTCTAAAATTAGTTTTTATTTAATAATTTTTTTGTAGCGTCTTCTGTATTTATAAGAGGGGGAAAGAGGTAATTATTAATATTCATAATTTATAAACTAAATTAATAACAAATATTTTGATGAAAAACAATCCAATTAACTCATAAAAAGGATTAAAAAGAATGTAAAATAATGTCTAAGTTTAAAAGAATTTTAAGAAAAGCAAACCGAACCATAATAACTTTACAAAACAATTTGATTTTGATCATTCTTGAGTGTTGGAGTTACTTTTGTGTTTATTTCTCACTCTGCAGTCGATACCTATCAAGTATACTGCAATTTTTGCATAGGTTTGTATTTTTAAAATTTTTAAAAAATTTTGGTACCAAAGCTAAGAAGTGATGATAACCATAATGAAATTTCTTACTTGCTTTTCCTTTATGATTTTGTTTCAGCATGAAGTATATATAGTATTGTAGTGATGGACTTAACACCACCTAGGTTTCCTTGCCTATGCAAATTGCTTTTCTTCCTTCGATCATTTCAAAAACATTACATTGTTTTCAAACTTCGATGATTTATCATTTCATTATTTATCTTCTTCAATCAAATGCAGCATGCATGTTTCTCCACTATAACCACTTTATGGTGTGTCATCATATCATAAAAATGGTAAAAATAAGTACTATAAAGCTTGGTTTTATAGTATAATGCTTATATAAAAATAATGCTTACATAAAAATGGACAATTAATTCAACTTATATGAATTAGGTATAATTCAATTTAATCAGTTCATCAATTAACTCGATATATACCTCATTTAATATTATTAAATTTATGTAATTAATTTTTATATAAAAATAAATAAATAAATAATGTAAAATAGTTATAGTTTTAAATTGAGTTAAGTTTTAAATAGAATTTTTTTTTATCAAGTCAAACTTGGTTCTGTTTACTTTCTTCTTGTTGGTGGTAAATTTTTTTCTTTAAGTTTGGCTAGTATGAAAATATCCAAATGTGTTTTGATTAAAAATGAAACAATGGTTATTAATGGATGAATAGAGTCTAAAGTGTCATTGAAGAATATAATGAATAAAGTTGAAGTTGATGTACATTACATATATGGACTATTAATCAATATTATACATATGGATTGAATATTATATTATAAAAAAATGGTTACATATATGGGTTGAACATTGACAAGGAGAGAGTAAGTATTTGAAACGTTTTGGGCAGGTAATCTACTAAGAATAGATTATTTGAGACTCTGTGGTCTAAGAATGTTTGAATATTAATAAAAAATATTATCTTGAAAGATGCCCAAAGATGAAATTCGTTCAAGTGTTTAAAAATATATTTCATAAAAAATTGAAAATATAATAAGTGTTGATAAAAGAAAATGGAAGCAGGTAATATTTTGAATTTTCTGTCTCTTTATATATATTGAAAACTTAATATTTTAATATTAGTATTGAAAAAACAAGTTTTGGAGTAAGAAGTAGGTTTTTAATTTGGCCTTCAAAAGGAATTCATAATTTGATAAGCTGATGGAAATGGTGGTTGGTTGCATGTTGCCCTAGTCCAAATTCTGAAATGGTAATTGATGAGACAAATGGATTAAAGAACTAAACTATATTTGTTTTTTAAGATTGTGTTGTCACATTAGAATGATTTGTTGCATGTTACAAGCAATTTTATTTTAGATAAGGTTTATGGTGTCAAATTAGCATAAAAAAATGTGCATTGCTGTATTAAAAATGTGAGAGGCTTTGGAAGAGTGGTCCAATACCCAGCATCGTGAAGAAGAAAAAGACATGCTGAAAAGCCCAAGACTCAGAAAAAAATAAGTGAAGAACCTGGCTATTAGTTCCCCAATTATTGCTATTCAAACTTCCCAAGTTGGTGGTATTATTTATTTTAATGAAATTGTCATACACAACAAAAAACAAGTTTCTGTTTTCTATTTGAGCTATCCACTACAAAAATAAGTTTTCCATTTTTCGTATAATTTTTTATATTTTTTCTTCATACTATTTATTTATTTATTTTTAATAATGATGTTGAAAAACGATAAATAATTTACGGGAAAATAAATTATGGTGTTTTTTCACAATTTTGTCTGCATCAACATGATATAGATTAGATAGTATTAGGATATCACCTTAGACACATTGTAGTGATTTTTGGCCTAGAAACTAATTTCAGCCTAGAAACATAAAGTTTGACCTGATTACATTTGTCATTATAATATGGTTGTTTCTTCCCACACCATATCATTTCAAATCTGCACTCAACATAAAATTTAAAATCCAAAATGACCCTTCTGATTCATGTTTGAGTACGGATGAAGCAATCCAGAAGTAGTTATTATGTACTCTAAATTTTGAAATTCGGAATGAGGTCAGTTGGTTCTGGATGTTTAAATTCGAAAGGTCATTTAAGTTGTCAAATTAAGTTTTTGGATGACCATATCTAGAAATGACATATGGGTTCTGAAATTTCATATTTGGAATTGTGTAATTTGGCTTATAAATATGGATGTTTAGAATAAAAATAGCACTTCCAGATATATAGATATGAAAGTCAGCACTTTCCTGAAAACTTACCTTCTTCTCCATTGAGCACTACGTATCACAACCCACTAACAGTGTCTTCTCCGGTGCACACTTCTTCTCCTCCGTTGACAACTCTCTCTTTCTCCACCGCCACCCTTCTCTTTGCCGTAGTGTTGTGTGTGCCTCAATGAACCTAGGTTTTAAATCATTAATGGCAAAACAAATTTTTCATAGAATTTTTTGGTGTAGGTTTGAAATGATCTGGTGGATGAAGAAATGCCTATAAAGGCGAATTTTCTTCCGGCATCCAATATTTTAAAAATTTTAAAAATATTTATTTCAAATTCTAAATTTGGAATACAAATTTGTATTTTAAATTTTAAAATTGAAAATAAAAAAATTATAAACTTTAACTTTCAAATTTTATAATTTGAAACCAAGCCAGTCTCTTACTTTATTTGAAACTGAAATTAGAAACAAAAATGATAATAGTTTTGAAGAAAATGAAGTAGTTTTGAAGATTAGTTAAAAGTTTGAGATCAAACTGTTAAAACATAGTTAAGAGAGAAAATTTAATGAAGCAACAATAAAGAAGATTCTCTTTAAGTATTGAATTTTCTTTCTTAAACAAGAACAATATAATGAAAAGGCATACAAAATAACATTCACTGCGTGATTTTTTATTAAAATTAAATGTAATGAGACTCAAAATCATTAAGATAGTATGTTTGGTTCATCAAGCAAACCTGTTTTTGTGTTTATTAACGAGCTAGTAATTCTGATATATTTGAATTAAAGTTAGAAAAATCTAAAAGTATTTTTTTTGGAAGTAACATTCTTATCCCTCTTTATTTAGTCTACCAATTCATAAAAATATATTTTTATTTTATTTTAATTCCAACATAGTCTAACTTTCAAATTCTGAACAAACCTTTTTATTTCAAAAAACAATTTTTCTCTGTGTAAGTATCTGAGGAATGAACCATTTACCTTTTCTTTTCTGTTATTTCATATTTTATGATGAAATTTTCATTACAGTTCTATATGTTAAATTTTAATAGATTAAATATTTATAAGTATCTTTAAAAATAAAAATATTACTTTGAATAAATTTATTCGAATGGGTAAATATGTGTCAAAAATTAAAACTACAAAGTTACAAAGATAGAAAACACAGGAAAACAGTATAAAAAATGTAAAAATGTTGAAAAATAAAAGAAAATCATAAAATGTCTAAAATAAATTATAAAAGTAAATAAAGTGAACATAATAAAGTGTCTAAATTAAACTATAGAAATAAATAAAGTATAAAAATTAAAAAAGATAAAAATATTCAAATATAAATTATTTTGATGAAATGATTAACAATTTTTTATCAAATGATTAAGGTGTCCATGACATAGAATTAATGTGAGAGTTTATAAAATTTTAACTCTTATTACATAATACAAATATAATATATATATATATAAATATATAAATCTTAATTATACATAACTTTCATCTAATCTTCTTCATTGTATTCTTAATATTCCAACCACATATTAATGACATTGGCATTTAGGTGTGTTAAGATTGAAGGCATTATGAAGAGTTGTGATAACCGATTTCCAGTTTTATGAAGAGTTGTGATAACCGATTTCCAGTGTTATGAAGAGTTGTATGGTTGTCATTGACTTACAATTTCATCTTATCATTTGTTAATTAGCTTCTGTTTCTGTTACAAGTTCCAAGTTAAAACCTATCTTAATTTTGTCCTTCTTCGTCAACAACTAAGCTTCTTCATCAGTCCCAATACTGAAAAAGACAAATCAGTTTTTTTTTTTTTAATTCTTTTTATTTGAAGGTAATGAAATTTCATTTATTTAGAAGCAAAAACATAGACAGAGTCGAACAAGAAAGTTTAATAATGCTGCACACAGTTGTTCGGATATGATGTTGGATATAGACACTACCTTACAACATTTTGAGCTACAAACAGAACAATAACTCTCAACACTCACAGCATAAACACTTCGCACATAAAATATAACTAATTTGATTCAATCATAGCCATTATAGCTACTCTATAACTAATTTTAATGTTAATTAATCTACTTTTAAAGTCTGTTAACTGTAAATTTTAAATTTAATATTTAATGCAGAAAGTTATAATGCAGCTAGTTCACTTAAGATGATAAAATGAGTTGAGTCAAATAGTCTTCTATCATTTAGGTGGAATGATTATTTTTATTTTTGACAGGTTATGGTTAGTCTGTTATTTTTATTTTTGATATTTTTAAAGAAAAATTTTTGTTTTTGAAATAAAAATCAATAATGATGAATGTTTTATATAAAACTTTATTTATATTATTTTTTTCTACATCATTTTATTAATTTAAGTATTATTGATATTTATTTTATTTTGTTAGGTATTAAATTTTCTTTTATTATAATACTAAAATTTTATTTAATTTTATTATTTTTTCTTTTATTTTTATTATTTAAAAAGTGATATAAATAATTATAACTAATTAAATAGATATAAAATTAAAAAAAATTTAAAAAAATAAAAAGAAATTACAAAAATTAAAAAAATATAAGTCAATTTATCAATTTATGATATGATGAATTACTATTTCCAATCCATATAACCATCACACAACCAAAATAAGACCGACCCATTTTAATGAGCTATAGAAAGATGGACAACAAAAGTGAGTAGATGAAGGTTAGTTTAACATGTGTAGATAGGGTTGGTGTGACCTCTAATACTAAGTACCACTGTTCATTATTCTCTTTTAAATTGAAAGAATTCATAGCATGATGGAAATTAGGTCAACTTCACACTTAACTCTTAGTAATTAATGCTACATACCAATCTAAGTTAAACAGACCAAAAAAAGTTTACCTAGCTCAGACACAACTCGGATCCTGAGTAGTGTGTAGAGAAAAAACTCTAATCATCAACGTTTCTTTTTCTATTGTTTTCCTTGAACTGAAGGAAGGTGCAAGAAATTTATTAATATTCTAAAAAATTTGATGACAACTCACTTTTGTGTGCTAGCTGTTTCTTGCAGAGACTAACTTGGTAAAAGCAGAGTTAATTTTTTAACCTACCAAACCAAATTTGCAAAATATAGCATATGCATCTAAGTCAAAAGTCTGCATTCTTTCAAATTAAATATCTCTGAAGAGGTTCACATGTCACATAAACAACTAACTCATCATATGTTATTTATGTCAACGTTGCATGATTGTTCAATCCTCCAAAAAATTATGTTTTGAGAAGGGTAGGTATTTATATGATGTTACTCCATAAAATACTATTTCTTAAAACGAACAACTTTTGAAATGTATAATTATAAAAATTTCAAAAGGCATAGAATGTTCCAATTGCTAAAGAAAGATGACATCTGTGAACAGTGTGGATGTTCCTGCATTAAAAGGTGTGTTTAGCTTTCTAAAGAGTGATGATGGATTACGGTTGACTTTCATGAACTCATTCATTTGTTCAAAATCAATTTATAAGTACAGATCCAATTGGTGATTCCATTTTTCTATATTTAATTTGAACTAATTCAAGTATATTATGAATGTCATTCTTTAAAATACCTTAATATATAAAAATATTATTTTAATTATTTTAATAAAAAATATCAATTGTGTGAAATTATTTAATAAAAATAAGATTAAATATATATTTTCTTCTTTATGATAAAAAAGTAATTTATACTTAATCCAAATTATAGATGTAAGAATTTTTAATATAAATGATGTTATAATATTATGACACATAGTTAACATGAAATATTTTAAAATCTTAATTTATATTATAAAAAATATAATTATTTATTTATTATTTAAAATGTTTAAAATTTAAATTAAAAATAAAAAAATTATATGAGTGAAAAAACATATTTAATCGTAATAAATATTATAAAAATCGAGTAGATTCTAATATGTTCTTTTCCTAAACTTATGCATTGTTTGAATCTATTGATAGACTTTTGAAGCGGATATGCGAGCGGGTGACTTGAATGTTTAGATCAACTAATGTGAAGGAGAGTGTGCAAAAGGATGAGAGAGTGGGTCTTTTTTTTTCTTTCTTCCTTCATATGCGAGGATGAGCGCAGATGAGAGAGTGGATACATGTATACCCATTCAAATTTATTGTAATACCCTTATTTCTTTAGGTATGTGTGCATGTGAGATTTTCTTAGATTTGTTGAAGGTCATGAGGTTGAGGAAGAAGAAGAAGAAGAAAACATAGGAAAAACACTGCATAATCGATTTTCGTAATTGTTATAACAGAGAGAATTGATTCTCATAATTGTTTTAAGGAAGGGAGAATCGATTCTCATAACTATTATAAGGAAAAGAGAATCGATTCTGTTGTGTGTAATTGTTGATTTGAAAAATTGATTCTCAAGGAAGTTATTGTGAAGGTATAATCGATTCTCCAGTATTGGTGAATCAATTTTCATGCACTTTATGTAGCAGTAAAATCCATTCTTAATTAATAAGAATAAATTTTAATTAATAATAATAATTTTAATTAGTATTATTATTAATCTTATTATATATACACAATATATTCCATTAAATAATATAATGTAATATTATATAATAAAAATAAAATAATTTCAAAAAATATTAAAAGAATATAAATAAAATTATTAAACATTACATAATAATAAAATAAAATAATAATATAAAAACATTATATATAATAAAAAATGTATAAATAATTATTATTATTTTCATAAATTATTATAAAATTATTACTATATTTAAATTTAATGCATAGTTATTTTATATTTTATTTTTTAAAATTATGAATATTTCAATAATTTATTTCTATGTTACAATTTTCAATTTTTACATATATTCATTATTTTTCATCTAAAAATTATTACAATTATAAATATTATCATTTTATTTTTTAATTGAAACTTAAATCTAAAAAAATGCCTCATATTTCATTATTCAAATATTTTAAAATATAAGGATAATTTGTAAACTTACATTTTATACCTTTAAAAAAAGGTTATAATTCCCTCCCAACCATCACATCACTCACAAATTTTAATAAACCATCCTCATAAATCCACTCTAACATCCCTCAATTCAAACAACTTCACATATCCTTATACATCTTCTCAAATCCTTAGACATCCACTCCATAAATCCAAAGTACATAACAAACAATCCATAAATTCAAAGTACATAACAAATAACAAAACAGAGATGGAAGAAAGAGAAATATTGAGTTTTGGTTTAATAATAAAGGCAGCTTCCTATGTTAGATAGATACAATGAAATTGTTGGATGTACATTTACTAGTTATAATTATAAATAAATTCGAAAATGGTATTAATAAGAGAAACTTAATCACCCCACAGTATTTCTACAACAGTACTCATAATTAAAAATCATCAAATGTATTAGTCCCCACGTTCTTTCAATGTAGCAAAACCTTTGAAGGAAGAGAGAAGTAAATAAATTTTTTTACCCTTAAAATTAGATTGTATTAAAATTAGTATTTCTGAGAAAATTTAATAACTTTTATTTTCTAAATTTAATAAATATGTTAATTTCATTCTAACAACTTTTAATTAAGGATGTTTATACTAGTTTTGATACTGTCACTTGTTAATATATTTACAAATATTTTATTAAGATATTACAGGTTAATTTAACGGTAATAAAAGTTACTATTAATATTAAATAATATATTTATTAAGTATTGAATAAAAATGCTGATTTTTTAGAAATTTTAATTTGAATATAAATTAATTTTAATAATATCGAAAAACTATTCAACCAAAAATTATACATAATAATAGTAATAATAATCCATTATACATTAATTATGTCTATAATGATATTGTTGTTTAAATTGATTTTGAAATATTACTTTATAATTTTTTTTTATAAAGGAAATAAATATGTTATTTAAAAATTATATAAATAGTATACAAAGATAATATAGTAACTTTAAATAATATTTTTTATTCTTTTATTTTCCTTTCCACTAAATAATTTTCTAATTATACTTTCACTTGTTTTTTCTTTGAATAAAAGATTTTTTTTTTTACTTTTAAATGGTATCAGTTGTCTTATAGTAGAGATTTGGTAGTAGAGATTTTGTAGACTCACAATCCAATCATATACTATATACTAGAGATTATATAAATCTAAAAAATTCAATCATTTAGGGTTAAATTGTTAAATTAAACTATCTTGAGACAAAGATCAAGTTTTAAGTTATAATTAAATTGTGACATTTAAATTATATAAAAAAAAATATTATAATGATTAATTATTATTTTTAACCTAATGATAAGTATTTAATCTAATAATTGATATTATAGTTAAGATTATAAGTTCAATTTTTAATAAGATAATAATTGAGAGAAAAATTATTATAAGTAATATTCATTATCTTATATAGAAATGATTAAGTGATCCAAATAATTATGAAATCATAGTATTTGAGTTACTATAGTAGAAAAAAATATAGAATTTGATTCAGTATTATCTAAAGATAACATAAAAAAATATAATTTTTCTCAATGTACATGTTATTCTTTAAAAATAATTTATATATAGTTTAAGGTTTATCAAGAGAAAAAAAATAATGAATTTCACTAGAATTTGAGAATTACTTACTAATAATTAAATATATTATTTCAATGTGTTAGTAAAATATATGAGTGATTTAAAATAAAATAAAATAAAAATAATAATTTTATTAATAAATAATTTTTATGATAAATACTCTAAGAAATGAACAAAACTGTTCGAACATTTTTTAATGCAAAAGTTTATAATATCTTCTCATGAGATCTTAAGATCTTATTTTACTTTGACCGAATCTTACTATATAATTTTTTAAAGATTTTTCTTGAAATTTTTGTTTAAGTAGTGAAATCTCATCAAACATATTTTTTTACAATTATTTATTAACACTTCAATTCTTTACGAGTTAACAAATAATTTAATTGTATAATTAAATATTTCTTTAATTATCAATACCTAAAGTATGCAAACTTTCATCATATCACATCACATATTACAACGGATGTTTTCATTTATAGGATTAAGTCTTAAATTAAAGATCCTAAATAGAAATTTGCATTGAAAATATCCTTATAAAGGGTAAATACCAAATTATTATACAATTTGTACACTTTAATAGATATACATGTAAACTAAATAAAAATTAGATGAAAGATAGAAATATAACAAACAAAAAAAATAATTAATATTTTTTAAACTTTAAAAATAAAAATAAAATAAATACCTTTCACTAATACATCACTAAAAAACAGAAAAAAATTTATAAAGTTTAAAGCTCTTACTCGCGTTTGACAAATTCCTGAATCTAATTTATACATTATTTTTCATTTAAATAAATAGGAGAATAAAAAGAAAAAAAAAAGAAGATAAAAATTCAATTCCTTAATTAGGGTTTTGTGCAACCATTTATTACCATTACGACATCACGAGTTTTCCAATATTTTGAGGGACCACACTGTCCTCAACTGCAACGCATTCAATCTTCATCTTCGCTATAAACACAAAAATAACTGTAAACTTTAAAAAATGTCAATTGAAAAATAGATTTATGAAAGAAATATACATTTTAAAAATGAATGGAAAGACCTTATATTCAGTCAAATAAACAATTTTGTTTGAGTACATGTTACTTTAAAATAATATTAATTATTAACAAAGAATAATATATTAAATTTGATAATAATATATGAGAGATAAAAGACATGGTAAAAAAGTATATTTTAATGAAAACAATAAATTAATTAAATGTAAGATAGAATAAAAAGTTTAATATAAATATTAAAAATTGAAGACTAAATTTGAGTAAGAGTGTTAAGAAAAAAACTTTTGATTTAAAATTTTAAAATTATAGAAAAGTGCTACACTATGTTGAGAATATACAATATTTTCACATTCAAAATTACTATTAATACTACTACAAATAATAATTAGTTTTTTTTGGAATAAAGTTTACTTATATATATATATATATATATATATATATATATATATATATCTTTAAAACAACTATACATATTATCTTAAACACTCTTTTTTCAATCATATTTGTATATTATGTAATTTTCAACATTTATAATGTTAAATTTATATTTAAATATAAATAATTTTAATGAAAATATTAGTTATGTTTCTTAGTTTCTATATACATTTACGAAGATTTTTACTAATATTTAAAGAGATTACAATTGGAAAACTCTCTCTCCATATATATATATAATTAAATTTTGTTAAAGAAAAGTTAAGCTTTTAATATGTTTTTGCTCCATACAAATAAGAAAGTCAATTTTGTCTCTAAATATTTTTTTTTTGTTTCTCACTTGTTTTCATATGTGATCCCAATAATTCATAAAAAAATATTTTATTTTTATTTTTCTTGATTTATAAAAATAAAGATCACATACAAAACATTTTTGTTAAGAAAGACAATAGACAATATATTTGAAGATATAAAAATAAACATTGTAAGCAAAAATATATTAATAACGCCAAATTTTACATTTAAAATATTTTTAATTTTTAATTAGTATTGATTATAAAAATAACATATTGTTATTATTATTATCGTTATTTCATAATAATTTAAAATTTTATTTAACTGTTATTAAAATTTGTTTGAAATCTGAGTTATTTGCCATCAAATTTACCATTTATGTGAATAAGTCATCTTCATCACCTCATTCTTTTTAATTATATTTCCTGGTCCTAAAAGGAGAAATAAAAAACAATGTTATTAATCTATTAAGAAACGAACAACCCATATTAATTTACAATTATATTTTCAACAAATAAATGTAAAATAAAATTAATAGCATAGTTAATGTTTACCGTTTGCATTTATTTTCTCACACACTTTCTCTATTAGTCTCTGGCAAATGGTGTCACCTTCAAACTCCTCACAATAATTTCCCTCTCAAATGAAGAAGAAGAAACTCACACCTTCCCAATGACACCACCCTTCACTCTCTCCCTCTCCCTCTTCGCCGTTTTCTCTATAACCGCCGTGCACGGCCTCGGCTCCGCCGCCACCATCGCCGTCACGTACGGCACTGCCACCGTGTGCGGTGTCGTCGCCGGGGAGCTCCACCACCGCATTCAGTGCTCCCGGGACGGCAGGCGCGTCCCTTTCACGCTCCCCAACGCCTCCTTTGAGAGCATATCCGGCGGCAGGAGCTTCTTCTGCGGCCTGCGCTCCGGCGGGTGGAGCCTCCACTGCTGGGACACCGCCGCCGCAGACGGTGTGTTCTGCCCCAAGAGGGTCTTCCACAGCGACGTGGTGCAGTTGGCCGACGTGGCTGTTGGTGATTCCCAGGTGTGCGCTAGGGAGGTGCAATCCGGTGTGGTGAGGTGCTGGAGAGGAAACGGGAGGATGGAGTTTGTTTCTCCCTCGGAAAGCTTAAGGTTTCGAAGTGTCACATGTGGTCGTGGTTTTTCATGTGGGATATTGAGAGAGAGCGGGAGGGTTGTCTGCTGGGGTGGTGGTGATGAGGAGGATGCATATATTAGTGGTGAGATTCAAAGAAAGTTTGAGAATATTTCTATGACGAGTTTGGTTGCTGGGGTGTCTCATGCATGTGGTTTGACTCTTCATGGGGCTTTGGTTTGTGGAGGGAACAATAGTTCAGGTCAACTTGGAAACAGTGTTTTTTTAGGTTCTTTGGATTTTTCGGGTCTTGCTCTCGGAGACGGTTTCACTTGTGGCATTAGGCGGAGGAATGGGGTTGTTGTGTGTTGGGGTGGTGGTTTTGATAGTGATGTGGTGAAGGGTGTTTCTTTTGAGTCTCTTGTTGCAGGTTTGGATTATGTTTGTGGGTTGATGACTGGGAATTTGTCTGTGGTTTGTTGGGGTGGTAAGGGTGGGTTTGATGTGCCTAATGAGATTCCATTGGGAGTGATTCTCCCGGCTCCTTGTGTTGAGGATGGATGTGGTAGCTCTTGTGGTATATATCCTGATTCTGATGCTCTTTGTCATGGGTCTGGGAGTATTTGTTATGCTTGCCACACTGAGGTTCCACTGGCTGTGCCATTGTTTCCACCAGAATCATCACAAGTGTCTTCTTCACATGAAGGAAGAAAGTTGAAGGAGTTTGTGGTGTTTATGGTTGTTGGATCAGTTGGGGCTTTTGCCGGTCTATGTACTATTGTTTATTTCCTCTGGTTTGGTGCAAAGAGGGTTTTGGTGAGGAGAGAAGTAAGTAATAGTTCTGTGAAGCCTACAAGCTCAGAGAGTGATGCCTATGTGGATATAATCCCAATGCCTAATGTTGGTTCAAATGGGACAACCTTTAGAACTTTTTCTAGTAAAAGCCATGGGTCAAGAAGATTGAGGAGGCATAGGAGTGGTTCATCATCGAAGCATGTGGACAGGACTGAGAGTTTCTCATTGCGTGAACTGGCAACAGCCACTGACAATTTCTCATTGCATAATAAGATAGGTGCTGGTAGCTTCGGCAGTGTTTACAAAGGCATGCTAGGAGATGGTCGTGAAGTGGCTATTAAAAGAGGAGATACTAGTACTATGAAGAAGAAATTTCAGGAGAAAGAAATTGCTTTCGATTCTGAACTGGCCATGCTGTCCCGGCTTCACCACAAGCATTTGGTGAGGCTAATTGGGTTCTGCGAGGAGAACGATGAGAGGCTTTTGGTCTATGAGTACATGAGCAATGGCTCACTTTATGACCATTTGCATGACAAAAACAATATTGAGAAGAGTAGCAGCATTTTAAATTCTTGGAAGATGAGGATCAAGGTTGCATTGGGTGCTGCTAGGGGAATTGAGTACATTCACAACTATGCTGTGCCACCCATTATTCACAGGGATATCAAGTCATCAAATATACTTTTGGACTCAAACTGGAATGCCAGAGTATCTGACTTTGGATTGTCACTAATTTGGCCCGAGACTGAGCAAGAATTGATGTCCACCAAGGCAGTTGGAACTGTTGGCTACATAGACCCTGAGTACTATGTGTTGAATGTGCTAACTACAAAGAGTGATGTGTATGGTTTAGGAGTGGTGATGCTGGAGCTTCTGACAGGAAAGAGAGCTGTGTTCAAAACTGAAGATGGGTCAAGCCCTATAGGGGTAGTGGAACACACAGGTCCAAAGATAGCATCAGGAGAGCTTTGGGGTGTGTTGGATTACAGAGTTGGACAGCCAGAAGTAAATGAGGTTGAGTCCCTTGAGATCATGGCTTACACTGCTATGCACTGTGTGAACATGGAGGGAAAAGAGAGGCCAGAAATGACTGACATAGTTGCTAACTTGGAGAGGGCATTGGCTTTCATTGAAGGCAGCCCTACTAGCATCTCCCTAGCATCATTCTCTGCCCCTCTTGAATGAAATCTCATCCTCTAATTCATTCATGAAATTCTTTTATTTATTTTTTCTTTACCTTTTATAAAATCATTCTTTGGATTGTACACCCATGAACTTTAGGGGAAAGCATACCAAGAATTTATCATCTGAGATATACAGAAAACAAAACAAAAGCATCAGGATTGATCATAAATTTTCATCCTCAACAATTTTGCTACATGTATTTGTTTATAACTTTTCACAATATCAGATGTAACAAAACAGCCACCAGAACTGCAATAATAGATTAAAACTTTGTAAGATAATTAGTTAAGCAACTGCAAAGTGAGTAGTTAGCAATTGATTACATGATTCTGCTATAACTGTGTGGTCTTGAGTGTTGTGTATGAAATAATGAGGTAGGTGTTGCTTCAGAGTTGTTGGACTTATGGAGTGAGGGCAGCTTATTTGGTTCTTCTGAAACCGCCCAAAAGAAGTAGCCATTCAGAGGGTAACAATGTTGAATCGATTTAATTAATGAATGGTTCTTTCATCATCTTTTGCTTAATTTAATTGCTGGCCATGGAGGCATGGGACATGCAGAATTAATTAGTGCTAAGGTAAGTCAAATGCTGCCAAATTTGAGATCAAAACCACGTTGATGGCACATTGATTTTTAAGCCCATTTTCAACGCAACCAGCGGTCTTCATGCTTACACGCAACAGATGGTGATCTGTCCTAGATCAAAGAAGTGTAAATGGATTTCTTTCTCAACCATTCTTAACTTCATATTAAATACTCATTATTTATGCTCTTCTTAATAAGAAAAGTAAAATAAATTTCTTCTGGACAAGTTTTTTGCACAACTTCTAGATAAGTCATAACCAATTTTCTAGAGAAATTAAAATCACCTTTCTGAAAGTTTCTTTGCAGTTGTGTTAATCCACATCATGGAGTGATCACTAATTATGAATGTGGTTTTGGATAAATAACTTGAACTCATGATACGTATAATCCAAAGCTGGTGCCTGGGAACTTTCCCAATTAACTAGGAAATTCAGGTCAAGATCGATCTTCACCAATGACCACTAATAGTTTATTTGATACAGAAACTTTTATCTCAGGTGTGACACCAGTTGACTGGTTTTGATTGATTGATTATTAATACTGTGATTATTTTATTCAAATTTTTTTTATTATATTTACTGTCACACTGCGTATTTGTACATAGCAGTTAGACATTTCGTGCTCATATTCATACAAAAAAAATCAGATCTCAACTATATACAAAAATTAGTTAATTAAAGAACAATTACACTGTTATAAACGAGATTAGTCTCTAGTTATATGTGGCAAAATAAAAATAAAAATATGGATGTAACAAATATGAATATAATATTAAATTGTTAAATTTATGTGGATAGTTGTAGATGGAGTGACGTTATGTAAGAGAATGGTGGGTTTGTGTGGACTCAAAAAGTCTTGTGGCATTAGTTATCCTTGCCTGGTCTCTGAAACTTTCCCATTAAGGTTAATGGCTCAAACGTTTTGATTTTTAGCTAATTTCTTTTCTTGATGCATTACTTGTTGGATTAGGAGATGCTGTTACAACTCAATATATGATACTCTTACAAATTTCCATTATTTTATAGTGTGCATCAGTCTCAAAAACATGAGTGCCTTCTAAGAAAATTCTACACGGAACTTCACTAGAGTCACCACCATGTTTAAAGAATTTTAAAGTTCAAACATTTACATGACGCCTGCAACTGTTGTGATATGATGATGCATATGAAAAATCAAATGAAAAGCTCGTTGCTTTTTAAACAACAAACCACATTCTAACCTAAACCAATTCAACAACCAAATATCTCATCCATAATTTACTTATCAATAGCACTACTGCCACATAATCGTCACCCCAGAAAATCTCATAACAAGAATGCCAAATGCAGAATAACTAGCATTTTAAAGATTGTAATACTAATTAAGGGTTTAACTAAATTAAAAATGAGATAGTTTTTTTTTTTAATTAGAAACATATTATTATTACCATTACTATTATCAATTTGCATTGTAATTCAGTTTTAATACAATTTGACATCAATAATTATAATAATATAAAATTATAATTTAATAGTTGATTAACAAAATTCATTTTTTTATAAAATTATTAAAATATAATATTTAATGAAAATTAGGGTTAAATATATTTTTCGTACATGTATTTTCATATTAAAATTATTTTCGTTTCTACTCCAAACTTTAGATTTAGATCTTTTGGATATTTGTTGGACTGGATTCTTGTGAGTTTTTTTTTTTTTAAGACAATCACATCTCCAAGTATAGAGTAGGATGTTAACATGTTTCATATTGATTCATCACTGACATAAATATCATAATATTATAATACAATCCATATTACCTAAAAAAGTGTAAAGATTAATTCCAATAATTTTCTGACCAATTTCGCTTTCTAAAAAAAAATAATTAACTTAAAAATTATACCTATTTGTAATAAATTGACTAGTTCTGCATTTACTCTATGTTGGCATACCTTCTCTGAAATACACCAAGAAAAGTGTTTTTCTTTATTTTTGAAAAGTAGTTGTTTAGTTAGTTAGCTAATTGTGTCTGTTGTTGAAATAATCTCTTGAACCTATGACCATTTCCATTATGATGAAAAGTTAGTAGTCACATCTCGAAAACATTCACTGCGAATCAATCTAAGATAAAATTTTACTCAATTTACAACACTCAAACTGGTTCGTCTTATTTTGGTTGTGATTAAGAAATTTATAAAAAATAAAAAGGGGGACAAAGAAACAAAAGAAAGTACAGAAAAAGAACGAAAGGATGACCTATTACTAAAGCTAAATCTTGTAAATTATAACCTACAAGGCACTAAATTTTTACAATAATTAAAAATGTGCAATTCCTTTTGATGTCGGAGCCGTGATTCCATGTTGTTGGATATTGCACATCCTTAGTATTTTTGTGGTGTAAACTATCGATGAGATAACTCTAGATAGGTTTGAGAGTGCAGGGAGGGGTTTGTGCAGGGAATGCAGTTGATTTACGGAGAAACGTCCTCTGCTTCTCATCAGCATAGCAGAGCAGAGATTCCGCACAAACTTCCAGGGAAGTTGGTGGTGGAGTAGGCTTGAAGTCTTGAAGTTTTGAGTACTCAGTTATAAGGTGGAACATGTATTCATAAATTCGATCCATGGTCAAGCTTCCCATAAAATCCTGCCCTCTTTTCCCTATAGCCTCTGCCTATAACAATACAAAACCAACCATATCAATAATCAAATTCATTGGGGTACAATTTCCCACAAACATTTTTACAAGTCGAATAACTAAGGTATCAGAAAACTCACATGTAATTGTTGTACCAAAATACTATTGCATTATTTGAATCATTTCATGTTGGTAAGTAGCATGACAATATCACGTTATGAGAGAAAAAGACACCAAATAATTATGGTAGGACCTTTCATTATTTGTGTAGGGTCTATTAATTTATTTTTACGTCTCTTTATAACATGATAATATCATGTTCTTTACTGGTATGAGACAATCCTCGTTCCTAATAATCATGGTCTTGTAATTTTCAGACCAAAAAAGAATAGCTGTCACATTCATTTGAGCAGTTAAATTGAACATTCATTCCAATTTCCAACCATTTGAATTTGAAAATTTAACTACACAAAAAGGACAATCATAATTTATCTCAACATATAATCCTAAGCATGTGCCGTGTCCTTCTTTATCTCAACCTCCATGTGCTGGAGACATGAATTTTGTTTAAGATTTTTAATTGTAGGTTCTTTTATAAGTTCCAGACAGTCTTGAAGGTAGTTTTTCATAAGACAAAGGCTGAAATTTTACAGTGAATACAAAATATATGGGAGGGAAAAATGTTTCTTTTTTAAAAAATGAGTTGGAGAGAAGGTATAGCACACTACATTAGTCCTCATGGATCAACAATATTAAATAAATACCTCCTCTAGGTGTTGATTTCCCCATTCTACGGCATACTTGATAGATGGACATAGCTTCAGGGGATCAACAAGCCAATAGTTTTGCTCTGGAATAAGACCACGGCTGAAAAAATCTTCATACTGGGGTGCTATAAGTAATGCAACAGAATCACATGAGAGAATATATTTCAAACTCACAGACCACGCATACCCTTCAGCATAGATCTTATACCTGTAGGAAGAAGGCATATAAGGAGGTGTCGAAAAGGGAAAACTCGGCAGCATAATATGAAAAAATCCTAGGAAATTTGTTACTTTTCAAAATGGAACACAAATATAACCAAATTTGCTTGTTCAAATGAAGAAACTCTAACTGTTCAAAAGAATCCATTTGTATTTAGTGTGCATTGTGACCAATTTAATACTCACCGGTGAGTACACTGATCTGAAAGTTTTGACTGCTTGAAGTCACCCCTAGCTGCTTCATTCCAATCCTGCAATGTCGATCAACATAAACAACAGATTTGGTAAAAATGGTAAGCATGGCAGACTGAAATTACCAAACACAACAAAGGTCCAAATTATGCAAAACAAGTTAATCCAACCTGACGCATAATTTGTGCTCCCCACTTCCTAGAATGATTACAAGTTAGTAACTCGGTACGAATAGGAGATGAAACATCTGGGTTTCCCTTCCAGTATGCCCTTGGTATCTTATTTTTCCAACTAACTGTTTGAGAACCTCGCTTGATATCTGGGAACTCTTCATTCCAGGGTCTTATGTTTATCTCTGACCTGAGCAACAAATGTTCAACAGATTCACGGTTCAAGTCAAAACAAACACACCAAAATGATCATGCTATTTGCACCTTCTCACTATAGACCATAACACATCAACATAGTTAATTTACGCTATCCTATGGTATGATCTGTTTCTTTTAGAGATTATCTTCACTTTCTCGGTTGACACTTTCCCTCACTCAACAAAAGTGATTTTGTTGCATTTCAAAAGTATTCTAAACATTTGCAAAAGAAAAGAGATTATCTTTTTAAAGACAAGCTCGCCACTACTTTCTGGAGCAAGAAAAAGCAAAACTTGTATTCTTAAAATACACAAATAAGATATATTAAGTAATAAATCTTTCAAAATTAAAATCGTAACATACATTAAGTTATGGTAACACTCATATTATAAAAGGCAACAGCAGGAATTACACAGAAAAAACAAGAGGAACATAGTTTGTTCAAATAAGTCCTAGCCCCGTCCCAATTTCTTGAAACAAAACATTCCTTGCCAGAGTTTGTCTGCAAACACACACAAATAACAATGCACATGTCGTTAGATTTTAAGAACCAAAAAGTGCAATGCACATTCCTCTAAAAGATGTTTTTTGTGTGAATCGAGGTATCCCAAGTCAGATACTGATATTTCAAGATACTCAGATCCATTTAAGAAATTTCTATTTTTCAATAGATATTATTTCATTCCACATAAAACTGGGAGAAAGTTAATAGATATAATTATTTATCAAACCATAGCATATTCATGAAGGTAAAGGTGAATAGAATATCTTTAAAAATACCCCTTACACAATAAACAAGTGGATGAAAAATCAAAGGCGTTGAATTGAATGACCCACACAAACGACAAGAAAAAGGTGGCATTTTAGCACAACCCCGATGAAAATCTTACCAACCCCAGAAAGACCAATCCGGAAAAGGGATGTCAAAGTGTTCCTTTGTGGTGCAATACCGAAAGAGAGGCACCGGCATTCCTTGGTATTCAATCCTGTTGACAGTTGGCTTATCCATGCAATCAAACATCATATCCACATCAGGCACCATCCCAGGGTACCTCCTCAGAAGCTGCAACAATCCCCACAGAGTGAACATCGCCCTACTCTGCACACACGCGTAGTACCAATCCACAAACATCTTTCCGTCAACAATCACCACTCTAAATGCCGCAAGCCGCTGCGCCCCCGCCACGTGTCCCTTCGTGATCCGGCTCTCCATCCACGGCTCCAGGTCCCTCCGGATCGCCACAAAAAAGTCTGGACACTCCCCCCCGCCGCCGGGGAACCTCCGCCGTTCTTCGCCGCCGTCTCCGGCGGCATAACGGCACGTCAAGTAGGAGCACTGTAGGATTCTGTACGCACGCTGCTGGCGACTTTCCTCGTCGAAGGGCTTGTGAGGGAAAACGTGCCACGGCGTCGGTTCAAGGTTGTGACCCACCACCGTGCCGGTCCGTGAAACGACGTCATCCACCTGTTCGACGAAATTACCCAGAGAAGGCAAAGTTACCGAATGCGCGAAAGAATGTTACCAAAAGAATAAGGAAAGGGAAATGGGAAGTGGGCAGGGAAGAAAAAAAATGGGGTGGATGAAATCAGGGACCTTGTAGAGGAGAAGCGCGGTGAGGGAGAAGAGAGAGAGAGCTAGAACACAGGGAATTAAGTACGTTGGGGAACGAGGAGTGTGCTTAGAAGGGAGCACCATGTTATAAGAAGAAAAGAATTGAGAATGGCGAAGAAGAAGTAGACGTAGAAGAAGAGAAAGATTTGTTTTGGTGCATTGTTTGTTGGGGCTGTTGAGTGGTGCATGCAATTAGTTGTGGGAAAGGCGGGGTCCTATTTTGAGACGCTCTTTTAGTCTTTTTAGTTAATTTTGTTTCTCTTTTTTCTCGTGGTGATGAAGGGTCCCTCTACCCTACCCTACCATCAGCCATGACATGGTGGTGGCATTTGCATGAAATGTCACAGAAGTCAGGTTTAGAGGACACGTGGGTGAAGTGAAAGGGTTTCGAATGTTGAGACTTTAGGTGATGACGATTTTGCTCTGTTTTTTGACTTTTGTCTGGTGATGCATGATTGCATGACAGAGAAAATGTGGAGACACTCTCATTTTAGAAATTTTACGAACACATGGTGGACAAAGTATGCCGCACCGAAACTCAAGTGATCACTGTTTGAAGTTATGACATTTGGACGCTTCTTCAAACTTTGGTGGACAAGGACAAGGTATGCCGCACCAAACTCAAATCACCACTGCTTCAACTTATCACATTAGGACGTTTCTTCAAACTCTACTTTTACTACCTCACAACTATCTTCACATGAATTCAATATCATCATGTATTTTACATTTTAACTATGGTTATTATAAAAGGTTTACTAATTCAAAATATATTAAACTTTTTTTACTGTCAAGACTTTACTTTCATTATATATGAATAAATTTTAATTTGTTGTTGTAATTTTTATAGTTTAAAATCAAATTAAATAAAAAAACATGTGAACCTCGGAAGTTTTACAAGTATAGTTAAAATAAAGCCAAAATAACGTGAAGTATTTTTAACTTTAAAATATATGCTTTAAAAAAATCAACCTCTTAATTCTTTCAAATTATCTAAATACTTTTAAAGGTATAAAAAAAAATAGATTATATTTTGTTATGTTGGGCTTGTATTTGGTCAAAGCTTGGAAATGAATATATGGTTACCTACAAATAAGGTCAAATTCGTTTCTCATACCTAAAAATAGCAAATAAAATCAAAGCCAATTGTTTGAGAAAAAATATAATTAAAATAATCTATTATGTTCACCGATTAATATTAATAGATTATCCTTTACCGGAAAAATCGTGACTTTTAGAATGAGGAGAACTTTCTGTTTAATTCACTGTTTATAAGATTTTTTATTTATTTATTTAGACTTAATTAAGACTTTTTTTTTTGAAAATTTAGATATTTTTAATAAATTTTTTATTGTTTATTAAGTATTTTAAGTTTTTATAATTTATAATTGAATTATTGTTATTTAATCTTTTCCATGACATGACTATTATTTTATTTCGTTATTTTACTTAATTATTTTTGTTTTAACTGTTTATTTCACCTACATCTGTTTACTTTTATCTACATCAAGTAATGAAAATAGTTCTTAAAACGGTAGGTGATAATGTTAAAGAAATAAGAAACATTACAATCTCTATCACCTATACTAATGATGGTCATAATTACGATCTCTTGAAAGTTATAGATGGTTGAAAGTTATAGATAATGATGTGAAACTTATTAAAACATGACCACTTTATTATTCAATATTTCTTCAATTAAAACAATAAAAATTACATATATCTTTATATTAATCGCAAAAATTCACTTTTTTTAATATTTAAAGATAAATAATTAAGATAATAAAATAAAATAATAACTATGTTATTAAAATAATAGTCACATCATTCAATTAAAAAAAACCATAAACTTAAATAAAAGATATAAAAGCTTAAAGTTCTCTCAATAAATAAATAATAATAAAATTTTAGTTAAAAATACTCTAATTTATGACTAGCTTTTATTATGTGATTTTGTATGATATAATTTTACAAAATTGTAGTAAATAAGGAAAATGAACTATGTAAGGAAAAACAATTAAACCCAAAATAAAGTAAAAAAGAAGAAAAAAACTTCTCATAAAAAAAGAGTAGTCCGATAAAAAAAAAAAAAAACTCAGTATAATGCCCACACGTCTTATTAAACCGTAACCTTTTTACTTTCTTCAATTTTCTTTTGCCATTTGGAACATGTGAAGGCTTCTGCAACAATTCCACAAAAGGCAATTTGTAAGTGTTAAACTCAAGATTAATGTTAATACACGAAACTCTTACTATCATAAATTCAAGAAACAAAATTTGTTTTTACTAGTAGATTAATGTGCACTAAATGGATGTGCTTTTTGAAACCTAAAAAATTATACATTTTTCTAGAGATAAAAGTAGATCATTGTACACATTTTGTAAGCATAATATATGTACTAAATTGAAATTCTACTATTGTCATTTTCATCAATAATTATTGTCTATAAAGATTTGTTGGACTTCATATATGTACACCTCAAGTAACACTTCTTTTTTGGCCAACATGAAATTTTAGCATTATGTAAAGAAATTATGATAATATTGAGTTTTGGATTTTTTTTATTATCAAAATACTTTTAAATATAAGATATAATTATGCTCTATTTATTTAGATGGAGAGAAGTCATGTTAGGATAGAATTAGAAAGTTTCCTTACTATATACAAAAATTAAAAAGAAAAATGAAGATGAATAATTATTGTAATTTTTTTAATTATAGCTGCGAAATTGTTTACTGTTTGATCAAATTTATTTTTGAAAAGTATGTTTACTAGAGATGATTCAATCTTTTCAACAATTCGACCTCAATAGTGAATTAATTTGCAATAACACATCTTTGTTTATTTGATATATATATATATATATATATATATATATATATATATATATATATATATATATATATATATATATATATATATATATGATTCATTATTTTTATCCTTTTAGATTAAAAATTATGTCTCTTTTGTGTTTGTAATACTTTTATTTTTTATTAATCAGTCAATGATTGAAGAGTACCATGTTAATATATATGTTTTTATCAGAAATACATATACCCTATCATAATCACTTCCAGTTTTATGACAACATATCTGACATATCTGTGATTGTTATACAATGAGTATATATATATATATATATATATATATATATATATATATATATATATATATATATATATATATATATTTATTTTTTTTTTTTCACACGATTATGATGAATACTGATTCAATTATTATACACTTTCAGACACTAAACACACTCTTTTCTTTTAACCTAAAAATTATAATTTCAACAAAAGTCAATATTTAGAAGGTAATTATAAAATATTTAAAAAGTAAAAAAAAAATGGCTAGATTAATAAAACCGTTAATTATGTTCAACTCGACTTCTAGTTTGGTTGGATTGATAAAATCGCTTATCAATGTTTAGCTCAACTTTTAGTTTAGTTGTTGATTACGTTCAAGTTGACTTTCAATGTAGTTAGAAACTATGTTAAGTCTTAACCCTACCTCATCTGGAATGTTAAAAAATTAACCTCATCCGACGATATCTACAAAAACCAACATTATCAGGCGATATATACAACAACCAACATTATTAGGTGGTACCTACAATAAACGATCTTACCAGATGATATCTACAAATGTTGACCTTATGAGGTAATACCAACCTAGTTTTCTAAAATTTGCTTAAAGTTTGACCTTGTGTAACACAAGTAAGTTTGTTTTTCTTAACTTGGACAATTTTCGAGCCTTGAACTGTATGGTAATTTCAAATATGGGCAATTGATATAAAACATTGAGAGCAAATACAACCATAAAATGATTAAGCAACTTATGTCATATTGGACGATTTAATATTTTCATGCACAATCATAAATCGATTAGGCACAACTTACGTCGTAATTTATTTATAGATTTTACATTGAATAAACCTCTTTGCCTACTCGACTTGAGGTTGAGGACTGTGTACTGGTAGTTAATTTGATCTCCTCTTAAGAGTGAATATTTTATCTAAAATCGATTATACTGTCTATTAATCATTAATAAATAAATTCAATAAAACTATTGAAAATCATAATAAAAGAATAAATGAATACCTACCTTGTGATACTTAGATCTTAAAAAATATATTAACTTTAAATATTAATAATATTAGTAATATTAGTTAAAATTAATTGAATAATAGATAATTACTATGATTTATAAAATATATTTTTTATCATCAACAGATAAATTTAATTTGAATGTTGTATTTGAAGTAATTTAAACTTTGAAGTTTCAATAAGTAAAGTATAATTTCAAACAAAAGTCAATTTTTAGAAGGTGATTATAAAACTAAAAAATTTGATTCAATTTGTCACCCTCTCTTAAACCCAGAATGTGCAATAATGCAAATATTATAAAAATGTATTTTGACAATTTTACTAATCTATATGATACTTAGATTTTATTTTATTTTTATATTATTTCAATATAATGTTGCACTGGGGAATAATGGGTCATATTTCCACTCAACAAGGTCCTTTTTTTTCACGTTTTTATAAGATTAGTTAGTAAATAAATGCATGCAATATATATTTAATCAAATTTAAAAGAACCACCATGAATAAGGTGTGGAGAAATAGGCTGTCAGATTTTTCAGTCTTATGTAAAGAAAGATTTTAAAACTACAAATTCCATAACTAGAAGTGAAAAAAATGTTATAGAATTAGTAGTTGTAAAATCATGACAAACTTTCCATAATTTATTATAAAATATTATATACAATATTGTAAAATATCATTTACAACTCACTCTTTTTTAAACTACTGTTTCACATCTACTTTTAACAGTTAATTAAAGAACATTATATAAATTATTGAAAAATTATTATTTGACATTACTTTTTTAATAATGACTTGACAACTTTTTAAAATAATAAAATATTATATTCAGATAATAAAAGTAAATATAAACAAAATTTGGAAATAAAATAATAATATATATTCATATTGAGTGGTTATATAAAATACGAGTTATATTCTTGTTAAACTTTGTGTCTAGATTAGAATATAATGAAATGTAACCTTTGTGAGATGAAAAGAAGTAGAAAGCATCTTTGGCAATTTCGAGGAACAAAGATGCTAATAGAGACCTAACACTGTAAAAGACATGCAACTGGGAATCTTTATTCAGTATTTCTGCAACATCAGATAGAGCATAAGAGACATTTTATCACAAAGAATAACATCTTCATAGATTGTAAGAAAACACAAAATGCTGTAAGATGTCTCTACTGTTAGATTTAGATTGAGTCTTTATTATTACATAAAAATTATAACTAATTATGAACTTAATTACTTTGCTATTATAATTTGATTGAAACTAATGGACTTAATGAACTCTGTAACATGTTCCACCAGTTAATGATCACATATCCCAGAAGTACCAAAAGCAAGAGCAAAGGATGGAAAATGATCAATAAATAATTCATAATTCGGTTAACAAAGTTCCCATTTTATTTATATACCATAATATGAACACAAAAATCTGGTTAATCAGAGTAACTAAACTAAAGATATTTACAAGAGCAAATTACACTTTCTAAGAAAATAAAAAATTAATATTTCATTGAAAATAATATTTTTTTCATGATGAAAATTAATAATTAACAAAGTGGTTATATATTTTAGGATTAAATATATTTTCTGTAATTAGATGTCTTAAAGTGACTTTCCAAAATCTAAATATAATTCTTTATGAAAGTACAATATCTAAAAATATATTTAACTTAATATTTGATATCAGCAAGATGATATAAAAGAAAATATTTTCTAAAATTATGTTTGAAAGAGATTTTAAAAAAAATCGGTAATATAAAATGTTTTATAAGGAAATATATACTTACTATATTTAAAGAAATTAAAATTCCCTCTTTTTCTCTTTCTCTCATGTTTTCAGTCTCTCTCCTCATTTTCCCTCAGTGCTCTCTTTTGTTTCCTACTGCCTCTCCTTTTGTCACTATTTTTACTTTATATCTTTCTTCCTCTTTCAATTCTCCTTTTTCTCTTCTATCCTTTTCTCTTTATTAATATTATTAATATAGTTATAAAAATGACATTTTTTAAAAATTATTAATGCTATTTTATTTAAGATTTTAATGATCATTCAACTAGTATAGATTTTGAATAGGATTTTGATATGAAGTAAGTTTTAAGTCTAGGGTATTCATAACATACACAATTTATATTTAAAAGCATTTTTTTTATACAGTCTCGTATGATTTCTGAAACGAGAGTATAGAATCATAAAATTAAATACACGTAAAGAGTATTATTGGAACATAGCAATTTTTTAAAAAATATGATAAAGGAAACACACACAAAAATCTCCTTTTTATGAGAGTTTTTTTTTCTCACTTACACTTATTTTTAAAAATATTATATAAAAAACCTCTCCCAAATTTTATTTACGTAAATAAACTCGTTTACTGTTTACACATGGAATTTAATCTCTGTAAAGCTTAATTCGAACTTGCAAATAGTGGTATTCCTAAAAATTACTACTGTTCCCATGTCAAAATTTGACTTTTTCCTATTAATTCCGTAATATATTTGTGTAATATTTTTAAAAAATATATTTACTTGGGGAATTTTTTTATTATTATGATGGACATGGTCTATTATTATGAGGTTTTGCCTAAATTTAATGTTTTAACTGCTTGTATTCAAATTAATTATTAGTTAAAATATAAAGTCAAGTACTTTGAGTAATTTAAGTCAGAAATAAATAATGAAAATGAAGTCAATAATGATTACAAACTCTTGCATGAAAAGGAGAACACCATAATAGAGTGTAAATAACGTTATCCAACCAAAAGCTATGTTTTGTTTCAAAGTTTTCCCAAGAAAATAAAGTTTTTTGCCCACATTCTCATAATGAAAGTGTTTTTGTTCTTCTGTTTCACTTTTATTATACTATAATAAAATAATGTCAGGAATTAAATTTATAATTTTGTGTAAATTATGCAAATTTTTTTCTGATTCTGATGAGTTTATTTATTTTTTCTTGAGTTTTTGTTTGGTCTTTTTATCCTTATTTATTCATCTTTATCTTTTTTTGTAATTTATGATCTGTAATCTTTATACATTTGTATAAAAGATTAAAGTGGTTGAAGGAGAATTGAATTCATCATTGTTTAAGAAAAAGAGAAATGAAGAAAAAAAAAATTAAGAAGATAGTTTTTTGTTATACAACAGATAAAGTCATTGAAAAAATAAAGAAAATATAAGAACATGTCCAAACACACCAAGAGTTGAAAAGGGTAGTATTATTCAATATTTGTTATTATTAATTAAATAAAATAATAAGCTTTATCTAAGTTTCAACTCTAAGACTTCTCTATACAACTAGCATTCACATGAAAAAAAAAAAAATGAGACTTGTGGTTGTGGCTGTTAACACACAGATATAAAATCTAAACCTCATCAGATATTACATTTTGCAAGCAGAATGAATTCATTAGAATCTCTCCGATATGTTCAGAGAGATGTTTTTTATAACCAAGTATCATTCCATGCTTTCATGTTGCTCACAATAAGAGAGGTTCAAATAACTATTTATTTCATTCTTATTATTCTTCGTTTTATCATCTAACTTTTGAATCAGGTTTAGGAGTGGAAGAAGAATCATTCATGAGCTCATTCTCATGCTTCTGCATCATCTTCTTCTTCTTCTTCTTTTTTCTTCTTCTTTAGCTGTTATCCTCATTTCTCCACTAAAGCAGAGACCACGAAGGAGCAAACAATTGGGTTAGTGCGGTTAAGCAAGATTTTTTTTCACTGACAGTTTTCCTAGTTGGTTAGTTGATAATGAACATTTTGTTAGTCTTCATAAATAATAATAGCGTAAATTATATTAATATCTCCTCATATCAATTTTCTTTAGTACCTCTTTTTCTTGTTTATTAATTATCCAATCATTCTTTATGTTTTTAATAGTGGTAACTCGTTTATGAAACTATATATTTATGAGTGATTTAATAGTGAGTAGCCTGATAAATCTAATAAGTTTTTGTTATGATAAATTCTAGATCACTCTAATATCATATTTAAAATAAATTTTAAATCTAACTTAATCTTATAAAATTAGTTTATAGATGAAATTTACATTCATTTATATATTATAAAATATTTTAATCTCTAACTAATGTGAGATATTAAACACTTTATAAAAAAAACACAGTATATATATCGTGCACACCTATTTAAGAGATTGGTTGAAATATTAAAGAAACATTAGAACATGTTCAAAATTAATTCTATGTTAAGATTGGACGTGAAATTTGAAATTTTAAAAAAATTAAATATTTGAAATTTGAATTAATTTATGTTATGATAAGATGAATCAATTTAAATTTTGTTATATTTAAATATATATATTAAATTTGATTTTTACGGTTTCTTGTTATTCTTATCTTCAGAAGACGCTTTAAAATCAGAATGATCCATCTTTGCGTGTTGTTGATATAACTTATGAATATAGTAATTATTGTAATTAAAAGATTACATCTTATTAATACAGTAATTATTCTAATTAAAAAAAAATTGTGTAAGATCAGGAAGAACAGAAAATGGATTAATGTAGCGTGTTGAGACTACATTCAACCGACACATAGAAATTTGAAATTAATAAGAATGGAATCTGATCCTGCAGGCTTAACTCAGAACGCAATATCATTTCAATTTCAACATGCAAGCGAAGAAGATGCTCTCGTGATTTCGAAACTGCACACACAACATGCAAATTTTCTAAAATTAATTAAATTTGTAACGTGTTACTAATTTAGTATTAGTCAACGTTCCTTAATTTTTTTTAGGAGAAGAGTTTGTAAGTGCATGATATAATTAATATGAATGAAACACATGTGTTCATATTGTTTTTGCAATATAACTTTGATTTGTTTTTACTTGTTTGGTTATAGGTTTTGTTCCCAAACATCCTCTTATTCAACAAATTGAAGTTGAAATATTGAAATTGTATGTAAAGATAGAAAAGTGAAAACATATTTTTTTATATTAATAGTATCATATTTATTAAAATTTAAGATTAAAAACAATTTAATTATATGTGTCTTTTGACGATTTAATGACAAAATAATAATAAAATTTTAAATTCAAGTTTTACAACAGACAATACATCTTATATAGTAATTAATCTTAATAATATTATTTAATAAATTAAAGATAATTTAAAATTTAAATATATATTTCTTCTTCAATTTTATTATATGAAATAGTTCTTAAATTTAATTTACTTTAATCATATTATCTCTAACAAATTCGAAACATTTATTTATTTATTTTATTGTTGAATCAAAGAAATATTCAATGAATCAGTATTTATATAAATTATGAAAAGAAAAGAAAATCAATGTCACTTTATTTTTAGTCCATTGGATGACTCAAGATTATAACATTTAAGAATCAAAAGTGATGAGCACAAAAAATTGGTAATCAGAACAATCATGCTTTCCAAAATGAAAGCAAAGCAAACACATAAAAAAAGTAATGGATGTTATCATAGTGCTGCGGTTGAAAGCTTTATTATCATCAATCATAAAAGTAATGTAAACTTAAAACTCACTCCATATTCTTGTATGACTGTGGAAAAGCTTCATATTTGTGACTCTGTTCTTTGAGTGTAACTCATATTCTTCTCAAAGAAAACCAAAAGTAAACTGATTTTAAGATTATGAAATGAAAGTAAATTGTGGGTGGAGAAGAGAAGAAAAACACTAGAAACTTGTCTTTACCATTGAGAAGAAAATGGAATGCTCACATTCCAACATCTTTAAGTTATGAAGTGAAAACTTATGAAAAGAAATACACAATACAATCCTTTGCACTAATGAGAAAAAGGAGAGAAAAGAATGAAGAAGCTCAGAATATTATAACCAACTAGCAAAATAACACCCTCCCATGTGGCAGCCATTGATGAGCTTGTGTTTGATAAGAGCTTCTGATATCATAATTCGAACCTTCAGGATTGGTTTCCTCTTCATGAGAGTGAGCACATGATTCTTCTTCCATTCTTCAACCTGATTCAAAACATAGATAATAACCTAAAAAGAATAAAAATGAAATATATGACTATCTGAACTTCTCTTCTTGCGAGCAACATGAAAGCATGGTATGATAGTTGGTTGTAGAAGAAGTTTCTCTGAAAATCATGGAGTGACTCAATTGAATTCATTGGACTTATAAAGTGCAATTGCTAAGGTTGCATATAAGCTTACCAAGGACAACTTTTTGTTCATTTTTCTAATTAATTACTAATATATAAATATTAAATAATGATTTCAACCTACTCTTTATCTGTTAATATTCCTCAAGTAAAGTGGTTTGCTTTCGGTGTTCATATATTTTGGGGAAAATCTTTATTTTTCTTTTCTAATAGTGGGAATTTTTTGGAAGCAATAAGAATAAATTTAGAAAGTGGCATATTTTTTTATATTGCAAAATTAGTAAGTATTTGCATATATCAATGGTAACTATACTGAATTAAAGTAGTAAGAAGGTTGTTTTCCTTAAGCAAATTTATGAAGTTTTTATTAATAAAAAAAAATTGAAAGAAATCTGTCCCTGTAATGAATGAATTAGATTCTATTTGAATTAATGGGACGTAAAATAATTTCAACACAGAAAGTTGTAAAAAGAAAAGGAAACAAAGTAATCGCAGATCTTTTACTTTTTTTTTTCTTTTCTGACAATCGTTCATAATCATTTACTTTTGCACGTATTTCATTGCAGCATTTGAATATAATAAGGTCCAATTAAATCAAATGGAATCCAGTTTATTCCAGCCATACTTTTTGGTGGTGGAGGAAGTCTAATGACTGATTTTTAATTGGTTAAAATAATGTTTAAACAAATTTTATTTATTTTGGAGTGATTCTATTTTCAAATCTAACTTTACAAAATCTAGTGATTATATTTTAAAAAATACTTAAAATAATAGGATTTGTTCTAGTTAAAATGAAGCTCTAATCACTATTCAGACTTTAAGCTTCAATATTAAACTTTCTCTAAGAAAAGTGATTAAATTTGGCCATGATCTCCTTTTTAGAGTTTTCTTAAATAATTAAAAAAAAATTATTGACAATAAAAAATATTAAATATGAACCATTTAGGTGGTGAAACCTTATACATAAATATAATATTTAACTTTTCCCACAAAATATACTCTCATATATATTTATACAGGAAACTCATAACTAAACTCAAAAAATAAATAATTAAAAAGTAAAAAGAATAGAAAAAATATATATATTGTCAATCAAACAAAACAAAATGCATTAGAGAAAGAATACTTTCAAGCTTCCCAAAATAACAAATCCAAACTATTCTGAAACCTATCTAAAATACCTAAGTTGGAAGGTCTTCAACATGTTTTGAAAGAATAAGATTTCTCATTAATGAAAAAGGGTATTGTAGTAAATACACTATGACTATAGGGTGCTAGAAGAAACTGTGCTGGTGTTAGAAGAAACTAAGGGAGTGGGGTAATAAGGTGCCGAATATAATTAAGCTTTCCTTTTCTGCAACCCCATAATTTCTAATTACACTTTCATAATTTTTACAATGATATTTTTTCTTTCATAGACGTGATTTATGGATTATCTATTCTCTTTTTTGAAATTTCCAGAACATGACTTTCGAAATAGGATTTTAAAATAAAATTTTTGGAGTATGCTTTCCAAAAACACATGAAATACATAAAAAAATTTGGAAATGAACTTTCTAGAACATATATATACTTTCTAAAACAAAAACTTTCAATTACAGTTTATAAGAATGAATTTTCTTGAATAAAATTTTCTAGAATATATGAAATACAATTTTCAAAACAAAATTACCAAAATAAAATTTTCAAAACATATATAATCTTTTAAATTGAGCTTTTTGGATTGATTTTTTTTTTCTCAAAACAAGCTTTCTCTCTTCTTCTTCTTCCACTCAAAGAGTGTAGTGGAGAATAGAGGTGCAGAAGAGATGACGCACAGGTGGCGATGATGTAAGAGCAACAACGGTGGTAGCATGATTTAAAATATTAAAATTATCCTTTCATAGTGATTCTAGAATAATAATTTTGTAAGAAAAAAATGTTTCTGGAATAGGAGTTATGTAAATAAAGAGTGTTTCTAGAATATCAAATTCAGAAGAAAAAATCATTTTGAAATACTTTTTCTGGAATATATTTTTTTATTTCTAAATTGGTAAATCCAGAATTAATAAAATGTATTATAAAAAATATGTTCTGAAAATATTTCAGAGTAATTCAAAAATTATTTTTAAAAAAGGTAAAACAGTTTTCTTCGAAAATATTAAGCTGTAGGAAGACAGGTATTTTTTTTTTATAATCTTTTTCTGTTAATATGAAAGTGCAGTTAGAATAACGAAAAGGCCTAGAATTATTGAAGGCCTAAAGTTGAAGGCAACTTCTTCCTACACCTCTACATTCTTCTTCCTGCACTCCTACATTTTTCAAAAATATTAAAATTATCCTTTTACAGTTTTAGATGTTTCGAGAACAGTGATTCCATAAGTAAATAATATTTTTGAAATAAAAAATCTAGGAAACAAAAAATTATTTCAAAATATCTATTTCAGAACGTATTTTTTTATTTTCAGATTGATAAATCTGGAATTCATAAAAAATTTTATGGAAAAGATGTTCCAAAAATATTTCAGAAAAAACAGTTTGGAAGTATTTTTTAAAAGGGGTAAAACCGTCTTTTTGGAAAAATGATGAAGTGCAGGAATAAATTTGTATAGGTGAAGGAAGAAGTTGCCAAAGTTGAAAAATGAATGCCCAGTTAGATAACCAATTGGATCAAACAAGTTCAAATAAAGGCTTACGTGTCAAATGCCGATTGGCTGAGATGACAAAATCCTCGTATAAAGCCACAATCTCCAACATCTTCTTTACTTCATTCACTGTCCCAGTGGTAGCGGCGAAACGGAGATCACAGATGGCGAAAACGACGTCGTTGCTGTTCTGTACGCTGCTCTTCTTCGGAACCCTAGCTCTCATTCAGGTCTCAATTTGCGTATTCAAACTTAGATGTACTCCGATTTCTCTGGGATCAAGGGAATGGGTTAACAGTTGAGCTTGAGATCGAGACTCTGGGATCACTATCTCATCTCAATATAAATAAAGTTCCATGCCATAGAAATATATGAATTGCTATTGAGTTTGGTACAATTTGCAATTCTGCTTCCCTTTTTCATTTTTAATTTTGCGTTCACAGGCGAAGAAATCAAAGGAGGAATTGAAGGAAGTGACCAACAAGGTTTTCTTTGATGTTGAGATCGATGGAAAAGCCGCAGGTCTCTAAGCTTAATTATTTTTATGCCTTTTATTCACTCTATGTGCTGTGTCTATGTTTTACTCTCATTGATTTGATTCAAAGTGAAATGAGATGATAGATGACTAAAGATACCTTCTAAAATTATAATTGAGTAATGTTTCACACGCACTTTAACACAAATCCTTTCCCACGAGCAAATATTAAACAAACTTATTTAACCAACAATCTACCTATAATGAAGGAATAGTGATTCATGATAGGTAAAATATTGGTTAAATGAGTTTGATTGATATTTGCTTTGTAGAAGTGATTTTGGATGTTTTGGTGATGTAAGTGGAACTGGGAGTGTGTGTCGATTTTTTGCTTAATAATGAATCCTTGTACAATTCTAAATGATCAGAATTCCCTAGGTGTGTAAACTTGGTTGGTAGAGTCTTGGGAGAACTTTGTTGTTTTGTTAAGAGGTATATTTTTTTTTGTCCTTGATCAGGTATCCGTATCCTTATAGCTAAAGCTGTAAGATTAGCCCTTAGGCTGGGGATGGTGATTAGATAAAATCCTCCCCAGAATGGCAACTCAAATTACAAATAAAATTTAGCTGGGGTTACAATCCACTTTATAGTTGATATAGATAAGTTAGTGCACTGTTGTTAAATGAAGGCACCGTGGCTGCCATGGCAGATTTTTTGCCAACCGCCATAAAGGGAGGCACGCTATGTCAGCAACATAATGTTATTTTATACGGTGCAATTTTGTCCTTCCACTAAATTGATAACGCTGAGTTGATGTTTCATCATTCCTTTTCCCCAGAATTTTGGGTATGAAATTTTGACCATTGGTATTTATGCTATGATGATTGACTTTCCAGGTCGTATTGTAATCGGTCTTTACGGGAAGGCAGTTCCAAAAACTGCAGGTTGAGTTATTAAATTCTCTGCATTTTGATTCTTATCAAGGATAATTGTTAATGTTAACTGAAGCCTTGTTTTTATTTCCGTTTCTGCAGAAAACTTCCGAGCTCTTTGCACAGGTGAGCTTGTTTCTGCTGCTTCTATGTATTGATTTTATCATATAATAGTTATAGAACTTGTTTCCATTTTTTTCTAAGTTTCATATTTCAGTTGTGTTAGAATATATTCATTCAATGTTAGAACTAATGAGTAACAATCGACCTGTGATTAAACTGCTCTACTCATTAGAACTAATTGAGGACATATTTATTAGGAAGATATAGTTGAGTTCTTAGAGTGAAGGTGGATTTTTTTTTATTCTCGTGGTTCTTTTCACTGATATCTGAGTTATAACATTTCCTCTTCCCTTCTTAATGATATAAGATAATGATATCACTGCTTGGATTTATAATGTGCACATGTTCATCTTACAAATTAAAACATTTTATATTAAATTTACATTTTGTCCAAATTATTAGGGGAAAAGGGAATTGGTAAAAGTGGAAAGCCCCTCCATTACAAAGGTAGCTCATTCCACAGAATTATTCCTAGCTTTATGATCCAAGGAGGTGATTTTACACATGGCAATGGAATGGGCGGAGAATCAATTTACGGAGAGAAGTTTGCTGATGAGAACTTCAAGTTAAAGCATACTGGACCAGGTAATATTCTTTTATTATTATAGTTGTTTGTTAAAACATAAATTCAAATGAACCTATGATGGCATTAAAGCTTTTTTGTTATTTTTTGTATGAACAGGATTTCTGTCAATGGCAAACGCAGGTCCTGATACCAACGGTTCACAATTTTTTATCACAACTGTGACAACTAGCTGGTAATTTAATCTAGATCAATAAATTCGCAGAAGAAAACAAATATCAAATCTTATGTTGTATATTTCATATTTGTAGTGTGCATAATACTCTGATTCTGCTATGATCTTATGACATGACATACATCAATCTGTTCATTGGTGATTTACGTGGTTGCCATGCATTACGAAATTACTAACTATTAATGTATATATGTATTTGATAGGTTGGACGGAAAGCATGTTGTTTTTGGTAAAGTTATTTCCGGAATGGATGTTGTTTACAAGGTTGAAGCGGAAGGAAGGCAAAGTGGCACTCCCAAGAGCAAGGTTGTGATTGCTGACAGCGGTGAACTTCCTCTATAAATGTACACGTTGATTCTCAACCAGGACTTGTCAAGGTGTTTCTAGTTTTTTATTCTGTCTACGAACTACTTAACTTTAGCTTTCATAAGCATGTGCTAATAGGTTTATTAGTTGTATGTTTGTGACACTCGGAAAATGGCATTTCTGGAGGAAATTTTAAATGAACATGACTGTCCAAGATAAATAGCATCCCTTAATGTGGAACGTCTTAACTTTTGTTCTGCTAATCAACTATTGAGAGCCTATGAATTATTTCTGGACTTGAGTATAAACTAATATAAATAAATTTTATCTTACTTAATCTTTATTAAATCTATTATTTATTTCGTCTAAATCCTAATTAGTGTTATTATTCTAAAGAATATGATTACGATTAAACTTAAACATCATTCTCAATAAATGTTATTAAGGGTACTGCATAATTTAGAAAATATCTGTGGTATGAACTCAGGAATATTAAAGGAATGGAACTAATATATTTAATCAAAGTAAAATTAGGTAATTTTGTTTATACACACTTAATTTCATACTGTTAAACTCATTTAATGTTCTTGATTTCCCAAAATAAAGTAAATATTTTAAATTATCTTCAATCATATTTAGTGGAGATGTATAAGAGTAACTTTTAAAATCAGAGCATTAGAATTGAAATTTGTTTATATTAATATTTACTAAAATGCTATTTTATATTTAAATTTAAAATTTAATTTTACGTATATAACTATAGTGGATGGATAAATTTGGATTTAAGAAAAATAATTTTAAATTTTTAACTATAATTGTGTGATTAAGATGTTTTGTTTTTGACAAATAAAGTTGTTTGATCGTGGAGCAATTTATTTATTTATTATTATTGGTGAGAAAACTTTTTTTTTTTAATTGTTCCTAATTTTTTACTCAAGGCAAGAGGTTAAATTTCTTCTGAAAACTAAACATGGTTAAAAGTATATTTGTAAAAAATTTATAGTCAAAGTACATATTATTATTTTTTTCTAAATTATCCTTCATGTAAAATTTCAATCTTGTTACAAACCTGTTCCCTCAAACCTAAGGACAGTGACGGAGGTTCGTCACATGTGAACCCTCATTCTTTTTACGTATATATAAATGAATATATATATATATATATATATATATATATATATATATATATATATATAGAAAATCAATATTTTTAATTTAGTATATTTTAAGACCCCAAAATATTTCCTATCGGTCTAGTTTCTTACAAAAACTATTAAAAGAACATAATATCTTCTAATTCTTTTTTTAAAGTTTATTGTTTGTAGGGAATATCCATATGTCCTGAAGACTCACTGCTCATTCCCACAATAGTTGTTCAGTATTTGTCTATAAGCCAATAAATACTGTATATACCATCCTATATAAGAATCAATAATAGGGTAGGATAAAATTATATATATATATATATATATATATATACATTTATATAATTGTTAAAATCCTTACTTGATAATTAATATCACTTCACAAAAAAGTGAGGTAATCAATTGTAGAGGTCTTTGTTACAATATGGAACAATTACTAATTTCCACTCTAATTATAGGAGGCAAAAAGTTTTTTTACTTAAAAGCTCACTCTTTTTACTCACAAAAACCTCTATTTTGGCTTGGATGTATTTTTAATGGTAAAACAATATTGGTTGTGATAGCTTAAGTAATCAATTTCTACAAGAAGTATACTATAAAAAAAAGTTAAGAAGTTGTTAGCTCCAATGATATTTTTCAAATTACCTACCTTATAGAATTAGTGTAAACAAGTGCAAGTATGGATTAAAGCACTTCTTAAATTACCATTTATTAAACTAAAATGTCTATGCAAACCGTTTTTATAAACTCGACTCAGTAAATTTTATTAATATACAAAAGTATATTAAAAGACCTATACACACAATACTCTTGAAACTATAATTTAATATCACTACCCTGCAGAAAATTGCAATAATAATAATATATAATGAGTAGTATTGAGTCGCATTCAAATTACATTGAGTGATTAGCCTATATCGTCTTATATACATATTTCTATCATATTATTAGTTAATATAAATTTTTGATGAACTTTTTTTTATCACCATTTGAACATAGAATTGACATGACCGAACATTTGTAAATTGTCCAATAAAATGTAAAACTCAACAAGTCCAACAACCCCCATTATAGGATTTGATACAATCATTTAATTTAACTACAAAAGTTAACTTTAAAGAGACAAAAGTTATTCTCCACTTATATATATATATATATATATATATATATATATATATATATATATATATATATATATATATATATATATATATTAATTAGGGATGGCAAAGCGAGACGGGCTATGCAGGTCAGCTCGTGGCCCACTAGTAAAAAGCGTGGGGTGGGCTCACCTTTTTAACCCGTTAACCCGCTTTGGCCCGCTCCGCATAACCCACAGCCTGTGCGGGCTGGCCCGCTATTCCGCAAAAAAAAAAATAATGCTGAGTTGGCAGTGGAATGTATTGCAATACTAGGGTTTTTGTTTTCTTTCATTCCTTTCCTTCCAAACCAAAATGTTAGTCTGTAGTGTCGTTTCAAAACGCTAGGATTAGTCGCGCAGCCTTCAACTTCGTGTCAACGCTATTTTGATCTTGCCTTAATGACTAGAGATTTGTTGAGCATTCCTATAACCACAGTTGCATCAAAATCTGCATTTAGCATTGGTTCTCAAATCCTTAACAAGTATAGGAATCGACTTTTGCCTGGAAATGTGGAAGCAATCATTTGTACTTCTAGTTGGAAGCATGAATTTTCTGAGGGTAATTCAATTATTTTCATTGACCTTATTTTTAGTGTATTACTTTTATGAAAAATTAATTAATTAATTTTCATTGTTTTAATGTATGCAGATGACGGGGAAGATTATAATTATGAAAAATTGGATGAAAGTTCTTCTCAAGCTGCATCCAATGTTATTGAAATGGAAGACTATTAATGTTTTTAAATTATATTATGTCTATTGTAGTGGTGTTTATGTTTAATGTTTTTAAATTAGTTATTTTTAATGTTTTTAAATTGGAAGAATATTGATATTTGATTTTTATTTTAATTAAATTATTGATGTTTGACTATATTTGAAATGAAAGAAAAAAATATTAATATTTGATAATAGCAAATATGTAGGTTCAATTTGATAATTTTTCAAGAGCAAAACATAAAAAAACATTTTCATTCAATTTCATAAAAAAACATAAAAAATATTTTCATTCAATTTCAAAAAAAAAAAAAAAAAGGAAATGCGGGTTGACCCGCATACCTGCGGACCCTTATGCGGGACGGGACAGAAAATTCAACCTGTATATTTTACGCGGGACAGACCAACCCGGTCCGCATTTTGCAGGCCAAATGCAGAGCGGGCCAATGTGGGACGGGTTGGCCCGCTTTGCCATCCCTAATTTATATATATATATATATATATATATATATATATATATATATATAATTTTTTATTACATCAGTAGTTGTTAACATTATATCTCAACAAAGGACTAGATTTAGCACTTGCAGTGGCAGGAAACATGGTTTGGAAGGCTTGAAATAGAGAAGTCAACGTCATTTAGTGCTACATTGAATGTTTAAAGTAGACTCACCAATTCGATCATAAACTCATTATTTTGAGCATTTCCCCACCCAAATTTACCAGACTTCACCAGAAAAAAAATTTCATTAAGCTCAAATTGAAAGTGAGCTTGTACACTTGGAGTTGTTACCTCTACAGTTTAAGAGTCGTGGCTTTGAGCCAACTAACAGCAGAAAATGGAAAAGTTAAATGTAAAATCCCTGAAAATGAAATCAAATATCTTTACCTATTCACACAGCTGAGTAATTTTGAGTCGTACATCCAAACTCAATAGAGCTACAGGTTATACATGATAGGATAGACCAATATGTCCCAAGATCTAGCTCGGCTAACATGCAATGTACATGTCAATGTAATCTCTAATTTATTTATTTTGCCCAGGCTAATGATCTAATATGGTACAACAAGTTGATGCACATAACTTATGCAACATGCTTAATCAATCAGTATTATCACTGTCACTGTTGCTGTCCAGAAAGCTATACTCTCTCCATCCGTGGAGCTTAATCAACACAGTTCCCTGATTCTCTTCCCTCCATTCAATTGCTTCTCTCTTCAAAAGCTCTATAACCTGTGTTTAGAAACAAGTCAATTTCCCTTTTAATAACCAAGTTCCAAAATATTGGTCAACATGTAAATACTTTGAAAACTATGTTTCACACTAGATATAAGAGCATAGACTATAGGATGGAAGAAGGTGGATTAAACCATACTGATTGTTTCAGCTTAGACTTTCCAAAACCATGTGATCCACATCCTGTGATAACCCTTAGTGTCTGTACAGCTGAAGCAGGGATATAAATAAAGGCAATCAGATAAACAGACAGACGTAAATGTAAATGCAATTCAATAATGCAATGTTGGTTTAGTCTAAGTCTTGAGAACATGTGAGAACCCCTCAGAAATGCTTACAGGGGACATATGATCCAAAAAGAAGGTGGAGTTTCAGCATTCTAATTGCTTGTTTCACGTGCTGCCCATGTAAATCAATAGTTATCACGTTTTCTATACCCTTGTTTCTGCATATATCACTAACAGTAGCTTAATACGAGCAATAGTACATGAGGTAATTGTTAAAAGGAAGTTCTCTGGCTTTAGACTTCAAAGAAATCCACGAACCTAGCTATAAATATGTCATGGCTGGCCCTAGTGTCTGCTTTCTGAGCTAGCTTAGTTTGTTCTTTACCCTAGCCAGACATAGAAATAGTTAGCATCATATAACAAAGCATACCATAGTAAAGGTTCGGATAAAATACAGTTAATGTCAAGGTTATCGAACCAAGATTTATATCGTGAAAAAATCAAATTTAACAGATTATTATAAATATACATCTCAATTATCAAGGAAAAATAAGTCATATGTTTCCATACAAAATTCTGCTGTTCTCATCAGAGAAGAATAAACCTGGTCAGAAAGATATGCAGCATAAGCTCGATCCCCTTTGGTGTACGCTGTTGTAGCCTGCAAAATAATATCATCCTTGTATGTTATCAACTGAATTTGAACTCAATAGAAAACTGGCTTAAAGATCACAATGAAATAATCCCAAGAAAAGGCCAAATGTGAACTTACTTTCTTGTAATAAGATTTCACTGAATCCCACTGCTGATTTGAATCTTCCCTAAACACATGATATTCATCTCCCTTAGCTACAAATGCAAAAACCAAAAGAAACAAATGAACTCTCATGGTTCAAATTCGACAGCATCAAGGAAACCATCAAATTGAAGCATGCAAAAATAAGATAATCAAAATAACTAAATACACAATAAGATTAGAGTAATTGGACTTTCATAGTTGGACAGCTTTTCACTTCTCTTTTCCTCTTATTTTTAGAATAAGAAAGTGTTATTATTGGATACGCTACCAAAGGATAGCATTTTATTGTTAGGACAATTTTAAAAATTACTCTGATAATTAATTTTAACAAAACATATATTACTTTCTTATATATAACTAATTGGTTCCTTAGATATGGCAATTGTGTGATTTTGGTCTCTCAGATTTCAATTGCATGAATGAGGTCCTTTTGGTATGTAGTACAATTGCGCAACTTTGATCCCCAGTCAGTCTTCAGTTAAATATTTAACAGATTTTGTCAACGCGACATTAGATTATAATGTGACACCTAATAAGTTGCCTCATACATATGTTATCATGGCTAAATTACACCTTTGGTTACTTTAGTATTGCAATAATGGAGGACCAGAAGTGCAATTAAGTTATGTCAGCATATATGTCAAGCAACACATCAGTTGCCATGCCATCATCCAGTGACACATCAACAAAGCTAAATACTTAACAGCACGACCAATAGAGGGACCAAAATCGTACAATTATAACACCTAAGAAACCAAATGTGCAAGCCTAACTATATTTGTTTCCTAAGTTATCATTGTGTTTTCTTTACCATTTACCAATTATATATCATTAACCCAACTTTCCTCCAATTTTTTCAGCATTTTATATTTTTTAAGAATAAATTTATTTTCTATTTTAGCCTATATTAATTTCTAAACTTTCTGAAGAAATTCATTAACATACCACAAGCATTGATTGAATGCTTGTGCTGCTCCTACTAATTGAACGAGATCAAGACCAAGGAAAATGTGTTTGAGAAGACCCCATTTCACATTTTCTGGCAATATTCAACAAGATCCAACCTTTTCTAACAATCTCTACCAATGTATCAGAGGTAATCTTGCCAAAAATGCATGATGTATTCTCCTTGCTCTGACTCAGGTTGCCTAGGATGGCAAGCCCCCAAGCCACCTGGCCACACCACATAGAGAGAGGAAACTCAACCATATTAATTTCATTAATCCTTAAATTGAATTAATTTCAATCCAACATACTCAATAAAACCACCAACAAAGTCCCATTTCAAAACGTAATAAAAAGTAAAAATACAAGGAGAAGTGAGCATGCAACAGATCTTAATTACTGAAAATCAGCCAACTACTTTAGAATAGTAAAATGGAACCACAAAAGCAGTAATCAACAAATAATGTTCAAGATAAGCCAGTAGATGCAAGTATTTCAAAATTGCCATTATGTACCATAAGTACGTTGCTGAGATTCTGCAACATGTGGGGAAACATTGAACCCAGGTCCCAAAGACTGAATTTTCTTTACTACATTTCTCCAATTCATGCTATCTTTGTCATGTTCAGTGCTTTTGGGAAAGTTAAACAAAGATTCCAACACCTTCTGAGGAATATCGGACACCTTTAGAGGAATGTCAGACTTTGTACATTCTGAGCTAATAGCAAAATCAACCTTAGAATTAGAGAGGACCTCCGCATATTTCCTAAAACCAAGAAAAAACTAAGCTAGAGGAGTTAGGTTCCGCATATCAAGATTGTTGTTTAAGAGGATGTCAAGATTTGAATGCAGGAAGGTCTAAAGTGGCTAAAAATAAATGCTAGAATAGGAGGGACATTAAAGTAACAGGAAAACCAAAATTAAAAATAATAAGTTCTAATATCTTCTTATTTAATTTGGTAATATAGTGGCCTTGAGAGCATTGAACCTGTGACTACATGCAAACTACCACACCTGTCTATTTCTCTAGCCCAATCTTATATCACTAATTCAATCAGTACAAAAGTGGCATGTGCATTGTATATTTTCATCTAAAGGGTAGGTAGAAGCCTGACTCCCAGGAATTCTGCAAACATTATAGCTCAGGTTCAAGATTGAATTTACTACAATTTACGCAAGGAGTTGAGAACCATGATATTTGGCCTGCTTAGCATAATTACAATCCTAGTGGGTGAAACAGAGAATTTCATCCCAATGAATGTACCTTGAGTAATTCTATAAACTTCAACACTCAAAGAACAGAAATGTACATATAAAGATGCAATTGAAATATTATGCAGCAGGAGATATCGATCGGAACATTCAATTGCCAACTACCTAAAATAATTTAATTTACCAGGTTACTTCTATAGCTAAAAATAATGATTTGATGAAACAGGTTAAAAGATATTTCTTTATCATTGACAGATCCTTCAAGTTCCGTTTTTTTGGAAGGAGGAGGGGCATCATGGGATAGAAACAGAAAGAAAAAGCCATAATTTATTGAGTCTATACCATGAACTGGCAACATAATACATTGAAATAATTTACCTTCCAAAGGATCCGAGAGACCATATATTATCAGAAATATCACCATCTGATGAAATAGATGTGGACTCTGATCTCCTGTCTATCAACTGTTACAAAAAAAGGCAATTAATACTATGTACAGTAAGGGTGCAGACAATGAAGTCAAAATTACCCCCAAAATCAACAGTTTTGCAACTCTGAAGAGTTGAATAGACAAATAATATAAAAACTATATGATGTAGTGCAACTGCAGTAGCTTAAGTAATACACATTACTGAGTTTTTTAGAATACAATACCAGTTTCAAAAATAAAACAAGTGCAAATTTGAAAACAATAATAAACATGATTCTATTCTGCCACTTACGCTGTCATTGGGGTCAACAAAGACTCTCCCATCTCCTATGTTGTCTACTCTGTAGTTAGGATGTCTGTCAGTATTGGATTTCTCAATTGTAGATCCAGCTAAATCAAGCAATACATTTGAAGCCTGGAAAATCATTCAGAGCTAATCATATTACAAAACTAGCATAACTTTATGTGATCTGTGTAGCTCCCTAAAACTCTTGTAGAGATGTGAAACCAGAACTACAACACCACTACTGCCAATTTACACAAAATGTCGAAATACAACTAGATTAGCCACAAATAGTGGCCAACAAACTCAAAAACAAAAGAAGCAGTGCCATACAAACCAAAGAGGAATGGATGCAACATGGTATGCACATATGACACAATATGGCCATGGGAATACCACAAATTTAAAAAATCATATAAACCAACACAGCTATGACACAACACATAAAATTGATATTAAAAAAGCTAAACCGCAAAGCATGAGTCTTTATATAGACATGATGAATTGCCAAAATTTATCTGATTATTTTGTTATTAATGTGTACTGGAATAAAATATAAAAATAGAAGTAAAAAAATTATAAAGATGCAACTACAAGTATTTAACATATCCATGATGCAATGTCAAACATGGATACATACACCACACAGTTATGACACATCATTGCTACCATTTTGAAAGTGTGTGCTTATACCAAATAAGAAAGAAAAACAATAGATTATGTCTACAAAAATGTAACTTTGTTTTTGCTCTGTTTCCTATTTCCCAAATTTTGTTCAGTTCAGATATGTATGTATTAAGTAAACAGTCAAAAGACTTGAGACAAAAAAGCTTTCCAATCAACCCGCACCCATAAAGAGATCCCAGAAACACAGCTGACGAGCTGAGTCTGAGGATATAACCATATGGTCTAAATATATCCACCACAAAACCAACAAAAAGAGAACAAACAAACAAAATAAACCTTTTTTAGTACAGAGACAACAATTAATTGACTAAAAGTAATAAGTGCAATATTGAAAAAAACACAAGAACATCAAGTGCTAAGGACAAAGCTTTACAATCTCAGATTGTCATCATACCCTTTCAATATCATATCCACACTGACCTGCAAACACAAATTCCAAGTTCAGACAATAAATAATAAACCAAAAGAAACTAATCTACTAAACAAAATATCAAAACCGCCTCATAGAAACAAGTATAAAATGTCTTTAATAAGGTTGTTTGGTTTAACGCACAAGCAAAGACAAAAAAGTCTAAAAGCAGCATCAGATCACTTTAAGGAACAGGAATAATTTACTTCCATTTAAACTCAAAAGACCATCTAAGTTTCCTTTTAGAATCACATCAAATGGTTGAATCTTCAATAAAATTTAGGTTTAAGTACTCATTTGGTTCTTATAGATATATTATCTTTACTTTTTATTTAGTCTGTGTACAATAAATTATTTACTTTAATTGCTGCATACATTTTTAAACTAGCTTTAGCACTTCCATAATAAATAATGTATGCAGGTATAGAGACTTAGATCAATTACATAATTGAAATAAATAAAAATTTTAAAAAAATGAAACATTTAGTAATTTATTTTCACAGCCAACAAATCTTGAAAAGAAAAAAAAACATCAAAAAAGAACAATTTACTCACAAAGAACGTCTCTAACCACAGCCAAGTTAAGATCACAATCCTCCCCAAGCATAGAGCAGAGGAACTGCTCTGCCTTCTCCATGTCAAAAACTTCATCATTAGCACTAAACCCTTTGTTCCTTCCCTTGTTCCTCCTCACATACTCCTTCCCCAAAACCGTTGAAACAGTGCCAGTTGAAGCAACCACCTTTTTCTTCTGCTTCCCCGCTTTGAAACCCCCCACAACAACACCCTCCCCACAATTCTGCTCCCCCTCCTCCTTCGACCCCAATTCCATCCCCGAAGAAGATGTTCCACCGCCACTGCTTCCACCGCTGTAAGAAGAAGAGCAACACGAAAATGAATCATCCGACAACCCCTTTCTGAGGATCTCCGAAGCCCTGTCGGGATCACACCCTGCAATGTCATACGCTATGGAAGCTTCCCTTATGGAAGACAACGAGAAAGCGTCCACCAATGCATCCAAAACCCTTCTCTTTGTCTCCTCTTCGTTCTCCACAACCCCTTCTGCTCCTTTTCTCTCCTCAACCTTCTTCTGGGGCTTCTGTCTCTTCTTCTTCCTCGGGTTCTTCATATCCGAACAGGGCGAAACGGATCTGGGGCCTGCGGAAGGAACGGAATTTCAGACGAAAACGGGGTCGAAGATTGGTTGGGAGGGTGAAAGGAGAGATTTTGGAGAGGGAATGGTTGATGGGTGTAGACGGCGGAACGGCATGGGAGAATCTCAGGTTGTGAAGAAAACCAATAGTATGAGAAAAAAATAATTATTTTTTATACCAAAAAAATAATAACTAATAATATATTATTAAATGGATAATAAGAAATTAATTAATTCCTTTTCTAATGCAGAGCAGATAAATAAAAGAGTTAGATTAGTCTAATTTCTTTATTTTAAGTCAAATTGATTAAAGTCTACCTGTTTAACAAAAGTTTAACCAACTATTATTTTTTATTTCATAACAATTTTTTTAATGATATGATAGTTAAAGGTGGATAGTTTTACCTTATATGAAATACATGGCAGTTTGTTTTATGTCATCTTTTAATTAAACAATTTTATTTTTTAATAAATACAAAAATATTTATTTATTTAATAAATAAAATAAAATATTTTTTATTTTAAAATAAGTAAATAATTTTATCTAAAAATAATGTCTATATAATTTTTAATACTATTTTTATAAATGTATTTAAATTATTATTTTTTAATTAATTATTTATAAAATAAAATTATATAGCTTTAATATAATAAAAATATAAATATACCGCTTCTCTAGTAAGATTTTCTTACCCAAACATAATATTGATATCATATAAATTAGTTAATTTTTTAGGATAATATAACAAATTATAATGTAGCATTTCACACTGTTATAATTTGATAAAATCATTAATTTATATTTTTAGTACCTATCTGTATTAATACATATAAAGTATTTTTTTTAGTAGATTTTTACAATCATAGTATTCTACGGTTATCTATTCATTTTATTGACAGCTAATTTCTCTAAAAAAAATTGATTGGTCATTTTTAGTAAGGTCTTTCCCAAATATATTTTTATATCTATAATATTTTAACCTAATACTTTACTTAAGAAGACTCTATTCAATATCACTCCAACTAATTACTAGTTGGTTACCAATGATAAAAAATATATTATTTTATTTTTATTATCATATCGTAAAAAATATATATACATTAAATTGATACTTTATGATATTTTCTTAAATTAAATTTACATTACTATTTTTTTTTTTCATATTTACGACGATCTTCTTTATTTATTAGAGGCGTAAATGTTTTAAAAGTTATCCTTAATTACGAATATTACCACTTAATTATCTTTGTTTCATTTTGTTATTCTCATATTTTACATCAAAATTTTTAAAAGTTTTACTCATTGTATGGAGTGCTTTTTTGGTAGATAATATTTTTTTTATTAGTTGTGAGAATTAAGATGAATGAGATATGTTTTAAATAAAAGATTAAAAGCTTGTTTATTTGACTTTCCAATTTGAATGTAATATTACTTTGCATAATATTAGGGTAAGAGATATGTTTTTCACAGCCAAATAGTTATCTTTGTGGCCAAACTGTGTTTTCAACGCGCACAAGTACTAAAATATTAAATAAGATTAAATGGATTTAATATTTACTATGTTTTAAATTTGATTAAAAAGTCAAATTTCAACCTTCAACGAATTAGAAAAACTAATAAACCAAGTAAACGGGCAAAAATAAGGAGTAAATAAATAAATAAAACAGTTTTAAAGTGTTGAGGAAAAAGGTTTTCGATTCTTTTGAGAACAGTTATATTTTTATCTTTTCTTTTCAAAAGAAAATCAATTATCAAATTTTAACCTATTCAAACAGAAGCTAAAAAGGTTTTGATTTCTATAAAAAAAATTAAAAGTATATTCCCATAATATTTTGTTTTTTTGTAAATTTATCTTCTATATGATCAAATAACTATTTTAATAAATTTTGTATTTATTTTTTAAAAATATATTAGAGAAAATTATACCCACCTTGTCGAAAACTATACCAAATGATATTTATATCTTCTCCAATTTTTGAAAGAAATTCACCTCTTTTATGCGTTGTTAATAAAATGACATTTTTTTTAATAAAGTGTTTGTAAGGAGTAATTTTCCTATAGGTTAGACGAGAAAGTTTAAAATAGATGAAAAATTAATATTTTAATATTTTAACTTAAGAAAGTGGGTATACATATACATACATATATATATATATATATATATATAAATAAAATAAAAATAAATCATTATTCATTTATCTAAAATTTTATCTTTTTTACTTTTCTAAGTTTGTTAGTTGGATGTTATTTATTTTTAGATTTGACTTTATCATTGTGAAGATTATAAAAATTAGGTCAATATTAGTTTATCATAAATTTAATTAGAGTATTTTTTTTTCTCTCTAAAAATGTTATATTGTGTTGTTTTACATGCACGAAGTTGGAATTGCATGTGAATTACGATCTGTTTGGAAAAAATAATTTTTGATCAGTAAAAGTTTGTAATGATATATTTAATTTTGGAATCAAGTTTCTTAAACTTAAGTTATAATTATGATGATATGAGTAATTGCGTGTGCAAGTGAAACTAAGTAAAGAAACTTAATTAGATTCATGTTTACAAGTTGACATGAGTTGCAAACTTTAGGCTATATGCATGTAGATGAATTAGTGTAAAATTTATTTTATTTTCTATGCATGGTTTTGTTGGATTTAAAGAGTATATCATAACGTTTGAGTAAGCTAAAAGAGTTGAATTTAAAATATTGAAATTATATTAATGAGTTGGGTTCTATTGTGAGACTGACTAACGTAAAGGTGACTCTCTTGTTGAAATTGAAGTGCACATGTGTTAGTAATGAGAAATATATATTATTTATATAACCCTTTTTATGTTTTTTTTTCGTGTGTGTACCAATTATGAGTAGAGATTATACAAAATTTTGCATTTTTGTTTTTTAATAAATTGAATCTTGTTTTTCAATTGGTACAAGTATGAGTTATATTGTTTAACAAATGTTTTTAAAGTAGGAGAAAAAAAAGCTTATCTCAATTTAATTGATGCTTAGTAATGTGATTGAAGTAATAAGAATGTCACGTTAATGTTGTACAAACAAATATATTTAATATTATAAAAGTATTATCATTTAACAGTTCATTTAGTCGTTTAGGCAATATGATTTTTCAATTAACCCATGATTAATAATTTGAATGAGAAAAGTTAAATTAATTATCTCTTCTTTAGAGTTTAGGCACCACTTAAATTCTCGTTTGGTGGCTCAAGTAAATAAGAAACTACCACGACTTTCTCTATTTCTAAAATATATTACCAAAACATTTAAAATAATACTCAAGTGTTGAAAATAATATTGAAAGGAAATATGATACCACTTATGCATTGTTTTAGTCCAGATTTTTTTAACGAATATGAATATTCTTTCATTTGATCCATTTCATGAATGCTTGTATGTGAAGCTTTTGATATGAAATAACTTGATTTGGAAAAAAAAGTAAACTTGAATTGAAAAAATGGGTATAGAAAACTATTATGAGCTTCTTAAAGGGTGGTGCGAATTGTTGGATATAAAGTCAGATCAATTGGATTGGGCTGAGTAAACACTTTGTTTTAGTGATTGAGCTTTATTATTGTGTCCCCTTTATTATCTCTATTTAAAGAGATCATTGTACTTGTAATTTGTATGCAACAGGAAAGAAATGAAAACCTAATAGTTGCCCGAGTGGATGTAAATTGCAGTTGGCGACCGAATCACGTTAAATCATGTGTCATTTATTTTCTTACATTGATTCGTGATTATGTATGTTTGCTTCCGCGTGAAGATTTGAGTTTTCACTTCACTATTCACCTACAAGCTCCAAAGGAGAAAAAAGTTCTCTATGGTGAAGATAAGGAACAACTACATTTCTTTTTCAAAAGTTATTGATAAGGCAAATCTCTTCAAATCTCTTCTAAATCTTCCAAAGCAATTTATTCTGATCACAACTACGCACATCTTGATATTATTGACAGCACTGGCTTATCTGAAGTGTCGTCCTATAATTTATAACTTTTATTTTTTAACACCAAACTCCTAAAACAGCAAAAACATCTTATTTATTGTTCAAACAAATTGAATTTGTTCTTAATTATTTTCCACTTCATTTAACAGTCTTTGGAATAACTACAGCATGATGAAAAAATCAATAAATTTTTTTATAGTAAAAATAAAACCAACAAATAATTATTTCATGACATCTACTATATGATTTTTGTAAGGAATAACCAATTTTGTATATTATCTAATCTAAAAGTTGATACTTAACTTCTCCCCAATGGTTTGGTGATCCCCAGAAGACTTTAAAATACCTAGTTATACAAATGCTCCATATTTTATACACTATTTAAATGCCCAAGTGTCGGCGAAGTGAATGACAAATACCACAAGTCAATACAGTTAGTCATCATTCCTTAGATGAAGTGCATAAAGACCGCCTCAATTACATTACATTAAATGAGGAGACAAATATCACATATTATTACCATCTGCTCATCATCTTAGAGCAGACAAATGCACATTACAGCATCTAAGATCATCAATCTGATCGGATTCCACCCATGAAGGTCCTTGGATCAGGACAGTTTCCAGAAAATTGAGCTTGCGAAAAATCAAAACCTGGATTCTGCAGGAGGGACAGCAGAATCATGAGTAGTGGTTTGATTAAGACAATAAGATCATCATCACCTAAACTATTAAAATCTGGGTTCCAGACAAGCAACAACATACAATCATAAGGAATAGTGGTTTGAGGCAGAAAGATTGTGCCACTAAAAACTAAATCAAAATAATGTTATTAATGGCTAAGGCTATCATAGTATAATACAATCTTTATCGATGTATATGTCTTTCTTCAATAAAATTAAAAACCAATTTGGGAAGATAATTAAAATTCTCAAAAAGTGATAATGCTAAGTAATATTTTTCTAATATTTTTCTACTACGTTTTCTCCATTCTTATCTTCCCAGGAAATTCTACATCTGTATTGGACCAAAACGCGTAGAGTTTAGTTCTCGATGGTCGGACGTCGGCATATGCGACAGTCAGCTCGACTTTTAGGTCAAGTCGATGGGTCACTTAACTGGATTTAGGTATGTGCATATTAATTCTCATTCATGCATTGATATATCTTTCGCGTATAACGCTTGGAAGGTCAGTGAAAGTGCGTTAAATGAGCCTGGGGTGCATATAGTACATTTGGATCTAGGAGGTGTAAAACATATTCTATCAGCTTAAGCCCAAGTGCACTAGGGCTTGATAGAATATTTTTATATAGTATACATAATGATATATGCATGGTACAGTAATACGTGAAAGCATATAAATGTACGTGAGAACAAATTGGACCTTGGGAGTTGGTATATACATGGTACCCAAACGGTTATTCTGTTAAAATTTTATGTACTCCTTAGAGATAAGATTTTATGCAGTTGAGGCGCTAAGATTATACCACTGTAGTAGGATTTTATCTCATACAATATGTAATTAAATATACTCTCACTCGAGATAAGATTCTGCGCAGCTGTACTGTTAAGATTACACACACTGTAGCGGGATTGTCTCCTATTGAATATATTATTAAATATGCATTTGTTCGAGATAAGATTCTCAGGAAAAGTTTGTTACAAGAGGTAACCTAGTGCTGATCTATAAAAGGGACCAGAGATTCCAAGTGAAGGTCCGCTTTTTCTAAGCCTTAAACTAGATACTTCTTGTTTATTATAAATCCTGTACTGACTTGATTGTCAGATTGCGACCGGCCAGTAGGGCACCCTTTGTCTTAATAAGTACAACAACCCAACCATGAAGAAAAGTACAGATTTCAGCAAAGGAAACACAAAGTCAGAACTCGCTCGCAGAAGACTACCGACGACTAGGTTAACCGACAGGAACATTTGACGCTCACCGTAGGACCCGATAAAACTAGGTCCCATCCATAGGCTTAATCAAAGCTATCAAAAGTGATGAGGAATACAAGACAAGGCCTTGCAGGATCTAAAGGAGGTGACAACCTCATTATATAACAACTCATGGAGAGTGTCACCACCCTCCATGAAACAGTGACGACATCTAGGGCTGATCAGGAGAGGCTCTAGGCTGAGGTTCGAGCCGAGCGGGCTCTCAAGCAAGACCAGATCAGGGTCAAGCTGGATTCTTCGCGAGCAACCAATGATGAGTTACGCAGGACCAATGAGGAACTGCGTAAAGATCTACAACATTTGGGAGAACGCACCACGGGAGAACAGAGCTCATCCTTCACAATTAGGGCTCGACCTATGTCGTTTTTACAGGTGATCATGGATGTTGTCATACCAACGAACTTCATGACGCCCAAAATTACATTCGCAAGTACAGAAGACCCGGAGACCCACCTCACGGCCTTCCATGCTCAAATGATGATCTCTGGAGGTACAAACACCATGCACTGTAAACTGTTCATGGGTACATTCACAGGCATGGCGCTGCATTGGTTTATTGACCTCCCAGATGGCCATATAACCTCGTTCGATCAGTTCTCTGCATTGTTTAGGAAACAATTCATAGTCAATCAGGCATCGTCCCTTGTTCCTTTCGATCTCTTTGGAGTGAGGAAAAAGTAGAGAGAATCCTTGAAGGACTTCCTGAACCGGTTTGGAGCATTCGTGGTAAGGCTCCACACCCAGGATGAGGCTTTGATGGTCCACGCCTTTGAGCAGGAGGTCATGTCAGGACCATTCAACGATTCCTTGATAAAAAGTCAGGCAAAGACCTTTAGAGAGATTAGGTGGCGAGTTATTACCCACATCGCCGCTGAAGAAGCTGTGACAATGAAGCGTGGGAACACGAGCATGGGACAGGCCAAGTCCTGCGATAACAGTCACACCTAGTCCATAAGGGTGCATGAGACTACAACATGGAAAAAGTCGTCAGCATGGCGTGCACCCTATGAGTTGAAAAAGCATCAATTTAGATAAAAATAGGGGACAATCTGTCTTTTTGACCAAAGTTCAAGATGTCCTACAAATAATTGTTTGTCACCTCGGCTGTGGCAGATAAGTTGTGTTTCCCCCCAAAAACCAATAGGATTCTGGGGTCAAATAAGAATATCTTGTGTGAATTTCACAAGGCTTTTGGGCATAATGTGAAAAATTGTATAGTTCTCGGCTATCAATTAGCAAGACTGTTGAAGGAAGACCTCCTGTAGGAATATATGGAGGGAGGTCAAGAGGGATCAAAGGAGCCGACGTCAGCAGAGGAACAAAGGCACAAGGTGTCTATCCATGGTGAGATCAATACCATCTCTGGAGGATTTTCTGGGGGAGGCTGCACCGCTTCCCAGCAAAAAAGGTATGCGAGGGAGGTGATGACTATAGAAGCTCGAGGGTCAGATCAGCCAGCTGAGCTCAACCTCTGCTTCACCCGGGTTGATTTGAGGGACGTGGTCCCATATAATAATGATTCAGTAGTAATCTCGATGGTCACCATGGGAAGAAAGGTGCACCAGATACTCATCGACCAGGGGAGCTCGGCCGACATAATGTTCTAGTCGATGTTCAACAAACTATGGTTGTCGTCAGATCATTTATGACCCTACGACGACTGTTTGTATGGTTTCGTGAGGAACCAAGTATAGGTAAGGGAGCATGTGGAGCTGAAGACAACATTCACAGATGGCACCTTGTCTCGTACTACCAATATCAAGTACTTGATTGTTAATGTTCTTTTAGCATACCACATCCTTTTGGACAAACCCGCCCTGAACAGGTTGGGTGTTATAGCCTCTTCAAGACACATGAAGATGAAATTACTTTCCCAAAAGAAAGATGTGATCATCATTAAGTCTAATCAGAAGATGACGAGAAAGTGCTATGAAAATAGTTTGAAAAGCAAGAGAGGGGTATGCATGGTCTCCACCCAACCTCAGGAAACTGAAGACACCACTCGTGTAGAAATCGCCGTTGATAGGCGACCTGAGCCTGCTGGTGAGGTTCAGGAAAGAGAGATTGGAGGAAAAAAGTTTAGGCTTGGCAAATCTCTAAGTCGAGATGCAAGACAGGATTGTCGAAGTAATCTCACGACATTTAAATACCTTTGCATGGTCTGCTTTAGACATGCCCAGTATTGACCTTGACTTTCTGTGTCATCGGGTTATGGTGGTCCTGAAAGTCAAGCTTGTAATACAAAGGCGGAGAAAGTTCAATGAAGAGAGGCGCCTAGTCATCAGCCAAGAAACTCAAAAAATTGTTGAGTGTTGGCCACATAAAGAAAATCCAATACCCTGAGTGGTTGGCAAATATATTATTGGTGAATTAGGCCAACGAAAAGTGGAGGATATGCATCGACTTCACAGATCTTAATAAGGTTTGCCCAAAAGATTCATATCCGCTACCCAGCATTGATGCCTTGGTAGATATTGCATTAGGCTGCCGACTTCTTAGTTTTTTGGATGCGTTCTAAGGATACAACCAAATCCGCATGCATCCTCGAGATGAGAGCAAGACTGCCTTTATGACAGAGCTCTCCAGTTATTGCTATAAGGTAATGTCTTTTGGATTAAAGAACAATGCAGCGACTTATCAGAGGTTGATGGATAGGATCCTCACCCTCATGATAGGACGCAATGTGCAAGCGTATGTGAACGACCTAATCGTCACCTTAAAGGAGAGAGATCAGCATGTCACTGATTCGAAAGAACTATTCACCACAATAACTAAGTACAACTTGAAGCTGAACCCTAAAACGTGTGTATTTAGGATGGAAGTAGAATAGTTCTTAGGGTTTCTCCTCACAGAACGAGAGATAGAAGCAAACCCTAAGAAGTGTGCAACTATCACTACAATGAGAAGCCCTGCCACCGTGAAGGAGGTGCAACAATTGACAGGAAGAATGGTCGTCCTATCCCGGTTTCTATCAGTTGGAGGGGATAGGGGTACCCCTACTTTCAATGTCTGAAGATGAATAATCGTTTCGTGTGGACTAGCGAGTGCGAAGAGGCATTTCTAAAGCTAAAGGAGTACTTAGCTAGCCCGCCTGTTCTTTGTAAGCCGCTACCAAACATTCTTCTTCGTCTCTATTTCGTAGTTATAGATAGAGCGATTAGCTTGGTCTTAGTGCAAGAGCAAGAGCACGTCCAAAGGCTCATATACTTCATTAGTAAAGTGCTGCAAGGGCCAGAGGTGCGCTATCAAGCCATCGAGAAAGCTGCCTTAGCAATTGTATTTGTAGCCCAGAGGCTTCGTTACTATTTTCAGAGCTTCACGGAGATGGTTATGACTGACCTGCCAATCCGTAAAGTCCTACAGAAGCTTGACATGGCAAGTAGGATGGTAAGGTGAACAGTCGAGTTGTCTGAGTTTGACGTGCAGTATGAGCCCAGAGGTTCCATCAAGGAACAGGTTTATGCTGACTTCGTGGTAAAACTCTCCTTAAAAGTTATCCAATCAGATGGTGGAGCCTTCCAGTGGATTCTCTGTATCAATAGGTCCTCCAACCAGCAGGGTAGTGGAGCTGGTATCATCTTGGAAGGACTAAATAAAGTGTTGATTGAGCAGACCCTAAAGTTTGCTTTTAAAATCAATAATAACTAGGTAGAATATGAAGCATTAATAGCTGAAACGTTGCTAGCTAAAGAGATGGGCGCTCAAAACTTATTGGTGAAGAGTGACTCACTTCTAATAACTGGACAAGTTATAGGTGGATACCAGGCTAAGGATCCTCAAATGGCCTCGTATTTGAAGACGTTATGCTCTTGAAAGAGATTTTTCCTGTGTTCGATTTGATGCATGTCCCACGGGAGCAAAATGCCCGAGCAGACTTATTGGCCAAACTGTCAGCTCGAGCAAGGGGGACTAGTAGAGGTTAGTCATCCAAGAGACCCTGAAGGCACCTAGGACTGTCGCGAATTGCGCGGGAAAGGTCTAAGAGGTGGGCACCTCGAGGGCCGGAGGAAGAAGGCACCATTCGCTTACCCAGGAAACGCTAAAGCTACTCAAGATGAATGTCTATGGACTGTCAGAAGAAGAATCACCACATGACTGCCTAGTCGACGTGGGTGAAACTTGGATGACACCTTATAGATGCTATCTTGTTGATGACATGCTTCTGGCAGAGCCTATGGAAGCTACGATCATCAAGAAAAACGCAAGCAGGTACACTCTGATAGATGAAAAGCTGTTTAGGCACGACTATACCCATCCCATCCTGACCCGTGTGAATGGACAGCAGTGTATGCACATCATAATGGAGCTCCATGAAGATATCTGTGGAAGCCACATTGGGGGACGAACTCTCTCATTAAAAGTTGTTCGAGTAGAGTATTATTGACCGACTACGAAGGAGGATTGTATGAAGTATGCGTAGCGGTGCACACAATGCCAAAAACATATCGATTGACACCATGTGCCCCCAGAGGAGTTGCGATCAATCCACAGTCTGTGGTCCTTCCACACATGAAAGATTGATATCTTGGGACCTTTCCCACTGGCAATTTGACGGATGAAGTACTTAGTAGTAGTCATTGAGTACTTCACCAAATGGATAGAAACTGAACCCCTTGCGCAGATAATTGGCCACAAGGTTCAGCACTTTGTATGAAAGAACATTGTTTGTCATTTGAGGTTTCAAGACGCTTAGTATCTGATAATAGCACCCAGTTTGCAAGTCAGCAACTTCACAAGCTGTGCACAGAACTCGACATCAAACAAGTATTTGCCTCAGTAAAACATCCTCAAATTAATGGGCAGGTTGAGTCTACCAATAGGATCTTGCTCAGGGCTTGAAGAGAAGGTTGGAGAAAGCAAAGGGGATATGGGCGGACGAGGTTCCTCGAATCTTACCACACCACACTTCAATCTATCACGAAAGAAAAACCTTTTAGTTTGGTGTACGAATATGATACTATGATTCCAGTGGAAATCCAAGAGATCTCAGCGCAATTCCAGAACTTTGTAACGAAAGAGTCTAATGAAGGGAGGAAGGTGAATCTCGACCTACTCGACGAAGTGAAAGAGCAAGCACGTATCAGATCTGAAGCTTTGAAAAGGAAGGTGGAGCATAAACAGAGGTCCAAGTTAAGACCTCGACAGTTCCAAGTCGCTGACCAAATAGTGCGAAAAGTTCACCCGTATCAACTGGAGAACAAGCTGTCTCCTAAATGGACTGGCCCATTCTGCACGATAGAGGCACTTGGAAACGGAACTTATAGGCTCGAGACTTTGGAGGGTGAGGCTATTCCCCGAACGTGGAATGGGGCAAATCTTAAATTTTATTTCAGCTAATATATAATGTCTTTCAAAAATAGTTAAGGGGACACTCTTTCTTCCTGACTAAGGTTTTTTAATGAGGTCACCCAATAAGAAATCACTTATGAAATATGATTTATTATTACACTTTGTTAATATGCAAGAAAATGAAATTTCCCCTTGGAAACATTCCAAGTTTAGGAACGAACAGGTACATGGCGATTCAAGCGTGTAGACCTTCCGCTCAATGAAATTCTGGGCATGGGTACCCCTGAATCGTAGCTCGTCAGGGGTCTGGTTTGAGTTAAAAAAAAATTGACCCTCTTGGAAAGATTCCAAGAAGTGAAACATGTATATGTATTGCAACTCAGGCGCGCAGACCTTTCGCTCAGTAAAATTCTGGGCATGGGTACCCCTAATTGCAGTTCGCCACCGTTGTGGCTTGAGCTATCGAACAGGTACATAGCGACTCAGGCATGCAGATCTTCCACTCAGCGAATTTCTGGGCGTGGGTACCTCTGATCGCAACTCGCCATCGTTTTGGTTTGAGCCTGGACAAGGAAAATGACCCTGTCTTAGTGAAACACAGAGCTCAGGCCAGACAAATATTCTAAATAGTACGCTCCACCAGATCCTCGGTCAACGATACGAAATGGTCCCTCCCAATTGCTCCAAAACTTGTCGTTGTCTCTTCGTGCGTCACTACGCATGCGCCATACCAGATCACCTTTTTGGAAACTCCATGGCTTGACCTTTGAATTATATCTTTGTGTCGCTTGTAGCTTGCAAGCTTCTTCTCGAATTTTGCACTTGTCCCGAAGTTCGTTGATAAGGTCGAGGCCAACCAAGAGGCTTTTTTGGTTTAGATCAAGATTCAACATTTGTCGGTGTAAAGAGGGTTCTTCGACTTCAATTGGGATCATTGCCTTGATACCGTACGTCAAGCTGTAGGGTGTCTCTTGAGTGGTGGACTGCGGAATGTAGCGATAGGCCCAGAGGACCTCAAGGGGTTCTTCTGTCCAATTACCTTTTACTGGACCAAGGCATTTTTTGAGCTCATTCAAAATGACTTTATTAGTTACCTTGGCCTGGCCATTGATTTGCAGGTGCTTGACCGAGCTTGTGATATGTTTAATATCAAGCTTTTCGTAGAACTCGACCAGGCCTCGATCGGTGAACTTATGGTCGTTATCGGTGATAATGACTTGAGGGAGTCCAAATCGACACACACTATTCTTTCAGACAAAGTTCTAAATGTTATGTGCGGTGATTGCTGTCAAAGGTTCGGCCTCGATCCACTTAGTGAAGTAGTCTATCCTGACAAGGAAGAAATTTGCACTACCTTTTACCTGGAGCAAAGGGATCGATGATATCCATACCCCACTTCACAAATGGTCAAGGGCATAGTATGTAGTGTAAGTCTTCGGGTTTCTGGTGAGACAAGGTGCCATACTCCTGACATTTGAGACATTTTCGGACGAATTCGGTGCAATCTCCTTGCACGATCGGCCAGTAATAACCGGCTCATAGAACCCTAGCTGCCATGTTCGTGTTCCAAAGTGAGTTCCACATATTTCTTCATGTATTTCATTCATAACATATGTTGCTTGGTCAAGGGTTAAACATTTAAGGAGTGGGCAAGTATATCCTCTCTTGTAGAGATCTTGACCAAACAATGTGAATCGAGCGGTCTACTGTTTCATCATCTTTTCAGCATGCGGTTCACATGTACCATTAATTAAATACTGTTGAATAGGTGTCATCCAGTCGGGTTGAGTATCGATTGCAAGACATTCTTCTGAGCCCACACTAGGCTTAGTGAGTGTGATATGGATGACCGATCAGTGGTTGCCTTTAGTTTTGGCAGTGGCTAACCGAGAGAGGACATCTGCTTGGACATTATTTTCGCGTCGGATGTGTTGGATTGCAACCTCTTCAAATTTACTCATTAAGTTTCGCACAGAGTGAAAATATTGTTGTAACAAGTTCCCTCTAACTTCATATTCTGCATTGAGCTGACCGACTACCAGTCGTGAGTTACTCTTACAGACAAAATGTGTTACTTCCAATTCTTGGGCTAGATAGAGGCCAGCAATAATTGCTTCATATTCAACCTGATTGTTAGAGGTTTTGAATTCGAACTTCATGGCTTGTTCGACAACAATGTCTCCGGGTCCTTCTAGGACGACCCCTGCGTCGCATGACCGACTGTTCGAAGATCCATCCACTCGTAGAATCCATTGTGGGCGTTCTTCACTGGATGGTGAGACGAGTTCTGCTGTAAAGTCGGCAAGAGCTTGTGATTTGATGGCCCCTTGAGGTTCATATTGAATATGAAATTCTGACAATTCTATAGCCTATCCAATCATTCATTCAGCAGGTCGGGCTTTGTGAGGATTTTCACAATAGGATAATTGGTCCAGACTATGATATGATGGTTTTGAAAATACATTCGCATTCGACGGGTAGTGATGACGAGAGCCAGGGCAACCTTTACAATCATCTGGTATCAAATTTCTGCACCGTGAAGGGCTCGACTAACAAAATAAACCAATCGTTCTTCAGACTTTACTTCTTGTACTAAGACTGAGCTCACTGCTTCATTGGAAACAACGAGGTACACTATGATGGGCACCGTGCGTCTGATTTCTGTATAACCGGTGGAGATGACAAGAAGGCTTTCAAATGGGTAAATATGTCCTTACTCGATCGACCATTCAAAATGGGAGACCTTCTTTAACAAATGTATGATAGGTCGTGTCTTCTCTGCGAGCTTAGGAACAAACCTGGCTAAAGCAATAAGCCGACCTATCAATCTTTGAATTTCTTTAATGCTACTAGGGCTGCGCATCTCGACAATGGCCTTGCACTTCTCAGGATTGGCTTCAATGCCAGTGGATGAGCATAAAATCTAGGAATTTTCCTCCTTCAACGTCGAACGCACACTTGTCAGGATTCAAACGCATACGGTGTTTGCGAAGAGCTTGAAAAACTTATTTTAAATCAGAAACATGTTGTGCATAAGAGTCCGACTTGACGACGATGTCATCCACATAGACTTCTACATTTCGTCTAATCATGTCGTGGAAGACATGGTCCATAAGTGGCGCCGGCGTTCTTAAGACCGAACGGCATAATCTCGTAATAAAAGTTATCGGAGTCGGTCATGAAGGTTGTTTTCTCTCTGTCTCGCGGGTGCATTTGGATCTGATTATAGCCAGAATATGCGTCGAGAAAACTAAGTATGTGATGCCCTGCTGCTCCATCAACCAGTCGGTCAATAGTGGGTAAAGGATATGAATCCTTGGGGCATGCTTTGTTAAAGTATGTATAATCAACACACATCCGCCATTTTCCATTTAACTTTTTGACCATCACTACGTTAGCCAACCACATCGTGTAATGAGCCTTTTGCATAGCCTGCAACAGTTTATCAGTTTCCTCTGGCCTTACGTCGTTCTTCAACAAGTTTCCTCTTCTTCTGGGCTACTGGTTTAGCCTCTTTGTAGAGTGACAAGCGATGGGTGACTGGGATCTACACCAGGCATGTCTGCGACAGTCTAAGCAAAGAGGTCCGCATTTTTCATAAGAGTTCGGCTAAGGATGTCGCAGTCGTCCAACTTTAGCGATGTGGCAATATTGGTGTTGCGATGATTGTCACGAAGAAGTATAGGATGAAGATCTTCACTGGCTTCCATTCGAGGGTAGTCGAGACGTGGATCTAAGTCCACAAGGGCAATCATGTGTCTCCTGGAATGTTGATCTAGGGAACGTCTTTCTGGAGATCGTCCTCTTCTACCAGGGGATCGATCGTTCGACCCCTCTGTATATAACTGCCTAGTGGGTTCAAACTTTAAACTGGCGACATAGCACTCGTGCAATTCGTTGATCAACAAGCACGGTTGAAATGTCTCCAGTGACAAAAGGAAACTTCATGACCAAGTGAGGAGTAGAAACAATAGCCTTTAACCGGTTGAAGGACGGACGACCGAGAAGAATGTTGTAGGACGTGCTAGCATCAACCAACAAGTATCAAACATTGATAGTTTTTCGTAGACCAGCTTCCTCACCAAAGGTCGTGTAAAGGTCGATATAACCTTTGGTGTCAACCCACTCTCCTGAAAATCCAACTATCTGCTCAATATAAGGTTGTGTTTCTGTTTTTGGGATTCGCATCTTTTTGAAGGTTTCCCAATATAAAATGTCAACCGAACTGCCCTGGTCTATTAAGACTTTAGCAATTGCAAACTTGATAATTTCCACGGTGATTACCATGGGATCATCTTGAGCTGGGTCAATTGCATTGAAATCATCATCCGTGAAGGTAATTGGAGGTATGTGTGGGCGTTTGCACGTAGAAGTGGAATGTGCCGACTGAATGGCTCGAAGATGTTTCTTCCTGGCTGAATTTGAACATCCGCCCCTGCAAAGCCGCCTGCAATATAGTTCACATCTGGGCTCGGTTTGCCAAGGGAAAGGGGTCCAGCTATGGTGTTGATAACTTCACGAAGTTTTTGCCTTGTTCTATTGCCTCGGTCAAGGCTTTCGCTTCGGCGACGAGTACGACAGGTGGGACTCTCGCTTCGTCTTTGTGTTTCGTTACGATGATCACTACATCGTTGATAATCCCTTCGGTACAAGCGGTCATCACCTCGAGGGATACAACTGCTGCTTCTAGGTGGAGATCGTGAAGCAGGTCAGATTCTCCTGACAAACTGTCAAAGATGGCCAGCTTGGATGAGTTCTTCAATTTTATCTTTCAATGCTTGACATCCTTCAATCGTATAGCCATAATTTTGATGGTATTGACAGTGTTTGGCAGTGTCTACATTCTTCGGAGTTTGAGCTTGCTTCAGGGTCGGGATTAGCTCAGTATGCAATGCTTCGTCCAAAATTCGACCGCGAGGAACAGTTAGAGGGGTGTAACTGTTGAACCTCGAAAGGCGGCCTCCTCTATAACGGTCGGTCGGGTTGAATCTCGGTGTTGCCCGATTGCTTTTTTCTTTCTCCTTATCTTTCTCCTTATTTTTATCAGTGTTGTTGGCGGTTCGAGCTTCATTTTGCTGAAATCACGGATGGTAATCAATGTGCTCTTCTATCTGCATGAATTTGGTAGCCCGAGTTCGAAGTTCTTCCATGTTTTGAGGGGGTCTTTTAATAAGACTCTCGGTGAATCGACTGAGTCGGATGGCCGACGAGACCAGATGATGTAACGCTATTTTCAGATTCAGCTTCTAGATGCCCATACATGCTTTACTGAATCTATCTAGGAAAGTCATGAGGGACTCGCCTTTCTCCTGTTTCATTGTGAGAAGGGACATGGAAGACATATGATGCGGTCGGCTGGTTGCATATTGGATTGTGAACTTTGTTGACAAGACATCAAAATCATCAATAGAATTGGGAGGAAGTTCTGTGAACCAAATGAGAGGTCCTTCCTGGAGGGAAGTAGGGAAAACCTTGCACCAAACAGCCTTGTCAATTGTGTAAAGGGTCATCTGCGTTTTAAAGACGTTTAGGTGCTTGTTCAGGTCAGTTGAAGATGGTAAGACCTCTCCATTTGTCAGGAAGTGGAGCATTAATGATTTCATCAGTGAAAGGATGGCCTCGGCGACCTCCTTATCTTTTCTCTGAGCAGTATCATTCCTAGAGCTTTGATGGGTTTGATGAGTCTTTTTCTCTGAGCAGTGTCATTCTTGGAGCTTTGATGGGTTTGATGAGTCCGGTGCGTCTAATGGATAGTATGAGGTGTTCGAGATGTGGTCGGCACAGGTGTGTGAGATTGAACCTCTCGCTCAGGTTGTTCTAATCGTTGCAGCAATCAGGCATTTTGTTCCTTCAATTGAGATATTTGTTCGTCTTGTTGTCACTTGTCCTCTTCTTTGCGCAGTTGATCCTCCACTCCTTTTCGGCGTAATTCTACCATCTGAGCTTGGAGAGCCTGAATCATCTCCATTTGTTGTTTTGTCGTATTGTCGTTCATATTGTTTCTTATTGTTACCATTTTGCGTTAAATGTTGGAAGCTGAATGTTGTCTCGATCCCACGGTGGGCGCCAATTGTACCTGTATGAGAAAATGGGGCCCAAGCACTACTTGTTGACGTGCGTACAATTGCTGACGTGTCGGTCTCCTCGTCCAATTGCTTCTCTGAAATCTTCTCTATCCTCGGTCGGGCAGGGGGGAGTGTACGTACAAAAGGCACTCCGATGCTCAAGTAAGAGGGTGTTCTAGGTGAAGTGTTTAGTGATTGGAAAAATCGTATCTTGATTCTGGCTTGAACACTGTATTTAAAGGGTTACTTCATGGGCTTTGATCCTATGGACCTAGGATCAATTATTGAGATATGCATAACGTATCCCGAAATATCAGGGAGGCATTTGAATATATTTTCCGGATTCTTCGAAATGGTTGACTCTTTCAACCCTAAGTGCAACACTCCTCTTTATTAAGATTTATGACGATGTCCTCGGTCGACCACGTAGGTCGACAAGCTGTCATCTGATACCTACCGATACATTATTGAATATGCATTTGTTCGAGATAAGATTCTCAAGAGAAGTTTGTTACAAGAGGTAGCCTAGTGCTGGTCTATAAAAGGACCAGAGGTACCAGGTGAAGGTACGCTTTTTCTAAGCCTTAAATTAGATACTTCTTGTTTATTATAAGTTTTGTACTGACTTGATCGTCGGAATGTGACCGGTCAGTAGGGCGTCCTCTGTCTTAACAGGTACAATAACCCAATCACGAAGAAAAGTGCAAATTTCAGTAAAGGAAACACAGAGTCAGAGCTCGCCCGTAGAAGTCTACCGACGACCAGGTCAACCGACAGGAACAACATCAATCAACATATCCTCACACTTCACAACAAAATGGTATAACAGAGAAGAAAAATAGACATCTTATTGAAATTGCAAGCTCTCTAATGTTAAATGCTAAAGTTCCTGCTCATCATTGGGGAGATGCAGTCCTCATTAATGGTTTCCTAATAGGATGCCTTCTTCTTTTCTTGAAAATGAAGTTCCTCACTCTATATAACTTTTCCAAACCAACCACTATATCATGTCTCTCCATGTGGGTTTGGGTGTACATGTTTTGTTCATAATGTCTCTCTAGGTCTTGACAAGATTTCTACAAAGGCTATTAAATGTCTTCTTGGGATATTCTCACCTTAGAAAGGGTACAAATGTTATTCTTCCTTAGCTAGAAGGAATTATATATATGCTGATGTTACCTTCTTTGAGGACACCTTTTTTCTTGTCCTCCATGGAACATTCTTAATTTTTTCAACAGGTCCTTCCTGTACCATCCTATGGTCCATTGATTATTCCTTCTTCCTCTCAAAACTCAAGCTCAATGTAGATGACATTGTTTCGCCACCTCTTATAACATACCAATGTCAGACACAAATCACTCCTTCATTCTTTTTGAAGATACCCATGACTTATATCCTCCACACCACTAGATTCCCATACCATGGATCCTTCCGCCAAATCACCTTCTCCTCAAATCATGTTTGGTCTATTGCTCTTAGAAAAGGTATTCGATCTACTCATAACCCATATCCTATTTATAATTTTAGAAGTTATCATCATTTGTCTCTTTCATATTCCTCTTTTGTTTTCCCCTTGTCCACCATTGTTGTTCCTAACAACGTTCATGAGGCACTTAGCACCTTGGATGATGACAATACATGATCGATGAAATGCATGTACTTTAACATAGTGGAACTTGGGAACTTGTACCTCTTCCTCTTGGTAAGAAGCTTGTGGGTTATAGATGAGTTTATGATGTTAAGGTAGGTCCTGTTAGTGAAGTAGACCGTCCCAAAGCTCTTATAGTAGCTAAGGAATACACTCAAATTTATGGTCTTGACTATTGTGATACTTTTTCTCCTGTGGCTAAGATCAACATTGTTTGTGTCTTTCTTGCTATGGTTGCCATTTGCGACTATGGTGATACGGAGAAGATAGATTTACATGGAGCAACCTCGTGAATTTGTTGCAAATGGGGAGTCTAGTTTAATTTGTAAATTATATCAATCTCTCTAAGGCTTGAAGCAATCATCTCGAGCCTAGTTTGGTAAATTTAGTCATATTGTGCAAATTTTTGGATTTAAACGAAGTGAGGCAAATCATTTAGTGCTTTATTGTCATACTTCTTCTAGGAAGTGTGTTTATCTTATGGCCTATGTTGATGATTTACAAGAAATGACTAGATTTACTCAATTAAAAAAACATTTATTTAGCCGCCACTTTTAGACCCAAGATTTGGGCTATCTAAAATATTTTCTTGGTATTGAAGTGGCAAAATCAAAATGTCATTATTTTACAAAGAAAACATGTTCTGGATATTTTGGAGAAAACAGTCCTGAAAAATTGCAACCCTATTGATAGTATAACTGTATCAACTATATTTCAAACACTACAGTATAAGTGTATCAACTAGCAATAAAGTATCTAGTGTTGGTATTCAGCCTTCTTAATATCCATTATCATGTATGCACATGAAAACCTAAGCAATGCACTAAAAATGAAATTATCTTCCAAGTTCAAGAATATCCTTGAAAAAGTCTAATGGGAGCAGGGTACGTATGTTTATAAAAGTGTTTTGAATGCTTCCACAAAATCATTGCATGATTTTAAATTACCATCTCCCAATCATTGAGAAAATGCAGTAGAGAGAGCTATTTTTATTATAAAAGAATGAACCTCTCTTCAAACGCACAGAAAACAAACATGAGAGGTAAAGATGAATTGGCAAGAAATAAGAGACTAAAAAGAAAAAATATCATACTATAATTTTTCATGTAGAAGACTGAAAATGAGTTATTAAAATTTCAGACCATAACAACAAAGGACACTGAGAAGCACATGGTAGACATATCATGGGATTGTATTGTAGCAAATGAATTCCAAATTGAAACACCTGGAAAAGGATTGTGATGAAAGCAAAACTCACCTCCTCTTGAAATCTCTGAAGCATAAGACGCTTCTGTTCAAGATCAGTAGAGTAAGGGTCCAACTGACCCTGACCTAATATGGGAGAAGCCCATGTCTGGCCTTTATCTCTCTTCTGCATTGTTATGTGCATTATATCATCCTCTGCAGGTCAAACCCCAAAATTAGCATTACTAACAAACTTAACCAAATCACATTTATTTCATCACTGATTTCAAAAACAAAAATCTTCCTCATTTGTTTCCAAAGCCAAACACTGCCAACCAATTAAAAATCACTATTTCAAAAACTTTTTAAGATTATTATGAAAATCAACAAATTTATAACATAAATCTATTTCTGCTATTAAACCTCCTGGATACTTAAAAAATGGGAATGTATCTCTGTGTTGGATACTGACACTCCTTGGGTGCTTCCATTATCCATATACAAAAGGTATCCAATATTTTTTTATTTAACTATTTAATTCTTTTCTAAGACACTTCTGGGATAGCTTTAGGTACATATCCAAAAAAGTATCCAATCTTTTTCATTTGATTTTTTTTTAAGGATATGATTTGAATATTCCAAATAGTATCCGAAAATGTTTGTCTTAAAACTTCTTGAACAATCATATTCTTCCTCATGTTATGAGAGAAATTGGAGTACATACTTCTTCATTTATTCATTGAAGAGAACCTAAATTTCAATGAACTGGTAAAATTCTCTATTGATGAACAAAACTTAGAAGTTATGTTTTTTCTAGATAATAGTTACAGAGGAGAGAAGAATGATTCAATTAACATTAGATAGAAATTTAAATTTAGCAATGCTTCTGAATTGTAAGCTATTATGTAGAGTCAATATTTATTTTGAGTTCGACCATAGATGTTTTTATTGATACAGTTAGAAAGTATTGATTATGGTACAGAAAAAAACTATATTCTTTTTGTTACTGTGACAAATGTTTTTTTGTAAATTGTGATCATCATAGTTATGAATGAATAAAAAAGGATCAATGTCTCTTTATTTCTCATTATTCTACATCTATATAAAATATTTTATAATTTTTTTTAACATATCCATGTCGCATTCAAGTGTCCGGGCTTCATCGTATTTCTGATTAGATCATAACGTCTACACCGTAATTGTATATATGGTTAATTAAAAAAATATACAAATCAATTTGGGACAAAGGGGGAAAAATAATTAGGATAGCTTAAATCTTTACCTAGGGTCCAAAAAGAAGAATCTGTCTTTACCGGGCAAGTGAGATCATGCTGAAAAAGAACACAGATAAATAAGGGAGAAATAAAATAAAACAAAAAGCAACAAGAGAAAGTGAGAAAGGATATGAAGTGGAGGAAAATTAGGGTTACGTTGAGATATGGAGGATTGCCTTTGATGCCAAGTTCGAGGTGCTTGGACTGAATCTTACAGTAGAATTGCTTGGAATGAACGTTTGGAGGAAGATTTATGTAAATATTGACCTCGTCGAGGGTTTGATCCCACTCGAACACCTTTTCACCTAAAATCACACACACGCGGCTTTGTTTGATTCGGATTCAATCGACGAAAAATTATAACAGAATAGAAAACCTTGGAGAAATAGGGATGTGGATATTAAAAGGTACCGTCGTGGATGAAGCTGTGACGCTTTTCGGGGGCTAATTTTTCCGCCATTTTAGTTTCTAGGGTTTTCTGTACTGGCCTTTTTCTTCTTGTTTCTGATTCTTCAGTTCTTTTGCTTTTCCCTTTGTTCGCGCGGTTTCCTTTGTTATTATTTTTGGTGACTGTTAAATCTACGGTTTATAATCTCTAATGAAAGAGATGCATTACTTTATAAATTTTTTTTATTGAATGAATAGTTTCATTGTAGGTAATTACTTGAATTTGAAAGGGTAGTTATTTAAAATTAAAATATTTAATATATCCCTTATTAATATTAATTCAAATAAAAATGTTATTAAATTATAAGAGAATTTTATAATATATAGGTGATTTTTTTAATTGTAATTTTTTTATTTGAATTTAAAAGAATTACAAAATGAAAATGGTACGAATTTGTGTACACAAAAATAGTTAATGCGAAGAATAATGTTAATTAAAATATAAATTATATTTTAAATTATAAGAATTTTATAAAAAATAATTGTAGGTTTTTTTTATTGTATAAGTAGTTTTTTTTTATTGTAAGTAGTTATTTGAGTTTAAAAGAATAATTACACATAGAGTTAAATGGTAAGAATTTATATAAACAAAAGTAATTAGTAAAGACAATAAAGAAAAGTAAAATGATAAAAATATGTGTACACATAAAAAGTAGTTAAGAGGGAGAATTCCTCTTATTAATGTTATTATAGATTATAAATAACAAAACATAACAAATTTATTATTAAAATTAAAAAAATTATTACATTTTATAAATAAATAATTTGTATAATATTATTCTAGATAGTTTTTTTTATTAGGTAGTTGGTTTTTTTTATCATGATAGTTAATTGAGTCTGAAATTACAATTTATTTAAAGATAAATGTGTGTTGGTGGGTTCATATGTGTGAAGGTATTTATGTATATGTGTGTGTGACCATTTAGATGTATTTATGTGGATATGTGAGAGTGGATAGGAGTGACAAAATGGGATTGTTAAGTTTGTTTTGACCTGACCCGTCATTGACCTACCAAAAGCGAAATGACGCAAGTTGGCCCGTCAAGGTTATATATATTGAAATTGTTGATCCACCCTACCATAAAGTGGGTTGGCACTTTTAATTATTATTTTTTTCTTTTTTTTGTAATGTTTGTGTTTTATATTTATTTATTTGGTTGTAGTCATTGATATTACTTTTTGAACAATAAAAATATAAAGAAGAGCAATAAAATTGAATTATACTTTAATATTATAATAAAAAAAGGTTTAATGCTTAAAACAATGTAAATATCAACAATATTTCAATGAATCAGATGATGTATAAAAGATTAATGTAAATAAAGTTTTATATAAAACATTAACTATCATCAATTTTAATTTAAAAAACATGAGATTCTTCTTAAAAGTGTCAAAACTAAATAATGATGAATTAATGAGTTAGGTAGACTGAGCTAATACGGATTGACAGATTGAAAAAGTTGATTCATCCCACCTAAATGAAGTAGGTTAATGGACCCGATCCACTTTACCATCCCTAAGTGTGGGAGCGTAGGTGAGTGCAGGTGAGTGCGTGATGGTTGTAGATCAATATTTATCTTATATAACTACTACTACTTATTTTTCAAATTCTTGGATTGTTGTGTTTAAATAGGTAGTTAAAACATTAATACATTGAATCATTTAAAATCAACAAATGATCTATAATTCAAGGTAATTTTCCCTTTAGTTGACAATTATCTATGTTCCAAGTAATAGCTAAAATGGAATAGAAGTTGTATCAAAACATCTAGAGAACTAATGAAAATCATTCAAAAAACCAAAAATCAAATGTAAGGATGAACTGATTGAGAGACTATTATTTCTCAATTGATAGAATCAACAAAACATAACACACTTGCCTAATTAAAAGTAGAAGACTTTCAAGCTTACTCTAAATTTAATTATAATTGAACAAAAATGTGTATCTTGTACTTTATGGGACACGTTCTTGAAAAAGATGAAAAACAAAATAATAATTAAAGAGAAGAAAAAAGAGATAGAGAAAGAGACAAATATTATTTTTGTTTTCAATTATATGTTTTACAATGTTAAATAAGAATTTTTTTTATCAAGATACATAGCACATTTGTATTGAGTACTATACGGAAGGAAACTTCGTCCCCTTTAGTGAATCTTTAAAAAGAAGCTAACTGCTATACCAACGTTCCATTCGTTTCTCTGCGTAAATACTTCCAAAATTTTACTTACGGATTTTGATGCTTAATTTACGTCACTGGAAAAACATGTATTAGTACTAGTTAACAATGGAGTCAAATCCATTGTTTCTTTCAAATACTATAATAATAATAATAATAATAATAATAATAATAATAACATAATTTATACCACAAAAGTTAAGCTCCTCACATTCACTACTAACATCCAACACTTAAAGATTCATCACACTTCATTGTAAAACACTGATGCTAGCTATCAAGAGCTGTGAAAATTCCTCGAAACTTCAAAGTTCTTCTAAAGAGCTTCATTGTACATGAATGGAAGCTACATTGTACGTGTAAATAATAGAGGCTACACAATAAATTTCTCACTATAACCATTCAACCCAATAACAGACGATATATACATATTTTACCTGATTCAATTCACATATTCACTATAGAGAATTAACAAGTCTTGATTTGGTTCTACCAAAATGGCACACCAAACCATGGAGGAGGACTTAAACATCTTGGAGATGAACACTGAGCCTTGTAACAACAGCAATGCTAAATGTGCAAAGACAGCACCACCACAGGCACAGAACAACCTCACATCTTCAACTGTCACAAAAAAATGTCCATTTCTGGTCACCAAAGTTCACCGCCAAATGCTTAGGAGTTTCACAGCCAATTTGAAAGAGGTTGTTTTTGGCACTAAGCTTGCAGTGCTTTTTCCTGCTGTCCCTTTAGCTGTTGTTGCAGATTTTTATAGCCTTGGAAGGGTAAGTATGTATGAAGCAAGATGTTCCATCATTTTCAAGTTATTACTTCTTCCACATATACCATAGTGCGTTAATTAGTCTACATAAGAATGGCTTATTAATATGAGAATGTTGTGGCATGAAGTTTTTGATTAATTTTCTGCCATATGTAGCCTTGGATTTTTGCTTTGAGCCTGCTTGGACTCACTCCGTTAGCTGAACGTGTCAGCTTCCTTACTGAGTGAGTTTGCATGTCTTCCTATCTTAAGATCATGCAGTCACTCTACAAATAAATTATCTTGATGTTCATGTTTCTAATTCTCTTAATCTGTTTGATTTTTCGTTCAAAATTGAAGGCAAATTGCGTATTACACTGGCCCCACAGGTAAAAGTTAAACCATGTTATCACTCGTCATCTACATGCAATAGAAAACTATATGAGTTAGGTAATAACGCACAGGATAATGATAACTAAAAGTTTTTAGTCTTTCTCCTGAAACTTTTTATTTCACTTTGATTCTCTAAATTTACAATGTTCTACTTTAGTTTGTTAATTAAAAAATTAGGGTTAAATTGATCTGTATTTTTTCATTAAATCATAATTCACCCTTGATTGAAATGGATTGTATTACATCAATTGAGCTACAAATTTCAAGAATAAATGGGGCAGTGAAAAGTGATTGAATATTTTTCAGTTGGAGGGCTTCTAAATGCAACCTGTGGTAATGCAACTGAGATGATCATATCTTTGCTAGCACTTCACCAAAACAAAGTAAATGTTGTGAAGTTCTCCCTGCTGGGTTCCATTCTCTCAAACCTTCTATTAGTTCTTGGAAGTTCACTCCTTTGTGGAGGCTTAGCCAACCTTAGGAAGGAGCAAATATATGACAGAGTACAATATACAATGCTTCTTACCATTTTGTTTCAGTTTCAAAATTTTCTCACTGTTTAATATTCTTGCTTCTGACCCTGAAATTGTTTTGTCATTTGGTGATCGAATGAGCAGAAACAAACAGATGTAAACTCACTGGTTTTGTTGCTGGGGTTGCTGTGCCATTTGCTGCCGTTAATGTTCAGATATGCCATAGCAGGAGAATATCCTTCAATAGCCACTAGCACTCTACAATTGTCCAGAGCAAGCAGCATTGTTATGCTTCTTGCATATGCCGGATACATCTTCTTTCAATTAAAAACACATCGACAATTTTTTGATGGACAAGAGGTGATTGATATTTAACCCTTGATTCAGCACATTTCATCAGCATTACTCCAACATTTTTGCTAAAAAAAAACAAACAATTCCTGTTCAATATATGACACTAATTTTGACTTGTTGAGGATGTAAAACAAGCGTTGACATTTTATATTTTATAGAATAAGTTGGTCTAGTTAAAAACTCTAGTGTTTTGACATAATAGTAAGCTTTCGATACAATGATAATTAAGCAAGTGATTTGATCACAGGAAGATGAAAACGAAGAAGAGAAGGCTGTAATAGGATTTTGGAGTGCATTTACTTGGTTGGTTGGTATGACACTTATCATATCTCTGCTTTCTGAATATGTTGTCGCAACCATTGAGGTACATATCAATAAGTATTTTACCTATATTATTCTTGAAGTGCATATATTCAGAAATTTCATAGGCTTGAACTTAGATTAATGAGTGTTCGATCCTTTCATGCTTAACTAGGCTGCTTCAGATTCCTGGGGCATTTCTGTTAGCTTCATTAGCATAATTTTGTTACCAATTGTGGGAAACGCTGCAGAACATGCTGGCTCAATCATTTTTGCTTTCAAGAACAAGTTGGTATGGTTTACACATCAATTATTTTGCTAAGCATAAGTTTCAATTTTGTACGAAAGCTTTAGTTTGTCAACTGTCTTTAATTTAAAATCTATGTATGATGCAGGACATATCATTGGGTGTTGCTATGGGATCCGCAACTCAAATTTCTATGTTTGTGGTGAGGCTAAACTATTATGAACTGTGTGTATAATGTAAGGTCTGAATATGAATAATATAATGTGTTGACACCAAATTTTGATTATCTAATTATAAATGACAGGTTCCATTAAGTGTGGTTGTTGCATGGATAATGGGTATAGAGATGGACTTGGATTTCAATCTCCTTGAAACCGGGTGTCTTGCTTTAACAATTATCGTTACAGCATTCACTTTGCAGGTAAAGTATGCATCACACCTTCTGCATATATTTGATGAGCGCTGATACATTGACAATTATACAACAGATTATAATTGAAAACCCAAACAACTTTTTGTTGAAAAAGAACAATTTTGAAATTGTATTAGTCAAATCACATTTGTACACGGATGTCTTTCAATTTAGTTGTCAAAGTATCTTTTTCCATAATTGATATCACTTTTTCTTTCTTTTCTTCTAATATGATTTTGTTGTATCTCATATAGGATGGAACTTCACACTACATGAAAGGAGTGGTTCTTTTCCTGTGTTACATCATCATTGCTGCATGCTTTTTTGTTCACAAAACTCCACTAATCAGTAAGTATAGATCTTGCTATTCCAATGCATGAAGCTACATGTTTAACCCTATCTAGTATTCCATGTAAGTATTTTTATAGTGTAACCACGTATGAACACCTAATGTAATAATCAGTTGTAGCATTTTGACATGAAATGATGGTGGATTTGACAGTGTTAATTATCTGTGTTACAGATGAAGCATAGAGTAGGGTGAATTTCTGAGGTAGAGCATAAATTCGGATGAGAGGTGCATCTCCTTGATGCTTGGGTCTTTGAAACTAAAGCTTGGAGGGCCACCAGAATGTCACAAAACCACAGAACATAGCTTTGATGTTTCCCTATAATAATAAGGTATATATATACAGAACAGTGTGACATTTAGGGTGATAATTTGAAACCCCTTTTCCCTTTTCTTTACCTTTTCCATGTTTCCTGCTTACTCCATAATCACATCTTTTTTCACTCAATGTACAAAATAAATTACCAGTAAATAAAGCATGATGTTTCCTTATTTCTTGCCTTTATAGACAAACTCTCTTTTTAAGCTTTCTCACTACTATTTTTTTTACTGACACAAATCATCATGATGATTTTAATTTAAACATAACTACACATTTTATTACTTAGTTTTTTTGTCACATTTTGTCATTATATTTTTTTTATTTACATTATATTCCCCATGTAATTTATTTCATATCTAAAATGATTATCACCAGAAATATAAATAACTTAAGTGAACAATACAAAAACATTCCTTTAACAACTTAATAAATTAATATTTTAATCATATTTACTTTATTTTCTAATTAAAAAATATTATCATAAAGTTGTCAAATTAAAGTAGTGTTTGCAGGGTCAAAGAAGTATTTCTGAATACATAAATATCTAAGGACATGTTAATGTGTTATAAAAAATTTAAGAAAAAAATGATATCATGATGACGTTGTTTTGAAAAAAACTTAATAAACAGTTTTTAATTTTTAATTGTTATACATTTAATATATTAATATAAGACCCGAAAAGTACAAATATGACAGTAATAGAATTGAGTGATAAAATTTGTAAAATGACAGTTAAATCATAAAATATCGAATAAACTTTTAACTTGTAAAGAAAAAAATAATGTATACATTTTGGAACTATCATTCAAGCAACTTGTGATAAGTTTATTAAAAACCATAGTAATGTGATTTTTTTATTGATAGATAATGTAGAAAATTTATATAAATATCACGTAAAATTAAACTTATTTATGGAACATTATGCACGAATTTTTAAATGTTTTTTATTATAAATCATACTTTTATTTAACTTTTTAATATTTTTTTTCAAAGAGACGAGATCCATTGCCATAGTCACTTGCAAATAAAAAAAAATCTCAATTTGCGAATATTGAACGACAAAAATGTTCAATGAAAAGTTTCCTTTAAAAATCATGAGTTTAACTTAATGAATAAAAGTGTTCAATTGATTAAGAAAGTAACATTATTATGTATGCATACAATAATTATTATCATTAAAAAATTTATTCTATTACTATGATTGATACATTAGTAGACTTAAGGCAGTTAAAAATGATAAATATTGTAAAAATGATTTGAACAAATTAAAATAGACTTGATCACGGGAAAATTGGTTGAACGAATTTGAGACTGAAAATATCAAAAAATTTGTATATCTCAAATCCCTTGAGCGCATGTATTTGGTTGAGCGAATTTGAGATAGAGAAGACTCTAAAAACTATATCTCAAATTCGTTAAACATGATATTTGACTGAGGAGAATTGAAACAAAGAGCATCCCAAGACTGCATCTCAAATTCACTTAGGCTTGCACTGAGCTATTTAACAAATATTCCAAACTAAAATTCCAATATTTGTACCATAAATTTACCTTTCCAACTATTTAAATCTATTTTTCAAATTATTTTCAAACTAGTTCAATCACTAGCTTCCCTTATTTGAAAAACTTGTCTCTAAAGAGATTTACAAGGTCAATAGTAGAATTATTTCAAAATCGATAGATTTTGTTAAAAAAATATGTACCGCATGGATAAGCTCACACTAACCCGTCAATTTGGGATTCAATTCGATTCTGAGGTATCGGGAAGGAATTGGAATGTAATCATATTGATTCATCCAGATACAGAAGAATGATTAAAAATGATTTATGTTTTTTTAACTATAGTGATCAGATTCTAAAATAACTTAGATTTAAAAGAAAAAAATAAGAGAGATGAGATAGAAAACAAGAACAAGGGAGAGATACAATCATAGATTCTGAAATTTTGAAATAGATAAGAGTTGAAAGAAGAAAAATAAGAAAGATGAGGGAAAAAAGGAAAATGAGGGAGAGGCAGGGAAGGATGGACATTAAACTTGTCTATTTTTGTTTTTGGAAGAAACCGCCAAACTATTTTATATATATATATATATATATATATATATATACTTATCATTGCTGTTTTTGTGATCATAATATTTTTTCATTGCTAAAAAAACACTGTTATTAATTAAACAATTTAAATAAATAATTTACTCTTTTATTTAAGCTTTTAATTATTAATATACGTTGATTTCAAATAATAGTAAAATCTTATTTCATTAATCATCACCAAAAATAACATATACTTTACAATAATGTTATCATAAAAAAAATTATTTTTAATTGTTCAAAAAATTGGGTTTGGTGTTTTCAATTGTATGTAATAAAATTTTGGTGTCGGCAACAAGCTGGTAAAGTAATGCCTTTCTAATACTTTAAATATTATTTTCTTACGTTTTTTTAAATTATTAATAATTTTTTATGATGTGATATTTATTTCAAGATAATAATTTCAAATATAGTACCTAATATATAAAGATACAAAATGAGTGAATGAAAGAAAGTACTATCAATTTTTTTAAGTAAAAAGAAAGATAGTAATAATAATAATAATTTCAAAATAAGGGGTTCATTAGTGAACATATCACTTATTACTCAAAAATTTTCTGTTGACCGATTATTACTTTATTATAACTATTTAATTTTTTAATAAAAATATTAATAATATTTATATAACTTTTAATTTTAATATGTGTATATAATTTCTTTTTACCCTCCAAAATTGAAACTTTGAACTTAAGACCCATCACTATTACATATTATTATTTCCACAAAATGAGGGAACACGGTTTCCTCCAAATTAAAAAGAATAATGATTCAACCCTTGGAATCATAAACCCTATAAATATTCATTTTTTTAAGACAAGTGCACCACATAGTGGTAGGGCTAACTATACAGATAAATAATTTTTTAATAAATATGTTTAAAAATAGAATAAATCTAACGTTATATATTAAAATCAATTTGCATAACTTTTTTTGGAAATTCTCTCGTCTATACTTTTTGTATGTACTTATAAACCTAACTAATTTAATTTTTTAAATGAACTTTAAATTCATAACTTCTTAAAAATTACAAGCTGATTTATATATTGATTTTGGTTCACCTTTCTCCACTTTCCTCATAAGCTTCGAAGACTTTCTTTTAATAATTTCCAGACAAAGAAGAGGAAGACTTTAGGTAGGGACTTATAAGATAAATATGAAAATGTTTATTTTTATACGATGGGTTAAATATTTTTTTTTCCTGTGATTTTTTTTTTTATATTTCAAACTTTACACTTTTAAGTAGTTTAGTAAAAAAATTATTGAAATAAATCTTATCATAATAAATTTTAAATTTATTTCAATAATTTTCTTATTACAATCTAATAGATAATAGATAAAGTTTGAATTATAATAAAAATCAATTTTGTAGTAAGAAAAGAAATATATTTAATTCTTATAAAATTAGTCTATGTATAGATTAAAATAAATATTTAAAGAAAATATATAAACAAATTTATGTAAGTTAACTTAAATATATAAATTAATTTAAATTTTTAAATCAACTAATTTTTGTTTTTCTAAAAATAATATATAAAGCTCGGCCGAATATATCTATATTATTATTATTATAATAAGAAATAAAGGCATGATAACATTTGTATGTTTGTATTTTTTATGATATCATTTTATATATTTTTTTTACAAATAAATAAATATTATTATTTTTTATTTTGATATGATTTTTTTTGTTATATAAAAGTAAGATAATTAAATATGTTATGTTATAATAGGAAGATTTAATTATATATAATTAAAAATTGTAAACACTTAGAGCTTAATTATCAATAGATATGGGCAGTTATTTTCTTTAAATTATATCGGAGTTTCTTCCTATTATCTCTTTGTTTGTGCTTTGTTTCAACTTTTTATTAATGAAAAAAAAAATGAGATGATTATATAATGATATAGATTATTATTTACACAACACCTTATGTTATTTTAATTTGCCTGTGACCCGCAACGCCAACATTGCAACGGCCATTGGCATAACCACCGCCTATTTTGAATTTGCAAGAGGGTTTGGTCAAATTTGTTCAATCATAAACGTCATATATATATATATATATATATATATATATATATATATATTTTTTTTTTTTTTTATGGATGGTTGGTTAAATATAATGTATCACTTACAATACAAACAAACTTTCATCAATATAGATACACTATAAATAATTTTGATATTATATAGTAAGTAAACTCATAAAATAAAATTTACTCCTCTTATATATTTTTTTTCTAACGAATTTTATGCCAAACATTTATAGAAGCTAGAAGTAGTTCGAGGCAATGGTAGAAAGTAGTATAATATAATAATGTGGTTGTTGGTGATAAAGTACATATTTGTAGCCATATTTGAAGAGCTCTATAAAATAACACATCCATGTCTCTTATCTTGGCAACAACCAGCATCTATCTTACTTGGAATTTTAAACTCAAACCTCTATCTTACAAGTCACAACTATGCCAGCCCAGAAAAACTCCTCAAAAGAAGAGCAATATAAACAAGTTGATCGGTGTTAGGACAGTTAGAAAGTCCACATTATTGCAACCCAAGTTCCAAATACACACAATAAGGCACCACATTCATTAGTATAAAATGGTTTCAATTTGGGAGGAAGGGTCAGCATATAGAGCCCCCCATCTGTCAATGGGAACCATAGAGGAGACAAACCATGTTGCTATCATCTTTGGGGTCACTGGACTTGTTGGGAGAGAGTTGGCTAGGAGGTTGCTACTCTTAGAACCTTCTTGGAAGGTTTATGGTATAGCTAGAAAGCCTGAAACACCACCAACCCTTATAAGCCCTTGTTACCATTTCATCTCTTGCAATTTGCTGAACCCTTTGGAGACCCAGAAGAAGCTGTCTGGCTTACAGGATGTGACTCATGCGTTTTGGGTCACATGGGCTAGCCAGTTCCAATCAGAGACTCAAGAAAGTTGTGACCAGAACAAGGCCATGATGTCCAATGCTTTGAACTCTATGCTCTCAATAGCCAAGAGTCTAAAGCATGTTTCCCTTCAGACAGGAACTAAGCACTATGTGTCACTGTATCCCCCCTTTGACGAAGAGAAGCTCCATTGTTACTACTACCATGAAGAGTTCCCCAGAATGAGCAGATCCCTTAATTTCTACTATGCCCTGGAAGATTTGCTCATTGAGAAACTTAGTGGTAAGGTGTATTGGTCTGTGCATAGGCCTGGTTTATTGTTGGGTAGTTCTGTTAGATCAATTTATAACTTCATGGGGAGCTTGTGTGTTTATGGGGCTATTTGTAAACATTTAAGGCTCCCTTTTGTGTTTGGGGGGACAAGGAAATGTTGGGAGGAGGCTTATATTGATGGATCAGATGCTAGGCTTGTAGCTGATCAGCACATTTGGGCAGCCACAAATAGTGACATAATTTCCACCAATGGCCAAGCCTTCAACTCAATCAATGGCCCAACTTTCACTTGGAAGGAGGTTTGGCCAATTGTTGGGAAGAAATTGGGAGTGCAAGTTCCGGAAGACATGCTTGTGGAAAACTTTTGGTTTTCAAAAGCCATGGCTGGGAAGCAGAAAGTTTGGGAAGAGATTGTGGAAGAAAACGGTTTGGTTCACACAACTCTGGAAAATATGGCCAACTGGGAATTTTTAGATGCCTTGTTTCGTTTACCTTTCAAACTCTTGGGGAGCAGGGACAAAGTTGATGGACTTGGTTTTTGTGCAAGGTATAAGACATTGAATTCAATAATGTATTGGATTGATTGCATGAGAGATGAGAAGCTGATTCCCTAGGTTCATGCTGGCTTTGACTTCAACTTTGAAGTTTTTGGTAACAAATTTATGGAGCACCATAATATGGAGTTTTCCTTAACAAAATTAGTGGCAGGGTGTGCTTTGCATGTGCTTGTTGACCAGACCCTTTATTGCAGAATAGTTTACTAGTATATATATATATGGAATCATCCAAATTAATAATGTATATAACTTATTTTCTAGATCAATGTCCCTTTCTGTCACTTATGTATGCATACATTTTGTCTTATCCATTGACAATAACTAACCCTATCTTTTGTTTTGGTGCCTATAATCACTTTCCACATTTTTTTTTTCAGTTTTTGCAGTAACCATATACTAATTAAAAGAAAAAATTAATATAAGCTCTCAAATCAGTTTACCAAATGTTCGGATAGTTCTTTTTTGAGTCCTTTCTTCTGCTCATATTTGTGACCATGTTAACTTGAGTACTTCATATATTTTTCTATTAATCCTGATAATGTTTTATAAGTATTAAATGCAAAATAGTATATTTCGACTTTGTTTTAAAAAAACATTTAATTAAGAAAAAAAGAAAAAATATATTAAACTTTTTCACAAGCTAAAGTTAATGTAGTGTCTTAGTTTTAAAAGTAGTTAAATGAAAAGTTTTTTTTTTTTTTTTATAAATATTTATCCACACATCACAATTATAAAAAACATTCAAATCTCTTACATTTAGAGACTAGGAAGATCTATAACAAGATATTATGGAAAGATTAGCTTCTAAGTCAGAGAAGAGTGGCCATTAGCACCAAGCAGAGACAGACATACAAATTTCAACACAAACTAAATGCTTCTATGGTGTATCTCAATGAATCGAGGACATTAAAGAAAAGTTATATTCTTCTAATCTAGAAATGTAACTTTAAGTTTTGAAGAAAAGTGTAAAGTTATAATAATTAATTTTTCAAGTAATAGCTGATATTGCAATGTAATTGATCGAAATTCAGTCTTTATTTTTTCAATTAAGGATTATAACTTCCTGCTTTCTTCTTTGTAGTGCACTGTTCATTCCAGCTAAACTGGTTAAAGTAATGCAGAAGATTGATTCTTCCCAAAATTTTCATCCTTTTTTTTTCCTTATTGCAGTGCTAGAAGGCCAACCATGTGTTCTATTAAGAGTCCTTGATATATCTTGCATAAATCAATTAGACATTGCACGTATTCTGATTTAGTACTATGAATATTTATATAATTTTGCTTAACACTTTTTTATATCATATCAATCTATTTCTAACTATATTATGCAGTATTAAATTGACAATAAGAAAAACTCAGCTCAACATGATGCATATTTATAACTGATAAATTTCATGTATGTCGCTGAAATTTAACAGATAATAAAATACCATTTCTATTCTTTTAGAAATGGTTGACATTCATTAATGATATCTCTTCTAGTTCCTACCTTACAAGGAAGAAAAAATGGTAGAATAGGAACAGAAATTGGAGCTTCTACAATAGTTGATTTGGAAAGGACCAAGATAAACAGAAAAGGGTAAATGGAACGGTTGAGGAAACATGTCAATACACTGATTTGATCACCATAATAAACTGAACTGCATGTGATGCTCCCTCGGTCCATAATTTCATATATTTTAGTTGCTGATGACTTTATTTGAAGATTGTCCAATAATGTAAAAATCATCAGTCATGAATGTATAGCTGTGTCTTCTCTGATCTTGAACTCTAAATTCTTGAATCACCTCTTTTGGAAGTTCAAGACTTTAACTGACACGGCAAAGCAACCAAAGAAGAGGATGTTGAAGCAAATGAGCACAATGACTGACAGCAACACTGATGACATTCCATTAATAGTTTGGTCATATCCAAGAGTAACAGCAATGAACTCTTTCACAGTGCCTTGGAATCCAGGTCCCTCAAGCATTTCTTCCACATCGCCAAGCTGAGAAGTGATAATGCCACGAAGTGTCCACGAAACTGGGCAGATATAATGGAACCAAATCCACCATACAGGAATATGCTGAAACATTGCAAGACTCGTTGATATTAGGCCAAGACAAAAAAAAAAAAATGTCAGATACATCTAATGTACAAAGTTATAGGCTGTTTTACTCACAGATTTTGGAATAAGAAATCCAGATACAAGGTTCCATAGAGAGTAAAATGCAGAAGAAATAACTGCTGCAAAGTGTTGGGTAGGGGTAATTCCAACAGCCATCATACCGTAGAAGGTGAAGTACATGAATGTAAGGAATAAGAACACAAGATAGAGCAAAAACTTTCCTGCATAAGATAAGAAAAGCCAAAGTCTTGTGTTAGTGTTTGTCTGAGGAAAAATTTAGGAATCCAACATGAGAAAATATAAATATGTAGGTAGAAAATTTCTCAATATTTGGCAGCTAGGACCACACAGATTTTATTTATGTTGAACATCTTCAACTACTATCTTTTAAAACTAAATGAGTTATGATTAATGTAACTAGAGTGAGAAGTCCTTCTTTCTATGATGGAAAGGTAACTAACAGGTCCATGATGCAGGAAGCACATCAATATGGAAACTTGAGATCTTACCAGCATCCCTTTCAAAATTGACCATGTAATATGTGATTACACCAAATACTATTGTCTGAAGAGCAACGTATGGAATCTCCACCAGCCCCTGTTAATAAGATAAAGTAACAGTGAAATATGCAATCTGAAAATGAAAAAATAGCCTTGAAAATCATTCCTGGTAAAATGGCACCTACCTGGGCAATTGCATATGAGATTGGTGAGTACATTCCAGCTGCTTTCTCCCTATAAAACACTGTCCTTTCTATTGAAACAACAGGTTGTACAGAAGATGCATTGTTTACTCCAAGGAAAAGGCATGCAGAAAAGAGCGCACCCATAATTACATACACTTCATTTGTTGTTCCCCTACAGAATATTCAGTGACATGGTTATCATAAATACTTTTGCTTTTGTTTTCATTGATAAGATACTTCTTCTGATGGCAAATGGGATTATGAAGAATGCATACCTCTTTGTACCGATGTTCCAAAATACGGTACCAAATATCAAGGCGCATATTATTGTAAAGAAAATCCTCATTGCATTGTAGGGTGGACTCCTCCAGTATACTAGATTCTGCTTCCATAAACACTTGAGAAATTGTGCCATTGTGTTTTGTGAGTATATTGTGTCAAACTTCAAAGGTTGTGAGCCAGGAGGAGGTTGACCATATTCCTTAATAGAAGATAACACCCCCCTGAGGTAAAGATGTGACAGAATCATTAATCCCACATGGAAAACAATCCTTCTAAAAACATGAGTTTTTGTTATTATTCTTATTGTTCATCATATTCATAGACCTTATCTATTCCTCAAATACAAAAGTGTAAGGGAGACTACGCCAGTAGCACACGTAAATAAGAACCTGAATTGTTCGGAATTTTCGTAAACTTCGGCAAAGTCTACACCAAGTTTCGTTTCAACAGCTGGTGTGGTAACCTCAAGCATCCATGTAGCTGGATTGTAGCCACTGGGGATTGGAGAGATTCCTTCAAGATCCTGCAGAACAAATTGGAATGGAAATAAACACTTTCAAAAAATAATAAGCTCAACAAAGAGAATAAACTCAGCAAAGAGAGTTTCCTTCTGAACAGAATTCAGTATTTCAGTTTCGACTAGTACATGTTATGTAATGAAAGAAGCAAGGTCAAGCCATGACACACAAGTAAGGTCATGGTTGATAATACTCTATAGTCTTAAAAAAAATATAGAAATTTAATCTGCTCACAGCTCTTCCATGTTCTTAAAAAAGCAAGCAGGAAGATTAATTCTTGTGTGACTTAAAACCATGAACCAAATATTCAAAGGTAGAAGGTTTTGACAAAAGATGTTTGCTTAAATTCCATAACTAAATTTCTACTTCAACATACTGATCCTCACACTACTAAGGAATGGAATGTGAAAATATATGAGAAATGATTGAAGATAGTGATACCTGGAAATATTTTATCATGACATCTGATTGCCTGCCAATCTTTCCTCCATAGATGACTCGTCCTCCACGTTTCATTAGAAGTAACTGAGAATGAAGAATCAAAGTTAGACCTCTGAGATAAGCTACTTAATCATTAGTTATAACTTATAACAACAGTAAACTGACTAGAGATAGTAATTGAAGAACTAACCTCATCAAATGCTTCAAATATATCAATACTTGGCTGATGGATGGTGCACACCACTGTTCTGCCAGTATCAACTGTATTGCGAACTGTTCTCATAACAATGGCTGCTGCACGTGCATCAAGTCCAGATGTAGGTTCATCCATGAAAATTATGGAAGGGTTTGCTACAAGCTCCACTGCAATTGTCAGTCTCTTTCTCTGCTCTGTTGATAAGCCAGAACTACCAGGCATTCCAACCAAAGCGTTCCTTAAACTATCAAGCTCCACCAGTTTCATTACTTGTTCAACAAATTCCTGCAGAAGAGATCACCATGTGAGTGAACTGATCACAATTAAGCATGCTAAGCTATTCATTATTGTCACTTGTTCAGTAAGGAACTTACAATCTTTTTCTCCATGCTTACTTCCTTTGGAAGCCTTAATGAGGCAGAAAACCACAGGGACTCCTCAACTGTCAGCTGAGGAGAATGTATGTCATTTTGTTCAACATATCCTGAAATTCTGGCAAACGTTTGTTGCACTTTAGGATAGCCAGATATTTTAATTTCACCCTCAATATATCCTCCTGTTTTCCTTCCAGCAAGAACATCCATCAAAGTGGTCTTTCCAGCTCCACTTGATCCCATCAAAGCTGTAAGGACACCAGGTGCAAAAACGCCGCTCACGTTTGACAGAAGCTTCAGCCTAGTTTCTCCTACGCCTTGTTTTGCTATCTCCTGGTGAAAGCAAGTTTATTCAGAAAAAGTTAATGATGAAACAACTTCTACTATTTGTTTTTGTCTTAAAAAACATGCATTCAGGAAACTAAAACTACAAATGCCCCACACCTTTGGCATATCAACGTAATAATTGACACCATGGAATGTCATTGTCATAGGTTCAAAAGGAAGAATCATTCCCGAGGCTTTTCCTTCATCACCACTAGATTTGGATCCATTTTTATCAGAACTCGTTTGTGAGTCCTCTTCATTACCAAGAAGAATAGATCGTGCCTTTTGGAGTGCTGTGGCAAGCAAAGCAAAAAGATTTATTAAACTGGTCTTTGACTGGAGAAAATGATACTCTTTGGAGATCAACCATGGCATACCAAAAGAAACTCCATTGATGAAAATGAGAATAGAAAGATGAGAAAAATTGTTCTAAACTTACGATTCAGATAGCTCAAGCCCCATGTGATCAAGCAGTTGAAAATAATTGTGTAGAGTGTTAAAACTCCAAAACCAATCCAATACCAGTAATCATCAGATGGTATATTGTATCCGTTGAGAACATTGTGACCAACTGTGTCCCCCCCGAAAGCAGAATGCTAAAACACAGTTTTCATAGTTACATAAATCTTCTATAAACCACTAGCGATAAGGATGGAAAAGCAAGAATAAATATAATTAGCATGTATGAAATACCTGCATCCATCTAGTGGCAGTAAATTCATTGACTGAAATTGCTCTTTGTCCATAGGTAAGAGGTGACAACCAGTAACCCCAAATCCACCATGGCTTAATCATGGCTGAAAGAGTAAGAATCAAATCATTAACAACAAAACTGTATTATATCTGCCTTTTATTCAATGGTTCTGGCTGCAGCCTACCTTTTGGGATAATAAATCCTCCCAGCAAGAAGATGACCATCAATGCAGCTGACCCAAATGTATTAGCAATGACCATGTCACGTGCAAGAGCAGCCATGAATCGGAAGAGACCTAATGCCATTTGGTGAAGCATAAGTAGGAGAAGCATGTAGCGGAAAAACCTGAAATATAAATCAGAATGCAAAGAGTATTAGTCTTGAATATTTTCTAAATGGAAAGGATTCCCAACAAAGGATGTAAAGATAAGTACCTTCCAGGAGCTGGGGCAAATCCAACAGAGTAGTACACAACACAAGTCCATACAACAGCTTCAACAAGGGAATATGGTACCCCAAGAATCCAAGTGGCCAAAGACCATGCCCATCCGGGATAAAATAAATTGCCTCTTTGTTTGTAGAAGACTGGTAGCCGAGCTATCATGAGTGACAACTCAGAATATCCATTAAACATCATGTGCACCAGTCCAAAAAATAGCGCGGATTGATAGAGATTGCCATAAGTCTCATCCTTTTCATGAAACTTTGTTTGTATGAACATTGTGCATGTGACAAGTCCAACAAATGTGACCTTTTACAGCAAGAGAATTTGTCAAATTTAAAATTGTAAGTTGCCTTCAAACAATGATTAAGATATCATAAACATTGAGCCTTCTATTAATGTGTGTGTGTAGTGTGTTTTGAACTCTGAACTCAAGATCAACTTGTTTATATGTTTTCCATGTTGAATTGCTTGATTGGAAATGTGTTGGAGATAATTTATATTCTACATTTAAATATGAACTATACTTTTAAGTGTAAGAGATTAATGGTTGGAACCTTTCTAACGTATCATGAATTCAACTTGTACAAAATTAAGAATTGAACAAAACTATTTATAGAAGCAGTGCATCACAATTTACTTGGGTTTGTATATACCTGGCAGGTCCTGAAAATATATAGAAACTTGTGCCCGTTGAGCAAGATCAACTCTCGTGATAAACAAGCCTTAAAGAGCTCCCATTTTGGCACAGCAAATCTAGTTGTGGGCAAAGCTGAAGGATGACTCTTTGATTTATCAAAGGGTGCAGTACACATGGATTCCACAGCCTTTCCAAATTTAGAGTTGTTAAAGGCTTCTGCAATCTCTGGCACTGAGATAAATTTATAGGGCTTTGAAGGATCAGCCCAGTATTGAGCTTGATCTTTTTTGGAGGTCACCTGACATACGAAAAATACCATGTTTTAAAGCAATAATAACTTCTTAAAGCATTTGAGTTTGACCGTTAAAATGCAAAAATTTACAAATACCTCTTGAAGAAAATCTGCAACTCCCTTGCGGGGTGGAAGTTTGAAACCTAATGATTCAAAAAACTCCAGCACATCTTCTCTGGGACCTTGATATACCACATACCCATCTGACAGAAGCAAAAGATCATCAAAGAGCTCAAATGTTTCCGGTGCAGGCTGAAGAAGAGCCACGAGCACAGTAGCTTCCATTTGATGAACAAAATTTCTTATGCATTTAACAATCTGGAATGTTGTAGAGCTATCAAGTCCAGTTGAAATTTCGTCCATAAATAGAGCTTTTCGCGGTCCAACAATCAGTTCTCCTGAAGAAAAAATATGAAATGCAAAAGTTTGTCATTGCTAGCTACAATTTTGAGCTTCAATTAGTGCCTTGGTAATGTCTTAATCTTCTGTATACCACAGTCAAAACTAACATGGATTCAAATTCCTGAATTGTGTTAGTTTCTCTATTCTATTCTATATGAATGTCCTATGTTGAGAATAAAAGGCAAAATTACAATTGAAATCTCCTTCTGTCAAAGCTATATTCACATTACAAGTGGAAAGAATTAACTTCATCTAAAAAATATAGGGACTGAAATTGGACCCTTTTTGTATTTAACAATAAAGAGCTAATCCAGTTAGATTTAACATAAGAATATATGACCACAAGAGCCAAATTCCAAAGAAAATTGCAACAAAATCCTAGAGAGGGGAAAGAGATCACCTGTTGTAACTCTCCTTTTTTGGCCACCAGAGACGCCCCTTAACATTTCATTTCCCACAACCGTATCTGAACATACATCAAGACCAAGCACTTTCAAAACATAATCTGTCATCACATTGTGCCTTTTCCCACCAACAAGTGATGCCTGTTGAGTAAAATCAGTTTCAAAAGACATAAATTAGAGGACCTCCCTGAACTTGAATATATGCATGATTTTTCACATATTATTTAAGATGAGACGACCTTCATGAAAGCATCAATTTCTGGACTTGGCATAATGTTCTTCTCCTTCTCCAAGCGTTCCAGATTTTTCAAAATTTCTGTTTGTGACAATAGACAAGGAAACTAATATTATAAATGTGAAATGGAAAATAAAAATAATGAAAATTAGTATATCATATACATACCTGCATCACTTGAACCTTGACATCTGTTAGCAAAATCAAAAGTTTCTCGCACTGTCAGTTCTGCGATGTGATTATCAGTTTGTGAGGTGTATGCAGAAGCCCTTTGAATGCAAAACTCACTTTGCTCATGGCCATTGTATGTGATACTACCACTTTTCTGCAAAGGTATTACAAAAACAAAGTTGTAATGTAGTTCTACTATGAAAATGAAATTCTGAAAAATGATTTAACTTGTCAAATTCAGACACTACAAGAAATATTGATGTTAGCCTCTTAAAAAAACTCACACAAAGATTAAAAGGAACACTAAACTCATTCTAATTTTCATTTAGTATCTTCTTTTTAGTTTTTGTGTGGATTTTTTTTTGAGAGATTAATATCAATATTTCTTGTAATGAGAATTTGACTCATTCCAGTTAAATAAAGGCATAATGATTATAGCACATTGGTTTCTTACTTTCATTTACTGTATAATAATTGGAGTATACAAACAAAATGGTTAGTATAGGCACAAGTTTTTGCAGAATTCCTATATATAAAAAAAAGTTGACTAAGTTTGATTGCCCCACATAGTTTAGTAGTATTTACTTCAAAGAACCACAATGTAAGTACAATACTTCACACAAAAAACATTAGAAATTACAAAATGTAGAGTAATATAATATATATATATATATATATATATATATATATATATATATATATATATATATAAACCTCACAGATGGAATGAGAATATGAGATTCTTTGCAATTATTTAACTTTGTACACCAGTATAAAAAAGTTAAAACTGTCAATACATTAAAAACTATAGTTAATATAGATTTTGAAGAAGGTATCATAAAAATCAACCAGTTTATCATTGAATAACATTTTGAAAATCGTTCAAGTACCTACTTATTTAGTACTCATAATTTAATTAATGTCAACCATTGGTTCTTTATGACCAAAGGGTATTCTAGTTTAGGCTAGAACTTTGTACTACCTTGAGATTGCTATCTAGCTTTCCCGCAAGAGCCAAAAGCAAGGTGGTTTTGCCCGATCCAGGAGGTCCTAACAGCAACGTCATCCTACAAACGACACATAACATTAAGCGTCATTTTCATCTCAATGCAAACATACACGAAACTGGAATTCTCCATAAAAAATCTATTATAAAACATTTCTCATTAAAATAGTATATTTTTCATTCATTATTGAAAAAAAAAATGATTCAATTCACTAGCCCACTGCAAATTTTAATTTAAGTACTTTGTTTTTTTCATTTCTACACTAACGAGGTGAAGGTAGATTAGTGTATATAGTTCCATGAAGAAAATAGACAAGTAATGTAACATAACAGAAAAACATTACCTTCCAGGCTTGATAACTCCACTGATGTTATTCAAGATTGTCAAGGAATGTCGTTGAGGTTTACCTATCCCTATGCCGGTTATCATACTCTGGATGCGATCATGGATAAAACAAACAAGAAGAAAAGAATTAAATAAATTCATCTTATAAACTTACAGTAAGTCATAACTTTTGAATAAGTTAATAATAGAGTTTCGCAGTTTTAGGAATAAGCTTATTTCATTTTTCTTTTTTATAACCTTCTTTTTTGCATAAGTATTTATAAAGAAACACTATGATGTTAGAAGTTATGATCTTATGCATGCTACTTAAATTCTTTTATTACTAGACTGATCCTAAAGAGTTATATAATTGAACTAATGTTATTAAACATAAAACATAATCAGTATTGTCTTAAAAATGTAATGTGATAGTAAAACTTCAGCTGGTATATATATATAGTATGAGATGAGTAAAAGGTATCACCTCAAAGACATCTCGTGTGTAATTGATCAAAGTTGGCAGAGCTCTTGAACCTAACTGAACATCAGCTCCGATTGTCAAGTTTCTGTATCTCACTTCGATGCTTGGCACATCCAATCCAACCCTTTTGCATTCAATAACACATATAATTTAAATGCAAAATCACATGTACAACCTTTCATGCATGTGTATAATAATAATCTGATAACTATTTGGTCTAATAATATAAAAGATGATAAAGTTTTTTACTTGTTAAAGCGTTCCTTGATGGCAGAAAGAAGCTTGTAATTGTCTTGTTCATTGGTAGCCAAAGCATCACTGACGAGGCGTTCACGGTTGAACCGATTCAGCTTCCTCACATCAATTTGCTCCAAAACCTTGCCTGCATTCTCCCCATCCTTGCTGATATCCGAAGATGCTTTCCTTATCAACGCCGTGTTCACCCGCTTCTGCGTCGGCAACCTCAACAGAGCCGCCATTTGAAGCTCCTCCTCGTCCTCCTCCACCCATTCTGCATTTGAGGCCTTAGCAAACGACTCCTTCCCCGTTTCCGAGGCCATGTCGAAACTAAAACCTGCAATGGCCATTTTTTCTTCTAACAACTGTTCCTCCTCTTTTCAATGATTCGAAAAGAGGAGGAAAAAAAAAAAGAAAAGTTTTCCTAAAGGAAAGAAAAAAAAAGAGTTTATGAAAAAAATGAATGTGAGAGACAACAGATTTAGGTTAGGTATTTATATGTAAGAGATCATGCATGGCGAGGGAGGGACCGAGTCTTATGCATGCAACGACAAATTTAGAGTAACATTTGTCTTTTTCCCTTTGTGGATATAAATAATGCTCGTAGAGTTGTAATGCAATTTTGTAGGAAACCTTTTTTTCACACTTACTATCTGTTATTTGAGAGGATAACGATATGTAGTTTTTAATAAATCTACATTCTAGTTTTGATAGAAAGTTTAATTCAACATAGAGTTTATTTAATATAAATCACAATTTTTTTATTTATTTTTAAGGTATTATATGTGGTTCAGACAAGTGTGTCATAAATGTTGATTAAAAGTCTATGTTCATGACCCTTGATTGACATAGATAACTATACTTACTGGATCGAAAGGTCCATCTAGGTCGAAAGGTCCATTAAGTCGAAAGGACCATATAGATTAAGATCTCAACTGAAAAGTGAAATCGTGAGATGAAGTAGGAAAGGATAAATTGGAATATTTAAATAAAGGGAAAAACAATAAATTAAAATGAAATCATCATTAGGGTAAAACCCATACAATAAAGTCCAATTGAAGAGGTGTGTGTATTAAGTAACAGGCACAAAGAAGAAAGGCCCAAATATTCTTTGGACTCAATAAAAGAGTAGTATAAATAGAGGGTTAGCTTGAGAGGTAAGTAAGAGTGATTTTGTCTGATGAATATCTGAGACCTTGATTAACTTTATCATCGAATCTCCTTGCAGGTACACACACCCACCGAGAAGAAGACGCCGAGACCGTGTAGCCGAAAGCCCATTAACCTAATCCAAGGAAGAAAATCACATCAGCTAACTCAGGTTCGAGTCAGAGAGTAGAAGACCGAGAGATATATCGAGAGGAGAATCCTAGAGCAAAGACTGAGAAATCAACAAGAAAACATAAGAAGATCGTTTCTAGACCCTTGTAAGAACAATAACTGTCTCCTACACTACACAATCTCATTCCTTTTGTTTTTTATTGATCCTATTGGAGTTTATTGTTTCAAGTACTTGAAACCCAAGTATTGTAAATTTTTTCAGTAAATCAAAATGTGTTTTGTCAGATAAAAAAACGTGTTTAAGAAACTAACTCCTTCTTATTATATATAACTTCTTTCAACTAACAAATTTTGTATTTGTGAAAGAGTATTATTTGCTTTATATTTCATCTTGCCCAATGGAAGAGTTAAATGTCTTAGATCAAGGAAAGAACCATATATGTGAAAGAAGACACTTAAGTATTAACTAGTATGTTTAAGTAAAGATCTAATACAGAGTATATTTACATATGAAGAACTAATATGAGTTTTCAATCACATTGATTGATTAATTTAATGATTTGTCTCATTTCTTTTCACTAATAAACCTTCTATTGTGTATACCACTACAAGAAAATCATTAAATAGAAATCAATTTTAAAGACAAAAAAATAATTAGTTGTTATATTAACTAAATTAGAGACTATTTTAAACACTAAAAAATTTTGATTTCTAAATTAATTTTTATTATTATTAAATAATTTCTAAATTAGCTATCACGGTTTTTTCTACTAAATTTAGAATTTAAATAATTAGTAGTTAAAACTTTGTTAATTAAATACTAATTTAGAAAGTATTTAATAATAATATAAACTAAACAAAAAATTTGTTAGTATGGTCTCTAATTTAGTCAAATATAACAACTAATTATTTTCAATCTCTAAAATTAGTTTTTATTTAATAATTTTTTTTAGTATATTATTTTTAAAGGTAAAACCTTATTAATTAATTTTAATAGAACCAAGTTTATAACAGCATAAAACACACTTAACTAGTTTTGATATAAACAATTTTATAACAATCAATCAACAAGATATTTTAAGCGCACACAAACAGTTAGAAATTGCAAGAAAATTAAATTGTGGATTGTGAAATGGTCAGCAACAAACGGTGATACGTTCTGTCATGGAACTATATATTCGTTTGACATATTATTATTTTAAATAATTTCAAAATTTTTTAAACATAAAACAAAACCAACATAATTCATTCAGATTAAACCGGCTTAAATTTAAAATTTTCAAATCTAAATTATTAATTAATAAACTAATGATTAGTTTGGTGAACTTGCGGTAGTTGTTTGGTGGGTAGTATTGTCTTTTCAGATTATGCCATGGTAGGCCCAATTTGCGAAGCTTGGGGGCGCCGCAACCTAATACTGTAACATGTAGAAACCACTTTTTAAACATAAATATATATATGAAAATAACTATTTATTTATGCAAACTAATTAAAAAGATTTTATTTTTCAAACGGATGCAAAAGTTTTATTTCGTCTCACACCAATTCAAATGATAAAACTACTTTTCCAAATATTATGATTGAAGAAAAATAAAAATTTTAACAATTGAATGGAAAGTATACAATTTGGAAGAAAAATATGTAGATACACTATGTAGATACACAATGCAGTTGAAATTATTTAAAAATATTATATTTTATTTAAAATTTTTAAGAAGTTAAAATTGACTTTTTCATAATTAAGATAGAAAAAAAGATGTAAGAATGTGAGAAAGAAATTACCTTTTATTTTGATAATTAATTTTTCAAAATAAATTGTTTTTATTAAAATTTGACATCAATAATAAAACGAGTTATTGAAAACAAAATTCCATGTACTTGTAAATAAATAAAAAAAGGAGAAAAAAACTCAATTTCTCTGTTAGAGATTGTTCATACAATATCAATAATGTACGTAAAATATTAATTAATTAAAGAATTTTTTTCTGAATGTATCATTAATTAGGATAAAAGTAATTAAAAGTTGTCAAAAATTTGCTAAAAGCCCAAAATCCACCAAATTAATGCATGAGTTATTTAAGAAAAAAAGGTGAAAAAAACCTAATACAGTACCAAATAAAGAAACATCTATGGCAATCCCATGATGGTCACTTATATTAATTATGTTAAGAAATAATCATTTTAATTTTTTTATAGTTTTGATTTCAGTGACATATAACTATTAAATGATTCAGACAAAAAAATAAGTAACCACTATTTCTCTTGTTAAATCAAGCTATTATGCTTCAAATTTAATATATTTGGTTTATTAGACAAAAAATATTAAAATATTTTATTAAGCAACATAATTTTTTAATTTTTAATATTACGTCATGCAAAGTAAGAAAAACAGATTTAACTCTTCTAAAAGAATGTGCTTTAAAATTAAATTATAATAACAAAATTCATTACAAAAATATGTTAAATCCTGCAAAATATATATATATATATATATATATATATATATATATATATATATATATATAATAATTTTGAACTGCTAATTTTCTAATTAATGGTTTTTATTATGCTTTACTTTTAAAAGAGTATAAACCATGAAAAAACTGTTACTAACGTTTAAAGTATTACTATTTTATGTACCAAAAATATTTTTTTAATTATCAACTGAAGATTAATTTCTTTAAATATAAAGATCAGTGTCAAATAAGTTCTTTTTCTCCAAAAATAATTTTTAGAAAGTACTAAAAATATACTCTTTAATATATATTTTCTCAACACACTTTCTCTTATCAATTTAAATTTTCGTGAATTTTACTGGTTTGTGAATATGGTGTATTTAGTAACTACACATGAATTTTATTCAATAGAACATTTTTATACTGTTTTGTATTTGTATAGGGTTTAAACCATGACTTGAATAATTACCTCTTATATTCATCCCTTTCTTCTTTATCTTTTTCTCTCATATTTATTCTCTCGTATTTTGTTAGGAATGAAATTGTAAAGGATTATTTGATGATTAAGTAAATGTTTTATGTTAAAATGAATGATATATTGATAAAAGTGTACCTTGTGTTGTAATTTATAGTGTTAACAGTGAATTATCTCACTTATGAACAGATGCATATATTTAATAAAACAATATTAGTTAATTTATCTACAGATTTATAAAATGTTATTTAATTTATTGTATATTTTTTTATTTACTATCTAATATAACTAACTCATCTGATAGATTGTCACCGATGTCGAATAATGTGACTTATTTAGTTATGATTCATATATGTTGAAAATAGACCTCCTTTTGTATTAGGATTCTATAAAAATGTATTTTTCTTTTATTAATGTTTGTAAATTTTATTTGTGAAGATAGATCTTTTCATATTAAGGTTTATGAAAATAAGAATATGTGAGTGAATTAATTTATTTCTCTTAATGAATTTTCCTAATAAAAAATATTTTAATCTTGATTATTAGATATATTAATTGGTAAAAATTATTTTATCTTGATTAAGATTTCTGAATAAAAGTACTAATAAAAAAAAAACAAAGTGTATTATCACTTATAATAACTAATATTTTAATCTTTTATACATGACAATTTTTTGCGATTTTATATAATATAGGGTTAAAGTTCCTTTATACTAATTGAAAGTCAAAAAAACTTACCACTAATAAGAAAAGTCTAAAAACAAAACTTTAACTGTTAATTTTACAAAATCCAACAATTCATATAAGTTTACTTGAAAAGTAAATAGATTTTAGGTATAAAATGCACATAACTCACTTATTTATTTAATTTTTGAATAAATGATATAAACCATCATTTAATAAAATTAACGGTTAAGATTTAATCTAAATGCTCAGACTTACAACTTACACTTGGTATAAATATGTAATTGATCTAACCTTATATTTAATATATATAATTTAAGCACTATATAATGTTTATCATAAATCTTACATATATTTTTTTATGTTTAAAAAATTAATTATAATATCTTAATGACACTCCTAATTGGAAGGCTATATCATATCAATGTAAGAAAAAAAATATTTTATATAATATATATATATATATATATATGTGGGGGTTGTGTAAATATCTTTTCTATTATTATCCAAGTAGTAATAAATATATGGATTTTAAAATATATACATATACTAAAATAAAATATAAAAAAATAAAGTAAATTTTACTTGAGTTATATCACATGCAACATCCTCTACTCTTCTCATGTAATACAAGTTCATTACAAATTTTAAAAACAAATACAAATAAAAAGTAGGATAAGCTATAAATTTTTAAAACTTTCAATATAATTTTAGATTTTAGAAAATACAATCACAAACATGAATCATTACACTTCATTCGTTACAATATAATATGCTAAACAATGTTTACAAATAACTCATTCAATGTCACTCATGCTAATAATCCACAGATATACATATATAGATATTTGACTTTATTTTTAGAAAACTCGTGCATTGATTTAGATTTATAAATCTGCATCTGTAATACTACTCCCACTATGAGATTTCTGTACACAACTACATGTACACATATGAATCAAGTCACCTCATATACAAAGTTAATCAATATGACTTATCAAACTAGTTATTTTTCTAACCGCAAACTCAATTATATAAATCTTCTTCAACTTCCACCACCTGATAATTTTTATCTATATGATTTTAATATATGAATCTATAATAAATGCACATCCTAACAATCTTAATATAATATTTTATTTTTTGAAAATATTATGTCTTGATCACATTTTCATATTTATTCATAATTTATATCACACATCAATATACCATCTAATCACACAAATCACAAAATCCTAAATTCTAAATTTTTATATTACAAAACATTTTGCTTCCTTTCAACCTGAAATTTATAAATTTATAATCAGTATCTTTTACTAACCACAATATATGAATGAGAATTTGATTCAAAGATAGTCGATTACATATTTATAATATATTTGATTGTTAAAATAAATCAATAATTCATAATATTTTTTTAATTTTAAAATATAATTAAAAATAAATTAAGAATATAAAATACATACATTAAAAAAGAATTTTTTTATTATATATATGCTGATAATTATTTTTTGTATAATTTTACTTTTTATTTTGGTTTATTTTTTATTACTTTAAAAATGTGGATATAAAATTGCTATTGTAGGTACGTTTTCACTGATATATTACAGTACAGTATAATTTTTATTATTGATATATTCTTAAAAATATTATAACTTCATCTAAAACTAAAGCCAAAAAAAGAAGATAAGAGTAATAACTTCATTTTAATATAAAGATAAAAAAATATAGGAAGTTAAGAAAACCTCTTAGAATAATTTCACTAAGAAACAAAGAACTGGATTTTTTTTTTTTAAAAAAAGCTCTTAAAAATTAAAATCTTCCTTATTCAAAAGATTATTGCAGTTTATATTCAGTTATTCCCTGAAATAATATAGAAGATGGTTATTAATATATATTATCTAGAGACAGAAGTTTCTAGTTATTATATATATTAAAAAAAAGCACCCAACCTTATCCTTTCAAGTAAATGCAAGGTTTTCCTCTGTAAATTCTGAAAGAAAAAAAAAACTGACATAAAAATCTGTGCTGATATCTTTCGTTTGTACTTATAACTTTTATACAATCTTATCCAAAGAAGATTCATTCAGTGTGGGTCCACCTTAGACAACCACATTTTCAAATCTTTATATTAAAGCTCATCGAAAGGGCTTTTCTTTTTCTTTAAAAAAGATATGTAGGGGCAAAATCGTCATCTAATTCATTGAAATATGCAATTGCTATCTCCAACACTTCCAAATACCATTGGCTAAAGAGTACATAGAATTGAAGGGTATTATTTTGTAGGATAAATATTTATGCAAGTTGGGTCATTAATTAGGGTTTAAGGTGTTAAGCCTTTTCAAAAATAAATGCAGTTAACTAAAACAAGGTAGTTGGAACAGAAAAATAGTGTTTTACTTCTTTTGGAAAAAGGGTTTAACTATTTTAATTGTTAAAATTAAATAACATAGGTATTCTCAGTGACAAAATTCTCTCATGTGGGTAAAATTTCCTTAACTAGACAAAAGTAGTTAAATTGATTTTTTTTAAGTGAATTAGTCCTCAGCTATTGCATATATTCCATTTTTTTAAAATGTATTCATTAGCAAAGTTCTCAATTTCTTTTGGAATGAAAATAAGTATCATAAACTAAAATAAGTAATTAACATGAAAAAGGATATTTTTTAAAAGAATAATTATGTTAGATTTTGGAGTATCACCTAAAATTAAAACAGACCTTCAAATGAAAAAGGTACTTATAATAAATTTCTCAAAGCTGAGCATATATTAATATAAAATATGAATTTGTTATTTTACTAACTAAATCAACTTTATTCTATTAAAAAAAAGTCAAATTTATATTTTAATAAAATATGAACTTATATTTTACCAACTGAATTAACCTTTATCAGTTAAAAAGGGTAACAGTGTCATTATGAGAGTGTTATAAGCAGATCATATCATATATCTTGGTATAGTATAATACAATACCATTGCCTTTGTGGGATTATCCTTGGTTGCATGAAGAATAGTTTTCTGGAAAATATCAATGGGAAAGTGCTCCTTCAAGGACTCTCTTAAAGCTCTGGAAGCTGATATTCAGTATGCTAATACCCTGTATGTCCTCTCTTCCTGTCTTCTCTCTCTCTTTCTTTTGGGGGAAATTGACTGCTTGAATGAGAACTTCAGCTTCAAAAGCTTACATGCATACTCCTTCCCATTTCCAGATTAAAAATTGATTTTTTTTTTCTATGCATAATTGAGTTTCTGTCATGCTAATCACTGAAGTTTAGCACTTTTTTTTATTTGATTTTTAAGAATTGATTGTTTTATCTACCATTTTTTCAGTGTGCCTTTGTCTGTAATCCATTATCCATGTAAATATAGTGCCTTTTTGTCATTTGAAGTTGAATGCTACTGTGTTTTTCTTGAGGTGGTAAAGTGGGACCTTGAAACTGGGATTTTTTTTTTTATAGAAAAGGTTGATGATCTGCTCCTCTTAATTTGTATGAAACTCAATTTGCTTGTTGGAAAATTGAACTAGATAGCACTTTTCAATATCCAACACATCATTCATATGTATGTTTATACTTGGATCAGTCAAAGAGATTCTTTTAGCAGACTATAGCCCTTCTCCTGTGAGTCTGTGCTTAATGTGCTTTTTCTTTTCCCCCTCTTTGCTCTTCTCTCTTTGTTAGGGCATTGGACTATCCAAGGGAAAGAGACGGAGGATGCTTTCAGATGAGGATATCTTACAGTTCAGCAGCCCCTATTTTTCTATTTCTTCTTCAGTGGACTGATTACCGCTTGGCTGGTGCTCTGGGTTTGCTGAGAGTTCTAATTTATGTGGTATGTATGTCCTAAATGTTGAAGTTACGAGGTTTTTGAGAGAACAGAAAAAGATAATAACTTTGAATTATGAGAATGCTTTTATATTTTTAGTTACCATGTTATTGGTGGCGGCTTTGTGGATATCTAACTTTTGTTCAAAAACTTGACTAATTACTTTCAGAGAAGTATCTTTTCCATCCACAACGACTTGTTGGTTAAGAATATGATGTGTTGCAATGATCTTGTGCAAAGGACTGAGTTACTAACCCTTATTTATACTAATTAATAGACTCCAAATTCTTCTTAAGTAAGAAAACAAATCATGGTAACTACTCAGAAGAAATATTAAAGCTAATCCTGAAGTATAATCTGAGATACTCTGATCATTAGTAGTAATTTACAATATTTTCCATGTTTTATCACTAAACATGTTCTGTATACGCAATGCTTTAGCAGAGCATCTAGTTTCTTTGTAAATTTTATTTTCTGGTTTTGCTTCCTTCCTCATTTTTCTTTTCTTGTTCTAAAATTGTCATAAGTTCATAACCTGTTTGTAGACTTAATTTTCCTTCAACAATATGCAGACTTATGGAAATGGGAAGAATACTATGTCAGTATATGAAAGGAAAGCAAGCATTAGACAATTTTACTGTAAGTCATGTGCTGTAAAGATAATGCATACTTGGCTACTTGTATAACTTTGTGCTTGTTGCTCTCTCTAAGAGCAACTGGCTCCATGTTTATTTGTGTTCCTGATGTTTTTTCTGTTTTTCTCTTTTGATGATAAACAGCTGTTATATTTCCTGCTCTGTTGCAACTTGAGAAAGGCATCACGGATTTGGAGGAAAGGAAACAGAAAGAAGTTGCTCTTAGGTACAAAGGAAAGATTGGCTTCATGGAGAGAGAACAATCTGATGTTGACATTGAAAGAGAAGAGGAATGTGGAGTTTGCTTGGAGGTGAAAGCTAAAGTTGTGTTGCCTGATTGCTGCCACTATATGTGTTTGAAGTGCTACAGAGATTGGTAAATTTCTTTGATTGTGATTCTATTACATAACTTCATGATCTCACAAATATTATATCCTTTCCAGTTATATTTTATATTTTGCTGCTGATCCTATTTTTGAGGTAAAACCAAGTTTTTTTATCTGCCATAGTGTTATTCAACATATGAATGAAACATGTCACATTAGAAGGAGAGGATGTCAGTCTGTTCTGTGATCTATAATTTACAATCAAACTTCCCCTTCTTTTGGAACTACTCAAAATTACATCAATGAGAACATCTTGTATGTCAAAATATGGTTGGATCAATGAGTACTTTTTAGGTGGGGATCATTAATTCTTCACCAACTTTTTTGAGGACAGAATAATTGTTGACTAAAATGTTGATAATTATTCTCACAAGTTCATAGCTTGTTATCAGATTTCTTTTACTTTATAAAAAGCCCAAATCCTTGATTTCATCAATGGTCACCCTCTTTTTTGCACTCAAGTTTTGAAGGTTCACCCACCCCTACCCACCAACCAAAATTAGTTTACTTCTTATACTAGTTAGTTGATTGTGTATTTGACCTAGATGACATCAAAATATCGGACTGTAATTACTAGTTTGTTGTTCTCTAGATATGACTTAATTATGACAATTGTGCTTGTTTATTCAGGTGTCAGAGGTCTCAGTCTTGCCCCTTTTGCCGGGATAGCCTGAAGAGAATAAACTCTGGGGACCTTTGGATTTACACAGACATGAATGATATTGTTGATATTGGGACAATTTCCCGAGAGAATTGCAAGAGGCTGTTTCTTTACATAGAGAAGTTGCCTTTAATTGTTCCAGATCCCAGATCTGTGTTCTATGATCCATTACTGAGATGAGTTTCTGAGATGTGAGTTGCCTAAAGGATTTTGGTGAACAGTGTATGTTTCACTTTACTTGTACATGCATTTTAGACCATAATTTAGTTGTACATATTTAATTGGCTTTTTTCCAACCTGCTTCAAGTTGGTCATTTATTTCTAACCCAAGTTCCCTTACCTTAATGATTTAGTTATTCACTCATTATATTATAATAGTATTCCTAGATTTAGGTAAACCAAAATTTTATTCAACCATAAATTGTACTTAACACGGTTGGACCTAATTAGTCAATGATACAAACAATTTTTTTGATCCAAATTCAGTGATATTCATTATGTTAAGGATGCAACTTATGACAGTTGAAAAGGACGTGAAAGTGACAGGATCATGTCTATCCAATGTGTGGGATCCACTCACTTGACAAGATTCCTTGTATTTATGATATTTTGATGCATGTTGAAGCATAACTCTAACCCAAGTGAACTTGTCCCTCGCTAGATCCTACTCTGATGTTAATGCCCTTCTTGTTTTTCCTGTGTTCCCTTGTGAAAAGTCTCATTCAAAATGAGTGAACCAAATAAATGCAGTGCCACTCAGATTATAGGCACAAAATTTAATTTGTTTCCGTAAGTTACAAAATGTTAATCTTGCTAAAAATTCAGAAAATAACTCTATCGTTTGTGTTCTTATCAAAAAGAGAATTTATCTTAATGGGAGAGTTTAATAGATATTATGTTTCTTTCACATTGATTAGGTTTAAGATTAAAGACAATTTAAATATATATTTTTTCATTTAATTTTTTATGTTTTTTTTAAGTTAAAACGTGACAGAATATTAGTTCCAAAACCAACAATACCTCATTATGATGATTGATCCAGACAAATCCTTATTAGCTAAGAAAATGAAAAAATGATAGAACATTTATTTTTCTTATACATCAATTGGATAGTTTCTTCTGATACGTTTAATAGTCTTATATCACTTTTCTCTTTTAATTCTTTGAAATTCTTACCAAATCACGATAGACAAATGTGATAATTGACCTTAGTAATATTATGGAGATCAAAACAACTATGATACTTAAAATAACATAATGTTAATTTATATAATGAATATTATTTAATGATATGAAATATTTCAATCATTAAACAATGCTAATCCACAAAATAACCAAGGAAAAACTAAGATATATAATCTCCGTAAAGTCTGAGATGATAATTTTCTTGAGCATAAGCATAGCCTCCATGACAAGAAATATCAAGGCCAGTAACTTCCTCATTAACAGGAATTCTCAATAACTCAAGCTTGTGCAAGGCGTAGAATATGGGGCCCATTGTTACACTTACCCATCCAAAGATTGTCAAAATCTCAATCACTTGGGCTCCAATCAATCCCCATCCACCTCCAAGTAAGAGACCATAGGGTCTTGTAACCCCAATTTCACCAGAATTATACACTTGGATTACAAACTCCTCTTTGGCAAACAACCCAGTAAACAACAAACCCCAAGTACCACACCCCCCATGCAATTGGGCTGCCTCTAATGGATCATCATAGTTCAATTTTAGGGCCACAATGTTCAGCCCAATTAGAACCCAAGCCGACACAAACCCGCAAATAATGGCAGCCCATGGCTCAACAACTGAGCATCCGGAGGTAATGGAAACAAACCCACCAAGTAAGCCATTGCACACATCCATTGCATCCCAGTGGCCGACTAACAACCGCCGGCCAAATAAGGTGACTATCCCGGCCGTCGAACCAGCTAATATGGTTGTCACGGCAGTCCGTCCGACCGATGTCCAATTACCTTGATCCGACGTGCCGGGATACGCCACAAGGATCTTGTCAAAGGATCCTGGATTAAATCCAAACCAACCAAACCACAACAAAAACGTCCCAAGTACAACAAGTGTTGCACTATGGCCTCTTAGAGGCACGGGCCTGCCTAAAGCATCAAATCGGCCGGCCCGTGGGCCTTCTATGATGGAGCCCCAAAGCCCAGCAACTGCACCAACCAAATGCACCACTCCACTCCCAGCAAAGTCAATTGCTCCAGAGCCCAACATCAAGGGAGTTGAACTTGGACTGAGCCAACCACTTGATGACCAGACCCAATGGACAACAACTGGGTAGACGAAGCCACTAAGGAAAAAGGAGAAAACAAGATAGGCACTGAATTGAGTTCTCTCAGCTATGGATCCACTTGTGATGCCTGTTACAGCTATAGCAAAAGCCCATTGGTAAAGGAAGAAAGCATAGTCGTAATTGGCATTTGGAATGTGGGCTAGAGCAAACAAATGAGAGCCAATGAAAGGGTTGGAAGTGCCATATGCAAATGCAAAACCAAAGAGGTAGAAGGAGATGCTACCAACCACTGCATCAACCACGTTGGTGAGCATTATGTTCATTGCATTTTTGGCACGCACTGAACCTGCACATATCATGGCAAACCCAATTTGCATCACAAAGACAAGGTACGCTGAGAAGAGAAGGTAGATTGCGTTGATGGAATAAGTCACACTTTCTTCCCATGTAACCCCCATTAGAGTGAGTGTCGAGTGAAGCATTCATAAATGAGGAACTTGGTATATTAATAGAGACATGTGATTTGTGTAAACTTTGAATGGTAGTTAGCTACCTAACTCTTCACGTTGCTAAATGTTGTGCATTCTACTCAACCGTTTTAAGGAACAACCATTTCAGTTTTTAAATTTAAAAGAATGGTTAAATATGTTTTCATCGTCTTGAAATCATATAATGTTTAGTTTTTTCTCATGTAATGTTTAGTTTTTTTTTTCTAGTCTAAATTTTAAATTTTTTAGATATTTATAGTAAAAAAATTATTAAAAATAAATATTTATTATTTTTTTAAATAACAAATAAATATTTAACTATAACTATATTATAATATTATAACATGTCAAACATCATAATCTATATATAAAAACTCATTTATCATATATAAATAAAAAACTGACAATGATTTATTATAGTAATGATGTTAGTATAAATAATCAAAAGGTTTTAATTAGAAAAAAAATCAATTTCACATAAAAATAAAAGTAAAAGTACATATATTTCTTAAAAGAAAAAAATTACATAATATTTAATTGATGGGTCACCTGGAATAAGTGATTGATAACTTTATGTATCCTATAAAAAATCATTGGTCCATTATCATTGAAGTTAATAAAAAATTCTTAAAATCTAATAGAATAAATTAAAATATAAAGGGACAAGAATATCTTCTCTCTAAGCACGACCACTTGAATATAGCTAACTTCACCTACGTTTTCTTTTTCACCATTAATAGTTGAAAAAATATCCCCTCGCAATTGGTAAATGCAAAACGCTTATATCCATCATGTCTCCAAAAGGCGACATAATGTGCACCACAGGCTTCCACATTCGCGACAAGTTTTTTCTTGGCAATGAGCAACTGATATATGTTTGCTGTGTTCAGAGAATAATTGTGTGTTACAAAATAAAAGAAAGTTTCAATACTTACTTTTTGTTAGTTTTTTTTTTTCTAAGAAAAAATGCCTTAGTAATTCGGCATTTAAAATTTCATATAAAAAAAGTGAAGAGAACTCTCAATCTAGGAATTTCATATTTTTTTTCTTAGTAACACAGAGAGATTAGTCATGTTATTATTGAGTTAGTTATGGTAAAATGGTGTTCATTTGGTTGGAAATTAATTCTATACTAATAGTTGAAACTTTAAAAACAAAATATTTCATAATTCCTAAGATTTTAAGGGAAGATAAAATTATCTATAACTATTTATAGTATTTTAAAATTTTGTATGTCTAATATTTACAAAGAATGCAGTTTGGTCTATAGACTTGTTGACTTGTAAGAAGTTTTTTTTGAGAAATCCGTTTTGAACTACTAAAGTTTAGATTACTATTATACATACACACTACAAGAAAATATTAAATAAAAATTAATTTTAAAAATAAAAATAATTAATTACTATATTAATTAAATTAAATATTAATTTAAAAATTAAAAAAATTATTACATCCAAATTAGTTTCTATTACTCTTAATTAATATCTAATTAACTACCAACTTTATAATCTAATTAGTTAATAATTAAAATTTTGGTAATTAATTAGATACTAATCTAAAAATTATTTCTAAATAATAAAAAATAATTTAAATTTAATTTTTCTAAATCTCTAAATTAATATCTAATTTAATCAATATCACAAATAATTATTTTTTATTTTTAAAATTAATTTTTATTTAATAACATTCTAATAGTGACAAATCATAAATTTAGTTTGTTTCATGTTTATTTTTATTTTTTTCTTAATAATATTATTTTTTAAAGACAGCGATACCTAAAAAAATATTTTTTAAAATACACTAAAAATGGGATATTACATAATTATTTTTAATATTAAATTATATAGTTATAACGTTTAAAATATATGTTTTTAAATGATCAGATAATACTCTAAATTTAATATGCGTGATATCACCAAATTTAATGATGATTGTGCGTTATATTTGACTTATCATCATATAGTATTTTTATTATATCATTATTATTATTTCGAAATATATTAAATTATATAGTTACAACATTTAAAAGATATATGCTTTTATGTTATTAAATACTCTTAATTTAATACGTAAATCACATAATAATTATATTTATAGCAAATAAAATTAATATATGTAATTGTTGTGCTTCAAAATTTAAATGATTTCAAAGGATAACTTTGAACTTAAATTTATTTTTTCATAGAGAAAAATATTTTATAAGTCCTAGTTGTCTAATTTTTAAAGTTTGTTTCTTCCTCAACTCATATTATAGTAAATATTCTTCTATTTTTATTAAGATTTTCGATAATTTTATTGAATATAGCTCTTAATAATGAATAGACCCACTCATAAATATTTATTTATTTTTTATTAATATTACGGGTGTTTTATTGAATTTGTGTTAGTAATTAATAGATCAATTAATCCACTTTAAATACGATACATCATCTTTATTAACAAAACACCAGACTAATATTAACAAATATTATAAATAACATCTATGGTTTTTCTTGTAAACAATATCAAATTATCAATTTATTTAGACGGACATATCATATATATTTGTTTTAGTATTATGCAATGTTTTTTTATGTAATTTAAAAAAAATTGCATAATATATTACACGATGGAATTTCATAATTATAGAACACATAAAGTTTAAACAAAATCCGAAAATGACGATAAGTTGCGGATGTTTTAAGTAGTCAAAAGCTTCCTCAAACTTTTTTTTCATATATATATATAAAATTATTTTTAATTCTCCAAAATTTTATTTAAATTATTAAAAATTGGATTTAAGTTTAATTCAGTCTCATAAAACTGATTTAGAAGATAAAACTTACACCCACTTGTATCCTATGAAATGTCGGTAATCTTTAGTCCAAAAATAATCTTCCAAAATTATTTGAAAATTCTGGCTCCCATGATTTTGAATTAAACTCCATAACTGTTTATGGAATTTTATGGATGAAGAAATGTACTATGTTATTTCTTGTCTTATAATATGCCAATAAATTCAACAATGAAATTATTACATCTTTATTTGAAGCATCAAAACCTAAACTTTATTTGATTATCATTAATTGTTTATCAAACATTTCCATTTCCAGTTCCAGTGATTGGATGGCAATCGCAAAGGCAACATCCATTGAGGCAATACTTTTTGCAACCAGGGCGATAGCATTGTAAACTTTTGCAATCAGACCTGGATTCACACTTGTATTGACATGCATTCACAAAACCTGCAAATTTTCTTTATCTTTCTCAGAATCTTAATAAAAAAATGGTGTTTTATGAGATCAAAGAAAACACAAAGATGAAATTACCTGTTTCAAGTGCTACTAGAAATAAAACTATCAAACAAGGAAACAACAATGAAGCTTTTGCCATTTTGTGTGTATGTGTTGAAAGGTGATTTTACAATCAATTTCTTTCACTTGTAGAAGGGTGTGTCTCTTACAATTATTTATAATAATAATAATAGTAATAATTAATAATAAAAAATTAATTAAATAAAAATTAATTTTAAAGATAAAAAATAATTAATTACTATATTTAATAAATTATATATTAATTTAGGGACTAACAAAAATTATTAGTATGTAAAAGTAATTTCTATGCTTGTTTCGCTACGGCCAATATATAATTTCACATCGCTCAGGAATTGAGGTCAATGGCAGTTTAAATACACCTCCTTACCTTGACATACCAAGACACTTTTTAAGGACAAAACATGACGGATCATTGACCTCCAAAGCAGACAATACCTCGAATGCGGTGTTGCAAACATTGGTGTCGTATGTGGGGATCGTAAACTCTTTCCCTTAACCCTCGACTGGGGATTATTGTTCCGGTACGACCAACTTTTAAAAATCTTGTAGAATCTAAATATTAGTAGAACTGGTAGATAATTTATATACCAATTTAAAAACTACTTTATAAATTTTTATTAATAATAAAAAATTACTTTAGATAGATTTTTAGGATGTAACATAGTCAATATAATGATTAATTATTTCTTGTCTCTAAATTTGGTTAGTGTCTAATGATTTTTTTCTTTTATAATAAATCACATTTGATCTTACAATTATGTCTTTAAATTACCAGCACTACAATTCAGATAAAAAATAATTAGTTACTATATTGACTAAAATTATATATAATTTTATAAACTAAAAAATCATTGTTAACCAAAATAGTTTCAATTAATAAAAGTTTATAAATTATTTATATTATTAATAAAATTTTATAAAATAGTTTTTATATAAAATTTATGAAGTAATTTACCTATTAATTACTTTATATTAATTATTCTCTATTATTTTTTTAAAGACTAATTTATAATCTAAAACATTAAAAACTAAAATTTTGATAATTAATTTAAATACCAATTTAAAAATTACTTTATAAATTTTTTATTAATAATAAAAATAACTCGAGATACCAATAATTTTTGTCCTTAAATTAATATATAATTTAATTAATATAATGACTAATTATTTTTTATTTTTAAATTTAATTATTATTTAATAATTTTTTTAATGAAATCACTCATTCAAATTATTTTTATATATTAAATGTTAAAAAAAAAATTAATTAGAGAAGTTAAAAGAAAGTTCATCTAAGTGATATTTTTCATTAATAATAAATTCTACAGTTACAACATTTAAAATATACTGTTTTAAAATAAATAAATAAATAATATTCTCAATTTAATATGCATGATACCACTGAATTTAATGAAGGTTGTCCGTTAGGTCTGACTGAGCAGTTTCATACTATATTATATTATATTTCATATGCATGATATCACTAAATTTAATGAAGCTTGTCCGTTAGGTTTGACTGACCATTTTCATATTATATTATATTATCTTTATTTTCATATTATATTATATTATCTTTATTGTAATGTTTTTGTTTTAAATTTCAATATATGCTAGAGCACTTTTAAATTTTGATTAGAATTTTTATTCTATTATTTTAATTAATTTTTATGTTTATAAAATAAAAAATAATATTTTTCCTTTATGTTCAGAATTTAATTTAAATCTTATGTTATGTTAACATGTCTTCAATATTTCAAAAGTATTAAACTATACAAAGTTCTAACATTTAAAATATATGGTTTTATATTATTAAATAATACTCTTAATTTAATACACATGATATGATATCAGTAATTTATTTGAAATAAATCTAGTCAATAGTTTTCTTTATAGTCCAATAAAATTAATATTTTTTTAAGTCACATATTGGATAAAGAATATGAAATTATTTAGAACTAAAATATATTTGTTTATTTATTGAAAAAATATAACATAAGTATTATTTTATAAAAATATTATTAGAGATCTTACATATAATAATATTTTATAAATCTTATTTATTAAATTAATTTTATAAAATTAAAAATATTTTTAAAAAATTCTGAAAATGAAGATGTATGATGTAAATTGATGAAGAATGGATGATGTTGTTACTTCATCTTCTCTTATTACAAATAAATTCCACAACAAATCATGTAATTGTTACATTTTCATTTGCAGTGCAATCACACTGGCAGCAAAAGTTGACACATCGCCTTACGCAACCTCTGGGATAACAGTGCAGAATATTATCACAAC